>OX411320.1:20480052-21092681 GCA_948150665.1 Conistra vaccinii | reverse complement strand
GAAAAAACGGAGCCCTTGTAGGATCACTCGTGTGGCTGTCTGTCTGTCTTGCTGGCTGACTCGCTGACTGGCTGGTTGCCTGGGTGGTTGACTGGCTGGCTGTCTGGCTGTCTGGCTGTCTGGCTGTCTGGCTGACTGTCCGTCTGTCACAGCCAATGTACCAAGTTTGTTCTTGGGATAAATTATCCTAACTACGGAAGCCTACATTGTACGTGATCTGACACGCACTCCTTTTAATTTTATCCCACCAAGTTTATACTTGAATTCCACCAGTACCTTTACACTGATTATATTCCGCATAGTCCCGCGGGGGTCATAAGGTTGATGTAAATTATTATGTAAGTAATGTAATCTACGTAATTACTTGACTTGAAACTGCGCCGTCATCTCACTAATCTCTTAGATACTCTATAGCAGGTAAAAGTAGGTGGGAATTACATTTTTTATAATAATTATTACGCAAGATTGTACTAACTTGAAACTAAACAAAAAAGTGTTTAAGTGAAAGGCATCATACCGAAAATATGAATATGGATTACTAGAGCCAATTTCTTGGCGTTGAAACTGTTAAATTATAATATCATGAAACGTAATAAAAGTTCAAATCTTAACCGGTTTACAAGAAGGGTTACCATTATGTATTACTTGTAGTTAAAATTATATAGGTACTTCAAAGAAACGTTCGCAAATCATATTTTAATCAAGACGTTTTTTCCAATTTGCAAAACGTAAGAAAATTTGAATATCGCAGGCTACCTTGGCGCATGGCTAAATTATTATAATCAGCATTTAATGTTCCCACTGCTAGGACACAGGCCTCCTCTCGTTAAGAGAGACATGCCGGATTCCTCACGATGCTTTCCTTCACCGTCTAGAGAGCAATGGTTATGAAATAATTACACAAATTAAAGCACCTGTTAGGGTCGAACCTATGACCTACAATTCGTACTACTGGGCCACCTCTGCTCTCTAACTAAATCTAGTCTATATGAGTATGTAACTTAGAAAAAATCGCAACGTTTAGGAATAAACGGCTGAAAAATAATTATAAACTTTACATTTCATATTTTAATACTCATTTAAAGTAGTCAAGTTAGGTTCCGCAATATGAAAATATTACAGAACTAAAAATTGTCATAACACTAACATTTTCTTACATCAGATTCCCAATAATAGAACAAGAAAATGTCAAGCTTACCTACCCGAAATAAAACACGACGCAGCATCTTTATATCAAAGAACTTACTGACAGAGAAATGGGCCAAGAATATTGTCATACAAACATGCAAGCACTAATAAATGTGCCAACTTGGCTGGCGCACTGCCAAGGCTAAAAATGAAACGAAACTAAAATTCCGCTCCGACAATATCAAATAATTTACAGAAACAATGGTATATCATGACCACAGTGTCACAGAAGAGTATGTGTTCAGAAGGTCCGCTTGATACAACGAGAGAGAACTCACGCACATAATAGGTCGATACTGCTACGTAGGATGTGCACGGAGACGTATGCTACGTTAGCTGCGCGGTTTATTTGCCAGCAACGTATTCGTGCGTAGCACCGTGGATCGCAGTGTACGAACCGGCCTATATTTTCATACAAAGTGTCTTCGTGTACACGAGCGTAGCTTAGAAGTTAGCTGCCAAGTACAAAAGCAATCGCGACTATCATTCGGTTGAGATCTCTGTACGAACAAGTATGTGTCGCGCCTGTTTTTGCTAGTTGTATTGAGTCGACCTTCTGTAGAAACTATTCTGTGGTAAAATACCGCTCTCACACTATCATAGAATTAACAAAAACAATGCTAAATCATGACCACAGTGTTGTAAATTTTACACTGTGTGTATTTAATTGAACAAAACACTTGATTCTCATAATTATCTGGAACAATAGTTTCGTTGGCAATTCATTTTCATTTCACATAATAAATTGTGAAATTCGAGCAATATAATTGGGCTAAAAGCTCTTGTGTTAGCGGTAGGGCAATTAATTAGCTGAATATGACTATTAATTTAACTGTGTGACTGTGTTTTGAAACATGAGTTGGATTTCGCCCGGTTTTCACTAGATGATCACAGCTGAGATTGACTGATTTGTAATTTTCTTAAGAAAAAATTTCAACGATTACAAAATAACATTAATTTCATTTGTTCCTACATAACGTTTCGTATTTTCCTAAAACAAAATACATTTTCTTGTTATATATTCCAAAACCATTATGAATTTCCAATTTGTGCAATCTCAAGACTGTTATGGCAAAGTAAAACACAAAATGATAGTCAAATATTGACCAAAATGTTTAGCAAAGCCATCTTTGTTTACCTGTACAAAAGCCGACCAGCAGAAGCACGTTTTGGGTAGATCGGGATACAAAACATCGTATCCTCAACATACAATACTTTTGTCCTTATTTAGGTGCTTAAAATCACCCAAAGTTTCCTTTCATAAGACCATCAGAATTTAGCACTGATGGTGTTTTAACTTTCATATAATACCAGCCTGAAATAAAATTGAGCCCATGCAGAACAAAAGCCAAGTCTTTCATAGGATGAACGAACAATGATGATAACGATTAATGACTTCTCTACATCTTGGCGATTTCAGAACTTTTATGTTCTAGTTTCCAAACAAAATTTTCCTTTACCTGTCTGCGATATAGCTTGTAATAAACCCTTAGAATAAATAATAAATACTGGCATTTATCCAGTAAAAACTATCAATGAAATGTACACGAAAAAAATATTTCGGCCGAAGAACTCGAGCGAATCGCATAGTCCTTTTATCCTCATAGGACAGCTCCTAAGGGTCGTAACTTATAGATTTACTGTATTATTTTACACTGATGACGACTACTTTAAACGCAAGTGTACGAGTATATTCAATTGCACAGTTTACATAACAGAGTTTTTTAAAGATAGAGATAAAATAAAACGCAAACAGATCAATCAATCATATAATTTTTTAGAATATTTTATTAGTACTGAATTGAAATTATGTAATAGGTTATCAGTCGGTACAATGATTGTACATGGCCTAGTCAACACTTTTTACAGCATAATAATATTATATAATTAAATTATAATAATATTATAATTTATATGCACTGAGTTTTTTATATGCAATGAGTTTTAGCTCGTGCTAGTGAGTTTTAGCACTAAGTAATAACAGCCGCACGGGTCGATACATCAGGTTACGCTACGCGTACCAGGGTTGGTCCGTGGATGGGTGACCATCTTTACATACAGAGACTCCTCCGTGCCTCGGAAAGCACGTTAAGCCGTTGGTCCCGGCTGTCATTCGTAGAGCTTTGACAATCGTTACGGTCGTCAGAAGCCCGAAAATCTAACAACCTGTCTTACCAAGGGGTATCGTGTAGGGGTCAACAACTGGAAAACAATGTCTACGTTGTTTCATATAAAATACTGGTATTCAGCTGCATCCGGTTAGACTGGAGGACTTCCACCCCAACATAGTTGGGAAAAGACTAGGCAGGTTGATTGAGTTTAATTGATTAAATGACATACATTGCATAATTATGCGGAATATTAAAACTGTATAATATTCAATCAAAATTATTCAACAAATCGGTACAGTGATCTTCAAGCCCATGTAAATATTATTTATATTAACAATATTTATTACAGTATTTATTGATACATCATAATCGTATAAGATCATACCAATTTCTGTATTTTTAACTACCATTTAATAAAGTAAGCTTTTTAGTACCCATCATAAAAATTCAAAATATTTTATTTCTCATAAACCTACATGGGCATATAAGAAACATCAGAAGCTTAGATGCATGGCTCTAATGGTCGCTTCGTATGGAAAAAAGCCGATACGGTAACTCTTTTACAAACTAATTGGCTTTTACAGTGTATTCAAATTACACTATTAAAACTTATGGGAGGTGTAGGCCTATCAACAAGTACCAATGATGAATACTGTATATTTTAGATAGACGCTAAAAATATTGCACATTAGTAGGTCTTTTCTACTTACTAGCGTGCCCCTGGTGTGCACGGGTGTACTAGCGGCATGTCAAAACAGAACATCTAGATTTCTCATCAGCAAGTTTACGAACTTCCATACAAAGTTTCATTCCCTATTTAAGCTCTTTACAAAATGAATTTTCTAAAATCCTTTCCCACTTAAATACCTCTAGACCCAGCTTAGGCAGTGTTGTCTGTCAGTGAGTTAATGAATAATTCAGTTCAAGATTCACCAAAAAACCAAACTTCCATAAACCTTCCGGATTAAGTGCTCTAAATCGGATCGGATTAAAATCCATTATGTAGTTTAGAAAATCTAAGCGTTCACACAGACAGACACGAAAAGCGACTTTATTTTATACCATGTAGGTATCGTTTCATATACAACATTAGTTTTTGTTTATTTGTTTATACTAACCTCTTAAGGGGTTTGTACTCATCATTATGAACAACTTTCACAATGGGACAAACGCGGAAATCGCGAAAAAAAAAATCTGCTGTTCCATTGGATACATTTAAATTCGCATCATCATCATTTCAGCCAAAAGACGTTCACTGCTGAACATAGGCTTCCCCCAAGCACTGCCACACGCCACTTCGACCGATTCAGTGCTTCCCGCATCCAGCGGATTCCTGCGGCCTTCACAAGGTCATCGGTCCATCTTGTGGGAGGTCTTATGTTCGCATATCTCGTCAAAATGTAGGGAATAGCTTTTTTTTCGCGATTTCAGATGAGTACCCTACCTTTTAAGAGGTTTAGTATAAACAAAAACTAAGGTTGGAGACTTCTCCTAGTTAACCTGCTTCTTTGTCCCAACAGCTGATGACGGCGCTGCCCTCCGCGCCATTCGGAAGGTGAAGGTGATACGCAACACCAAACGCGAGGGTCTGATGAGGTCCAGGGTCAGGGGTGCTGATGCTGCAGTGGCGCCGGTGCTCACCTTCCTGGACTCCCATGTGGAGTGCAACGCGCACTGGTTGGAACCTTTACTACAGAGGGTTAAAGAGGTACGTTCTTATACTAACGTTGTTTTCAGTTGTTGAAGTATGATTTTTATTAATGTCAAGAATTGGTTCTGATGGTATTGTCATTCACTGAGGTCAGCATACAAAAGTAGCCAAGTGCAAGAATTTGATTTTGATGAGACATCTACCGACCCGAACTTGGTCCGCGTGGTGCACTACGGCCCACTCCCTCTTACAGAGAGGAGGCCTATGTCCTAGCAGTGGGAACATTATAGACTGATTGCTGATGCTGAATGGATTCTGAGAAAACCGGGATAACCCTAAGAATATTTCGATATTAGAAAACAGCCTTTTACTTTATTTCATCGTCGATTCGGTTGGGATGTAATCAATTTTTTTTATCTAGATCATCAGAGCAAAATGTGATCTTGAAATAAAAATAACTTCTGCGATCTCAAAAATAAGTAGTAGCAAACCAGTTTCTAATTAAATATCAATAAAGGTGAAGTTTTATTTGACTTGCAAATTAATTGCCAACAATGTCTGGCATATTGATGACCTTTGAGAAGCTGTTGCTTCTTTTAGATTTTTACATGGCGTGTTTTTTTATTAAAGGTTAATTAGTAAGTAATCTATTTATTGGTTTCTTTAATTATATTATGAACGTTTATTAAGCGAACTCCATCATTGTTTCAAATGTTCGTCTCAACATTGTCTTGCGTCTCGTCTTGCTTGTAGCAGTGAACGAGCTCTCTTTCATTAAACTTATTTTGGCATTCGCAAATCATAAACCAGCTATCTAATTACGCAACACATTTTCGTAAATGATTCCGATTAATTTGTTTCATTTTGACAGTTCAACAACATTCATTGCGTTATTTACGTTGCTGAGCAGAATTTATTTTCGAACTTTTGAAGCATTAGAAATCTGTTTCAAAGCGATTCAGATTCCGATTGATTATGTATTACGTAATTAGGGTACTGGGGTAACTAAAGCTAAATAAGGCCATGAGAATAAGCTAAAGTAAATAGTCAAAATATTGAATCTAATAAAGATAAAACATTCAAAACAAATTAACTCACTTGACAGGCGGATCAAATCAAAACTATGTGAAAAGAGATAAAGTCCATTTGAAAACGTTCGCCGCGATTCAAAATCCTTGAAATAATAACCACAGTTTTACAAATACCATACATAGCCTCGTGACATAATTATAAATTCTTACGTGGGATGACAAACAGACCACTAATTCAAATGTCACATTTACATTCTAGTAAATTCTATAGCCAATCCGAGCTCGCAAATTGCCGATTGCTTTTCCATTACGTTCGCGAGTCGGATCGAACTCGAAACGGAGCAAAATGTCAGGTCGTGTTGTAATGCCGTAATCCACTTTATGCAATGCGCATCCAAACGATATTGTAATTGTCTGAATTGCAATCTTTATTTAATACATTGTTGCAACAATATAATGTTCTGGGAACATGAAATGTTTCTACAGTATCCTTAGCTAATATTGTAAATGTGAAGTAGACTAAACTAAGCCAACGCTAGCTGCTGAACATGAGGTCATGGGTTCGATTCCCAGATCGCGAAGTGTTATTAGGTTATTCCATCTGGAATTTCTCAGTAGCAGCCTGGAGTCTTAAAAATAAAAAAAATAATGTTTTTTATATCTTTTTTTTAAGAAATACTTATTTAAAAATGTAATTTATATGTATTTAAATAAAATAAAAGAATTAAAAAATAATCATTAAAAATAAAAAAACAATAATAATTAATAATTATAATTCACTAAAAATTAAAAAAATCAATCAATCAATCATCAATTTCATTTCATGTTCAATTTTTTTTTTCATATTTTTTTTTTATAATCGTCTTTTTTTTTATTATTAAATAATTCGATTAAAAAAATATATGAATTTAATTTCACCCCTACAAGATATTTCAAGAAAGAAAAAACAAGTTTTGGTGTTGTTAATCGAAATGGGAGAATTCGAATCGGGGGTTAAATAGCGAGAGAGGCGAATAAATACCTACGTCTACAATATTGTTGTTATTATGTATGATCTTGAGCATTACGGGGGGTATCCTATTACCCAGTTAGTGGGTTTAGGAGGTCAGATAGGCAGTCGCTTCATGTAAAATACTGGTATTCAGCTGCATCCAGTTAAACTGGAAGCCGACCCCAACGTAGTCCGGAAAGAGCTAGGCAGATTGTTTTGAACATAAATAAAAAAATCGACTGACATTTAACACTTAAGAATAAAATATAGTATCTTCTAGAATGTGTTTACTTACGTTTATTAAGTCCTCTTATGGCAAAGAGTACTAAATGCTTTAATTAAGTAGGCTATCAACTTTGATAAGACTGGTTGTCAGACTTTCGAGCTTTTGTCGACCCGTAACGACTGTCAAAGATTTACGAAGGAGTCTCGGTATGTAAAAATGGTCACCCTTCCACGGACTAACCCCGCCAAACGCACCTTAACCTGATGGATCGCCCCATGCAGCTGTTATTACTTAGACTACTTACACTTCGTTATTACTTTATTTAGTTTGGTTTTTATGCCTAACATGCGGTTTAAATTATTATGTAAATATTCTTACATAATAATTATGTACATTTACAATGTTTCTCTTTGAACGTCAAAAAAAACTAGTAATAAATATTTGAATATCATCACAATCGTGAACAGAAGCGCTTATTTAATTCATCAATTTTCCACGATTGGTTCACAGGATCAGGATACTTCAGTTATCATAAGTACAAAATATGTCAATCTACATATATAAGTACACTGTAGTTTTAAATTCTGCCTCAATTTTCAGTCAAAAATTAAAGTTAAGAAATATTCCGGTTATTGGGTGATTTGGACAATACAAATGCAACAACATGCATAAAAAATATAATAAAGATATTTCAATATAAAATTTAAAAAAAAAACTGATATAGTATTAATCGAAACAGTTCGATTTAAAAATTAAAATTAAAATAATATTCAAATTACCCTCTTAACCAAGGATCTTCATAACGGAAAAGAGATACTATCCGCCACAGTCTTCAGAATTCCGTTGCGTCTGCCACGCATTCTGCAGATCAGGGATACAGTTTTTTGTCTGTTATATTCACCACAGACAATAAATATTTCTGTTCAAAGTTTGAAATGTCTCGAAATGCACCCAAGAGCGGTGGTAGGAGTGTAATGTCAAGGCTAAGCGCAGACGTGACGGTATTTTGTGGATGTTGCAGGCACCGAGAAAGATATGACGCTTTTAACTTTGACTAGATTTAATGCTAGAACGTGCTCAAAATTGGAGCGAGCGTAGCTTCTAAAATATATTATGGTAAAGCTGTTGTGGGAGATGAAATTTATAATTGAGTTTGGGAAAAGTTGTGGGTGGATAAATTTCATGCAGTATAGCGCACTTTTAATAGGTAGTACACCGTTTGCAACAGTATTTTTATTGAAAGATAATTAATAATTAATTTCTGACTTATTAAAACGTGTAATTACGCTATATGAAATTTCAAATAGAAATACCTAATTAAATTTAAATTATATACATACGAGACTGATTTTATTAGTTATGCAAGCGTCACACACATATTCAGGCAATCAAAAAGTCGTTTAACTTAATTATATGTAATACTAATTGAATAACTTATACTTGAATAATGATAGAATAAAGCCGTAGAAATTAATTATTATTCAAGTTCGTAACATTTGAACTTTCTGTCTAATCTCAATTGTTCAGTGGTCTTTATAAAATGACTGTCGAAAAATTACATGACTGTTAGTATTATGAACATTATTTAAAAGTCATATTTAAGTTACGACGATTTTACAGCTAATTTTGAAGCATTCTTGACATTTGCTTGAATCTTATGTCATGTTAGTAATGACAACTAATAATTTAATACCAGTAATACCCACATCTTTTTTAGTAACTTTCGGCATACTTTGTTAGTAAAAATATTAGTTTTCATAGCTTAACTTTCATAACGTATTTTGCACTAAAGTGCAAAATACGTGGAAATTTCTGGGAATGGTAAACCATTCCCAGAAATTTCCAAGCTTTTAATGAAATCCTAGAAATGGGAGAGGCATTTCTAGGATTTCATTAAACCCTTGGAAATTTCTGGGAATGAAAAAGTGCAAACTACGTAAAACTAGTTTCATTTTTAAGCGTTAAAGTAACTTGATAATGACCGGTAGCTGAGTTATTATTATAGCACTTAAAAGTTTAAATGAGTTTGGCATTTTAATGCGAAAATTCCATTGTATATCTGAATAACCTTTTCCGTGGTTTACTTTAAAGACTTGTTAGTGATAAGACTTCTTTATAGTTTTTTATTATACAGAATATACATACTATCATCATAATATACAGAAGTAAAGTTTGTTAATTTGTAAGTGGGAGGCAACCTGCGAAACTACTCATCCAATTTAAAAATTTCATTTTATGGTAGAAAGCTACGCTATTTCCAACTGCTATAGGATATGTTTTATTTTAAATCACGCACGAAGTCGCGAGCAGAAGCTAGTATAGTTTTAATCAGAGTGAAAGTAGACATCTTTTCAGCAATAGTAAGCTAAACGTCGAGAAAAAAATAAGAAAAAGACTACACAATTTTATAAAAGCTCGTTTGCAGTAATTTTCAATAACTTATAAAAAACTGAATAATCTGGCGTTTACCGTAAACAATAAATTAGATCATTACGAAGAGAAAACTGAAAGTGGCTCATAAAATTTTATAATTTAATATTCATAAAATATTTTGATATCATAACATAAAATTGCGAAAACTGAGATTCATTAATTATAATTTTTAATTTGATGGATAAGTGCCAGGTCAACGGTTGCATTACACTAATAAAAATAAAAAACTTGTGTTAGGTAGGTACTAGAAAATAATATTGTATTGGTTTCCTCTTTAAATAGCAATAAATGTATTGGACTATTATTATTATATGCAACATTACGATCTCAATATTCTCATAAAAGAGTTTCTAACTGAGTTATTTACTGGAGAAAAATATAAAATTACAATAAAAGATAATTTCCTGAAAGTTTGCAGCTCTACCTATTTTTATAAACTTTCGCGATACCAATCAACTTTCAATCAATTATTTCGGACAAATTAAAAATCTTTCCAGTTTTATATACCTACGTATTCGTACTAACATGCACCACAAATCGCTAAATACGTTTAACTTTTAATAAATATACAAAATCAATCTGTGTCTGTCATCTCCAAGCGATTGACAAAAACGGAACAATGTTTTAAATTATTTAGTACTAATCGCATTTATGAATTAGTAGTTTGAATTAATTTAGTTTGTGAATTAATTTTTAAGTGGGTACCAAATTTAATATAATTTACTAATCGCTTGCATTTTTAAGATATTAATTTATTTGCATAATTTGCACGCCGAAATTAAAGGCATAATCGATATAATTATCTCAAGAACCTTCTGTACCTTATAATTATACAATTTTTTTTTTTTTTCCTATTTCGTGTTTTGTAGTACAAGCATGGCCTTAGTATTATTAATCCTAACTTAATATTATAAATATAAATGTGAAAGTGAGTTTGTTTCTTTCGCTTTCATGCTAAAACGGCTGAACAAACTTGGGTGAAAATTGGCACTTGGGTAAACCATAACATGGGTATCTTACATAGGATTATTTTCATCTTGGATCGCAGATGAAGTCGCGAGCAACAGCTAGTTTTTTTAATAAACGTAACACTTTCAAACTGTGGACTGACTAAACAATCCACCGTCTAAATAGGTTCACAAATACGAAGGTTAAACTAACGCCTCGTACACCAAGTGTTCGTCAAGTGTTGGTTTAAGTTAACCACGCGTAATACTACCGTCAATATTTCCATTATGGCTTACCTCAATGGAAATAAGTATGAATAAACCTGTCTGCTGCCACGTCTGGGTAAAAATAACGACCTTGAGGTATCTGACCTTTAATAATTAAGCGGAAGTTATTCTGAGGAGATTGCGTTGTCGTGGAAGTGACCTCTCATGAAATGAACAGTTTTATATTTATTTATGAAATACTAGCTTTCGCTCGAGGCTTCGCCCGCGTGCAGGTCGGGATTTATCCCCCGGGAACGTACTACCGGGATAAAAAGTATACTATGTGTTAATACAGGTTATAAACTATCTGTGTGCCAAATTTCATCCAAATACGTTGAGCCGTTATTGCGTGATTGAGTAACAAACACACAAACTTACAAACTACAATATACATATATAACATTATAACTGTGAAAGTTTGTATGTTTGTGCATTGATTTAATAAGCTTGTAATAAGCTTGATTATTGCACAAAATGATACTGTCTCTTCTTACGCCAACCCCAGGAAAAGATCGAACGATCTTTGCATTTCCTTTTATCAGACAAACATCTCGTATTTACTGAATCATTATTGGAAATCATTGTTATCTTGGTGTAAAAATCTTCAGATTCAAATGTCAGTAGCATCAGACTTATTAGCTGGTATATGATCGGTGTTCTTCGATTCCTGGTTATCGAATAATGCCAATTAAAACAAAGAATTAAGAGCGTTTACGACGTACGGCATTTCAAACAAACTTTCAAGTCCTTGTATTTTGAAATGACTGAACCGATTTTAATGAAACTTCATACGCATAAGCAGACTAAAAAGGTCTAACAAGTTAGTTAAGAACATTTTCGAAATGTCTTATTTAAAAACAGATGACTGGAAATCTCTGTTTCTATCGAAATTTTAAAATCGATTCAATTTGGATGTAACACTATTTTAAAAAAATGTTCTTTACTTAGTTTTTAGACCTTTGTATCCTGCTTATGTGTATGAAGTTTCATTAAAGTCATTTCGAAAAACAAGGCCTTGAAAGTTTGTATGAAATGCCGTACGTCGTAAATAACTAACTAATGGTAATTTAAGCACGTACAGTAATGAAATGTGGGTGCCTACTATACAGTACTGCCTGCCCCTTTGGGACAAAGAGGATGGAGGATAACACAGGAGTGATGTTATGTTATGTTTGTGCTTATCTATATAAATAAAAATTAAATGCTGCTCGTTGGTAAGCACATCGCTAGAGAACGGCTGGACAGATTAGGCTATTTTAATTTTAAAATATTCAATATTTTTGTAGTTCGAATTATGGCTATATGGAAAAATAATTGAAAAAGAATCCAGATGTTTTTTTAAATTTGGAAAAAACTGAACGTCCTTTTTCTATGGACTTTTTGTAATTAAAGCGACTTTCTCCATGTCGCTGGAGTATGATTACCTATTGATAATTGGAGAGGGGACGTCTGTCGAGTCAGCTGGTTTAAAATAAACATAAACTTCTGTTTGTTAATAATATATGGTAGGTACCAATTAAGAAAGCATAATAATTAATCATAACGTTTATTGTAATCAAATTAATAACACTGCGGTTACAAGTTATTACCAATAACAGCTGCGGTTACCATATATCTGTCCATTAGTACCTCAATGGAACGTCTATTATACTGCATATCACGTCTATTAGGTAACACTAAACCGAGCTGGACTAGGCTATAAGGCTATAACGGAACGAATAGAGAGTAATGAGGCTATTCCGTATAGCCTATTGGGGCTATTGGACATCTCAAGTGAATGTGAATTACAAGACATGTCGTAACATGGTAGTGGTATAACTAAAACGGTGCCAATAATGTTTTAAAATGGTCATCAATGATCGCGATGGTTAGTTAGGTACACACGGCTACACGTCACGCTATAAATTTCCAGTAGCTGACCTCGCATTGTACGGGAATCGTTTACAATGCGAGATCACCATAAACTGGAAATGTATAGCTTGATGTGAAGCCGTGCGTACCTACTTATGTATTACACTCCAAATCTGATAGATAACATAACATCACGCGTTGTTTCCCCGAAGGTTAGGCAGAGGTGTACCTATAGTACACTCACATTTTGCCAGTTATGAAATAGGGGGCGAGCCTATTGCCATCAACCGGACACAAATCCAGACTCCGGGCTGCTACTTAGAAATTCCAGATGGAAAACTCAATAACACTTTACCCGACTTGGGAATCAAGCTTAGGACCCCATGCTAAGCAATAGAGCTTGCGATCTTAGACCAACGAGGTAAGCAGTAGCTGATAGATACTGATTAAAAAAAAGCAAGACTATGAAATTGTTTGCAATCTTGTTCATTGTCTTAAAGTCAATAAAGTTTTTGTGGCATCTTGCAATCAAATTCGCTTCTTATTTTCTTTTTTTATTTGTCAACTAGGACAATGATTAAAGATCGAATACAATCTAAGTCAAGAGGTTTAGGAGCGATCTCATTTACGTATAAAATTGACAGGTAATTAAATCTCCCAGAAAAACAAAATGTACAGACGCCAGCACATCAAGTTACTACAATCTGTCTTCTTTAATAGATTTTCAAGTTTATCGCTAAAGAATAAGGTTCAATGTTGACTGGGAAAATTTGACAGATTGGTTTAGGTTGATGTGCGTCTGTAAAATAACCAACATATTATAGCCAAAAAGTTTATAAAATTTTGAGTCTGCAAAAACAGTAAGGGCCTGTTTCATTACTTGGCAGATAATTTCATACAAAGTCATATGAATTTATTCGGTAAGCTATTTGCGCATGGTGAAATGGCCCTAAGTGTGCCTATTTTTTTCTGTACAACAATATTTTCTGTCGTAGACAAATGACAATCACAATACTTTCTCCAAAACATGACCAAATAGGCACACGTCATCATTTGTCACGGCTTTTTAAAACAAAAGGCTACTGGAATCATTAATCACACAATTCTATCGAAAACTGTCGGTAATAAGATAAAACAAACATGGCGGCCGTTGCAAAATGTGTAACGTTGGAAAGTAAGTTGCTTCACGTAATGTTACAGATTCCGATGCAGTGATTGTGTGCTCCAAGTTATGAGTTAAGATAAGATAAAATAATAATTATTCATATAATATACAGGCTGGACTTTTGAAATGGGTAGTAAGGGCGCTAGTCTGGTCGAGGCTTTATAAGGAACAGAATTCAGTAATCTTCCAAGATAATTAATTAAATAAGAAACTGTCGAGGTGATAAGTGTCCCAGGTCAGCAGAGGTAGTAAACTTATATCCTAATAGTAATTCAGTAGCAATTTGTTCACGTATTGCCGCTGATCAATATGCATAGACACAGAATACATAATACATAGTACAATTAATAAATGGCATTGGTTAACCAACATTTTTGGTATATTTTCGTTAGCTGATTTATTTTTCTTGTCAGTATTTAATGCATTTTTTTTATTTTTTTTACCATTGTCCTTATTTTGGTGGTCTGAACGATTACTAAAAGTTTGTCCATCTATTTTAATCGGACCTTATATATAGAATACCACACACAATAGTTCCCGCATTTTGTTTTTTTGTTTTGTATATTTTACTCTCTTTTTGTTGTTTATATTGTTTCATATTTCTGAATCTATAATTGTTTTTCATGTTATGCCCTATCCCTTCACATTTACTAAGTAATCTTATTATGCTTACATACCATGGTGATCTGCTGTACAGGTATTCCTAGTGCAGACACCAGTCTCTCACAAACTAGTGTCACATAGTTCTTCAAGCTGGTCTAAATTATAAGATGTCATTGTTTTTGAAGAGAAAATAAATTATTTGAATTTGTTTACTGAATAAATCGGATGTTGTATACCGACTTTTGAATTTTATCAAAACTTGTCTAAATCCGCTACCTCTTTCACCTTGCGTCGCCCCAGTTGCTCAAGCGTGGTGAACGGAAGATAGTATACCATATTGTGCAACAGATCATCGGGATCCCTTCACCCTCGGTCGCTCCCGGCTCAGTAGGCCACTCTGTGCTTGCATACCTGCGCCTACGCAACTAGTCGTATTAGTAACGCACCGTCGTCATTTTGATTTAGTTGAATGATTTATTTCGACTCCCATCCCAATGAGATAGAGAAATATATAGGACCAGTTTGCAATTATTTGCTTATAAATTGTACGACTTGATAATTCCAATTCAGTAGTTGGAAGATACTAAACTCAATTTCCATTTGAAAGGATGAACGCTTTGGTACGCTTAGATATTGGCAAAGATAAGAGAAATCAGACAATAGCTAACTACAATTCTACTGAACTAAGCCGACGTAAATTGTGTCTAAAGACACAGTTTCCTTACTTACCTATGTTGATAAATAAGAATAAATTATTCATTGTGTAAAAGTATCGAGCTGATGTAAATTATTTCTCAACGACATAATCCTTGGGGCCTGTTTTACAGAGTTCAAAGAGGCCAATCAATACCAGATACATTTTATAATGGAACAAAATTTTAATAGAATCATATGCCACATAATGTACCTATGTAGGTTTACCAGTGATGGCGTAAGAAGCCATTATCCATGTTCACACTCCGCCAATATTCAATCGCCAATCGCCACACTTACCACAGATCATACGGATTAGCAACGTACCTTCACTTTCGACAACTACTTCTGAATGGGTTCTACCTGAAATGGAATCTTACGCCACATTTATTTTTACGGCCTACTCGTTAATATATTGTAATAACTTACATCTTCACTAATTCATTTTCATGTAACATCTTGTGAAATTACTGAGAAGATTGCTGTGGAATTTGCAGGAGTGTAGCAATTAGTGCATTGTATTGTCATTAGTTGAGCATTTGTTTCAACATACCTATGGTTTGTGACCTAAGTAGCTTCAGGTTATATAATAGGCAAAAACATTGAGACTTAGACATTGAAAGAAAAGATCGATGGATTGTGTGAAAGATAATATTGCTAAAAGATAATGAACATTGATGGGCGGCTGATAGAGCTGTTTAGAATAAAAAGACTTGGACAACCCCGAATAAACTGGGATAAAGGCAGGAAGATGATAATGATGATGATGATGATTTTTTTGATGATTCGTCTTCGTTTCTCGTGTGGACACGAGTTAGCTAATATTACTTGTTTGCTATCAGCCGGTCAGCGTTGGCAGTTAGACTTTCAACTGAACATACTATAAAGCAGATACTGTTTTTATATTTTTTTAAATTACCATCATATTCGTAGGATAATACTAATGTGATTGAAATACTATCGTGAGTTTATGCAAGCCTAGTACTTTTTGTGCCAAGTTTCAAGTTTATTATTTAGTGGGACGAATGGGAATTCAAAATAAAATGATTAAATTATTCCCGTTCATCCCACTAACAAACTCAGTGGGACGAACGGGAATAAATTTAATATTATTTATTAAATTCAGTGGGACGACGGCAGTGGGACGAACGGGAATACACCTTCGCCAAGCACTGGTGGCAATTAGCAATTATTGTTAGTTTTTTTGTTCGTTATTCTGCAATCTCCAGCCAGTTTGCGTCACAATATTAAAATCGCAATTGTATCCTACTGACATACCAAAACATTAATTGTATTCTCCTTTGATGTGGTAAATTATGATAGGCTTGCTATGCGAAGTATTTACGACATGCGATACACATAGTTAAACCGACGAAATTAGGCCTATTATTTTAAGTAGACGTCATAATTAGACATTGTCACTGTGTAATTAGAATTACATAAGTTACTTGCTAATTCTACTAACTAACATTTTACATTGCTTCCCATGTTAGTTTGTACACAATTCTTACCAGACATTCACCAGGTTTCTTTACATAATAACGTCAAGTATACTACGCAACCTTGGCAGTACACTTGGCATTGAAATAAAAGAATAAAAGACTTTGCCAGTAAAGGCAAAGCCCTTAACCGTGCTGTCGCCGCCGGCGACAATGGACCAAAGTCTAAAGTTATGTCGTAACCGACTTTTGTTGGTGAAATGTAAGTTTATTTCAAAATACGGTTACCACGCAGTTTGGGGTTTTAACATTTATTATTTAGAAGGCTTTAACATTTCTAAGGGTTCGACTCAAATTTTCTTGTTTTAGCTAAATGTTTACGGACAGGTAGGTACGGTCTGCGACAATCATTTAAATTGACTTAAAATTATTCGATACATTGTAGATGTAGGTATTTT
The DNA here is from genome assembly GCA_948150665.1 of Conistra vaccinii. Classification (NCBI taxonomy): domain Eukaryota; kingdom Metazoa; phylum Arthropoda; class Insecta; order Lepidoptera; family Noctuidae; genus Conistra; species Conistra vaccinii. The sequence continues at coordinate 21,075,627 of OX411320.1, read as the reverse complement.
AGGATTTTGTATAATAACTAAGAGTTAATATTCTTTTAATTTTAGAATCGAATACTTTTATTTTCAGAACAAGTGTAGGTACAGAGTTACTAACAATTTTACTTAACATCTAGGGTTCGACATAAAAAAAAAAAACAAACGACGATTATAAAGATTTAAAAAACTGGCCCGGGTCGACGGCGCGTCTTGTTCCATGCGCGCCTCAAAGAGATGTCAGCAAAACTGACGGGATCCGCTTGGGCCGATGCCTACCGGGGTTGCGGGTAGTCCTAAGGGGAAAACGTGGCCCCTGGCAAGGCAAGGGAAGGAACACGGGTGAGTTTTAATCAGTAAGAGTCTGACACGCCCTTCCGCTCCGCCCAGAGCGTAGAAGTCATTTGATAATTACCCACATAAAAAAAAAAAGTGTAAATAGGCTTTTGTCGCTGACTGTACTTACCTTAGTAAACTGTTTCAAAAGAATTGAAAGGCTTCCATCTCAAAACTAGACATTTCGTAAGTTTCTTGTTTCTTTTAAGCATTATACCTATTTCTTTTTAAGTATTTGTTAGACTTCGGCTCTCATTTGTTTTTTTTTTCTCTATAAAGTAAACTGACTTTCTTAAATAAACTGCTAATAATTTACAAGTTACTACTTACGTCTTGCAAAAAAAACGGCCTTTTCGAAAATTGACTAATATTTTTAAATCTTACCTACTCAAACAAAAATATTTAACTATTAAAATATTCTTCAGGTAAAAGTGAATGTACTCGGCCTTAAACTATGATCAATCAACAGCCTGAAAGTGAACAGTTACAACCGCACGTATATTGGTCAGGGTGATATAAAGATCTAGAAGATTCCTAGCTTACATCATGTCTGTAACAACTAAGTTTTGTGGTGACTTTGGTGACTTACCTATACTTTGTTCCAGAAGTATCTGAAGAAAATGTTAACAAATGAATCAGAAAACATACCTGTGGATACGAATTTGTAGTGCCATTTACAGATTGAGTGCTTTTATTTGGTTTTGAATACTCGCAATTCTAGTTTTAAAATTGAGGTTGATTTTATAACCTCCATTTTCGTCGATGAGTTGTCGATTACAATTTAAGAGAGTGCATTCTGAAACTGGACAGCGTCGCAGATAGCTGTCACATATTTCGCTGTTTTGATTAATTTAGCAATATTACTGTATGGAAATGAGAAAAGTGACTAACTAGTGAACTAGAATATTAATAAAGAATTACAATAAAATTGTAACATTGAATTTGAAGTTTTAGTTGTAAAAAAGGCATTTGGAAACTTTCCAAATACTTTTTTTTACAACTAAAACGAAATATTTGGTGTTACGATATTAATTATTACATTTCAAACTCAAACTCAAAGCATTTATTTCAATTAAACCATTGTAGGCACCTTTGAATTGTCAAAGAGTCGGTCAGTTAGTCAAAATATTGAAACTAGTCGCCCATTCCAAAAAGTAGATCTCTGTGGAGAAGAACGGGCAAGAAATTCCCAGGACACTCTTTTAAATAAAGATATTACAAAATCCTGAGTACATTATTCTTGTTGCTTCTATATGTGAGAATAATGTGAAAAAAAATTGAAACAATTCAAAGTATAAGATTTAAAATAAGCCTTGGCAGAAAAGAGATGACCAGTCTCAACCCGTTCACGAACATGACGCGTGGATCAGCACCATCCAGGTCAACCATTTTGTAGGGAACCGAATGATCCAACACACTCGCCACCATCGGCGGGGGATTTAAGTAAGTATGACAAACTCTCAACTGCCATGCTCTTTCAAGTCAACATAAAACAGAATATAATTTCATAATCAATATTCTAGTTCGTTAGTTAGCCGTATTTCCGAGTATTATTACAAAATTAATCAAAACAGGGAAATATTTGACAGCTATTTACGACGTTGCCAACTTTAAAGATGCACGCTCTTATTAATGATATTCAAATAATTATTGTTGAGAGCAGTGGTGGCCCAGTGGTATCGGCCCCGACTTACGAGTTGTAGGTCGTGGGTTCGAACCCAAGCAGGCGCTTTACTTTGTGTAAATAATTTCATCACCACTGCTCTCAAAAACGGTGAAGGAAAACATCGTGAGGAAACCGGCATGTCTTAGAACCAAAAATTCGAAGACATGTTACATCTACCAACCCGCACTGGGCCCGCGTGGTGGATTACGGCCCACACCCTCTCACCGAGAGGAGGCCTGTGTCCCAGCAGTGGGAACATTAATAGGCTGATGATGATGATGATGATGAAATAATTATTGTTGGAAAAAGTGGTGAGATATAAAATTGAAAAAATTCAAAATTCAAAATTCAAAAGTCATTTATTCAAATTAGGCTGAGAATCAGCACTTTTCGAACGTCAAAATTACATAAGACAGTCCCCCAAAAACGCCCGCCCTTCACCACTTCCTAGTGCTTTTGCTGGAGAGAAGAAGTGGCGCAACAAACTCCCCAGCAGCACAGCTGTCTGTTCAGTTAGAAAAAAAACTTGATTCTATACAATAGTATGCAAATAATTTACATTACTCAACACAAAACATTCAAAAAAATATATGCCATAATGACAGCTAGCACGCGCCAATGTACCAACAAAAAAAAAAAAAAAAACGAAATCTAAACTCAAGCAAAAATAAAAACTAAAATGGTAAACAGAACTTAATACCCGAATTATAAAGCCTCCAGGCATAAAGGGCGTGCCCGCTTACATATAGCTAATAAAGCTGTAACTCGAAGTCACATAATTAGATATGATAAACTAGGACCATTGAAGTAAAAATAAATCAACAAAAATAGATCAACAGTTAGGCAAGAATAATATATAATCTACTGTCGAGGTCGCTAGCTAATCACATATTGCAATACAACTCATACGAAAACATTGTAATGAGTAGATCATGTCAACAATAAATAAAAATAAAATAAATTGTATAATAAAGTCAAATAAATTAAACATTCTATAAACTCATATAACCTGTCAGTAGGTAAGCTAATTCTGGAGAAAGAACATAAACATTGTCTTGAGTTAATCACAGCGACCAACCATTTTTATCGCTTAAGTAGTCATTGATAGAATAGTATGCCTTTGAACAAAGGTTGGATTTTACTTTAGCTTTAAACGCATTAAAAGGCAAATCTAGCAGAGAAGTGGGTAGCTTGTTATAAAAGGTTATACCAAGCCCAACAAATGAGTTATGAACCTTATGAAGCCGGTGAAAAGGAGCTCGTAATTTGTCTTTATTTCTGGTGTTAATATTGTGGATATCACTGTTTTTAGTGTATACGTGTATATTTTGCCTAATATATAAGATATTGGCGAAGATGAATTGTGATGCCACTGTAAGAATACCAATATCTTTAAAAAAATCTCTCAGAGAGACTCTGGTACCTAGTTGGTAAATTGCTCGGACAGCTCGTTTTTGAAGAACAAATATATTTTGAATGTCAGCGGCTTTGCCCCACAGCAGAATACCATAGGACATAACGCTATGGAAATAACTAAAATAGACTAATCGAGCTGTATCAACGTCAGTGTATTGTCTTACTTTCCTGACAGCGTAGGCGGCCGAGCTGAGCCTTCCCGCTAGACTTGAAATATGTGGGCCCCACTGAAGTTTGGCATCTACTGTTATGCCCAGAAAAACTGCCGAGCCCACAGTTTCAAGCACTTCTTTATCTAAGACGATGTTGGGTCCTAGATTTCTAACATTCGGTAAAGCGAACTTTATACATTTCGTTTTCTTGGAGTTGAGAACTAAGTTATTTGTTGTAAACCAATCCGTAACCATTGAGAGTGCACTGTTTACATCGTCAAAATCTTGTCTGTTCCTGTCTACTTTAAAAATAAGAGAGGTATCATCTGCAAACAGTACAACTTCACAGATACCCTTTAAAAAGAATGGTAAGTCATTGATATACACTAAGAACAAGAATGGACCCAGTATTGAGCCTTGAGGTACACCTAACTGAACTGGTAACCCGGAAGATTTCACACCATTAATATCTACACATTGGGACCTATTACTTAAATAAGAATTTATAACATCGAGAGCTTCGTTTTGCACACCGTAATGACGCAGTTTACGCAATAGCGTGTCATGGTGCACGCAATCAAAGGCTTTGGAGAGATCACAGAAAACCCCAATAGCATTTTGCGAGTTCTCCCATGCGCTAAATATGTGTTTCAGCAGGAAACCTTCTGAATACAGATTAACGTGTTACTAATTATCAACCCCTGTTCAGGTTAAATTCTTACGTAATAGAACTTTACGTAAGAATTAAACCCGAACAGGGTTTGTTTACACTTTCATCACATACTTTTGTAATGGACTATACAATTTAGGTGAATTTCCGCACTTAATTTCTTCGTTCATCCCTTCTCCAAGATGGGGAGGAGGTGGGTGGTAGTGGAAAAAGAAATCTTGTGATTCATCCTTAAGTTAAGCCGTGCTTTTTCTGTCAGCCTGTCAATTAATTAGTCATGGATCTGTTTAGGGATTAGGATTGAGAAAGGGATTGTGATTGTGAGTATGTTACGCAATAAGACTGTAAGGCTTGTTGCCTGACTGTTGTTGGATTTTCAAAGCTCGACTTCGCGCCGAAAGTTCAAAGTCCAACAGCGTGCTTTATTCAGGCATTAAATGTTAAAGATCTCTATTAGTATGTATATAATAAAGCTAAAGAGTTTTTTTTTTGTTGGTTTGAACGCTTATCTCTGGAACAACCAGTCGATTTTGAAAGATTCTTTTTTCATTGAATACCCCGAAATCTTGGGGAATGTTATAGGCTTTGGCTTAGGAGCCGAGCAAAAAGGAAAAGAAAAAAAATAACGCTAAGGAAAATCGAAGTAACAGCGCGGGCGGGCGATACGATGTGACGAGGTAGGTCGGGGTAACAAGAAAATTTCACACGGACGAAGTCACGGGCAGAACCTAGTCATAGTCTTTAAACATTTTATTACTAGTCTATTATATATAGATATAATAGACTAGTAATAAAATGTTTGCATTACGGACGGACACTGTTTCTTCACCAAACCACACTAGACACTCAGTATGACGACACTTTCAGCAATCATTTTCTATTTGTGGTTAGGAGTTGCATGTAGCCATAATCGAATTTATTACTATGAAATTGAAGTGACCTCTGGGGGCCTAAAACAGCCACACTATGCAATTCCTCTAAAAGCAATAAATTTTCTGAATTCCGAGTGATTCCTCTATGGTAACACATATTTTAGCTGAATCATATTCAATTCAATTCATATCAGAATCATATTTGATGTAAATATTGCCGCATGAAAAAAATTAAGACTAATTTTACCGGATAATTTTTCTTTACCGTTTTTATTAATCAAATGAGTTTTTTTTTTCTGCAGTTTAAATCTTATTTCATTATAATATAAAACTGTCAAACAAATGAATTGCGTCATACAGAATTGAATGCAGATAATATTATGAATTGTCAGTTTGTGACAGTTTGTGCGATTCATAATATTATCTTATTATGATTCTGCCAAAGCGGCGTACGCGTCTCCGTATAAAATCGTTGTTTTCTATGGGCATAATCTGAATAGAGCTGAATAACTGTGAGTAGTCCCTAAGCCCCCTGGTGGTTTATGCTTAGTTCCTATAAACAGAACCGAATCGTATTTCTGCTAGCTTTTTTTATTGTCAAATTGGGCATATAAGTGCCGTGTATAGTTGGCCATATAAGTGGAGTCTCCTAATACAGGCATTCTTTGGTTAAAAGGAGACTAAAATCATAAACTTGTTGTCTTGATTTGGTTAAGAAATAAACTTTTTTTTAAATTAATTTATCATACTTATATAATAATTATAATTATAATAATTCATAAGTTAATTTTACCTGTGATAACTACTTACATATGGGACGGGCTACTATGCAAAGCTATGAGGTCTTGTCTTCATTATTGGTAAAGATACAAGTCTTAATTTTAACCAATAACGATCCGTAAGTTGTAGGAATCAGCCAATTAATATGAACGGCGACGAGTAGTTAATGCTTCTGTTTTCTAAAGTTCACATAGTTCTAAATTAGGGCTGTAGGACGTTTTGCGTGAGAAAGTTTGAAAATATCCCACAATTTTTTTGCAACTAGATTGCGATCGATCAACGTCAAACGGTTGATCTTCGTCAAAATAAAATTGATGGTCGGTCGATGAACATAATCCGGCTGTCATGCACCACACTGAATCGACTTGTCTTTATTTTACAAAAACTTTTAATTGGCTTACCTTTTAAGCCCTAACTATACTAGCATTTGACTACAAAATAATACAAAACCTTAAAAAACATACATTGATTTACATGTGCTTCCGCCTAATTTTTTAAGAAGTTTCGATAAAATATATCGTGACCATTTTTTCGTAATGTCAATAAAGCCCCAAAAAAAAAATTGAGAGAGACACAGTTTACGTGATCATAATAAATGGCAATAGTATTCATACTAAATCACCTACGGACACATCATTTAGCAATACAGATTTTGTAACATTTAACATAAATATAATATTTATGTTTTCACGAAATTCATAGTATGAAATAACGCCGAAGTTAATAATATATGAGCATTACATTATTTTAGCTATAATTTACGATATCCTGACAACACAGTTATTGGCAAGTGCGTCAGTAGGGCTTAACTAAAATGGCAGAAGAATAAATTAAATGAATTGAATTAAATAGCCGTCCAATACGAGGACTATTTAATTTATAATACTCCTATAACTGCACTAGTAGAATCGTTTTCGAATCTCAATGATGCACCAGGCTACTGTTACCCTGGATACTGTTGGGCTAAAGAAATAATTATGAATTCAACCAGGAAATGATCATTACCAGCATTATTTTAATTGGATTACGATGATTAGAACATTGGTAGAAATGCCATGATTTTAAGGACGAACCTGGCGTAGGTATTTAATTCCGGAGTACTTATCGCACGAAAATTGATCAGCCTGTCCCTTGTTACCCTACCCTAGTGATGCCCTAAGTCGACATCCGTACCCCATAGTAAGCAGTCGAAAATCTCCTACCTACCCTAGAAATGCGACTTGCCATTCATAGAAAAACCGGCAATAGAATTAATTTATAATGTTTATTTATATAATTATGTTGCCTTTCATTTCTATCATTTGCAGAATGCAGCTGTTCAATATTTTCCATAAAAATAATTCTAAATAATTCTATCATCCACAGGACCCAACGCGCGTGGTGTGTCCAGTTATAGATGTGATCAGCATGGACACATTCCAGTACATCGGTGCGTCGGCGGACTTGCGCGGCGGCTTCGATTGGAACCTGGTGTTCAAGGTAACCGCTCACTGACCGACTGTCGCTAACTAGTTGACTTTAGAAGGTGAAGTGCCGGATATGTGTACAGATTCATTTTTAGGTATAATTTATAATTGTGTCTAAAGATGCGGTTAATGTTTTAGGTGTGAGGTAATTTATATACACACAAAATACACACACAATGACACACATATTTAATTCTTCTTCTGGAATGAACAAAGACACGCCTATCACTAGACAGTATGTGACACTGTGACACACCCGTAACGTGATGTCTTAGCAGCCGTTGTAGCCGTGTAGAAGGATTTACACAAACATTTCGAACAAAACATTAACAGCAACAATACCAATTAGAGCCAAGTACCAACTACTACATCACATTTCTTACCATCTCCATTTTGTCAGTCTTCACGAGAGACGATATTATTAAATCCAATCCTCTCTATCAATTTCAGTGGGAATACCTAGCCCACGCCGAGCGTAGTGCCCGCCTCAGCGACCCAACCCAGGTCATCAGGACTCCTATGATAGCTGGTGGGCTGTTCAGCATGGACAGGAAGTACTTCACCAAGCTCGGCAAGTACGACATGAGGATGGACGTCTGGGGAGGAGAGAATCTGGAGATCTCGTTTAGGTAAGAAAGAGTCTTACTTTTTTGCCGAACTCAACAGTTATAAAGTCGCATAATAAGCCTGAAGAAACAATCTTCTGGCTTCAAACTAAATAAAAAACAATAATACAATAGAACAAATAATACAAAATAATCAACATTTGGATCGAGTAGGTATTGAAGATTTGTGTCGGATAGTTGATAATTTTTTCACGATTACGATGTTGGTCCCATGGAGAAAGTTGTTTAGTTTAGTGGTCTGTATGTACCACACCCTTAAATATAACCACACATTTCTGATATATGCTGTATACAAGGTGGAGACGACAATACAACATTAAATAAAAATACTGGCAATACTAATGCATAAGACTATTTTGGAGCTGTCAAATAAATCCTAGCTTCGAAATAAAAAAAATAGTTTTTCAAACAAATTAAATCTAGTGATCAACCCTAAGCCTATAAATTCCGTTTATACAACTAGGCCTTGGGTAGATTCTCGGGCATACATTTCCCAATATCCATCTTAGGGTGGATTTCTGGGGTGGATAAACGGAATAACCCGAGCAGACTATGGATTTTAGCTATATTGACTAAATTATTGAATATATTCAATTGAATTTTTTTAAGCAGAATGGGAACGCCATTAGGGACACGCCCTTAATTTTTTTGTTGTATTGTCGTCTCCACCGTGTATATGTATAATAAATATGCATTATTAATATAATTGGCTAAAATTAATCTTGTCTTGTATAAAATCAGAGTCAGGACAGAACACAATATTACCTTCCCAGTTGGACGAAAATATTAAAATTGTATCACAAAATAACTCTTCAATTCTAACATTCCAGGGTATGGCAATGCGGTGGTTCTCTGGAGATAGTCCCTTGCTCCCGAGTGGGCCACGTGTTCCGGAAGCGCCACCCCTACACCTTCCCTGGTGGGTCCGGTGCGGTGTTCGCGAGAAACACCAGAAGGGCTGCTGAAGTATGGATGGATGATTACAAAGAGCTGTACTATCGGTCCCAGCCGATGGCTAAGCAAGTTGATTTTGGAGAGTAAGTTCAAACTGTATTTTTCTAATTTACTTGCGTTTCACTGGAATGCTCATTTATGATAGATTTAATTTAAGGACTACTAGCTGCGCCCCGCGGTTTCAGTCTCGATCTCGTGGGAATATCGGGATAAAAAGTATTCTATGTCCTAATCCAGGTTATGGTCTACACATGTGTCAAAGTTCATCCAAATCCGCTCAGCCGTTTTAGCGTGAAAGCGTACAAACAAATAAACTTACTTTCGCATTTATAATATTTTTAAGGATTCCTTTTTGCATACATAGGTATATTATTATTATCTACTTATGCGAATTTAGTCATTCTTAAATATTCATCTAAATATATTTATAGCTAGGAATTGATGGGTTCGTGTCTTTTCAGACTCTGTTCGGTGCAGTGCAAAGTACAATATTTTTGACGGAAGCTAGATTTTCAAACAATATTTACCCATTCTTCCACAGCATATCAGAACGCGTGAATCTCCGTCAGAAGCTGCACTGCAAGCCATTCCGCTGGTACCTGGAGCACGTGTACCCTGAGCTGCAGGTACCAGCAATGACTGATGTCTCGCACGTCATCAAGCAAGGAGTCAGGTGTCTAGATACCATGGGACACCTTATTGATGGCACTTTAGGTAAGATTCATTCGTATTGTTGACCTCGGAATTTTCGCAAAATGAATGTAATCGCAAGTTCCACTTTTATTGCGAAAGCATTACCACAGCCATTTGGTCCGAGTTGTTTGGTACAAGCCAAACCTAGAACATGATTATTGTAGCCACAAGAAAGTAAAAGACTTATAAACAAACTCATTATTTTCCAGGTATGTATCCCTGCCACTACACAGGCGGCAACCAAGAGTGGCGCTTTGACAACGGTCTCATCCGTCACCACCGTCTCTGCCTCTCCCTGTCATCAGAAGACCGCGTGACCGCAGTGCTCGCTGCCTGCGACCCCGTAGACGATGCCCAGCTCTGGAGACGTCAAGGACCCTTGATCAGACATGCCAAGCTTGGCGCATGTCTCGATACAGAACGACCAGCCCTCTACATGGAACAGTGTGATGAAGAGAAAGCTAGCCAACAATTCACTTTCTAAGGTGCCAGAAAAAATGCTTGAGAAATATAAACCAGCATATGAACTTCTCCGTCAGGAAGAGTGATGCTTACAGATAAGACAAGTAAACGCGGTGGAAGAAATCGTACGTTTCTTCTGCATTTGAAATGTCTGGTGTTACACTTGATATTACAATGGGATATTACAAGAACAATCATTTATTCTCGGTTTCAAAGTAAAACATTCCGATATTACAAAAAATGATATAATTTAACGATATTATTCTTAGTTTAAAATTATACTTCCTCAAGCAAATACAGAAAAAGTTGTAACCGGGAATAACTTAGATACTGAAGAACGAATATTAATAACATCTAAAGAGATGCAAGCAGAATGAGTAGAAGAAAAGGTCCTCTTAGGGAATTACGATAGTGATCTAAACATTATCAGGGATATAGTCACAAATAAGACTTATAACACTTCGCTTTACATCACGTATTAGCTTCGGTACTTATAATGTCAGTACCTTTAGTATTAAGGCACCTAAATCTTCCTCTCACACGTAGAAGGTGCCAAATTAATTTACCATTTGTAAATATTATTTTAAGGCTCTCAATTTTAACATTCCATTTTGTTGTATGTTTTAAAAACACTTTATCTTTTAGTTTACATTTTAATGTACTATTATTTTTGTTTTTAACTACTGTTTCGATAAAGTCGCAATTTAATGAATTAGCATCTTTAAATTACATATTTATTTAAGTTTATCATGTATATTCATTAATATTATATTCAGTAACTAAAACATTAGTAGGTATAAAGTAGTTACCATTACTATAGTTAATTCACTATAAGTGCCGGGAATGTGGAATGTGGATAATATTTGTAAAGAATAACATTTAAGAGTTTATTACAGATCGAAATTGATTGGTGTTGGAACTTGCACCGTTTATTAATTATTTTAAGTACCTATCAAGAAATGATCGAAGTGTGTATTAGTTTATTTTAGATTCTTTTGATTTAGCAGATACAAACTTCAGTGCTCAATAAAAAAATTAACGTTATTAAACTAGGAACGGGTGATTTTTATCGAAATAACTTCTGTCAAATTATTACCTTAATTTTTCATTGTTAACTTTCGAAATCGTTCATAATTTTCATTATTTTTATGGTCTATCTACGCAATCTCAAATGTTCGGGTGTTTCATTAAATCATTTTGTCATCATTTCATTTTGAACATCACATCACAATAAATTATTATTTAATAAGAACATAAAGTTCTCGCCTTACAGTACAAGCTATGATCACAGTTGTTAATTTAAGATTTTGTTGTAAGTTTGATATAATATGTAGTTTCAAAAAGATTTGTATTAACGACAATCTTATAAGACGTCTTGAAAGATAATTCTTCCAAAATCTCCGTTAACATCAAATAAATTTTATTTTCATGACAAGTCAAGGCCTAAAATGTTTTCAATCTCGTATCTGTAAAGTAAGTTAATTGTTTAAATACTCGTTATGTTAAGTTAGATATTTTTATTTACATTTGTTACTTTAATTTCTCGAAGAAGTATTAATTTATTGTAAATACTTGTGTACTTTTGTATTTTTCTATCTGTTCTTTTATAATTATTGTAAAATGATATCGGTGTATGACCAACCAAAGTGTCAGGGATGAGTGAATGTTTTATCGAATGGTTACCAACTGTACATAACAACTCATCATCAATAGATAATCAATGAAAACTGCCATGATTTTACTATGTGGATAACGAAAACGAAACTTCCACGAAATATATTCCAATTACAATGTTAATATTATAATTATATTATATAATGTGTGCTCAATATTCATCTGGAACTGAAAACATAAACGAATTTTGTAGAGAAAGACAATATCATAGTTACTATAAAAATAAATGACTGAATGAACTATAACATCATCTACATAATATAAACAATTTATGGGAGATAACGACATTTTAATGAACAATGTTAACACAACCTGATTAATGTAAATGGCTTCCTTAGATCAAAAACACTAATAATTGGAATTACTATAGTTAAAAATATCATTATTTTTCAAATTTTTTTTTGTTATTGCTACTTGATAATAACCTTTACTTGTATCTATGACCGTTGTGCGGAATTTTTAAACGTCTAGCTAAAGAATAAATTGTTCATGGCAATATTATAGAAGTATTTTTTAGAAATATGGGCAGCTTTCACTAGCTATATTCGATGTAGACAAATATAGGAAAAAAATGCACGTTAACAAGAAATCGCATCTTATACTAACATAGTTCAAACACGATTTCTGTAAATATTGATATAGTATACTTTGTACTTATGAAAAAAATATGACTTATGACTATAGAATCAAAAATATTCGATTTATATACTACATCAAGTGCACGATAGCACCTAGAGCACAATAAGTAGGAAGTAATACAAAAGTTCTAAACTTTATTGAAATTATTATTTTTGTTATGTGGCAAATTGACTGCCCTAGTCAGATTTTGTTGAGACGATTTTGTTCACTAATAAACAAATACGTGATTTTATTTTAGTGAGAAATCCATTTGGTAAATAAAAAATACGTTTGAAGAACTAAATGGTTTTATTTTATATGGCTTAAACCAAACCCACACTTATTATAAGAAAATAATTTACACCAACAGAGTATTTGTATGTTTAATTAAAAAACATACACTTAAGAATATATGAAGAGATAATTTAAAAAACATAAATTAGTTACACCTACTTATTAATAAGTATTAGGTTTAAAATCATCTATGACACCATGTTCAGACGAAAAGCCTTGATCAGCTTACATAATTAGAGTTTATTAAGCTGCTTCCTCACTTTGAACAAACACGCCAACAACCTAAAGCACTGATAGGCTACTGGTGTGAGTCGGACTGCCAAGTCAGAGGTCTCGAGTTCGAACCCAAGGCACCTCTGACTATAATTATTTATCACTTGCTTCAAAAACCGTGATGGAAAACATCGTGAGGAAACTGGCATGCCTGAGAGATATTTCTCGATGGCATAAGAAGCCAAGTAATAGGTCCATTGACGGCTTTAAAACTCTGACACCAGGTTAGTTACTAACCACACGAAAAGATAAATACAACGTTTTGCCACAGATAATATAATACTACGTACAGATACCCAATCCCATACAAAGAAATGACACCTCCCTAAGTTGGGCTATTGACTGGCTACAGCGTAAATGTGGTACAGTTATGACAAATTGAGTAAAACGCCATCTATTAAACAAGGAAGTTTTGATTTTAACTAATCTTACTTCAGCCAAAATCTTCCGTTTATCGCTTTTTAATGACTATTAATTTCATAATTGTTACCTATGCTGCCATTTATGATCTTTTTTCAAGACTAATTATAATTTGTTCAAATTGATACCCCATGGTTTTGCTTAACATAGAACATTTTGTTGGCGTGTTTGTTCCAAGTGGGAACGCAATTTAAATAAGAAAACAGATCAATCAAAATAACACAAAAAGCTAGATAGCCATGATTGTTGACTTAAAAGGAGTTTTCTAATTCAATAATAAGGTCACTGGTATTTGGGTCTATCTCAATGACAAATCCTTGTATATTGTATTCAATGAAATCATGAGAATTTTGTTCCTGTCTCAAGGTTGTTCGCGACACTTTATTAGGAAATATTATTAAATGTGATGTTTCTAATGTTAGTGGAATAACTTAAGTATATATAATTTCATATTGATTTGAGAGACAAAAAACTAACAAGCACATGCATTATGCGTTGTTTTATAATTATTTCAAGTAAAGAAGACGGTGTACAATCAGTCTTAAAAATATCCTCATCCTTGAAAACTTAAACCTAAAGAATCACTTCATTATCATACGTAATATTTTTTTATATTTTTATACTTCTAAAACTATACATTTTTATATTAACAGAGTAAAAACCTACAAAAGATCTATCACACTGGGAATTCCTTAACTTCCTTTGGTTCAAATTACACATTTTAAAATAATGGTACCTAGTAACTGATTCTCATATCCAATGATATTTTTTATAATTATATCAATAAAGTTTTACACCTAAACCAATTTTTTTTTAGAAATGCACAAGATAAATCCTTTTGGCTTCGCCGCAGTCGGGTAAATAGGAACCACTTCAAACCTATATCGTGCTATCACAGTGGTTTAATCTTCACATTCTTTGAATGTAATGAGCATAAAGCTCTTATCAAACATCAGCAATACATTTCCTGGTAACACTGATGGCTATGATATAAAAATGTTCATAGTTATAAAAGACGTAAAAAATCATTATTATAAAAGATAATATAAATTATATTTCTACTGGGGATTTTATTAACACAGCAGTTTTTGGAATAGGGTCCAAATTGCACGATGAAATAGAAAGATGTTCCAGTACTACGCTACGAGTAAGAACTCATCTTGGTCTTAATAAAGTTGCCGATAACCTTGATAGCTCTAAATGCGTAGTTTGGAGAGAGACGCTGTCGCAGAAGGTAGTAGCCCGTGAGGTTCATAGCGAGCAGGATGAAGACTAGCACGCTGAAGTCCACCCAGAAGGAGACACCAGACATGCCCATCAGTTTCACGAAGTAGCTGGAAATAATAATAATAAATCAAAGGTCATGCCTTCTCAGTATGAGAAGAGGCCTTTAACCCTGCAGCGATACAATTTATAGGCTGATATTATACGTAATAACAAAATCAAGTTTTCCTAGAATAGGTATACTAGGCGCGAAAGTGAGAGCAAAAACAAGCTTAAATGGTAGAAGTACATTTATATCTCGATTGTCTTTATTAAATGTTAGAGCTAGTTTCACCATAATTATTCTATACAACATTAAATAATCAAGTTCCTAAAACTTACGCAACGTTCTTATATTCACAGTAGTCGACATGGTCAGGACATATGAGATCATCTCTGGGGGGGCCATATATCGCGGCAACCAGACCCTCGATCCCATAACGGAGGAAGGAGCAAGCCCTTGCAAGTCTCCATACGATGGGAAGAGGGTCATCGCCACTGCCAATGCCGTAGACTGCGAGAAGCATTAGTGGAACACTCATTGCTGGGCCCATAAAGACCGAATTCTGAAGAAAAGAAAATTAGGAAATAATAAAGTAAAATTTTGAACAGACGGCAGAAACTCAGATTCTTGTTGTGTCATATCACAGATGAAGCCCAGGTACGCACGGGCGTTTTTTTCCCGAGGCGATTTTTTTACGTTCACTGGTTTTTCAACGCTCTGCTTAGCGCCGAGAGTTGAAAATCCAACAGTGAGTTTTTACAACGCGCTGCTGGGGCGAGAGTGCGTCCCAGCGCGTTGGATTCGCAACGCTCGGCTCAGCATCAGGTGTTGAAGATCCAGTGCGTGATAAAATCCCGCCGCGATATTTTTCCGTCCGTGCGAACGTGAGCTACGAGTAATACAGATGGGAAACCCCACAAAATCATTTAAATAAAAAGCGACTCTTACTTGCTTGCTTTTTCATTCAGGTCGCACAAATATAATTACCTACAGTTATATTCATCTACAAGTTGCATCTCTTTCTATCGCGTAACTCTTATACCTTCTGACCGCGTTAGGGTTGTCATCTTTTAAAGAAGTCTCTATTAATAAAAAAGTATGTACGAATACCCTGTTGTCTAACTACATAATCAAAATCTTACTACATAATATTTAGATAGTAGTCCGTGGCAGGTTCCCACCATAACAAAAATACTATTTAAATAGGTACTTTCCTACCTACACTTAACAAAGCTTGAAATAAACAGAACTTGTTCTTATTATTATTTAAGCAGCCAAATGCGATGCAATATACTGTTGCTTTCATTTTTAGTTTTAATATCTTGCGACGAACGGACGGACGACGCGACGCGGCGCGTGAGTATTGAATTGACATGCGATCCGGGCGGGCGGCGCGCGGCAGCCCTACTGAATTGGCACAGCAAGTCGAGCCCGCCGCGTACTCGTAGCTTCATACCTAAACTGCAGAGTCTCCCATCTGTATTAATCTGTGGTTATGTGACAAATACCTAATAAATTATCATATAGATTGAAGTTCGCCATCACAAAATGCACTTTAGCAAGACATCTTAGTGCCAAAAAAAAACAGAAAAAATTGAGAGCATAAATCAATAAAAACGAATAATTAAATGATCAATAATAAGTTACAGCTTAATGTAGAAAAGCATTTGAAATTAAAACGAGTAAGCGAGCTGAGTACTGGTTTTCACCTGTATCCAGAAGCTATCGCTAATATAGTTGTGAATAGGGTAGCCAGGTGATTTGAATATCTAAGGTTGGTAGGATTTAAAAGTTACTTACAACAACACTCAACATAGACGAAATGACAGTTCCCATAGATTCCGATATGAGAGCTATTAGAATACACGTAGAACTGAACATTACTATCCTATCGAGCTCCATAGGCTGCGAGGTGATGGGATAAGTGATGAGCAAGTAGACAAGGCTGAAGAAGATAGTGGCGGGGGTCCGTGAGATGACCAGCGCCGCGTAGTAGGGCTTCAAGCCGTACCAGCGGTTGAAGTACTCTCTCTTGACGAGTTGTACTTCTGTTGGAACTGTAATAAGAACGAGAATTATAGACGCTACACTATTGTTGTATAAAAAGGAGTCGATGATTCATCTAAAATATATGTTGTCCTCAGTCAAGGCAGCGTTATCTTTTTTTACACCGAGAGGTCAAGATTTGGTGATATTTTTTTGTATCATTTAGCATTTTATAAACGTTTTCGTTGCAAATTAGGTGATAATCAATTCTACTAGATCAGTCTCAAAATATTAGAACAAAATATAAAATGATACTTACAGGCCAGTAACACAGGCATCATGGGAATATAAAGCATGGCAATGGTACAGGCGTAGCAGAAACCGAAGTTGAATATGGTCTTGGATGCGTCGTAGCCCATCTTGTTGAACAAAAGAGCAACGATGAACCCAATGAACAAGTGCAAGGTCACCCGCAGCCAGAGATAACTCTGGAAAAAAAGAATAATTGTTAATTATTTAATGCCTATGTTACCTAAAAAGGCTTATAGGTGAATGATCTGACTGCTGTTGAGAAACAGATACATTCTTACATTCTTAGTACTACCTTTTGTCCGCGGCTTCGCCCGCGTGGATGTCGGGAAATATCCCACACATAATTATTTTGGCAAAACGGCAGGTTTCCGTTCAGTTTATATAACATATTACTTTATTGGATAGAAATTAATATGATACCGGTCAAAATACCTTCGGAAATAACAGTGAATTTTTTATCAAATTCTGAAAGATATTATTGGTTACTGTGGGTCATCCTTAGAAGATAGACGTATGTCATCCCGGACTTTTTGTTGAACTTTTTAAGATGAACCATTCTGTAACACATAATTTTTAATTTTTATGTATCTTTTACGGTTTACGCGGCCAGTAAAGCGCGTAGTCGGCATGATTTTTTCCGACATCTTCAACAATAATCGGCATATTTCAGCCCACGTACACAAAACTTTAATGAATTCTATGCTATAAAACCTTCCGCAATTGAATCCGTCCATTGGTGAAAACCGTTTGAAAATCCGTTCGGTAGTTTTTGAGTTTATTGCGTTTAGATAGACAGACAGAGAGACAGACAGACACGACGGGGGACTTTGCTTTATAATTATGTAATGATTCGCAACATAACAAAAATGATGGTACTTGGACCATTAGCATAGAATCTTTACATTCTACGAAAATAAAGCTGGACAATTGATGGAATTTTGAAAATACGAGTAATTGTGAAATGTTTACTTATTACCACTCGCAATCTGGTTGAATGAATCTGAATTATAATGATTTACTTACCATATTTTCAATTTTTACTCTAGCCCGAAGATAATAATTATTGGCTGCTTTATAAATATTCTGATCTTTTCTCTTTGAACTTGACCATCGATTATACATATAATCAAGATCGTGTAAAAATAATAATGTATGGAATATATTACCTTATTTCTAAAAGTTTGCAACAGCATCCTCTTGAGTAAAACCGTGAACTGTTGGCAAGCGGTACATCCATGTTTATAGTTATGTTTCTCTACTCCACCGGCGTTTAGTTGTTCTATCTCCATCTCTTCGAACTGCTCTCCTACCTGGATGTCTTCAATGGCATAGTTTCTCCATCGTTGGTTCTTGCCGTTTTCAACTGCTGATACCATTCTCTCTGCATGAGATCCATATTCGCCACTAGAAACTTCGATTACTAGAAGGAAAAGAATTTTCTTTTAGTATTTTTTAACCTTGTATCTATATTATGTGTTTTTGTCTCTGGGATCCAAATTATAATTTCATTTACGTCTTAGGGGTGATCTAGGATATCCAATATTAGTCTTAGTCCATTTATCCACATATGAACACACACGTTACAAACGTTATTACATACGTTATGTAGTGCTGACTTGTATGTGGAATAAAACTGGTTCCTTAAAGTGGAAGTAGGTATTTTTAATTTTGATCTTCTTTCTTGCAGATAACTTTTAAAAGAGTACCTAATCGACTGCTTGTTGCATACACATTTCTTTGTATAAAAATGTTAGTGGAGCGTGCAGTTTTAAATTATACGATGCTTACATAGATATGAAGGCGACTAAGTACCTAACCTATGTAACCAACTAAAGCTTCATTACCATGACCTTAACGAATGTGAAATAATATGACACATAATGTTTGTCTAATTGACCAATTCTTTTCTATTCTGAGATCATTATGACAATAACACTATAGTGTAATTAAACTTTAATGATTGCTTAGATACTGTTCCTGTTTGTTATTTGTGTCATCATTATGTTTATGTTTTAGCTACATAGCTATGGTTTTCATAGTTATAGTATTACATTACAATATCTGCATTTCTTACTTTGGAATCATCAAATGATTAAGACTTGGCAGCTTCAAAATCCGAAAATGTTAATATTTATTTTCAATTAAAACTATTTCAGTATATCCTTTTAATATTCTTCCATATCCGTTTTTTACTCATTTATCAAACCAGCCACTAAATCAGCTGAGACCCCAGGTATTTAGAATCTGGCTCGTATCAGACGTTTACTGGCATTAGCATCGCTTCAACGACTATCGTTGAAGCGATGCTAATGCCAGTAAACGTTTGATATATAATAATATAAAGTCAGATAAACTCACTAAAATCAGCCGGGTTGTAAGTCTTAGGACAGGGCAGCTGCAGCTCATTAAGGAACGGCACGACACCAGACGACGTTCCCTGGTAGGCGCAGCGACCACCGGCTACCACGTACACATGGTCAAACTCCGCGAACAACCGGGCTGATGGCGTGTGCAGGGAGCAGACGACGGTGCGACCACCACGAGCCACCCGCTTGAGAAGGGAGACGCATGTTGAGGAGGCTACGTCGTCGAGACCGCTGAAAATAATGGTGAGGTTAATATAAGAAAATTAAGAAATAATAGTGAAAAGTAGTTGGATAGTAGATGATGGTGGGACAAGCACGAACCACCTGCTTAAGAAGAGAGACGAATGTTGAGGAGGCTACGTCGTCGAGACTGCTGAAAATGATGGTGAAATGAAATGATAGTAAAGGGTGCCTAGAGGGAGCGAATGATGGTGTGACCACCACAAGCCACGCGTTTGGGAAGAGAGACACGTGTTGAAGAGGGTACGTTGTCAAGACCGCTGTATGAATGGTGGTGGTAACATTCGATGGGCTTATGAAATTGTGTGTGTGTGTCTGTTATCATAATAATACTACTTGAAAGTTTTAAAGGCACTGTAGGTTCATTTAGACAATGTATTGGCAAAGTTAGGTACATTGCCAATACATTTAATTTATAGGTCCAGTATAAATAAATTTCTTTAAATTTCAGAAACGAACTTTTACTTTTAAAGCGGGCATTAAAAACTAATCTTTCAATAATTTGTTTTAACTTGTTGCAGAAAGCAACATTAGAGTCGATTTTAATGGTTCTTTGATTAAATTAATTAAATCATTATCGTTAATGGTCCATTACGTAATGGGGTTATAAATTTTTATATTTGTGCAAAAAAAATCGGAACAATTATTTCATTAACACCCTGTTAATGAAATAATTGTTCCGATTTTTTTTCTGGATTTGGTTTAATAATTCACCATTCAAACGTGACACAAACGTGTTAATTTATTTTTTAAATAAATCATAATTTTTAAAGTTAATATGTTGTTTACCGCGCACGTTATCACCTAATTGATCGAAAAACCGGAACCTTGTATTTAATTACGTCTAAAAGCCTTTCAACATACCTATCAGCTTTGATCTAATTATGTTTTTGTCGACTATTAACTATAAACTAGACGCAATGATAACCGGTGGAGTAAGGCTGTGACAGAGTGGCGTCCAGGGACTGTAAGACGAGAGGTCGGTCGTCTGGCGGCGAATTGGGCGGATGGCATTGTTGCCATCGTGGGCAAAACCTGGATGAGGCTGGCATGGGGATTAGCACAAAAAAGGGAGCCCTACGCTCAGCAGTGGGTGAAGCCGCGCTGTGGATGATGATGACAATGAAGATAAACAAGTTACCGATTTACCTGTCAATTAATTTTAACCAAAACAAAACAAAATAGAATGTAAGTCTTTTTATTGGCGTTCGAAGTCAATAAGGAAATAATAACAATAGCAGACATCGACAGAATTTATAATTTTAAAAATGTTTATCGGAACACTGTACAATTTTGAAAATTTGACAAAGAATTCAGAGGTAACAAACGAGTTTACTTACTTGCTTTCCATTAAGATATTCTATTATAGTTAAAACCTCTCATTATAAAATTCAATAACGTCAGCTTAGTTAAAAAATATCTATACCCGCAAAGCACGAAAATTTGTTTCTAGACTCGGGCTAATTTCCTTCCCATGGCATTTACTAGAATTATTCATCTTTCTTTTTCATCCTAGACCCGACAATCATCTACGGCAGGCTGAATGAAATAGAAACCTTTACCGATGTAACTAACATTCCTAGTATACCATGTAACTCAATCACTTCGCTTCGTGTCTCTAGGATGTTACGTGTTCTAGGTTTACGTAAACTTAAGCCTGCCTTGGTCTTGTGGTCTTAAGTATTATAACCTCTGTGCTTACGATCTATCTCCGGGTGGGGCAAAGATTTCTATGAGGATATTGTCTCTTCAGCCCTTAGAGCGTTTGTCTACTGCACCCGTCAAGCCGACTTCATTGAGAAACAAGATTATTTGAACTAAACGTGCCGACCCTGTGACGCCGCAGCAATCAAACGTCAATAGGAACGTCGAACACAGCGTGACGTCCCGATGGCCGCCGTCCGAACTCGGCGGTTCAGTATGTTATCTATATATATAAAACAAAGTCGGGTTTGTTCGAACACTTATAACTGGAGAACGGCTGGACCGATTTTCATGGTTTTGGATTTGTTGGATTTGTCTCCACCCCGAATAGCAGAATAACTATCAAATCATTGGAAAACTTCACGAAAAAATATAAAATAAAAGAAAAACATTTTCCCATACAAAACGTTCATGGGTTTCGTAACTGTCAAACATTTAATGTTCATCACGTCGATACAGTAAACTGTCCCCTTAAATTAAAGAACGTATTTAAATACAGGTTTCGAATCGACAACATATATTCAAAATATTCGGATAATGGCGTATTTCAGATTTTTTAAATATAAAATAATGTCAGTAATGAAAAAGAATTGACATGATTATATTGGTTGTCAAATATTTGCGTTCAGAAATTTATTTTGTGTAAACTAACGAAAATATATCAACCTACTTTTAAAAAACAAACAAAAATTGTCAAATCGATTAGTGTCACTCAATCATTACAGATTATTCTGTCAATCCAGTCAGAGTCAGTATATTATTATGTATAAATATTGTTTTGTGTGAGTATGCCGCGATCAAGAAGATCTAATCTGTATGGCCGTTTTGGCATCCAAACATCCATACCGACGATGAAATTACGCGCTATCAAGTTGGTTTATAGGTATGTAAACTGCAATGAGGCAATTTGGCGTACCTATATTCTCATTCCCTATTCATCGTCATCGTCATCTCACTGTTGTACATTTGGCGGTGCATCTGGAGAACGGTCAAAAACTATTATTTCACAGCGTCGAATGCTGTTCAACGTGCTGAAACACCTCCAGCGACAACATTAACCAGTTTCTTTACGACTTGCCAAAGTGATCCGTTCGCACGAACGTTGCTTTACTCGGAGATGCCACGTTATTACACTTGGAACGCTTCATCGAAGAAATTTCTACGTCGGAGGCAAGGCGATGCGGTTCCTGATCATCCGGATATGCGTTCTACTGATGCTCTTGGTCGTATTTACACAGTTCATCCAAAGAATGATGAATGTTTCTATTTGCGGTTGTTGCTGGTAAATGATCGTGGGCCAACATCATGTGAATCACTACGAACTGTTAATGGTACAGTGTGCCTAACATTTCGTGCAGCATGTCAAGAGCTCAATTTGCTTGAAAACGATACTCATTAGGACACGACAATTGCTGAAGCCATTATTTCTACATCTCCGAGTCAGATACGCATATTATTTGCTATCATCATTTCTACATGTTTCCCATCTAATCTAATCCACGTAACCTGTAGAACAAATACAAAGATAACATGTCAGAAGACATTTTACATCAAATTCGTGGCAGTTCAAGAAATCCTGATCTTGAGGCGAATGAACAGATGCATAACCAGGCTCTGCTCTTGATCGAAGATATGTGTTACCTCATGTGCGGCAGTTTGTTAGTCAGGTTAGGAATGCGAGCGCCAGATCGCGGAGTGAATGAAGCATTTAATAGAGAATTGGAACGTGAACTTGAATATGATCGATATGAATGAAACCAATCAGTTCAAACGAATGTACCCCTGTTGAACCCAAAACAGAAGGAAGTCTATGATATTAAGAGGGCTATCACAAAATTGCGTTTTGACAGTTCGAGCTCCCGATGCATCGCATAAGTAGCAATTTGGCAGTTGTAATTATGCTAATTATGAGTTATATAATAAAGTTTTTGTTTTTTAAGTATGCAATTTTATTTTCCTATGAACCAACGTTTTTCTGGTATAAATTTAACGTAAAAATATGAATGTAGAAAATTATTGTTAATTCTGAGCGTTTTTAAAGATTTTGAATTGGATTTTTTTTTAGATATCCCATTATTCCAAATTCTGAGGCCGCTATGTACTATACTAATAACTATTCTCCACAACTCAATAAGTCATAGTTGTCCAAGTCTTTCAGTTACTCAGAACAAGAACGCCGAAGTTGCCCATTTTACGCAAAAATCACCGTCGAAATCAGTCGAAATGTAATAGGGCTCTTAGTGCGCTTGGTGATAAGAAAACTGACGAGTAATGTGATCCACGCGACGATACTCAAAGGATTTAAAGATGAGTTAGTTCTCATTCCGAGGATTCCAATGATCCCAACGGATGCCTTTTGAGTTTAAACGAATTAAACCGAGTGCATCCCATGCTGCACAATATGTGCATAGTTTAATTCAATCATGTCTTGCTGACCCGCGATTGATATACTTACTTAATTTTTGTACTTATTTATTTATTTTTGTGTTATTATCTTAAAAGTACTGAACTAAATATTTATTTTCATTGTATTACTTTCATAAAATCATAAATTAAGTTCAGATAATCTGTAACACGACATTCAGTGACTGTTAGGCGGTACGAAGTTCGACGGGTCAGCTAGTGATTACATATAAATCTTATGATAGACAAATCAAAATCCGGGCGACGGCAGTGTGTGGACAAGATCAAACGTGTTTTTGTATATAATATCTGCCGGTCATAATCTCGACCGGAGTTCTACCGCTCGCGCCGAACTAGTCGAAAATTCGGTGACGGGAAGACTGCGCTCGGGTGACGAACTTGCAGACACGCGGCGATAGTATGTATGTAAGTATCGCTACTTCGGCGCCGTCGTCGTCTCGTTGTCGGTGACGTCCCGGTTACGACAGCGGTGGACAAACACCCTTAGTCTGTACTTGTACCCGTTTGGTGGCAATAAGACCGCTCCTCATTTCACGGAACATAAAATAACTGGCAAAAGGATCAATGAACCTCTGCCTACCTTTGAGGGATAAAGGCGTAATGTTTTGCTATGACTTACGTGGTAGGTTCATCCAAGAATATAACAGGTGGATTGTTGAGCAGCTCCAAAGCGATTGATATTCGTTTTCTTTCGCCGCCTGATAGCCGTTCTGCTGTAGTGTTTCTAGCTTTCTGTAGCCTTAGCAGTTGAATGATTTCGTCAACCTGTAAAAAAACCAAAAAATATACGAACTGAACAACAACAATTTTTTTTAATCTTAAAAGGTGTATTTATCATTATCAAGGCTCGTGCAGACCAGCGCGACACGAACAATACAATTTCTCAGAAAACTTCACGGTATAACAATAACCGGTGTCACGTCGTGCGATAAGTCGCGCTGATCTGCACAAGCCTTCAAGCACAGCCCGACTTTATTCACAGCTGGGTAGTTTGAGAAGATTGTATAATATGGATAGAAATGAAAAAGGTAGTTACGCGAAGTCTATTAAATAATTATGTCAGATCTAAAAGGAAAATTGACCTGGGGGCCTAAAACGGCCACATTAAGCAATTCCTCTACAAGCAATACATTTTCTGAATTTCCAGCAATTCCTCTATGGTGACACATATTTTAGCTGAATCATATTCAATTCAATTTATACATATCGGTGGCATAATCATATTTGGTGTAAATATTGCCGCATGAAAAAAATGAAGACCGTAATTTTACCGAATAATTTTTCTTTACAGTTTTTATTAATCAAATGATGTTTAAAATGTTATTTCATTAAAATATAAAACTGTCTAACAGGTGAATTGCGTAATATGAATTAAACGCAGATAATGTTATGAATCGTCAGTTTGTGTGATTCATAATATTATCATACTATGATTCTGCCAAAGCGGCCATTTTAAGCCCCGTGTTCCTAGAGAGACCTTCATAATCAGCCTATTAATGTTCTCACTGCTGGAACACAGCCTCCTCTCTGTGAGAGGGAGTGGGCTGTAATCTACCACGCGAGCCCAGTGCGGGTTGGCAGATGTATGTCACATGTATATGTCTCAAATTTTTTGGTGCTAAGACATGCCGGTTTCCTCACGATGTTTTCCTTCACCGTTTTGAGAACAGTGGTGATGAAATTATTTACACAAAGTAAAGCGCCTGCTTGGGTTCGAACCCACGACCTAAGACGACACCACTCGTAAGTCGGAGACGTTACCACTGGGCCATCACTGCTCTCAAGAGAGACCTTAATATTCTAATATTCATCTGAAAATATTAAAAATGGGAACAATTCTTTACCAGGATTTCTAAGTAACTTAATACGATAATGTTCACTGGATTTTGTAGTATAGCTTATTACCAGAAACCGCTTAAGTTATGTCTTCATTATACGTACAATAACCCCCTTCTTCTCTCTAGTCATGTCAGTTCCCAGCTTCAGGTCAGCAGCGATCAGCATGGCTTCCTCCACCGTGATGTAGGGCTGCAGCAGATCCTCCTGCATGATGTACCGGGACAGCTTTCTGAACTGGTGGAGGTCTCGCTGCTCGCCATTGGTAGAGATGACTCCTGAGGCGCCTGTTACCCTGGAAAGAATTATTTTTGAATATTTAAAAGCTGGGTTGGTTTTTGTGTCAGTATGTGGGAAAGATCTAAGAAGTAGATGGATTCATGCATTGTAGTTACAGAAGATTGTGTCTCAAACAAACAAACAAACAAAGCTTCGTGATGCATGGTTTTTCTTATAATTAACAATTTCCGATGGCTTATTGAAACAAATATAAATAAAATACGAGCACCTACACAAATTCTAAGGTGCCAACCCTAGTGGGGCAGAATCCACAAGATTTAAAACCAGTGGAATCTGCCCCACCAAGTCAAACCAGTGCGGCAGATTCCACTGCAACATTTTAGACATTCCATTTTACCAGTGGGGTGGCTTGGAGGGGCAAAGTGGAAGTACTCAGAAATCTAACCCAGTTTCTGTTCTGCAGTGGTGAAAGAATATATGTTGCGGGACACGAAAATTTAAATGGCGGGCCGCATTCGGCCCGCGGGCCGTGCCTTGGACAGCCCTGTTCTAGATGACGGCGACGATACCAATTGATTTCAGTCCATACAAGAGTGGTGAGAGCAGTGCCCAGTAGTTTCGGCCCCGCCTTACGAGTTGTAGGTCGGGAGTCCGAACCCAGGCAGGCACTTTACCTACTTTGTGTATTTAATTTCATCACCACTGCTCTCAAAACGGGGAAGGAAAACATCGTGAGGAAACAATATTATCCTAGAACCAAAAATTCGAAGCTATGTGACATCCGCCAACACGCATTGGGCCCGAGAGGTGGATTATGGTGTCCCAGCAGTGGGAACATTATAGGCTAATTATGCTTATGATTACAAAAGACCTACTCTAAACACAACGCAGCAATATTTATCTCCAGTCACGCGACTCATCTAGGCTATACAAATACGCTAGCAATTAACCCAGGCCTTGAACACATGGGCACCAGACCTGCTATTAATGACCTTTGACATTAGTCGTTATGTCGTTTCTACATAATACTTACCGATGACTTGAGGAAAAATGGAGCTGGAAAAACGCATTGAAAATCTTCAGATACTGAAATACTGTGTGAAAGTTTGTCAGACTCAGAGGTGACGAGTAATTAAGTATTTTGTTTTGTTTTTGGTTTGTAAGGGCTAACGCAGATTTATATACTTTCAAACATTTTGTATGCATCATCAGTTCATCACACACTATAGGCTGCACCGTATTTTCATCATTCTCTTGCCTTTATCCCATTTTGAGAGCAGTGGTGGCCCAATGGTATCGGCCCCGACTTACGAGTTGTAGGTCGTGGCAGCAAGCAGGCGCTTTACTTAGTGTTAATAATATCATCACCACCGCTCTCAAAACGGTGAAGGAATACATCGTGAGGAAACCGGCATGTATTAGAACCAAAAGTTCGAAGACATCTGACATCTACCAACCCGCACTGGGCCCGCGTGGTGGATTACGGCCCACTCCCTCTTACAGAGAGGAGGCCTGTGTCCCAGCAGGGGGTTTTCTTCCATACTTCTCTATTAGTCGTCATTTCGGTAATCACTCCCTTTTTAGCCATATCATCCAATCCATCAAATATCAAAACTCTTCCCCTACTCGTAGAGACATCCACATTCATACTCAAAACTTTACTACCGATCCCTCATTCTTCCGCATCACATGCCCATACCATGACAATCTATTTCCACACCACGCACAGCGTGCCGCACCGCGTTTTATTGTATTGAAATGCGATGCGCTGCGGCCTGATACGGCTTCTTCTCCTTCTTAGCGTGTCGATGACATATATCGGACAAAAAGAAGTTGCCCCAGTACAGTTCGCGTCAAATAACTTTGCCGCTCTGAAGTTAGGTTGCGCATGCGCGCTGGCATGCGCACTACTGTTTTTTAAGGCAGATTGACTACTGCGCAATCATTTGTAGCCTACTTCAGAGCGGCAAAGTTATTTGACGCGAACTGTACTCGGCAACGCTAACAACATAGACATTTGGCCCTCATACGAACAGGTACAGGGTATGCGGTGCAAGATGAAAGGTGGGCCATGGTTGGGGAGACGCCTCATATACGTATCTACATTGAAGATCAGAACCATTCGAGAAACCCAGAAACCCCACAAATGCGACTGTAAAGAACGCTTAGCTTAAAGAAACAGGAGGTTATTCAGAATGGACCCTGTGGGAGTATATACCTTGGTATTTTATTAAGGGAAGGAACAGCAGCTGCTTCGTGCTGTCTTGAGTTAACGATAACAAACTAATACGTAAAGAGGAAAAAAATCTAGGAGTTTTGAATGGGTTTGATCAAAATCGAAGAAATCAGACGGCAAAATGGTTTGTTCGGGTAAAACTGAAATTTAATTCCTTTAGCTAATTCCGACAATTTAAAGGCTTGTGAAGTCGCGCGACGCGACACCGGTTATAAATTGTATTGTTCGTGACACGTCACGCGACAAGTCGCACTGGTCTGCAAAAGCCTTAAATCAGAAATAACATACTGACGTGCTTACCTACCTTATTGTTGCGGTACTTATTATTTATCTATTTATATGTACATCTAAGATTATCTTTATGTGTGTAATAAAGTATTACTTCGTAATGCTTACGGGAAGCAAAGTGATATTGATTAACTTGTTAATTTAGTTAAATTACTTTATAATGATAACCTATTTTTTATTTCTTATTAAAGAGTTATTACTCACGATAAGATTGTCTAGCAACAAATTATTTAATAACCTTAATAACACTCATTTTCCTCTGCATTAAACAAAGTATATTTACAAAGCAATTTATTTATTATTGTACAAGGGAAAATACTTCATATATATATAAAAATATACTATATGTTAGTGCAGGACATACAACATCTTTGCAAATATCCACATTTACAGTAAACTAGCTTTTGCCCACGGTTTCGCCAACGTGGATGTCTGGATGGATTTATTTCCCTATGACGTGTTAATCTAGGTTATAAAGTATGTCAAACTACAGACCAGTTGCCCTTGTCTCGGTATTCTCCAAAATCATCGAAAACATAATATATGAATCAATCCTTTAATTTTTAGATAGTATAACATTCTTAGCGATGAGCAAAAGGGTTTCAGAAAGAATAAAAACATTAACATGGCGATATAAGACTTAATACATAATGTAATGACGCATATTGACAAAAATACACCAGTTTGTGCTATATTTACTGACATGACCAAAGCCTTTGACTACGTTAATCATAATATCCTACGACAAAAACTTGACAGCTACAGTTAGTAATCGTAAGCAACATACAGAAATATCAAGAGTATGTTCTAGACGTAAATTGGAATTCAAATACCTATCTGATAGTAGAGAAGTCAAATTCGGAGTTCCACAGGGGAGTGTCATCGCGGGTCCATTATTTCTTATGTACATAATTATATCAATGATCTTCCCAGAAAAGTCCAACAGCCGATGCTGTTATTCGCTGATGGATAGCACAGCGATAGTAAAATGCGTGGAAAAAGCAAATTATGAAAAAGACATTAATGACACATTCAAATCAATAATTAATTGGCTAAACACTAATAATCTAATTATTAATTTACAAAAAAACAAAGATATTGCATTTCTTTGAACGTTCGCACCCAAATCCTTTAAAAATTGAATAAAATGGTCAAAATATTGACAAGACAAGTAATTGACAGCCAATTATCTTGGAAACAGCAGGCAGAAGAAGTCTGCAAAAGTTAAGCAGAGGAGCTTTTAGCTTGTCGAAAAAAGTTAATATTGATACCATCATTATAGCTTACCATGGTCTGGTTCCCTCTATCTTAAGATATGGAGTAGTATTTTGGAGGAACTGCAGTGAACGAGAAAGGGTATTCAGAGCCCAAAAATATTGCATTAGATCAATGAGCGGCATTAATTCAACAGACAGCTGTATTCTTGTGTTTAAATACCTAAAATTATTAACCTTTCCATCATACGGACAAAATCTAAAAACGAATACTAATAATACTGTATCCAATTGTTCCCTAGAAACCGTGTATTTATTGTGTATTGTTGCGAGAAACTAAACTTATTCTTATTCTTATATTTTTGGCATCAAACTCGTTCCCACGGCTCGTAACAATTACTTTTTTAGATATATTTAATGTACAGTTTTTTGTTTTGATTTCGATACTATTTTTAACGAAACGACGAAAAAAAAAGCAGGTTCTCAATTCGACATAATTCTTTTTTTTATGATTTCACGCATGTGTTCTTACTGAATAGTCCGATTTGAACGATTCTTTTTTTATTAAGGAAGGTATACCTCGAAGTTGGTCCCATGTAAAATTGAAACCCAACCTCTAAGTGTAAAAAATTGATTAATGTTTCACATACTGAATTTTCAACTGTGAACCGATTCTGTTGTAATTTCGCACACATATGTAGTTCTGATGACACAACCACATAATAAAGACCTAGAGTTGATCCGATGATGGAGTCGGAAGACAGTCGCCAGAGCTCCTCACCAGTTTACAGCAGCTACATCGTGTTTGTGCTATTTCGTTCACCCTGATGAGAATTTTACACCTAGCTGAGGCATGACTGTCATCGACGGTCAGAGGTTGAGGTATCAAAACCGAAAAATAAAAACTTTATTGCAAAAACTTAAAACGACAAAAAAAAATTATTAAAAAGCGATAAGTAAATAAAAAAAATACCTTTTAGTGACATGACCCCCAAAATAGCAAATTTTGATGGTCTTAGGAGACTGACTTTAATAAATAAAGGCGTACCACAAGGATCAGTTTTAGGCCCTGTCTTCTTTATAATATTTATAAATGATCTGATAGCTTACATGAAAAGTATTTCAGATGATACTAAACTTGTAGTATTTGCCGATGACACAAGCGCTATTATAGCTAGCGACAATTTGGAAAATTTAGAAAATAAGATTAATTTTATCCTATGTGCTCTTGAGAAATGGTTCACTATGAATGATCTAAAACTAAATCTAAAAAAGACGCAATGTCTATTATTTAAATCGACCGTGAAGACCAAAGATACTGTCAAAGTACATTTACTAGGGAATAAAGTGGATACTGTAGACAATGTTAAATTTTTGGGTGTACAAATAGATGCAGTTTTAAATTGGAAGAAGGAATTAGAAGTGGTCACTAACACTATGAGTAGTGCTTGCTATGCTCTTAGGAGTCTTAGAGATGAAGTAACCATTGCTCACCTCAGAATGGTGTATTTTGCACTCATAGAGTCTAGACTTAGATATAGCATAAAGTTCTGGGGCAACAGCTACCAATACAATATTGATGCTGCTTTCGTTATGCAGAAAAGAGCCTTAAGAACTATGCTTCGCATTAAACAAACAGAGTCTTGTAGGGATCATTTTAAGAAACTGCACATTCTTACAGTACCATGCCTCTATATTCTGGTCCTGCTTAGTCATTTTGTTAAAAATATCAATAAGTTTGAGACAGAAGAACAGAGACATATCAGAATAAAAACGCGAAGAAAGGATTTACCTAATTTCATACAGCCTAAGCTTAATGTCGTTAAACATGCCTCAAGAGTGCAATCAGTATACATGTTCAATAAATTGCCTGTACAATTTAAAAACTCTATGAATCCGAACGAATTCAAGAGAAAATTAAAGTCATTGTTATTGAAGAAATGTTATTACAGCATTGAAGAGTTTCTCAAAGATAATAGTAGTTCGAACTAAATGTGATTATATTTTAATGACTTTAAAGTAATATATATTATTCAATATTCTATCATGACATTACATATTATTATTAATGAATTTTTATTGACTTATATTTCTTTGAACTGTATTTATATTGATTTCTGAATTAATATTAAGTTAAATTATTATGATTGAGACTAACAATGTTGTGAGAGTGACCAATGTGGAATGTAATGTTAGTTTTTTCTGACTTTACGATGTTTAATTTTTGTGTTCGTAATTTATATCCAACATCCTATCATGACATTACGTATTAATGAATTTTATTGACATACATTTATTTGAATTTTAATATTGATTTTGAATTAAAATTAAATTAAATTGTTATAGTTAAATTGATTAATATTAAGACTACAATGTTGTGAGTGTGACCAATGTGGAATTAATGTTTGTTGTTTTCCTGACTTTACGATATTGTTTAATTTTTGAGTTACAGTTATTGTTAGAATCACTATTTTTAAAACCATTGTTCGACACAAATGTAATTTGTTAAAGAATAAATGAAATGAAATGAAATGTCCTCAAAAACTTAAGGACAGTCTCCTAAGACCGTTTTCCTGTAGCTACAATGGTTAAGGTAGCTGACCTTGCTGCCAAATCTCAAAAAACACCCTGTATATAGTAATTTAAGATATTTTTTTAATAATAAAGCATGCAATACCTGTATCCAGCGAGTATGTTGAGAAGGGTACTCTTGCCCGCTCCAGAAGGACCCAAGATGGCAGTCAGCTGACCCGAGCGAAAGTCGCCATTGATACTGCGCAGGATTATCTTCGAACCTGAAAATAATAATATTTGTTTTGTCCTATATTATTATACAAATGAAACGCATGTATTTATGTAGAAATGATTCTATTACGTAAGTTTTTTACCAAATAAGTTTTTTATCACAGCTATTCAAAAAGATCTAGTTAAATCTTTGTAAACAGAAACTAAAATAGTTTTTTAATTCCTAGGGACTAAAAATGATTTGAATTCGGAATGTGGTTATTAGTAAAAGTTCCAATTACCAAAGAGATCAATCACGAATATTGTATGAACAAGTAACAGTCTGGCAATAGAGAAAGAAAGTGTGAATTTGGTAAAAATTAAAATCCAAGATGGCAGCTGCGAAAATTTTGTTTTTGTTTTCAATCATACCTGAGAAGGAACTTCGTTCCTGACGGGGGTTGGACCAAACACGTTTTTTTTCTCTTATAGGGTGATAAAAAGTAGAGGTGTTCACCTCGTGAGCAACGCTAATTTAAGCTCGAGTGACGTACTTTGTATCCAACGCTGCGCTCAGGATTCTACTTTAGTATCCGTCGCTACGCTCGGGATTCTACTCTACAATCCTTCGCTGCGCTCAGTTTCCAAAGAAACAGTCTCGCTTTAAAAATAGTAGTTTGCTCCCTAGGCATACAATCTATTTTTATTCCAAGTCGTGCAAAACAAAACAAACGGGCTCTTTAAAAAAATGAAGTTAGAATAAATTGTAGTCATAGAATTTCGTTTTTGGCATGTAAAAATTTGCATTTGATCATGAGTATCTTTCGCAGTACTTATACACGCCTTCAAGGATGTATTGGCGGTGAAATGACGTTGACCGGGAGGCGCTGTCGTTAAACTTACTGTGTGTAATTCATGGTATAATAAAACCAGGTATGGCATTCCGAGATCCTACAGTGGTCATGTGGGTTACACAAATCTACGCCCAACCACCTTTATTACCTGTGCGAATCCGATAAAACAATGAGGTTTTAATTAACAATTAGGCTGCCTGTCCGCTGGAGCTGAGAGGAGAGGAGAGGAGCGGAGATGTGCCAATATTAACCAAAAGAATCTAAACTCCGCTCCAGAGATACGATTCTATTGGTTAATATTGACACATCTCCGCTCCTCTCCTCTCCTGTCCGCTCCAGTGGACACGCAGCGTTACGTTGGTTTATGTTTAAATTGAATTGTTTCGTTTGATTAGACAAACCAAACGACAATTTAAATGCTTTATATATTATTTCAGAATGGTGAATAAAGTGGCAACTGCATAGTGACGTAAACATGTGTCACTCCCGGAAGCGTAATTACAAAAGGGGATGCAACAGAGACACCCATAGTCTGTGCTGCATCATGTCGCGTATGGCTTAAAGCAGTAATAGTCTGTCCGAACCCAGCTGCAACACAGAGCGGTCTGTAGTGCAGCCGCATTTGTTTGTATAAGGCAATACAAAGGCGGATGCAACACAGACACCCATAGTCTGTGCTGCATTATCTTGTGAATGGCTTAAAGCAGTAATAGTCCGTCCGAATAAAGCTGCAACACAGCGCAACGCATTTGTTGTGTTTTTGTGACACCCATAGTTGCATTATGTTACGAACGACTTGAAGCGTTATTAGTACGTTCGAATGCTGCTTCAATACAGTAATCTTTATAGTAGTATTTATTTATTTATTTTTTAATTTATTTGAAGAATATAATAAAAAAGACAAATACGGTAAAATTACGTTTTATTTTTCATGTACTAAGTATACTGATATCTTAGTAGCATTTGCAGCATTGCGCTGCCGTTCAAGCCTCTTTTGTAGTTGTAAAAGTTTCATAAACTATTATTTCTTTTAAAAAATTTCGAATTGAGCACATTTTCAAATTTTGAATTCTATATCGTTCAAAGTAAAACAATTTTTTCTGACTTGCGTCATTCTATTGTGAGCCGCTCTGGACGATACGTCATGGTATAAAATAATTTTTCTCTGCTTCAAGTGTCGTGTTTTCAGTTTAAGACGCGGATGTGAAAAGATGACGATAGTATCTTTGTGCTAGCTGGTCGCAGTTTTGATGAAGCATATCGTGTTCATTGTGGTGTCTAGTCCCCAAGTTATACCTATAGTTCGTGCCAGCCAAGCGAGAGTCTAGAACCACTATTTTTTGGTGAAGTATTTACTGTACAAACATGTGAGTATTCAACCAATTTCCCGTTTATCAAATCATACACTCTCGCGTCCCACTAATCGCGTAATCTAGCCTATGCCGTTTCTAAAGCTCTCTCGTTTTCGGACCTTGACAGATAACAAGGCCGCGAGGCCTTTCCCGGGACCCCCGTCCGTCGCGTGGACAGGATCCTGGCGTTCTCTAGTCCCAGCCTGCGTCAACACAGACCCACGTCTTCTAGCCACGTCGGGTTTCTCCGGCAACCGAGACGAGATCGTACCAGAAAGCAGCAGGACGGCGCCCCGTGCTCAGGACTTCAGGACTCATTGGCTTATATTCTTCATCGGATTAGTCTTTACTTTATTTTCGAATCTTAAGCTAGGCAATCCATCGACCGCGCTGAACTCAGATTTATTGCCGGTTTAATTGCTCTGTTCTTCCCTCGCACAAGTTTATGCTAGGGTCGCTGATAATCTTTCCCTTGCTTTCCTCCGAAATTCAAAAAACGTATAACGCCAACCGTTCCGCTATCACCCCCCATAATCTACATCAATCATCCTTTCAGATTTCCTCAAATTCCAAAATTCGCTGTTTCTTTCTTCTCATCTCACCTATTTCCTTTCTCAGGCCCCTATCTAGCCAAGGGCCGAGGAAGTTCCCCTATTTTTTCCTCCATGCGGGGACTCATTCATTCCATTCGCGGGAGGATTTTTTGTCCCCCGTCCGTCAGTAGGTCTGAGGGCCGGGAGATTTCTCTTTCTTCCTCTCGCGATGCGATACCTTTTTCTGTGTCCCCGTCATGGAGGAGTTTCTCCATTCCTTTCGGGATGGAATTTCCGTGTCCGGCACGCTTTTCACCCTTTTGTGGTAGAATCCCTTCTCGGTCTCTCCGTGGGACGAGGGCCGAGGAGACTCTCTTTCTCTGTCACGGAAGGGCTTTTTTCTTCTTCGCTTTTCGGAGGGTTTTTCTCTTTCCTGTTCTCACATTGGGCCCGTGAGTCAGGAAACTTTTTTTTCCACGTGTTTTAAAGGGATTTCTCCTCAGTCCCCTGTTGGACTGAGGGCCTAAGTCTTTTCCTGTGCTCACACTGAGCCGTGAGCCAGGAAATTTTCTTTTTCCACGTGTCTTAAAGATATTTCCACCCCAGTCCCCTGTTGGACTGAGGGCCTAAGTTTTTCCTGTGCTCACACTGAGCCGTGAGCCAGGAAATTTTCTTTTTCCACGTGTTTCAAAGACATTTCCACCCCAGTCCCCTGTTGGACTGAGGGGCG
The DNA here is from genome assembly GCA_948150665.1 of Conistra vaccinii. Classification (NCBI taxonomy): domain Eukaryota; kingdom Metazoa; phylum Arthropoda; class Insecta; order Lepidoptera; family Noctuidae; genus Conistra; species Conistra vaccinii. The sequence continues at coordinate 21,039,976 of OX411320.1, read as the reverse complement.
AGGGACTCCCCTCTTTGGGTGTCCTTGCATACATCGTAGTCGTATGACCATGATCGACTGCAATGGCACATCCACCCCTTCCTTTACCCCCCCGTTTGCTGAGTGTGGGGATGTTTCTATCTTTCCTTTCGTTTGGGAGAGTCGTTCGCTTCTTTTACTGTCTTACAGTCGTCGCGACGCCTCCCCCTTAACAAAAGGATGACTTTTACGATACGCAACCGTAACGTTCAAGTTTACTACAAAATGTGTTACAAACTCATTTTGAACCGCCGTTCTTATACGGCCTCATTTTCATTTCATTAACTTTTTTCTTCTTTCTGCATTGTGTCACCTCATCACACTGACATTGTCATTAAAAAAACCAAAATAAAATAATGTTAATATAAGTTGTTTTGTGGTTTATTCGCCGATTTCTCGGTAAGTTGAATAATAATATACATTCCCAAAATTCTCTGTTTCTATACAATTCCGTTATCTGATGTAAATATCGTACATAACACACTAAGCATACTGTATCTATTTATATATTGTTTTTCTGTTTAATTTTACTCCGTAATTTTTCTTCTCTTCGCTGACCAATACGCTATGAGCGACCTTTTTGTTATGTTCCCTCTCTCCCTCTTGTAACCTCTGGGTTTGTTCGGAGAGGTAACTCATCGTTCAACTTTATTGTTGACTCTCAACAACTTTGTTAGTGAGTTTTGCTGTTAGGGACGAATAGGTTTGTGTTCGACCTCTAGGAGTTTCTTTGAGGTGCACCAACCCTCCCACCTTACTATCACTCCTCTGATCAGACTCTAAGCACTCTCTTGGCTGAAAGTCGGATCAGGAGGGATACCCTACAATTAGGGACATTAAAATACTGGTTTATAGCCCTTATTTTTGTAGGCTGGGGTATTATTTTTTCGGGACTTAGGTTTTTTCCTCTCGTAGCCTGGTCCTCCTCAGCTTATATTCGTTGATTACAACCTCTAGCCTCTTCTATTATTAACATTGCCCTCTGAGCATGTGTCAATAATTAATTTTAACCTATACTTACACTCGCTGTTTACTTTAGTTTAGCTTCTTTATTTCGTCTAGAGTCTATTTCGCCATGGTATATTATCCCGTGAGTTATTTTAATTCTGTTAGGCTGTATTTTTTTTTTAGTCGCGCACTTAGATTATTTTTTAGGTTTAGTGGACGCTGCCTAAGCTCGCGTCGAGAAGGTTTAGATTTGGAACGTTCCGTATTTACTCTTTGTCGAATGCACTTAGTAGGCGCTCCTTAGGTTAGTTATTTTAATTCTGGTTTAGTCTTGTTAGTTGTCTTGTAAGTATTTCATTTTTACTCTGTTACTCAGGTCTTCCCCTAGCCTTGTCTCGTCTCTTCTTCAACTGTCACCCCTATAGGGGAGACATAATTTTTTTCGTTTTCCCTATAGGGATGTCAAGTGTCTTTAGTGACGACATTGTCTAGGGTTGTCAAAAGTTTGTCGGTAGGGTCGTGATTTTTATCGATGATGCCTTCTGTCTTTAGTGTCGACATCGTTTAGGGTTGTCAAATTTTTTATCGATAGTATCGATAATTTTTTTTTTTTTTTTGCTGGAAAGGGTGTATTGCAGCATTGCGCTGCCGTTCAAGCCTCTTTTGTAGTTGTAAAAGTTTCATAAACTATTATTTCTTTTAAAAAATTTCGAATTGAGCACATTTTCAAATTTTGAATTCTATATCGTTCAAAGTAAAACAATTTTTTCTGACTTGCGTCATTCTATTGTGAGCCGCTCTGGACGATACGTCATGGTATAAAATAATTTTTCTCTGCTTCAAGTGTCGTGTTTTCAGTTTAAGACGCGGATGTGAAAAGATGACGATAGTATCTTTGTGCTAGCTGGTCGCAGTTTTGATGAAGCATATCGTGTTCATTGTGGTGTCTAGTCCCCAAGTTATACCTATAGTTCGTGCCAGCCAAGCGAGAGTCTAGAACCACTATTTTTTGGTGAAGTATTTACTGTACAAACATGTGAGTATTCAACCAATTTCCCGTTTATCAAATCATACACTCTCGCGTCCCACTAATCGCGTAATCTAGCCTATGCCGTTTCTAAAGCTCTCTCGTTTTCGGACCTTGACAGATAACAAGGCCGCGAGGCCTTTCCCGGGACCCCCGTCCGTCGCGTGGACAGGATCCTGGCGTTCTCTAGTCCCAGCCTGCGTCAACACAGACCCACGTCTTCTAGCCACGTCGGGTTTCTCCGGCAACCGAGACGAGATCGTACCAGAAAGCAGCAGGACGGCGCCCCGTGCTCAGGACTTCAGGACTCATTGGCTTATATTCTTCATCGGATTAGTCTTTACTTTATTTTCGAATCTTAAGCTAGGCAATCCATCGACCGCGCTGAACTCAGATTTATTGCCGGTTTAATTGCTCTGTTCTACCTCGCGTCTCCGGGATTAAATTAGTAAAGGCCTATACATATTTAACCCGCGTGCGATCGTATACTTAACCCTCAACCGCATAATTCTCCGTTCGGTAAATAAAAAAACAACCATAGTTATAAGCGGCTCGCAATCGTACTTAAATTTATTTATCACCTTTTATACATAACTGTTTCTAATTTTTTTACTTTAAAAATTATAATACAAATCATATTTAAAATCTCCTGTTATTTTTTTCTTTGTATTTAGTTATCCTATGCTAGAGTGGGTTCGATTCTCACCAAGCATTCTTTTTAACAAGTGGCAGAAGCTGATTTCCAATGCTACAGTAGGTACTCTAGTAGTAGTTTTAGGAACACATAAGCGCACACAACACATAGGTCTTACATATAGGTCGCATCGAGAATATGGCAGTCAAGTTAAGGTTAATGAAAATTTTCGTAAAAACGTATTACACTCTTCTTGCCGCGTACCGAGTGCTGGCAATTCACATTGAATTTTGGCGTTAAAAGACTCTTCTTTTGTGTTTTCGAAATTTAATATCGTGTAGGTACCTACTCCACACAGTAGTTATTTAAAAAAGTCATTAATTTGTCTTTATTCAACATTTTTCAATAAGATAGGTAATTCACGCACGCACGCACTACACCGACTCGTCGCTAAGTCAAGGGTAAACTAACATAACAAAATTCAAAAATCATAAATAATTGTGTCTTCCGCGATCGGTCTGTAAAGCCGCCGCATTTGTGCGACGTTGCCATTCCAAACGCGACCATAGTACAGACACTAATTACCTAGCGATCTGCAGTGTAGACAGAGAGAGTACTTACCTACTTTTATGCTGTATTGCAGCCGCTTTTGTTATAACAATGTCTTGCGGAACCGATCACATTGCAGACAGTCTTCAAATGTCTGTGGTGTAGTCGTGTTTGTAATGTTTTATTCATACGGACGCGGCTGCGTTACAGAGCAGCACCTGTCTGTGTTGCATCCCCTTTTGTAATTACGCCTCCCGGAATGCCATAACTTGTTTTCTCATGGTGTAATTGTATTGTCAAAATTGAAAAAAACAAGATGACAGCTTAGTTCCGATTTTGGCCACGCGCCAAAAGAACCTTTTAGCGCTATAGCGCGTTTTAATTTCTGTTAATAATGATGTTGTTTGTTACTATGTTGTGCTGAGAACTACGGACACAGGGTCAGTAGTTCTTTTACTTGAGTGTAAACTAATAAATTAACACTTATCTGTTACACGGCAGCACATTGCATAGTAACAAACAACATCATTGTTAACAGAAATTAAAACCATTTTCCTTATTTTTCAGTCAATTAACTTAATTATCAACTGTCACTACCTGCCTTTTGTTACAAGATCAAGGATCGGTGAACTAAGATTAATTTCACATTTACCAGAGTGTTAAGTTATTTTGAATTAATTACTAGCTGCATAAGATGCGATAGGTACTGTGGGAATATGGGATAAAAAAGTATCCTATGTCCTATGTCCTAACTCAGGTCCAGCCAGCACAAGGCTTCAACGGGTATCCTGACCACCAGCATGCAGCGAATGCGCATTCCTGGTTCTCACCCTTAGCCTCATCAGCAACCTTGGCACAGCACCTGTACTTTCGGCCGGTCTCACAAGCAGAGTCAATTCTACCCTCTCCTGGTCGACGCCAGCAGTCAGCCACAACCCGACGCTGTACCACATCTGACTCACTGGATCATAACGCAGCGCCACCCCGACTCACTGGGGAATTATCGCAATCACCACAAACAGTTCCGACTCACTGCAAACTATGCGGCACCCGGTTCCGACTCACTGGAACCTTATCTGGTACTGTGAAGCATCGCAAGCTACAAGACTCGGCCCAATATCGAGTTACGGGGGAGGAGAGGAGTGATGTGGCGGCATCTGATAAATGAAACTTTCCACATACTTCACCTACGCCTACGTCTACTACAGAGTTTTGTATTGATGATTCTTCTGATTATAATATAATTCTGTTAATACCTCATATTTGTTACGGTCGCGCATCATAATTTGTTAAATAATCAACCTGATACTGAACTGCAAATTGCAAAAAAACGTGAGCATCTTTGAATTTTGCTCACTAAGTACCTTAGCAGATCTTTCTATACTAATCTTATACATAATCAGCCTATAATGTTCCCACAGTCCACTCCCTCTCACAGAGAGGAGGCCTGTTGGGACACAGGCCTCCTCTCTGTGAGAGGGAGTGGACTGTAATCCACCACGCGGGCCCAGGGCGGGTTGGTAGATGTCACATGACTGTATTCGAATGTTTTGGTCTAAGACATGCCAGTTTCCTCTCGATATTTTCCTTCACCGTTTTGAGAGCAGTGGTGATGAAATTATTTACACAAAGTAAAACGCCTGCTTGGGGTCGAACCCACGACCCACAACTCGTAAGTCGGGGCCGTTTCCACTGGGCCACCACTACTCTCCTGTCTATTATACATAATCAGCCTTTAATTAATGTTCCCACTGCTGGGACACAGGCCTCCTCTCGGTGAGAGGGAGTGGGCCGTAATCCACCACGCGGGCCCAGTGCGGTTTGGTATATAGATGTTACATGTCTTCGATCGTTTTGGTTCTAGGACATGCCGCGTTTCCTCACAATGTTTTCCTCCACCGTTTTTGAGAGCAGTGGTGATGAAATAATATCACAAAGTAAAGCGCCCCTAATAACATTATAAAGAGGTAAAATTTGTGAGTTTGTATCTATGTACCTACCCAGCGGGTAATTTTCGGAACTACTGATCCGATTCGGATCTGATCGAATTTCTCATTAATGGGAAGCTTCGTTATTGCCAAGCGTCAGAGGATATAAATATTGTGTTAAAACAAGACAGGCGGACTAAGTCGCGGGCTATAAGAAATTAAATGCTGGAAAACTAAAATATCACGCGAACATTCCATGACTCGTGAATTTTTTACTGGTTTTAATGTTCACAAAAATAGATATATAATTACACTGCCAATTCCACGTAGTAATCACCAAGGAAATAGACGAACACTCATGATAAAAAACGGGTCCAAATGCGTGTAGCAAAAAAACTTTTTATACAAAGGTTTGTGAGGGGCTCGTGGAGTCGTGGTTAAATAATTGACCGAGAGAGCGAAGCGTCTCTGTTTCAATACTTGCAAAATTTGCTTTCTTGTGTCAGTTCAGATCGTATTTTACAACCGATCAGCTGGATGAAACTTGGTATACAGGTTTTAAGACATCATAGATTTTTTTGTCGACGGAAATTTTTTGATTGGAGAGGTAGCTACTCCAAAAAAGGGCAAAAAGGGAGCTACTGGATATCTCCGTCTTATACACCGTGTTATTTTAGTCGTCTTACAAAAGCCGCCCACTTCATGTATCCAATCACTACTACACATCCATTAAAATAAAAACGTTTTCCATTAAAAAAAAAAACGATGTGTAGTAGTGATTTGATACATGAAGTGGGCGGCTTTTGTAAGACGACTAAAATAACACGGTGTATATGTATAGGTTGTATAATAATTACATTATCACAAAAAAAAAACGTATCATCATTTAAAATGGTTGAGTTTTATAATAAAGTCTAACCGGGATCACGAAATCGTAATACAAAGATAACGTTATGTATGAATAATAATGCACTCAATTGATTCAATTCCAGTTATGGTCGTCAATGTCTTATGCAAAGTAAATGCATGTTTTAAAGCTTAACGTTTATATAAAGAAAAAAAAAATACATAAAGTAACTACAGTTCGTGATAATCAAATAGGCTTTTATTAAGTTAAAAATATACCATTAAAACTGCGGTTCACACCTGATTTAAATCTTATTTTTAAGATGGCTTATTCTCGCGTAAATTGGTTTCAAAATCAACTTGAAATGAAATGTAGTTTTTGGTTGCTTGTCAATTTGATTCTAGTGATGTTACTCAGTCATTAACGGTCAGGACTCGATTGTCCCAATTATGTTATTCGAAACCTCGATTGTCCCAATTATGTTATTCGAAAACTCGATTGCAGTTGTAAGAAAGGAATATTTGGTACGAAACAAAAAAAAAAAAGTATCGTCAACATCCAAAATTAGCAACCGTACGTTTAATATTGCTACACCAGTGACGTTTGGTTAAAATCGGATTTGTTAGACTTTGAGCGTGTTCTCCTACTCACATTCCACGGTCAATCTGATAATAATCAATGACGATGCGATGACGATTCTAATGACAAAAGATTACACGTTATCAACTGACAGCACTAGACAATGACGGCGCTGCATTAACCCGAAGTTAAGAAATCCCACACAGAACATTATATTGTTTTCTGTTTTATTCATTATACTCATTTGTATTGTGTCAATATAAAAAGGCTGGACTCTGTCTCAATATTTTGACGGTTTATTACATGGAATAGATCTATTCCGCCGCCGCCGTTTATTACCTAGGTAATTACATATTGAATGAGTTAATTTATTTATTTGAGTATCCAGTTAAATTAAATCGAGCAGCATCACTATCTGTCACTGTCAGAAAGGCAAGTGTCAAGTGACAACAACATTCATTTTACTTCTTCTTTCCGCCATTTCTTTCGATTTGCATTAAATTGATATTTCTGTTTTCCAGTGTTTAATTGAAGGATTATATCGAATCTTCAAGAAGGTACAGCATTTACTCAAGGAGAATGTTTTGTAAATTGTTCAGTAAGTTTTCAACGCAATGTGCAAAGACATTGTCCGAGACCGGTGCAGAGCCTGCAGATGTGCGGTAACTTATGAATGCATGGATTTTTCACTTGTTTCAGTCAAACCATCTAAAGTGCATTTTAATGATGCAAGAAAGTATTGAAAATGTTAAGCTATTGCATAGCTTCTATCGCGGGCCTTGAGCGTGGAGACCTAATCCAGAAATTTCGTAACGAAAATACTACCTAAGAAAAGAGTGTTTTGTATTGAAAATTATGTTTAACTGCTTGACAACAAAGTTCAAATTTACTTAAACGAATGATACGAGAGTGTTGTATTGAAAATTATGTTTAACTGTTTGACAACAAAGTTCAAATTTACTTAGACGAATGATACGAGAGTGTTGTATTGAAAATTATGTTTAACTGTTTGACAATAAAGTTCAAATTTACTTAGACGAATGATCCTTGACTATTAATAGTTAAATTAAAACCTTTTTATTAGTTTGATGTTCCCATTACGTTGTGTCAAGTTTTAAAAACTATAAATGTGAATAACAGTTCCTGTCAATGTCATCATTGCTATTTCTTGTATTCGGGTTAATATTTTACAATTGCGTAAGTTGATAAAAAATGCTATGCAATAGCTTCGCCGGGGCAGTCCCCGAGTGCCACACGTCTTTTTTTTAATTAATATTATGCTGCAATATGCTGTTATTATATTGTTGCATTATGGAGATTTAGATACAGGAATATTTACATCCCATGTCAATCTCGACAACAAACCTCGTATATGTACCTGTTGACTCTGTGTAAATAACGTTTTTAGCAGTGAATTCCGGCACACCAAAGAGAACAAAAATAATATTAGTTAGAATACGCTAATTTCTGACACAAATCTATTTTTTTCAGGTGCATAAACAGAGCACTATTTTACTAAATTATATACAGAGTAACAGGGACATCGACGTGAAAACTTACCATGGATTCAGTACATGATTCTGAATTCCCCTGCGTTGAAATTTTTCGTCAGTTATTTTAAAAAAAACTACTATTCCATACATTTGACCGCGTAAGGATTGAAATTTTCTATGAAACAGCATTTTTTTTTAAATAACCGTTTTCTTATTTTTAGAAAGCTCAGATTTCAAGCAAAGTGCGATATTAACCCCATATTTCATGACAGTGTAACCACAATAATTCAGGTCTAGTAAATACTTCTATACGCATTCGGAAATCAGAATTTCTTAATACAATTCAAGTCTAGTAGAAGCACTTGGAAATAAGAATTTCTTAATAATAGCCCGGAGTTTGGAAGTTGGCGGTGGATACCACTGTGCCTTGGAAAGCATGTTAAGCCGTTGGTACTGCGCCTGATCTTCTCCGGTCATGTCCGATAACGTGCCATCCCATCGGACCATAAAAGTGAGGGAAGAGAGAGTGCTCCTGTATCTGCGCACACGCTTATGCACAATATTAACTCCCGCGCCGAAGGCTAGTCTCAGTTAAGATTAGCCACCATAGCCGTAATACGGTCTGGAGGACTATTATGCACTTGTGAAAGAGAAGGTTCGCTATTGGTTCATAAATGGCTAAGCTCGAGCCGGGCTTCGTCGTTGGTGTTCTGTCAAAAAGATCGTCTGTTCAAAAATTTTAATCTAGAGTTTTCAAGGTCCTCGTCCAAAATTCCAATTGACTTTTAGTTTTTTACCCGACCCCCCAGAAGGACGGTAATATTTTTTTTCGAGACTATGTATATGTATGTCTATTTCTTTGGCTCTGTAGCCTAAACGGCTTGATGGATTTTTGGAAGTGACATAGGCTATATAATATTTATATATTGCATCTGCAAATACAAAATAAAAAGGGGAGGGGAAGGTTTTTTAAAAATAAAGTCCCCAATATTGGTAAATAATCTTCTTTAGTTCTTAACTGTGAATAAAGGAGCTTTCTAACAGAGAAACTTTATTAAGAATCTTACGTCTTTTTAAAAGTATTAAGTGATTCAATGCTTTTTAATTACTTAGCAAGAAAACTACTTTCAAGAAATTGTTAGTTGCTAGGCTACAGAGGTATATCAATCAATTATTATTATCATGATCACAGTGACCATGATTAAAAACATCAGGTGTAATTTATAAAACAGAACCGCCTTCAGTCGTATCAAAGGCCAGTTAGGTTAAGTGAGAAGGGTATAATCATAGCCCAGATCTTATGTGAATAATTGTAGCATAATTGTACCGTAAAGGTTTTTATTATTTATCTAGCAGCATGGCATAACAACTTGGCAGTGGTGGCCCAGTGGTAACGGCCCCGACTTACAAGTTGTAGGTCGTGGGTTCGAACCCAAGCAGGCGCTTTTCTTTGTGTAAATAATTTCATCACCACTGCTCTCAAAACGGTGAAGGAAAACATCGTGAGGAAACCGGCATGTCTTAGAACCAAAAATTCGAAGACATGTGACATCTACCAACCCGCACTGGGCCCGCGTGGTAGATTACAGCCCAGTCCCTCTTATAGAGAGGAGGCCTGTGTCCTAGCAGTGGGAACATTAGAAGGCTTATTATGTTATGTTATGTTATATGTAACAACTTTATATACTTAGATCCATACTAATATTTTAAGAAAGTGTCTCTGGGGATCTGTCTCTCTGTTACGATTTCATGGACTACTAAACCGATTTTGATAAAAGATATAGAACTTTCATCAAAATCGGTTTAGCAGTCATAGATTTCCAGTCCCTCTGGAAATGTCAAGGAAGGTATGACTGGAAATGGAATGGAAGAACATAGGCAAGTTTTTTGATAACCATCTAAAAATGGCTAAAATGTGGATTATGTGGGAAAAACAGAAACTCACGAAGTAGAAGTCCCGGAGAAAGAGCTAGTAATTTTAATAAGACTGAAAATAGTAAATATATAACTTCCATACGGAACACTAAAAATAATGGTTTCAATGGCGAAAACACAGAGCAATCATAATGATTATTAATTATAATTATTTCTGCATTAACTTACAGACAAGACGAGGTACAACCATGCATTTTGCAACCTGCGCCTGCGCGTGACTATAGACGTCATATTTATGAGTAACACTGAGATCTAGAACATAGATATTATTTACCATGATGATACTTATTAAAAAAAAAAAACTAGTGTCGTAAGAAGAAGAGATTGCATCTGGAGCTGACAACCCACAATAACCTACGGTATGATTTATGGTAGGCCATAGACTCTAGGTTGTGTTTAAGAGTCTAAATACCTCTAATTGCTTAGCAAGATCCAAAGTTATATCGAAAATACTGCAGTCTGCATTTTGAAATAAATACCTATTTGTTAAAGTTGAGCATTAATGTTAAGTACGGTGTTTGACGAAAACACGATTCCATAAAAAAAATATCTACAGAAAAAATTTCAAAGTTACCTCTAGACTAAACCGAACAATAAACCGCTAGTTTACAAAAAATACTTTAAAGATCATGAAACTTTGCCTAATAACTGAACTAAATATAAAGCAGATACTACTATTGTTATTTATTTTTTATAATTTACCATTATTTTCACCGCAAAAAAGAAAATACCTAAACTATCGGCGCCTTGGATCCGCCAGCACCCCACTCAGTCTGTGAGCAGTATGGTGCAAGGGAGATAAAAATATAATTTGAGCTGAGGTACTAATGTCTCTTAATGTTCCACATGAAGGGCGGGCGTTTTTGGGGGACTGTTTTATGTAATTTTGACGTTCGAAAAGTGCTGATTCTCAGCCTAGTTTGAATAAATGACTTTTGAATTTTGAATTTTTTGAACATGTAGGATCTAGATGATGTAGGTTGCATCTATAACATCCATGGTTAGTGATACTTGTTAAATTATAATAATTACCTCTTTTAAGATCTATTTCATGTCATGTAAAGCACTTGCTTTAACATGAGAAGGAAATTAAATGACCCAAAAAGAAATGCCTGATTCAGAACCTTGGACCCATCTTCTCAGACAGCTGTATAAGGCTTTTTTATTTATTATATTAACACCCAGTTCATCATCTAAATGTTCCCACTGCTGGGACACAGGCCTCCTCTCTGTGAGAGGGAGTGGGCTGTAATCTACCACGCGGGCCCACTGCGGGTGGGTAGATATCACATGTCTTCGAATTTTTTGGTTCTAAGACATGCTGGTTTCCTCACGATGTTTTCCTTCACCGTTTTGAGAGCAGTGGTGATGAAATTATTTACACAAGGTAAAGCGCCTGCTTGGGTTCGAAGTCCGAACACCCAGTTGCACAAAGACAAATATTATGAAATGGATCATTAACGCTAATGATTTCATTAATTTGTTCAAAGAACCATTAAAATCGAAGATAAGCGGCCCACTCCCTCTCTCAGAGAGGAGGCCTGTGTCCCAGCAGTGGGAACATAAAAAGGCTGATAATGATGAAAATGATTTAGGTTAGTTTTATTCCACAAACAGAAACCTTTAAAAATAATACCACAATTAACTCGCCATTTTATTGTATAATGTGACAGTGGGCGATGTGCTAAAAATTCTGTTCAGCTCTATTTTTGTTTCAACAAAATGATGTAAGTGTCAATTAATGTTAGTTGACATTTCAATTATTTTTTTGGAACAAAAATAAAGCAGAACAGAATTTTTTAACACGTCAAAAGAACAAAAAATTCTGTGCAGCTTTATTTTTGCTCCAACAAAATGATGTAAGTGTCAATTAATGTTAATTGACACTTGAATTATTTTGTCCGGAAAATATTTTTGTATTTTTGGATACATAAAAACGTAAATGTAATTTTCCACCTAGATAGGTACCTAATAGACTTATCGTATTACCCAGTAACTGGGTTGTGGAGGTCAGATACGCAGCTGCTTCATGTAAAATACAGGTATTCAGCTGCATCCGGATAGTCTGGAAACCGAACCCATCGTAGTTGGGAAAAAGTTAGGAAGATGATCATGAGGTAACAGATAGATATATAAACACAAAAAATACCTACATCTATTATGCTATGTAACCGTATCTCCCCAAACAATAATTAAAATCACATCCGTTGCACCACAGGTTAATCTAGCATTACAAAATCTCAAAATTCAAGGCTTGGCTAGAGAGATTGTCGGTGTCAACGACAAAATGGGGCCCAAGGATACGAGAGCAGCCATTGACTATCATGTTACTTGGCTTTATGACATAGTGAGGTACACATAAGTTATGGAGTCTTGGCTATGTCATTTTTAGGGTTCCGTACGTCCGAATGAAAAAACGAACCCCTTATAAGATCACTCGTGTGTCTGTCTGTCTTTCCGTCTGTCACAGCCATTTTGCTCCGCATCTAATGGAGTGATTATGTTGAAATTTGGTACACATATGAATTTATGTGACCCAAACAACACGGACGTGTACATATCAAATGAAAGGACTTACTGTGAGGGTTTCAAACAGTTTTTTAATTATATGTTTTAACTAGTTTTAAAGCTATTTATGAAAAAAAAAACTTTAATTTCGGAAGTCGGTGTCCTGGGTTTAGAATTTTCCTCTTTTTGCCACCGACTTCCGAAATTAAAGTTATTTTTCACTTTGTTGTGTTTTTTTTTTGTAAATACTTTTAATTTTTACTTAGTACTTGTAGTACCTACCCCACACAAATTCAGTGACAGGAACTTATTATAACATCATCCACTTAAACTAAGTGCGAAAAATACGTATTATTGAAGCTAACTCAAAAACTACCCAAGCAAAGATAATAAAAGGAGAATGCTCAAGCTCCATAGAAAAAAAACCCAGCTTCGGGGGAAAAGCGATATATCTCAAATCATCAATAGTAATAAGTACTAAAATAATAACCGGTCATGATCGTGATCCTTACTGGCAAACATATAAAAATTGCCAGTTTTAATATGCAGATTATGCAGTCGTCAATATCAAAAATTGATAATTATGCCGAAAAGCGGTCCACAAATGCCAAAAATATCGAAGGCCATACATTTTAAGAAAAAAACGTCCAAAATAACATAGAACCTCCTCATTTTTAGATATCAGTTAAAAACAGATGAAAATTGACCATTGCCCCCCTTAACTCCGAAACTAATGAACCTTAAATTTGGAAAAAAACTGTTTTTATTTTTAATTTTTTTTACTCTTACATTTTCAATATTATCAGTAAATTGATACTTTTATTAGTATTTTATTCCTAAATATTCCTTAACTGGCAATTATTAATTGTGTCTAATTATTTGTTTCCATGCCAATGTATTCAAAATGGCGACGTTTCTATGTTGTAACAATATTTTTGACTAATATCTGTCCCGAAAAACACTGTGGATAAGCCTTTCAACTTCCGTCTAGTTGTCAACCAATCATGTTTTTATCTCCCTTATACATATCTACGAGATACTTTAATATGTAATAAATATATTAATATTAATATATTTTAACATAATTTAATATGTAAAATTTGTTTGTTTGTTTGTAAGTTTGTATGAAGGCGGTAATCTCCGCAACTACCAGTCGGATAACAAAAGTTATTTTTACATTGGATAGCCCAATTCTTGAGGAAGGATATAGGCTATGTAACATCAGTCATCACACTCATCAAGCTACGCAACGAGCAAAAAGAAAAAAAGTCAGAAAAAACGAAGTCGGGGGCCGTTTCACGCGGACGAAGTCGCGGGCAGAAGTTATTTTATTATAATTAGAAGTTATTTGGCAAGCAAGAAAAACCTAGTTAGTCACACGAAATTCAAACCTATGTGCATATTTGAATTGTCAAGTAGGTACCTACGTTTGTCATGTCATCATAATATCATATCATCATACATATGACTGGCTCCTGAAATACAGGTACTTTAACCTAGCTCTGGAACCAGGGTCTCAAACTTTTCTGTAACCTGTTTATGGCAATAAAGAATTTATTTATTTATTATTTATATTATAAATTAAAGTCGCTTTTCGTGTTTGCCTATGTGACCGCGTTGTTCTTCTAAATTATGCAACGAATTTTGATGCGGTTTTCACCATCCTTTAGAGAATTTTTAAAATAAATAAATATTAAACGTACATTTAATAAAGGTAAACTTGATTTTATCAAGACGTAAATACCATGGAAGCAGCGAGGCGGCGGCGGCGGCGGCGGCGGTTCTCTAGTTTCAATATTTTTCAACTGTCACGTACAGGTTTGTCATAGTGATTATAATATCTACTCTGTGACTGCGACGACTGCATTAAAACAATGGTCTTTGTGGGGTCACGTTAGGTCAGCAGTCGATAATTGTAGACGGTAAATTCTTTGAAACCACTCATTAGCTGTAAATCATATAAAATTTATTACTTATTTACCTTTGTCATTTATCGTGTTTTTGCAGTACAGCTTAACTACGAATAGGATCTAATATTTTTCTCGGAAAATTGTAATCTGGCAATTATCACTGCGCTAAGGTAGCCAGCGAAATTCAAATATTACGTTTTGAAATATGATTGGCGACCGCAACAAATATGGCTTTACAGAATTGTTACAATCATTAGAATCAACAATACAACTCCTTATGAGTTCAACCTTCAGAAAGACTTATTGAGTTCGATAACAATTAAAATTTTATTGTATATCATTAGTGACAGTGGAAAGTGTTAAAATTGACCTCAAATGTCATGATTTCATTCAAAAGTAGGGTAATATAAACTTATTGATGATTTTTTGATTTTATGATTCTATAAATAAATATTTGATACGGCCGCGACATCATATTTAGATCAGCATTATAACCTAATATTCACCTGCAAATTGCAGAAAATGTAAGAATATTTGAATTTCGCGGTCTACCCGGACGTTTTCGCCTGAGCTGGCTGTTGTCAAAACATAACTGCCATATCAGTGCCTCCAGTCAAAAACGGCATAAGTCGAGTTATGCCCTTTTGTTTTTATTGCACCATTGTAATCTACGTGTTCTGTTACATAACATATCAAAAGGACATAACTCTAGCTGCATCCTAACATACTTTTTTGTAATATATCAAAGGCATAACTCGACTGCGTCTAAAGGCACATCTATAGATATCAAGTAAATTTCACTGCTTAATAGACATAACTACAAGAAACCCCAAAACACAATCGAACTAAAAGGCATAAATACAGTTAACTTAATTACAAAAAGAGACAACTCGTGTAGTTCCAAAGTTTTTTAAATATAGTAAGAAATAACTGTAGATATGCCATTTGGTAAGCATGTTTGAAAGGGAACAACTGCATTTGTTGCGTTTGCTTCAGGAAGTCTCAAGCGGTATATCGCCACTAAACACTTTATCACTATTGGTGGATTAGCTTGTGGTGTACTGTTTTTAGAAATAAGTCGTTTTATTCCTTAATTTGTAATTTGCTAATTTATTTTGTAATAATTAAATTAGTGTTACGCGTATTAATTTTCAAGCTTTTAAAAGTGATATAACATCATTAAGCTAGTATTCAAATATATAATGACACTTCTACCATCTATACACAGAATATCTCGATTTCTATAAGAATTTGCTGACTTCAGAACCGCAAAGAGAGAGACGATCCTGACTTACCTAAGTTTTGTACCGGGCAATGAAGAGGACAGCGAGGACAATTGAAATGTTTTATTTAAACAGATGTACGAGTACATACATATATAAACTCACTTAGCTTTACATACTCCTTTTGTTTTGTTTACGTTCATACATCTGATCATACACGCACGAGTTACGAGTACCTGAGTATTCTGAAGAACATCACCAATTAGGTCACTATGTGTCCTTCTAGGGCGTCCCCTCCCGGTATTTCCACTCACATCTGCTTTGTAAATACCTTTTGTTACTCGCCTTTCATTCATCCTCTCAACATGACCAAACCATCTAAGCATACTCTTTTCAATTTTTGTCACTACATCTTCTTTTAAACCGCATCGTTGCCTTATCACACCATTTTATAGCCTATCATTCATAGTCATGCCACACATGCTTTGCAAGGAACGCATTTTCACAGCATTTATTCTACTTTCATGCTTTTTCTGCCACACCCAACATTCACTTCATACATAAACGTAGGCACCAGCACTCCAGCACCCCATTGTGAACAGCTAGTCGAGCCCTTTTGGGCATCGACTGGTTGATAACAATCGCATGTATACACTACTACTACCACTACTACTATTCACTTTATTTCCCGCATTTACTTTCCTTTCGACATCTTCATCAAACTTTCCATCCCTTGTAAACTGACTCTCCAAATACATTATTACACTTACTTTCTCCATACTCTTATCATTTATGTTTACATCACACACCGATACATCTTCTTCTCTTTCAAATACCATAAGCTTCGTCTTATTCACATTTATATTCATTCATCCCTTTCAAATTAATATGCTTCATCCATCACAGTCACTATGTCTTGCAACTGTTCCGCTCACGATGCAAGTAGAACTTGATCATGTGCGTAGAGAAGGTATTTGACAGGCAACTCATTCATGCTCAATCCGCACTCACCCCCTTTCAAATTTTGCAAAAAACTATCCGTGTGCATGTTGAACATCCACGGTGACGTGACAGCCCTGCCTAACACCCCTTGAGATGCAAAACCAGTCTGTGCATACCCCATTTATCATAACACAAGCATTGATATCCTTGTGGAAATATTAAAGTGCCCGTACCAAGCGCCAGTCCACACCGTACACGGATAGTGTTGACCACAGTTCGTCCCTCCACACCATGTAATAGGCCTTCTCTAAGCCAAAGAAAACACACTAGACTTTCTTGTTCTTTGTCAGATGTTTTTCGCCTATGCACCTTAAAGAGATCTGATCCATACAGCCCATTTTCTATCTAAATCCCGCCTGCACACCCAATATTTTCTCATCTATCGCTCTTATTACTCTATTTATTAAAACCTTCGCATAGAGTCTGCGGACAACACTCAAAAGACTAATGCCGTGACAGTTTTTGGACAGCTGCTGAGAGTCTTTTCCCTTATGGTAAAGTAGGTAGAGTCTTTTCCCTTTGGTACGATTACAGCCTTGCACCAAAAAAACTACCTTGCATCCGGCGCACGGCCATTTCTCCAATACATATTAAAGATCCGTCACAACAGGCTTGCTCCCACCCCGTCACCTGCCTTCAGAATTTCAGCAGACACTCTGCCATTCCTTGAGCTTCCCAATTTTCATTCCTTTCAACACTCTAACAATCTCATCTATTTCTATTTCATTTCCTTCACGTGCATCTGAGCTAGAGTCTTCAAAACTTGCTTCTGTCCAGTTACCCACTCCTTGCACACTATCCTGACAACTGAATAAACTTCCAAAGTATCCCTTCTAGTGTCCAAGACCTTTCATCCTTCGTTTAGTAAACATCCATCTTCTTCTCTTATAATAATCCTTCTCGATGGTCCTGTCACTCTGTGACCCAATCTTATCAGCTTAACACATTGGCCCTGTAGTTATCAGAGAATTTCCTGTCATAGGCACTTTTCTTCCTTTTCATCCTTTTTCAGTTTTACAATCTCTTTTACTGTTAGATGTTTTATTTAAAGTGTAGACTTAATAAATAAATAAAAGATTTTCTAGACTATTGTTTAATTATAGATTTTTTGTTTGATCGATAGCAGAAGGAAATAAGTCGTTACTATATTTGTCTAAGGGCCTGTTTCACCACCTACGATTAAGTTCCTATTAACTTACTTGGCAGATAATTTCATACAAATTCTGTTCCATTTTTTTATTTATTCGGTAACTAGTGGCTATTCGGACATCGTGAAATAGGCCCTTAGACATTTATAAAATAAGGGAATAACTCGCAATATTACTTTAAATACGACCAACCTGACTAGTATAAGTAACGTTATTCCCTTAACACTTCGTTAACAAGGGAACAACTCGAGAAAAACTAAAAAAAAATATAGTAGGAGTGACTGAATGTGGAAGTGATTACTATTAAATGAAAAGGCAATTTTTTATCTACAATACAAATTCGAAAGAAGTTATGATTTTAATTGCGAAATACTGAAAAACATTAAAAGTGTTGTTTTTTGCCTCTCCTGAAAAGTGACGAATTTGAGTTGTGCCCTTTTTTACTGGAGACACTGATATATACAACGTGTTTTTTTTTATATCCCATAACTCTAGGATATGAGACCATATCAAAGAATCAACCGGCGTATTTTTTTTGTATCTTTTTTTCTTTTTGAATTGTCGATTTAATTGAATAATTAATTCGCCAATTCACGATCATTTATGTAAAAAACTGTAGCGGTTAGACCGCCACATACAAAAACTACGAAACAAAAAGACATGACGTCACACAATTCCTACATCTCGCAGTTAGAGTTTACTGAGCGAATAACATAGATAAGACTATCCGAAATCAACATATGGGCAGTTGCCCGCCAGATATAATACCCGTCTGGTTGGAGGATCCTCCCTTTTCTATGGTGGATGAGTGAACTTTACACCCTGTTCCTCATACCCCTAAATTGGTGACCCCGAGACTGAACGTCAACGCAGCCTTCGTGCAACTACTTCAGCGTGACGTCATCATCATCACTCCCGCAAGCTTTCGTGAGGCGAGTCACACAGCCAGCCAGCACCCACGGCTTCAACGGGTATCCTGACCACCAGCATGCAGCGAACGCGCATTCCTGGTCATCACCCATAGCCACATCACCCCGACTCACTGGGGAATCACCGCAATCACCTCAATCACCTCAATCACCGCAATCACCACAATCGCCGCAATCACCGCAAACAGTTCCGACCCACCGTGAACTGTGCGGCACCCGGTTCCGACTCACTGGAACCACAATCTCCATCGCCGCAATCACTGCAGACAGTTCCGACCCACTGTGAACTGAGCGGCACCCGGTTCCGACTCACTGGAACCACAGCTGGCACTGTGAAGCATCGCAAGATCCAAGACTCAGCCCACTATCGACCTCCGGTCTCCGGAGGGGAGTGATGTAGCGGTTAGACCGCCACATACAAAAACTACGAAACAAAAAGACATGACGTCACACAATTCCTACATCTCGCAGTTAGAGTTTACTGAGCGAATAACATAGATAAGACTATCCGAAATCAACATATGGGCAGTTGCCCGCCAGACATAATACCCGTCTGGTTGGAGGATCCTCCCTTTTCTATGGTGGATGAGTGAACTTTACACCCTGTTCCTCATACCCCTAAACATTATTATTTATATGAAATATTACCTAATTCAGACTATTTTTGTTCATAAAAAGAAAATATTTATGTCAACGTCGAATTTTCTTAGCTTTAGTTATGTTTTTTTTTTTAGGTTCGAATGAAAATGATTTACTCGTACAATGAAACTTAGATACACACACATCGAGAGTCTAGTGAAAAAAAACGCCTTGTATAAGACTTGTCATAGTTTTCATTGAGTTCTTCCGACAAAGCCGTGCAGTTACTCATAGATAAGTAACAGTGACTAACACAAGTCACATACAAGCCCTTCGCTAACTTTCACCAAAACCCTTGAAAGCATGCATAGAATCTTAAACACTTAAACAGCTAATAAATTCCACGAGCATCTTATATTTCTACACCAGTATGGAAGTAGATAGGTAGATACCACCACACTAGCTGTAGGTAGCTTCTTGATGTGGTTATGAGGAAAATTAATTTTGTAAAAAAATATACATAATTGTAACATAATAACACGCCCATAATGCCTGGAAGGGTTAAGCACCTAGTTCCAGTTCATTTCTGCTTTCCTGGTAGTTTTAATAAACAATTAGGACAGTTGACTTTTAAAACATCTATCGATATCACAAATCCTTCATGCTCTATGTTTCTCTATGTTTCATCGTTGGTGCGTTTCGAGGAATATTTTTGGTGCGTTTTAAAGTTGGTGCGCTTCGAGGAATACCCCCATTTTTTTGTTTACTTACCTGATCATAACCGAAATTCATACATGGCTACCATTCGTATTAATTTCGGATATGTAACACTTGAACTTGTGCGTTTGCTTGTAAAATGAAAGAATAAACTGTTGTTCTAGAAAAATATTATTTAGTAGGTACCGACTTTTAACACAACGAAAGCAAAACCTAAAAATTCTTACAAATATATTGTTATATTTATCTTGTCTTACTAACTGTACCAAACGTTGATAAGGTTTAAAGTTCCACACAAAAAGAAACGTGGGACGACTCGCAGAATGAAAATATTACTTATTTTGATTTTCTGTCGTCCCAAATGGGCTGTAGGCATCTAGGACGAGTTGATGAATTACTCTTAAGTTTACGTCGCATGTAATAGTAGGCCAGCCAACCGGTCACAAATCCAGCAACTGAGTAATTCCTGATGAAAAATCCCAATATTACTTTTCCAGACCTGAGAATAGAACCCAGGACCTCATTCAGCGCTTGCGACCACTAGACCATCGAGGCAGTATAAAAATATATTCTAGTCATACTACAAAAGGACCACCCAAATGCCTACTATGGAAGTCATAAAAGGTAGACAGCCATGTCGTAGGTACAAGGAATAAATAATTACTAAATTAAAATATTATCGTACCTACACTAGTAAAATTGTAATAACATCGGTGTCGTTAAGGAAATCGTTCAATCATTTTAGCCTATCGTAGTCCAACTGGAAAGTCGACACAAGCCTCTCCCCAGTTGCTAAACACCCGCTTCTCTCTTTCAATCCCTCTCGGTCTATCCCGGGCAGCTGTTTTAGGGCCTATGCACACCACGTTTTTTAACTGACACGATACGCACGCAAGTCAGACGCTGCCTGTAGACCATACAAACCCATTGAAAAAGATTGCCAGTCCATTGCTTTATAAGTTCGACAAAAAAAATCTGCTCAATTTTTTTTGTCGAACTTATGGAGCAATGGACTGGCAATCTTTTTCAATTGGTTTCAATTTAAAATTGATCGTGCATTACGTAATTAGGGTGCTGCTCTGTAGGATAAAAGCGCGCCGGGCTGCGCGCCCTAAGGGCCTGCGCGTTTAAAAAACGCACAGGCCCTTAAGGTCGTTGGTTCATCTAGCTGCAACATTGCGCATTGCAATTAACCCACTTTTAATGATTTTATACTGAAGATAACGTATAAACGAGTAGTGTTAATGATTTGGAAAATATATTAAAGCATTTTCTTAATAACTTAATATAGGAATATTTTAGATTACCTATGTTTATATTACATATTGAAATTAACATATTAATTTGTAAAGTTATGTCTCACGCGGATAAAAAACGGAGAATCACGCAAAATCTATCAAGCGTATTTTTCTGAAATCTTCACGATTTTAAAGATAATTTAATTATTGATATTTTAGTATTGGTACGTGTTTTATTAAAATACCTTTTGTTTTATGTATAATAAATTAATAATGCGTCTAATTTGCGACGGTCCTTGATGGGCGAGTCCTATTAGCCGTGGACGTAATAAAATCACGGTGATTTTCGACGCTCTGGTTAGGTTAGGCCGAGAGTCGAATATCCAACACTGTATTTTCTTGACGTGCTGGGATACGCGCTAGATGCACTCTGTTAGATTCTCAATGCTCGGTTCAATACTGAGAGTTGAACAGTGCACGAAAAAAAATCGCGTAAAAATACACGTCCGTGCGAATGTGGACTTACTGGCTTGACGTACGAAGCGTTGCGTGAGCTCAGTACAGAACACGCAAGCTAACCACTCAAGGTAACTGGCATATAAAGAAAACTAGCTGAATGACGTCAGTCCGACGTAAGAAATAGGTACTTGATTTTCGTCAACAATCCACAACAAGATCTACAGGAAACTGAAATCCTGTCTAAAAGTAGGACAAGAACGCAAGCAAAGGAAAGATTTCAATAGACCAACGTGTACTCGAGAAAACACTAAACAAACTATAATTTTCCAAATCATAAGCGCGTTGCTTAAGTATGAGAAAACACACAATTGCATCCTAACAGCATATTTTGCAACGGTGTACCTTTCACAAACAAAATGCAGTACACACACTTATAACCTGCAGCACAGTAAACATAGTATATTGTGCCTGCAGTGCCCATAGGTTTCCTTACGTCCATAAACTACGAAATAATGATGCCTTTCGAAACGTATGTCGCCATCTCATATTGCTTTGTTCTCATTCATTCGATATAGGTGCTTAGCTATCAAATTGTTTTGAAATAACTATAGGCATATTTTATATCATTTTACTGTGAAAACATACTTCTATCATTGCAGGAGACATGTCGTAAGAAAGGTTAGAGTATGAATAGGATGGCTTGCTTTAAGAATATAGGAAAACCAACGAAACGATGGATAGATTGTGTGGAAGATAAGTATTGCTAGACCAAGGGGCCTACCACCACCTCTAAAGCACCTCTACTTTAGTGTGGGAAAGAGATGAAGCTCTACAGGACGTATAGCACCGTCTCTTACCCTCACTGAAGTAAGGTTAAAATAATACTGCTTTAAACTTTAAAGCAGTATTATTTTAATCTTACTTCAGTGGAGGTAAGAGGTGGAGCTAAACGTCCTGTAGAGCTTCATCCCTTTCCCACACTAAAGTAATATAAAAGTTATACTGGTTTATAGGTGATAGTAGGCCCCCATGGTTACACACAACTTGATTTCCTTAAATCCGACATTAACATCTACATTGACGTACTTTTAAAATAGCGATAAAAACAAACTACTGTGTTAAAAAAAATACTTAACATATTCATGTCTGTTATGATATAAGGTTAAAGGTTTCTAAGATTTTTTTGTTAATTAACACCACAGACCAACAAAAAAAGGTCTGAGATTAACACGAACTTTACTGCTTCGCTAAAATCCAATAGGCACATAACACATAATAAAACCAGTTAAAACCATTATGTGAAAATAAAACTAGTTGTTCCATACATTTTGACGACTTTTGCGAACATAAAGTAGGGAAGAGCGCCGATTTCAGGGTTGGTCCCATAGTAAAAGTTGTTCATATTGATGAGTAAACTCACATGTTTAAGTATCGGTCACTAATTACCAGTCACCCTATATATATTATACATTTAAATGTATACAAGAATTGCCCGTTTAAAGGTATTAGATGAAAACGCTACGCTCGAAGTTGTAGACGAATATGTTTACCTAGGACAAACTGTCCAGCTAGGTAGGTCCAACTTCGAGAAAGAGGTCAATCGTCGAATCCGACTCGGCTGGGCAGCGTTCGGGAAGCTACGCAATATCTTCTCGTCCCACATACAACAGTGTCTCAAGACGAAAGTCTTTGACCAGTGCGTGTTGCCAGTGATGACTTATGGCACTGAAACGTGGTCGCTCACAATGGGCCTTATCAGAAGGCTAAAAGTTACCCAAAGAGCAATGGAGAGGGCTATGCTTGGAGTTTCGCTACGTGATCGAATCAGAAATGAAGAGATCCGCAGGAGAACCAAGGTAACCGACATAGTCCGAAGAATTGCCAAACTTAAGTGGCAATGGGCAGGACATATTGCTCGCAGAACAGATGGCCGATGGGGCCGAAAGATTCCGGAGTGGCGACCACGTACCGGAAGACGTAGCGTTGGAAGGCCTCCCACAAGATGTACCGATGACCTAGTAAAGGCCGCAGGAATTCGCTGGATGCGGGAAGCACAGAATCGGTCGAAGTGGCGGTGCTTGGGATATGATGATGATGATATGATTACAAGACATGTCACACTGGTGTTGTCGTTATTATCCATAACCATTATTTTTAAGGTAAGACAAAGAATGGTTATTCCCCAAACGGACCTATCCCAATACTAACGGCAGTGTTGACCAAGATATTGCAACATGAATCAGTACTACTAACCTCGTTATGGAAAACGGGACGTGAAGACATAAGTGAATTCTAACAGATTTTCTCACCAATAAACACGTGCGCCGACGCATACCGTCTACTCTCATTAAAGGTTTCAAGACAGTCACGTGTAAAGGATTAGTGAAACGAAACTGTGATGTCGATAAACTTGTTTAGAATAATTAGATAACGAATAAACTTGATTGGCGTTAGTGGTGGGTCCAAGAGGTAGTAGATCTGAGGGTCTAGAAGTCAACTCAAACTCAAAGCAGTTATTTGAATTAAACCTTTTACAGGCACTTTTGAATTGTCAAGAGGTGGTCGGTCAGTCTGAAAGATGAAGCTAGTTGCCCATTCCAAAGCGTAGTAGGTTCCTATGGAGAAGAATGGGCAAGAAACTCCACGAACACTCTTTTAAATCACCACGGACACTCTTTTAAATCACCACGGATCCTCTTTTAAATCACCACGGACACTCTTTTAAATCACCACGGATCCTCTTTTAAATCACCACGGACAATCTTTTAAATCACCACGGACACTCTTTTAAATCACCACGGACACTCTTTTAAATGAAAGTGGCAAGCGTTTCCTAGTTCTACAGCGATTTTCAACAAGCTTTCAAGTTTACAGTATTTTTTGTCAATCCTCGACATAAGGTTTTCGGTAGCTTTTGTCAATACAACTATATTTTTTTGATTTTTCCATCATGTCAATGTCACTTCATGTAGAACCTCTGGTGAGTGTTAAGACTGCTTTTAATTAAGGTTTTCTTGGATTTATTTACCCTTCATCACCTTCTTTCCTAACTGCAAGATCTTTAGAAGAATCTTAGCTCATGGTCTCTTAGGTATGTAGCGGTTACACCGCACATACTAATTACGCAGCAAAAACGACGTCACACAAATCCTGAATCGCGCAATTAAAGTTTACCGCGCGGACGACAATCAACTTTCGGGCAGTTGCCCGCCAGGTCATACAACACCCGTCTGGCTGGAGGATCCTCCCTTTTCTATAGAGGGTGAGTGAACTTTACACTCTGTTCCTCATACCTCTAAAGGTATGAGTGCGACAAACCAATGTGTGGTAATACATGGTAGATACCACCACTCAAGAAGGCTCTTTTATTACCTTGCACCCAACATCGTTATTTGTTGCAGTTGGTCATCTACCTATACTTTATCGGCGTGGTAATTGATCACAATACCTTTAATTATGACAGTTCAACCGTTTTCATTGCCTTACTGACCAGACGAATTATTCAAAGCTATGAAGCAATGGATGAGGAATTTTTATGATTGAAAGTGCGTTACGCCATTTGGGTGCTGATTTGAAAAGCTAATCAAAACTAAAAGCTAATCTAAGAAATTCAATCTATTCTCCCGTATCGATAGTGCGAATTTTCACGCGCATCACTACTGGTCGGTAACGTGCAGCTTTCTAAAGATTGACCAATGTTCTCTGGGCAACAGTTATTTATATACAACTGCACGGTGCACCACGCTAACGTATCATATCTTTTTATAGACATTGTTGGGGCTGTTCATGTGCTACGGACTCTATGGCTTCAATATTCTCGTTAATAATGTCGATTGCTACCCGTCACGGATCCAGGATTTACGCTTGGGGGAACTTGACTCCGCTGAGGGTAGATTTTAGCAACACTAAAATTAATTTTATATAAATTAACTAAAATTTCAACGTTTTTAAACTAATATTATAAGACTTAGGAATTCCAGTTCTAGTCTATAATATAACTTTGGATATAAATATATTACCTACGTAAAAGCGGCTTCCCACGGTGCGCGATATTGCGAACGGACGCGGGCCTGCCCGCACGGCCGACGACCACGGATTGCCACGAACCGCAGACCAATGCCACGGTAGACGGTAGAATAACTAAGCCATATCTTAGAAATAAGTGCCTACAGCCGCGCGGTACGTAAACATGCGATAGGGCTGCCCGCCTCCAGTATTTTAATTACATTTGCCTACTTTGTGTTTCCATTTAGTTTTGTGATTGTAAATACCTATACTTTTTTTATCTACACAAATAAATAAAATACTTTGTGAATTGAATAATAAAACAAAACACAAATGCCCGAGGTTTTAAAACAAGCGTACCTACCGTATTAATTCATGAACCTCCTATAACTACCTATTTCACTCGTGTTATCACTTTCCTTTACTCTATTCACTTTATTTATTAATCCAGACATCTTTTTTTCGGGAGATAAAAGGAAATACTTATGCATTAAAAATACACACAATATGTACCTACCTACCAGTAAGTAAAATTATTTTATAGTAAGACTATAAAATAATTTTGTTGTTGTTGTTTGTTAATATGCCTTTATACCTTTCAAAGTTTCCAGGTAATCTAAAAAAAGTTATCTCTGGATGCGTTATTGCCAAATTCATGCAACCAAAAACAGCAACAATATAATATCCTACTCGTCATATTAAATATGTACTTGAATTTATTTTAAAGTAAAAATCGCGCGGTTATTGTTAAAAAAACAACACACCGTTCGTTCGTCACTGCGGCACAGACGCGACTGTCTGCGTACCTCGCGCATACCTCGATCGAGGCGCGTAGGTATAGCTCGCGCTTCGTCCGTTTCTATGAAGTTGGCCTACCGTCTACCGTGCCAATGCTTTTCCCACGGTTCCTGATATTGCGGACCGACGCAGACCAGCCCGTTGAATCCGTTTTGTTATTGCGAAATACAAAGTGAAAGAGAAGCTCGCACCTTTGAAGTTACCGAATCGACGCGGATCGGTCGCACCGTGACTGACGTGTCTGCCACCACGGACGATATTCTTCCCACGCTGGGTCGTACAAGCTGGTCCACGTCCGTTCGCAATATCGCGCGCCGTTGGAAGCCGCCTTACGAAACGGACAAAATTAATGTAGGTACTAATATCAAATTTGATTTATTAACGTAATATTTTTTGCTCAAATACTAAATAAAGAATAACCTCGATTCAAAGGTGCGATAACCTACGAATAAAATAAAACAACGTTATGCACATTATGCAAATATTCCAATTAAAATATGTTTAATAATTGATTTTAAAAAAAACATATTCATTACTCTGTGTTAATTTATTTTAAAAAAACTTGACGAATATTATTACCTGATAAAAAACAAACAAGGAAAAGCAAGATCTTACATTTTTATTAAGTTTAAACTTTGTATATTTGTTTTATTTATTTTTACTTTAAGTAAAATGCAGGTATTAATAATTATGATATTACACGAATTCTCATACTCATCCTCAGTTCAAACTCGCCCGCTTTTTTAATATTGACTTTTAGCTGCTAGGGTGTAGCTTGTCGGCAAACTGCTACGATGTAGAAAATAAAGGGTTATTGTAAACTCGATTCAACACTAATCCGACGTTCGCACGGACGTAATAAAATCGCGGCGATTTTTTTTCGCGTATTGGTTTTTCGACGCTCTGCTTAGCGCCGAGAGTTGAATATCCAATAGTGTATTTTCTTGACGCGCTGGGATACGCGCTGAATGCGCTCTGTTGGATATTCAACTCTCGGCGCTAAGCAGAGCGTCGAAATCCAATACACGAAAAAAAGTCGCCACGATTTTATTACGTCCGTGCAAACGTCGAACTTAACTTATTTTGGTGTGAGAAGTGCAGTAGTGCCTATAATTCAGAATTTCTATTGCCATGTTTGGGGGCTTGCGAGTGCTTCTGGCTTAGTAATAACAGCCGCGTGGATTAAGCTACGCTTCCTGCGGTAGGTTCGTGGATTGGTGAGCATCTTTACACACAAAGACTCATTCGTGACTCGGAAAGCACGTTAAGACGCAGGTTTATGCCAGTGACCTTGAGTGGATAGCTTGCGTGTTCTTTACTGAGCTCACGCAACGCGTCGTATGTCCAGGACTCACCCATCAAGAAGCGCTGTCCTGCATTAGACGCATTATGATTTATTATGTACAGACGCTAGCACGTCGACCTACTCCAATCTGTCAAATTTTCCCAATCAACATTGAACCTTAACCTTTGGCGATAAAGTTGAAAATCTATTAAAGAAATTTGGCAGATTGTAGTAACTTGATGTGCTGGCGTCTGTACATAAAACAAAAGGCAATTAATTAAAGCACGTACACTAAAAGATTAATAATTAAATTATCTTTAAAATGGTGAAAGATTCAGAAAAATACGCTGGATAGATTTTGCGTGATTCTCAGTTTTTTATCCGCGTTAAATATAACTTTACAAATTAATTTCACTATGAAATATAAACATAATCAAAAATATTCATATTTTATATACTCGTTTAGACGCGATCTTCGGTATAAAATCATTTAATTATAAAATCATCTTCGCCTTAAGCCGTTGGTCCCGGCTGTTATTTGTGGATCCTTGACAGATGTTACGGGTCGTCAGAAGCCCAAAAGTCTGACAACCAGTCTTACCAAGGGTTATCGTATTACCTAGTAACTGGATTGTGCACGTGCAGGTCAGATAAGTAGTCCTCCCATGTAAAATACTGGTATTCAGCTGCATCCGGTTAGACTGGAAGCTTACCCCAGCATAGTTGGAAAAAGGCTAGGCAGATATATTGCCATCTTAGTACCTACAGTCAGGGAAATTAATTAATTATCAAATTGACACATTATGTTAATTTGCAGTGTTATAGCTAAAACTTATTGCTTAAATTTTCAATAGTATTTATATCTCCTTCCGGGAGAGGGCACTGGCTCTCGTAGCACAGGTTAACCACCTAGCACAAGTGTCAGGAACTGCACACATTTGAACCCCTTTTTTATGTAGTAAAGATATTATATAAGTAATGACAGAGAGATACAGACAATCAAAGTCGGTAGACTACATCGTGACTATTTTTATTTCTTTGTTGGATGCACATCGAGCCCTAATCGCCGATTTATCGTAAGCGACATCTTTACGAAAATGCGATTTTAATCGTAAAAGACAATTCGTTAACGATTAAAATCGCATTTACGAAAAGATGTCGTTTACGATAAATCGGCGGTTAGGGCTCGACATTGTAACTAACTGCCTCGGTTCATCGCCCCGTAACCGCGGTATTATTGATATAACCACAAGACGCAACGCCCCCGGATATCTTAATAAACTGCATATAATATTTTTATGTGATCAAGTTATGCACTGCTATGAACCTTTAACATTTGGAAGGTTCGTTTGTGCAATAATTTGCGCTAATTATAAATTGTTATTATAATAATAGCTTATTTATTTTGACATAAATAATACAACAGGTTACATTTTTTTTTTTTTTTTTAACTAGTGCATCTATTAGCTGGCCTCTGAGGCCATGACTACTTAACCGGTCATTCCTGCGGCTGCCTTAAGCTCCTAAAAACTTAAAGCCTCCAGCCAGGGGCATAAACTATTCTAATTACAAACTAGGCGAACGCTCGCTAAGGGCACCCCCTGTGGGGTACGAACCTCGGCTTAGGGCGTTCGCTAACGGGAGGACAGCAAGAGGGACAGGCTGGATCAAATTTAATACATTATTATTATCAGGGGAATTTAAAGCTACAGGCTCAGCAACAACGCGGGCTGGCGCATCGTTATCGAGCAAGGGTCGGGGGGGAGTATCATTTACTCGGGTGGGACGCGATCGCGGACCTCTGCGGTGAGGTCGGAAAGTGTGTCGGTTTGTGCGTGTTTTCACTGTACTGGTCTCCCTACGGCTCTCCTGGAGGAGAGTTGTGGGATCGTCTGGATCTAACAGAATCTGCCTAGGGCGGCGGTTCGAGCTTAACTGACTAGGGACATAACTAGCCGCCTCGACAACCAGAGGGTTGCGGTGAGTGACGGCACTATCAAAGAAACGCTTGGAGTTGCGTTTGAGAAACTGATGGATTGTGGGGATTCTAAGGTCGACATGAAGGTTAACGTTCCTAACATACCATGGCGCACCGGTGGCCTTACGAAGGAATCGTGTTTGGAGGGTTTGCAACCGATGGATATGATGGGGTTTCGCGTGTGCGAACGCGGCTCCCGCATAAGTCATAATGGGGCGAATACACGCCGTATACGTACGCAATTTGCACTTAAGTGACATTTTGCTCTTATTGTTAAGGATCGAATGGAGTCTACCGAGAACGAAAGCGGCTCGTGAACGAGCTTGCTTTATGTGCTCACCGAAGGAAAGATGTTGGTCTAGAACCACGCCTAAGTACTTGGCTTGCTTCTCCCAAGGGATAGGCTTGCCGAACATAGTGATTGGTCGGGGGAGTGGGGTTTTCCAATTTGAGCGCTTTCTCACAAAGAGAACCGCTTGGCTCTTGTCAGGGTTAACCTCGATCCGCCACTTTCTGAACCAAGCGCCGAGCTTGTCGACTTCGGTTTGCAGAGTGCGGCGGATTGAGTCAGTGCCTGCTCCCTTGTAGTAGATGGCCGTATCGTCTGCGAACAGAGCCAACTGTGCCTTTCTACTCTTTGGGATATCGCTGGTGAAAAGGGTGAATATAAGAGGCGAGATCACGGAGCCCTGAGGGACTCCGGCGCGGATAGTACGAGGGGAGGAGACTGCTCCTTCGATTCGATAGCGGAAGGTGCGGTTCGACAAAAAGTCCCGTAAGATGAGCACGAGACGATCTGGCACACCGAGTTTGTAAAGCTTATACAATAAGCCGTTGTGCCAGACTTTGTCGAACGCTTTCGCAATATCGAAAAATACCCCGCCGGTCATCAGACTGCGTTGGAAACCAACGTTTATGTACAACAGGTTACACATACTTCATGGATATAAATATGTCTAGATAGACAGTCAAGGTAGTAAACTCGTCGAAAAAAAATTGCGTCCAACTGTTGACCGCTAAATGCACGCACACTATAAAAGCACAATGACGACACAATGACGTGCGCGAGTTTATGACGTATCTGTCACTTACACCAGCAGAACAAATTTGAATTGTTTGTTTTAGTCCTTTGGCAGAGCGACACTATCTGGCTAGGCATATAAATAATCAAAAACATACTTATAGGCCAGGGCTGGCGAACCTTTATGAATCAACGTGCCATTTTTTCTAAAGAAATGTTAAATGAGGCCATAGAAGTGCCGTCATATAATTTTGACTTAGTGATTAATTACTTTACTTAGTGATGATTACACATATTGCTTGGCAATCTTTCTGTTTCAATTAACTCCAACTCTATTATTGTTTCAATAAAATAAAAAAACCATATTGAACTAGACTGGAAATCAATCAGCTGCATTTCAAATTCTTCAACAACTAAAATGCAAACCACTACACACAAACCATGCACACTATTTCCAACCATAGGCCAACCATCTTTTGCCGCGTGGAGGTCAGAAATCATCCCACGGGAACGTACTACCGTCGGGTAAAAAATGACGACTTTTACACCCTGTATTTATGTAGGTATTCAAATGAAACCCGATTTTATAACAAGTTGCCAAAGTCGGTTACAGAACTTAGCGATGGGAAGTTCAAAACCCACATTAAACGTGTCCTTATCAAGAAAGCATATTATAAAATTAAAGACTACGTTGAAGACAAAGAAGTTTGGCAATAATTCCCTCTGCACATGTGGCTTCCCTGGTACCTCATTAACGGCAAAATATGTAAGATTCTATTAACTGCTCTCAAATTACCATGTTTATATTTTTGTTTTATTTACATTCTTTCTTGACATAATCATAATTTTATTTGACATTATATACCTACTATTTAATTTTCAACTCTTTATTAGTGACTTTTGTGGACATGTTAATTATTCAGATTTGTTACAGTTGTAATAGCAATCATGTCATTTCGTTTAAAATAGTTTTTATTTTTATTAATTTATTTATCTTTTATATAGATTCTTTTCTATTTTGTGAATGTGAGAACGCTGTAGGCTTAGTGGACTGTACTGCTGACTGACTGCACTTGTTGACCATCTTCTATTTTGTTAAGTACATACTTGGTACTTGTTGAAAGACCTACACTGTCCTCGCATACCTAATATTACTGTATTTTTTTTTTTGTTTTGTTGTAAATATTGTAAAACCCAATTATTTTTAAAAGAGTAACCGTGGAGTTTCTTGCCGGCTCTTCTCCATAGGAAACGACCAATTGGAACCGTGCGTAGCTTCTGACGTTTCATAAGTGCCCATGTAGGTTTATGTGAAATAAAATATTTTGAATTTTGAATTTTGAAAACTAGTTTCTGCTTACGCCTTCAGTTTTGTAATAGGTGCAAAGTTAATCACAATACACTTAATTAGAAAAGTCTGGAACTAAGAACAAGTGCAAGGCAAGGCGCGAGTGTCTATTGTGTGTCCAATATAAGGTCACCTATTGTAACAGAAAACAGACTGGCTATTACAATTTGTTAAGGTTTGGTTAAACAAGGTCAAATTAAATTGGCTAGCGAAACTCAGCAGACGTGATGGATATATCTAAACATGATAAACAAATAAAATAATGATTTAATTATATTTTTGGGGTCAACGACCTTAGCTAATGTTCAGTTCAGTTAGTTATCAGTTTAAAAAACAACTTATTTAAATCGACATGCTTGTATTGTAGCCACTGACACGTGACATTCATTTTATATTTATTATGATTCAAATGATTTGACGTTAATCTGTTAAATGGGATTATAATGATATTTCTAATGTTATTTTAAGTGATATTAATTGATTATGATTCGCATGCCCATGTGACGGTAGAACATGGAGAACTAACTTTATGACAACACATAAGTATAATTTACCCATGTTTGCAAAAAAATAAAAGATTTCGTGATTTAAAAATCAGTATTTCTTTTTGTAAATTTCACAGAAGAGATTCATGTTAAAACACAATAAAATAAAAAATTTAACAGACAGATTTTCTTTCAATTTCAAGAAACTACACTACCAGCGTTCGCTACAAACGAAACTTTAAATTTAATTTGCAGCTGTTATTCATCCACACAATTATAAGGAGGGTTTTTTTTTGTAGGTACCTAATTTATTAAACCTTTTATTTTTGTGTCTTGTATTAAGAAGGAAAAAATCCTGTTCTAAAATAAAAAAAAAACTATAATTTATTTACTAATAAAAAATAATCAATATAAAACATTTCGTAAACAAAACAAAGCAGTAACTATCAATACATTCATAATTATTTACGTTGATGCAAATTAAACCCGCCATTCAAAATCCAAAATAATTACTGAAAGTCAAGTTCAAGTACTCAAAACATTTTAGGGTTCTGTACCTATAGGGTGCCAAACGGAACCTTATTACTAAGCCTCCGCTGTCCGTCTGTCTATCAGCGAGCTGTATCTCATGAACCGTAATAGGTAGACAGTTGAAAATTTTACAGATTATGCATTTCTACTGCCGCTAAGTATAACAACAAATAATAATTTAAAAAAACTAGAGGCTACTAACCATACAACAATATACTTTTAATTTTGAAAAAAATAATTCTAACCTTGGCATGTGGGATGTCATTGTCTAGAGCTCATCGAATACAAAACATTTTTTTCTTCGAAAATGACGAAATAGGGTATTTCGACATTTTAGAAAAAAAAAATGTAAATAATTCATTATGGCCGTAAATAATTCATTATGAAACACTTTATCTTTGCCATTTTCATAAAGATTAAAAATAATAATATTCTTCGTTAAGTATTTTCATTTATATGTAAATAATGTGTGTCATTTATATGATAAATAATGTGGTACAGAACCCTTCGTGTTCGAGTCCGACTCGCACTTGGCCGGTTTTATATTTACTTTCAAAAGAGCTCTGATCTTTTGCAACGTCTGAGTTGCCTGCAGACATACCTAATTAAGGTGATCACAAAAAATGCTTAATTTTTTACGCCTGACGGGAAACCAATGCGCTGACACAAAGTAACTTACGACAAGTACAGGCAGAAAAAACATAGCATTTTTATACGTAACTCAACGCACAGCACACTACATTAATTTGAAGACAAGTGATATGTAACAAACCGCGCTGGGTCGGAGTGGATTACGGCCCACTCCCTCTCACAGAGCGCAGGCCTGTGTCCCAGCAGTGGGAACGTTCAAAGCTTATTTAAATGCTAATGCGACTTGGCTAAAGGATTTTTTTTACAGTTACGGAACATGAAGTAGGTTATCATCATTACGTTGGGATCAGCTTCCAGTCTAACCAGATGCAGCTGAATACTAGTAGACCGTACCTATTTTACATGGAGTGACTGTCAATCTTACTGCCACAACCCAGTTCCTGGGTAACACGATACCCCTTGGTAAGACTGGTTGTCAGACTGTCGGGCTACTGAATATAAGGACTATAAACGTAGTTCATATGGTTTGCCACGTTAGATAAGAAAAGAAAGAAAATACTTTTATTTGCGGTAAACATAACGCAAAAAAAGAAAAAAAAACATGAAAATAAAAATTTGGGGGAAAATATGCGTCACATTCACGCAAAACGGCCGTCGCGCAGCATTATGCTGCGAGCATGCGACTATGCGAGACAGAGCCCCAGCGCTGGGTTTCAGCGACAGCGGGCGTTGACGTGATGACGTCAACCAGAGCAGCATATAGTGAAATAACATAATAAGAAATCAAAAATAAAATAAAATAAATATAATACTTAGTCCTAAAAGTTTAAATATAATATAAAATGGCAACATTTCGTTCCGTCAGCGATGCGAGGTTTATTCGTTTACCAGCTCGCATTGCTGTGAAGGTGGCTGTGTGTCGCAGTGGAGGATTCCGCCTACATTTTCATACAAAGCGAAGCTATGTACACGTCCATAGCTAAGCCGTGTGGTGCTGTGGACCACCACCTTCATAGGAAATATGGCACTTACTCTTTCCATTTTGCACAGTGTAGGTCAGGTCCTGGAAGGTGAGGTTAACTGGGGGCCGCTGGGGCAGATGCGAGAGGTGAGCGCGGCCGAGGGCACGCGCGTTCACCTCCACTGTGGTTGTCATTGTTGATCACACTGGCATTCCAAGAATTAGATCTGAAAATAAAGAGGAAAATTAAATTATCTGTCTCTTTCAGATAGAAACCAGAATCACTGATAAAAGCCTTTTTGGTTTATATTCCGCGTCAATGAAATAAGTCTGAAGTCGAGAAGAAAAAGGTATTGCCATGCTGGCTCACTGGATTTTGGCGATTTCGAACATTAAGGCGCACTTGCAACACAAATCACTAAATGCGTTTACGTTTAGCTTGTAACGCGTGTAATGGGCCTAGCTAAGTTTAAATTTACTCACAATGTTTTCCTTCACCGCAATTACACATCAGTACCCACCGGTCACAAGGCTGTCTAAGAAAGCACAGACAGCACTTGTTAGAGTAAAATTAAGATAAAACAATACTAATTTCAAAGTAATAAGTATCAACAAAATAGAAATTTCGCAATCAGGGACCGACTCCACTAAAAAAAGATAGACCAATGCTAATTTCCAAATTATAATTATAAACAAATAATAATTTCCCAATTAGCAAAACTATAATAGGTAGGTATCTACTACCCAGAATCATTCACGGTCACCCAAAGACCGGCCATTATCTATTGCTGCAACGAAAATGGCTAACTCAACAAAAAGATTGCCAGTAAAAAATAATATTACGTAAGGAGACAACAGACGCGACATTGACATACAAACGGGTCAAGTTTGTCTGTCTGTCCGTTTGATTTTATATAATAACAATTTTTGTGCAAGTCATTTTAAAGTTTGGCATAGTTTCGAATTAAGAACATGATCAAATTGGATACATTATACTCTCTGTAAGGTCGAAGATGACTTGGCAAAATTCCAGCCATTTTCCAAATAGTTGGGTATTTTCCAACCGAGCTAGATGTGGCAAGATATCAAAGTTCCATACAGCGCATTCCTGGTTACCTCTCTGACCAAAAAATAAAGACAAAAAAGTGAAATAACATGATCTTTTATCGAATTACGGCAAATAATCTTCACCTCCTTGTAAATTACTTAGGTAAACTCTATGTAAGGTCAACGATAAAATCCTAACTTTTTTCCAAGTATTTAAATCTATTGTTGCTCATAATATTAGGGGTCATCTGTCACTGTCACCCACACCAGATGAAATATATGAGTTCTATGAATCGAGCCATTTAACCTTCATGGGCAAACAAGTGAACATATTAACTATTTACCTATAAGTCATAAGTCATTTATTAACCGACTTCAAAAAAAGGAGGAGGTTCTCAATTCGTCGGAATGTTTTTTTTTTTTTTTTTTTTTTTTTTTTTTATGTATGTTCCCCGATTACTCGAAGACGGCTGGACCGATTTCGAAAATTCTTTTTTTGTTCGAAAGGGTATACTTTCTAGTTGGTCCCATTGTCATCAAGTCAGGATTGGATGATGGAATCCTGGAGAAGTTGAGGGAACTCTTGAAATATTATAGGCACACCTATAGCGATTGAGATATTTTTTATAGTAACTCATGAATTTGCTCTCGGAAAGCACCATTTAGTGAAGTGGAACTGATGATGAAGACCACAGATGGCCACCGGAACTACTCAATAATACGTAGGTATTTCACGGGTTGCGAACTTGCGATTCGATTACATTAATATGGTTGCCAAGCAATTTATGCCCGTCACAATGCATAGGGTGAAGAGGAGCTGATGGCGAAGTACCAGAAGAACTCCTCAACAATGAACGTCCCTGCATCGGGAAAAGCAATATTTAGTAAAAGGTGATGAGCAGTTGATATTAGGCTATTGTAACTTAGATTAATTACAAACCGACCCACTAAAAAGCGAGAAAAAAAAACTTTTTCACAAAAAAAACAACCGACTTCCACTATAAAGTGAAAAATAACTAAAATTTCGGAAGTCGGTGGCGTATAACGAATATCCGTGTCTTTGGTTTTGTATTTTGTTTTTGCCACCGACTTCCGAAATTTTAGTTATTTTTCACTTTATAGTGGAAGTCGGTTGTTTTTTTTGTGAAAAAGTTTTTTTTTATTTGTTTAACATAGGTGTACCTATGGATATCATGGCCCTCCGCTTTATGGATTACCGACTTAAAAAATATGATAGTCAACAGAATTAGTCACCTATGCAAATCTCAGGATTTTCCAAGTGAGTTGGGGTCATTTTGCCTCTACACAAAATTCAAGATACGAAATCGGAGGTCAGATGGAAATATATATATACATACTATACCTACCAAGATGATGGACAACGCGGTCCAACCCTAAATGGATAAACAGAAAAATATCCGCATTCTAAACTCAGGGTTAGATTCTCAAATTGGCAAAATTAAAGCCTATACAGATGATTGAGCCAATATTTAATGACCGTGTTATAAATAATATTATGATATGAGAAAAAAAAAAACAAAGGTTGATTATTCAACTCTTTAATTTTATTATATCATCGCACTTTTTCAACCAGATTTAAATCGTGTGGATGACGTGAAGGTATCATCCGTAAGTCATGCAAATTGTATATGTTTGTCTGTTACGTTGTCACGGCAAAACTGCTGAGCCGATTTTGATGTTATTTAGTATAAAGATAGCTGAAACTTTGAAAAAGGACTACTCCTATGTGTGGACATCGGTTGTTGAAGTTTGTATGGGACATTCAGAAATCCACACAGATGAAGTGGCGGACAGAGCGTCTAGTATCAAATACCTACCTATATCCTCAAAAAACAACTTTCCTTTTAAATCTATATCTATGTATACCTACTTAGGGCTCTTTCAATTTATGCGTTTCGTGTCGGACCGCTGACGCACGCTCAATTTAGGCGTTTGGTGCCGGACTGCTACCGTATTGCAGCGGCCCGACAGCGAGATATATCCTGCGGCACGGTAAGCGTGCGGCAGCGGTTCGACACGAAACGCTTATATTGAAAGCGCCTTATTACTTCCCGAACAGGTTATTACTTACTCAGCGCCTCGTGCGGCAGCGGTCCGACACGAAACGCATAAATTGAAAGCGCCCTTATAGTATATTATATAATCATAATCTGCTGATAGTCCAATTCTCGAAGAAGGTATACGCTACGCATCACGCTACTAACATTAGGATCCAAGGAAAATGAAAATAGGTTTGTAATAACGGTAAGCGAAAACGAAGTCATAGCGCGGGGAGGGTGATGCGAGGAACAAGACATGCAGCGCAGCGAGCATGGTGTACTGTGAGATAGCTTGAGTCACACATTTTATCACAATTTGGGCGATAAAACAGCTTTGTCACAAATGCTAGCACGGCGGCGTAAGATAATCTCTTGACTTGTGACATAACTTCTTGACGTTTATTTGGGATTCAATATGTCTTATTTGCTACTATGGGCGCACCAATTTTGTCACAAATGCCACATAATGACTGTCGTCCGTACATCAAAAGTGAATTAGTTCACAACAAAATTAAAAAGTTGTAAAACTGTATGCACCTGCACTATAAAAACGTATTATTTTATTTGGTCGCATATTCACTGATCATAGACATTTTTTTATTTTTATTTACTGTGTCACACTATGAAGTTAGCAACAAGAAAGGCATGTCGCGCCTCAGATTTTATCACATGGTTGACCCGTGCTAGCATTTAAGACAAATTCTAAGACATGATAAAAATTATCATGTCTTGTCACAAACGTCTTGGGTACGCCCTGTGCTAGCCCCGGAGACGGAGTCGCGTCGCGGGCAGAATCTATTACATCATAATTTACTTAGCAATTTTATAACTTTACGAAACAAGTTTTATTCGCCTATCGTTAGCAGCGTGCAGTTCCAAATGAATGGATCCCTTTCACTACAGCATTCACGTGTTTGGCCCGGCACGTTGTTATATAAACGAAGTTATACGAACCAACTGTATTACTAGTAGAACGAGTTTGTTATGGTGCCAGAACTAGAACAACAATACAAAAGTCAATGGACAGTACGTAATTCGTCGAATGAGGTGCATTCAATGAGTCGCACCCTGCGCAAATGGACCTGCTACTATCCTTTGCTGATTGGCTCTTTTTATTGCTGCAGCTGTCAGGTAATCTCTCTGTTCGAGTTAATCGAACACTCAGCGAAAATGCATAATTGCATCGAACGCAAATATGCACATTCGCTCGTTCACCCAAATGTGGGCCAGTTCGCGTTCGGATTTCAGTAGAGACACCACGTACTCATAACCATTACCATTACCATTTTACCAATTAGTTAGTTATTTAGTTTACCATTTTATACCATTCTTGTAACTAAGTGTAATAGTGATTTAATATAGCTATTTCCCAATCAATACGAGAAAGGAGTGTTAGGTCACCATAGAGCCGAGCACTACTTTCTTCACTCTCTCTCTTTTTCTTTCTCCTGGGTATCGTCCCAATTTATTTGGGGTCAGTC
The DNA here is from genome assembly GCA_948150665.1 of Conistra vaccinii. Lineage (NCBI taxonomy): Eukaryota > Metazoa > Arthropoda > Insecta > Lepidoptera > Noctuidae > Conistra > Conistra vaccinii. Next base: position 21,000,714 of record OX411320.1, on the reverse strand, counting down.
CTCCAGCTGGTACTTCTGCGCCACACCGTTCGGTTGTTGGTGGTCTCTTTTGTTGTGTTGCTCACTAATATCGCTTTTTTTTGTTTTAGCAAATTTATTGGTAGTCGTTCACGGGGTCTTTTTCCGTCTTTTATATGAGACCAGAAAACTAATTCCCGGAATTAAAAACGACCAAAATCTAGTCGCAAACTCATCTCAGTGACAATCAATGTCAAAAACATGTCTAAGAGGTGAAGAGATCGCAGAAAGCGAGAAGGCCGCCCATTGGTATTTTATTTTATTTTTTAATATTTTTGTGGTATTCAATTAAGTATATCTAAATAAATACAATCAATAAATAGAGGCATTTTTAAGAAATTGAGACTAAGATTTTGAATGCGTACGTTCTTAAAAATATGAGAATTGATCCTCAGAAGACGTTAGCTATAAATGTGTATTTTTTTTTTGAAACCCTTAAAATTCTCGTAAAGCCGCAGAACAGATTATCTGTTCTGTGCGTAAAGCTAAACTAATTTAAAACATATTGTTTGCTGATCTGATACGAAAGCAGAAGAAGTTATGCTTCCTCCAAAGAGTAGGTAAGTATTCCGTAAGGACAGGTTATGAATAAAACTCTAAGGACAAAGTTCACGTTTTCATCGTGCACTGGATTGCGGTCACAAACAATTGAAAAGGAACATTTCATAAGCAATAAGACATAATACCTCACTACCGGGATTTGCAACAAAACACGGTACTCGTAGAGTCAGCACATAATTTGTTTTGTTGAGGTTTGAAAAATGCATGATAATATGAAACTAACCTAACCAAAAGACGAATAGGTAATACGAATACGTCACCATTTTTTTCGAATTTTAGGTCGTCGAAGTCGTGACAAAGGAAAAACTTAATTAACTCCCGAAAAAAATGTTTTATAGTTATACCTAACGACTATGCAGCCATTATACAACTGAAACACATGTACACATTTAACACAGAACTACCCACACATACACAGGCTTCACAGGCACTAAGCGAGAACGCTAGGCTGCTAATTAAAACAGCAATGCGTAACGAATTCATATCTATGAAGGTCGCACAGATATTATTCTGTACAAAATACTGCGGCCGTGAACGTTTTATAGTTCATCGTCCTAATTCTACAGGCATTGACTTTAGAAGTAAATAAAAAGGTTAGTGGAGGAGCTCGTGGCTAAGTAATAACAAGCCGTACGGGTTGATCCATTGGGTTAAGCTACACTTGCCAGGGTAGGTCAGTGGATGAGTGACCATCTTCACTTACCGAGACTCCTCCCTGCCTCGGAAAGCACGTTGAGCCGTTGGTCCCGGCTGTCATTCGTGGATATTTGACAGTCGTTACGTGTCGTCAGAAGCCCAAAAGTCTAACACCAATCTTACCAAGGGGTATCGTATTACCCAGTAATATACTGGTATTCAGCTGCATCCGGTTAGACTGGAAGCTGACCCCAAGATTGTTGGGAAAAGCCCAAAGACATGGATAAAAACCCGAAAATCTGTTTTTGGTGTATTTTTCTTCTATCGAGTAAATGAGCTACAATATAAAGGTGCCTAATAGGTACCTGGTAGCAGTGATGCCTGCCCTAGATCTACCGAGCTATTATTTATTCATCGTAACTCGTGGCCTCGGCCATATGACAGTATCCACGCTAATCCATACCACAACTAACTTTCATTTTTTTTATTTTATTGTGTTGCCCTGAAATAGTAATATCCCTAGGAATATACCTATATACCGTAATGTAGTTATATGTATGCCCCTGAAACTTTCAGTAGAAGATAGTAAAGAGTCAGTTCTTCTGACATTCCTTCGTATATAATATTCCAACTACGGAGTTTGATCGGCCGACGACGGCTTAGGTGTACGCATCGCGTTCGTACTTTTAAGTAAAAACGTTAGGTGAAATTTGCGCTCTTTCTGAACAGAGAACCTACTAGCAATACAATCAAAGTGTACCTACTATTAGAAATATTTTTTCAGTATACAGTGGCCATGAAAACGAATGCAAAATGATTTCTTCAAGCTTTGCGCGACGAGGTCAAAGCTGACAAATTCATTGAGACATAATAAGGAAATTGTCTTCTATGTGCAAATGTAGATATGCTAATGTTAACTCGAAAATTTAGCAGGAAAAAAAACTATTTTACCTACGAAAATATTGGAGACTTGAAACTGATGAGATTTGTACAGTACGACACAACTTAGATGTAGCATAGATTTGAAAATTTTCATTCATTCATTTCAATTTTACGAATGTATTTGGCTATAAAACTTTACAAGTTATTGCGTTTTCGAAAGATCATTTTCACCTAAAGCAGTAATAGCGATTGGTAATTTTGAAGGCGCACTCAGTTCGGATGGTGATCGGTTTTACGAATTTTGCCGATGCTACATCTAAGTTGTGTCGTACTGTACATGCCTACGTGAGTTTTTGTCAGAATTATTATCCTGAAATAACAGGATCCTGTCAAAATCCAAAATCATTTATTGAAACTAGGCTAAGAACTAGCTTCTTTTAGATAGAGCCCCACCGTTACCAATTGGTAACGGTGGGGCTCACGCGGCTTGAATCACTATTGTTACTGCTAAATAATGACTATAATCATCTGAGGACTGTTTCTCTATGACCTGACGGAACTCGTTAATTAGAAGTGACAGGTAACACCGAAAAATTCTGAAAAATGTCGAAACTGACTTTAAAGCGCGCATCAATATCAAACCGCGGGGCTTGAACCTTATTACATCTCATTTTTTTTAAGGGCCGGTAATCGGTAAACGTCTTTAGATTCAAATTCAAATTCAAAATATTTTATTTCACATAAACCTACAAGGGCACTTATGAAACGTCAGAAGCTACGCACGGTTCCAATTGGTCGTTTCCTATGGAGAAGAGCCGGCAAGAAACTCCACGGTTACTCTTTTAAAAATGATTGGCTTTACAATATTTAAAAAAAAACAGATAAAACAGTTCCCCAAAACGCCCGCCCTTCACCATTTCCTAATGCTTTAGCTGGAAAGAAGTGCCGCAACAAACTACCCAGTATCTTTTAAATTGTGGTTTTACCAAATTTGTCTTTCGTTTATTAGACGAAATAGGCTCCAATTAAATGGCCGACGGTTTTTATTTATTATTATTTCAAAATGGAGTTCTCGTAAGCACCTACCGCGGTTTGTAATCTGTTAGTCAAACGCTGCGGTTAATAATATGTCCTAAAGATGCACCACGTAGCAAAAATCGTGCACAAAGGTTATGACTTTCAATATAATAAAGATGACTGACTGCCTGGTGAGCGTGAGGTCCAGCGCCGGTTCGATTCACGGGTCGGGTATTGGGTGTTATTGGGTTTTTCATCCGAAATTTCTCAATAGCAGCCTTTTAGATTTGTGCCCGGTTGATGGCGCTTTACTTTGTGTAAATAATTTCATCACCACTGCTCTCAAAACGGTGAAGGAAAACATCGTGAGGAAACCGGCATGTCTTAGAACCAAAAAATTTGAAGACATGACGTGACATCTACCAACCCGCACTGGGCCCGCGTGGTAGATTACGGCCCACTCCTTCTCACAGAGAGGAGGCCTGTGTCCCAGCAGTGGGAACATTAATAGGCTGATGATGATGATGATGGTGATAGGCTCGCCCTTTATTACTACATTGGACTTCAATATCATCATCTGCCTAGCCTTTTCCCAACTATGTTGGGGTCGGCTTCCAGTCTAATCAGATGCAGCTGAATACCTGGTATTTTACATGGAGCAACTGTCTATCTGACCTCCACAACCCAATTATGGGATAATACAACACACTCCTTGGTAAGACTAGTTTGTCACACTTTCGGGCTTCTGACGACCCGTAACGACTGTCAAAGATCCACGAACGACAGCCGGGACCAACAACTTTAACGTGCTTTTCGAGCCACGGAGGGGTGTTGGTATGATGGTCACCCATCCACGGACCAACCGCGGCAAATGTAGCTTCACCTGATCGATTCAAGATATCACATTTTGCCAGTTATATTGAAGACCTATATTAGGGGCTTGTGGGTCGGATTAATAACAGCCGCACGGGTCTGATCGACCGACCGTGCGGCTGTTATTATTTAGCCACTAATAGGTAGGTAGGTATATCTCTGCCAAACGCTTCATATTACTGGCGTGATGTTAATTATGTTATTTGTTATATACCGTATGATGAAACGAACAGGAGAAGTACCTAATCTAGTTTTCCCCCAATAGGTATTTCAAAGCGTTAATTTTGTATAAAAGCGATTTATTTAATTAAGTAGGTATGTTTTACGTAAATTAATGCTATTGTAGCGGTTACACCGCCACATACGAACTACGCAGCAAAGACATGACGTCACACAAATCCTGCATCGCGCAGTTAGAGTTTACCGCGCGAACGACATAGAGAAGACTATCCGAAATCAATTTATGGGCAGTTGCCCACCAGACATAACACTCGTCGGAGGATCCTCCCTTTTCTATGGTGGATGAGTGAACTTTACACTCTGTTCCTTATACCTACCACTAAATTATAAAATTTTATTTATTTATTTATTTATTTATTTATTTATATAACAACTTAAACTATCCTTACAGGGATCACCCTAATGCGACAGCTAAGAACTTAAAACTAAATTACATTATAAGTATACTTACAACTACATAAATTAGAATAAAGAAAAAATTAAAACTAACAACATTATTAAAATTAAAAAAATAAATAAAAAAAAAAAAAAACACAAAAACATGTCTTCACATTAATTACAAAAAAAAGAAAAAACATAGTACAAAAGAAATTAAGTATTATTTTGCTTGTAGCATAATATAAATAGTAATACCCTTGCGAATTCACTAAAACAACATGTAAACACATCAATCTGGGTTTGAAGGTCGTTGATGGTACGGATAGCTCTGGTAAGGGGTGCCTTGGCAAGCAGGTTAGTTCTGGCTGTAGGTACCAGTAGCAGTGGCGGGCTGCGCCGCCTCCACACGTAGCGGTCCGGCACACACAGAGTCAAGCGCTGCAATACTCCCGGGTGGCTCTCCACTCCACGAAGCACCTTCACCAAGTAGGCGACCAGCGTAAACTCCCGTCGGACATACAGCTGATTATAGCCAACCATGCCCAGGACAAACAGAGTGGGATACATCAGTGGGTAAAACGGATATACCCCATATAATTTCCTGTACAAATGGCGCGTAAATTTGTTCTGAACACGCTCCAACATTACAGAGTACTTAGCTTCATGTGGTGCCCATATGACCGCACTATGTTCCAGATGACTCCTGACTAGTGCATCATACAGGACCCTAACTGCTGTGATGTTCGTGAAGCTTTGTGTCTGTCTCAGAACAAATCCTAAGTTTCTGTACGCCTTCTTACAGATCATGGTTACATGCTCACGGAATGTCAGATCGGGAGTCATGAAAACACCCAAGTCTCGCACCTCCGTGACCCGCTGCAGTGGTGCCGCGTCCACCACGTACTCATAGAGCAGAGGTGCACGAGCACGGGTGAAACTCATCAACGAGCACTTGGATACGTTGAAGTACAGTTTGTTTTCATGGCTCCATTGTACTATTCGATCGATGTCTTCCTGTAGGCGCCTGCAGTCAGACTTGGACCTAATCTCAAGCAGCAACTTGAGGTCATCAGCAAATAATAAACAAGCGCCATGTCTTAAGACTTCCGGCAAATTGTTTATCATAATAATGAATTCTAGAGGCCCCAAGTTGGTGCCCTGACTTACACCCGACCAAGTGTAATATAAGTCGGATTCACATCCGTTGCAGTCCACATACTGCTGTCTGCCTTGCATGTAACTGGCGAAAAACTGCAATAGATGCTGGGTGCATCCGACCTCTGCTAGCTTTCGCAGTAAGATGTCATTGTCGACGGTGTCAAAAGCTTTTCTAAAGTCAAAATAGGCTGCGTCCACCTGCACCCCAGCATCTACCGCCGGCACCACGCGTCCCATGAAATCAAGAAGATTGGTAGCAGTGCTGCGCCCCTGCCGGAATCCGTGCTGCGCATCCGATAACTGTCCGCGCACTTGCTCATGCATACAGCGCTGAATGGCAGACTCGAACACCTTTGCCGGCGTCGACAACACCGCCACCGGCCTATACCCACCGATGTCAGCTCCCGCCCTGCCTTTGGGCACTGGAATGACTCGCGTAATCTTCCACCGAGCTGGGAACTTCGCAGAATGAAGACAGGCGTTAAATATATAAAGTAATGGCTCCGCGAGTACCCTACCACAATCTTTAAAAAGAAACGCTGGTATACCATCCGGGCCCGCAGATCGCTTAGGCTTGAGGCGGTCGAGTGCACTTCTAACGTTCCTAAGACTAAGGTGATTAATTTGTACGCATGCACTACCAGTGTTCCCCGCTTCCGCTGTCGCCGCTTCTGCGTCTAGCCGTGGCGGCACATTACTATATACCGACTCAAAATAAGTCGCGAACTGCTCAGCACACTCCTCGTCTGACAGATACTGACCGTCCTTAATAATCTCCTGTCTACTTGTTGTACTTTTCTGCGATCGTACGTATTGCCAAAATGACTTAGGGTCCTTCGCAAACTGGCATTGAATCTTATTTTCATGCTCTTTGCGTGCAATTTCTAAAGATTTTTTAATATGTGATCTATATTTCGAATATTCGTCGTAATCACTATATAATTTCGTTGTTTTATATATTTTATGTAGTCTCGCTTTAATTTTTAAGTTTTTTATTATATCACTCGTGTACCATTTGGGGTAAATATATCGCTGCTTGACAGTAAATGTTTTCCTAGGAACACTTGCATCTAAAATATTATTAAGTTTATCGTAAAATAAATTCAAAATATCTTCCACATCGCTCTGTTCAAACATATCGGTCCAATCAGTAGATGCTAACATAGAATATAGCAATTCAAAATCCGCTTTATAAAAATTCCAACGCGGTCTAGTACCAGTGCGTGTGCCGACGGCGCCGGCGGGCGCGGGGCGCGGGGCGCTCGCGCCCGCGAGCCGCACGCTCGCCGCAAGCGGCGGGTGATGTGCGTCCACGGGCACGAGCGACCCATCCGCCAGCACCACTGACACCTCGTGAAGACCCGAACTCAATATCAAATCTAGTTGTCTGTCTAAACAGTTAGGTACATTATTGTTTTGAGTAAATCCGCAATAGGACAAAAAATATTCATAATAATTCCTCACATTTATGGGACACGAATAAAGATTAAAATCACCTAACACAATTAATTCTTTATATTTAGTACACAATTTCTCTATTATGCCAAACAGAACCATATAGTCATTCTCGGAACTACCAGGCGGAATATAAATCACTGAGCACAAAAATAAAAATCTTTTATGTAGGTAAATCGCTGCATTGACTAATTCAAAAACGCAGGTGTCTATAGATACGTCACTCACGTACACTTGTCGCAGCTCGAATCGATGTGTGGCCACTAAAAGCGCTCCTCCCTGTTTCCGACCGTCTGCTCGGTCACAGCGAAGTATTTGGTATCCCGGCGGGATTAATTCCGGGTCATGTATGGAAGGGTTACAACCCGATTCCGTGATTGCGTATAAATCTGCATCCATTAATTCTAAGCTATTTCTGAAGTCGTTCAGCTTTGTTCGAAGACCTCTAACATTTTGATAATATAAATCAAAGGTATTAATTTGATCTGTTTTTGGTGTAGTTTCGAAACCAAATCCACTCATTAAACTCGGCATACATAGGCCAGATTTCTGGCTGATGCAATTTCTGGAACCAGTTTTCAGGCACTCCTATTATAAACGACGAGTAGTCTCGTTTAGTTTTATGATTGATTTTATCAACTTTTATTTGTACATCTGGGCCACACACACTTTTGACATGATCAGTTATAGATTCAATGGTAGTCTCAGGATGCAGTCGCCACACATGCAAGTGTTTTTTTGGTTCCGTTGCTAGAATAGCCTTCAGCTCCTTATTTGTTCCTATTGCTACATTTTTAAGTGGTCTAACATTTTTTTTCCTATTTACTGTTGTCCAGCCCATTCCAGTATCGGCTTCCTCTACATTCGTTTGTTCATAAGGTGTGATCATTATATCATTATCTATAAGATGTGTACTTGTATTTGCGTGTTCTTATTTTTTTGCTTTACCTGATATGTAACGACTTTACGAGTTGTTAACACGAATGCAACATATAATTTCCGCATAAGTACTGTATTTATAAAAGTATAGCATAACTACATAATTAACTGAATACCTACTTAATAATTGAATGTTGTATTTTTAACATACCTGAAAAGAGAAAAAACCAAATGAAGAGGTCCGAATAAAAACGTAAGGTTAACCTTACGTTTTTATTCGAACCTTTTTATTTGGTTTTTTGTTAATTTTGATAACATCTATTCACATTTTATCGAAATTAGTAAAAACAGCTGCAAAGTCAAAGTCAAATCATTTATTTCAATTGCAATTATTAGTCACTTTATAATGTCATTTACAAGTAAAAAACATTGTTTTTTTTCCAGATGCTCGTTCCAAAAACTAGCAATAACTTTATTTATTTATACCAATCAAGATTTGATTAATTTAACATAATATAAGCATTTAAGGTTAACTTATTAATTATAAAACAGCCAACTAACAGACTGGAGAGATTTAATCTAAATTCAACTGAAATTATTGTACTGAAAATATTACACCTAGCAACTAACATTTATTTATTTAAACTTTTCGCAATCAAAAGGTACAGTACCAGTCAACCAAGGGTGGTGAAGAGATTAGATGGCAGGTGCTCTGTTTGAGAGGAACATAGATTTATTTACAAAAAAAAAAATGTTTTAGGTTTTGATAAACAAAGTTTTTTATTATTAACTAGCTGTTTCCTCCGACTTCGTCTGCGATCCGAGTTGAAAAATAGCCTATGTCCTTCTCCAGGTCATGATGTAGCCATGTACATGGGCGTCGCCAAGGGGGGGGGGGCAGAGATAAAAAGAACAAGGCATTTTAATGTAAAGAAACTACAATATCTACAAAAAAAGGCAATTTTGTTTATTTGGACGACTTATATTTGGTTTTTTAAAGTTCCATATCGCCTAAACGGGGTCTTATCCAGAGTCTGGGGATGTAATATTCGTATCTATGTTTTAGTGGTACGCCCAGTCATAATACCTATTAGGTTTCACTGCTAAAGTTTTGAATAGTTTTGGGAAAAACGACCGAAAGGTTCGTTTCCAATCCATACATTGAAAATGTTTTTTTTTTCATCCTCCATATATCAACTTGCTCCCCCCCCCTAGGCCATAGGCTGGCGACGCTCTTGGCCATGTGCCAAATTTCATCCAAATCCCTTCAGCCATTTTAGCGTGAAAACGTAACAAACAAAAAAACACTCAATTTCGCATTTATAATATTATATTACTTACCCGTGGTTTCACCCACATCAGTCGATTTATCGGTCAAGATCCTGTGGAAATATCGGAATAAAAAGTATCCTGTCTCTTAGACCATGGCCTGGATACCCATATGCCAAATCAGGACCCTAATTACGTAATACACGGTCAATCAGAATTTGAATCATTTTGAAACAGATTGCTAATTCATTGCTTCAACAACGTAATCGAAAAAAAACTGCTCAACAACGTAAATAACGCAATGAATATTATTGAAAATCGTTTACGACAATGTGTTGCGTAAGAAACGGATTAGTCGGAATCGTTTACGACAATGTGTTGCGTAAGAAACGGATTAGTCGGAATCGTTTACGACAATGTGTTCAGCCGTTTTAGTGTGACAACGTAACAAAAAAACAAACTCACTTTCGCATTTTAATATTAGATAAGATTATAATATTTTAATAAATAATTCTAAGCTAAATAAAAACAAAAATTCCATACAATCTAACATTATCTTACCAATAGATTGCTCATTAGATATTCTTATTTTTCTAAGGAGTTAACGCAAGATTTCCATTACCTTTATTTATCTATGATCCACATCGACTAATCAAATGAACACCTATTTGTTTGCCATTAACATGTAATTACTAAGTCTCACACTCAAGGAATATCAATAAGAATAGCCACTTAACATCATTATACAACATTGTGTATAATAAAATTAACTAATGGCGACGTTATGAAGTTATCCGGAAAAAAACCGGAGTTATCGACATAGGGCGTTTGTGCAGTACACGGAATTTAACCGTCCGACAGTCCAATTTTATACGGTCTTATATGAATGTTTATACAGTAAAGTTTATACGGTCTTACTTAATCTATCCCGGCGTCGTACTTCGCGACGGCAACACGCGTTGAAAGTTCCGGCTAATTTAGACATAACGCACATGAGATTGCAATAGCGAGATGAGTCGCCACCTAAGGCGCGGTCAACTAGTTCCGCGCGCACTATAGTTTGGTCGGAATCGAACTGCCGGACGGTAAAATTCTGTGTAGTGCACAAACGTCCATAGCTTGCAGAGTAAACGAGCTGAAGTAGGTTGTAGAAGTTGGCTGGGCTTGTTTGGAGCAGATCGATCCATCTAGCTGGGACACCCCCCAGCTAGATGGACCGACGACCTTTAAAAGGTGGCTGGCACAGACTGAATGAGGAAGGCGGAGAATAGGGTGTTGTGGCACAGCCTGGGCGAGCCGTATGTCCAGTAGTGGACTGTGATAAGCTGAATTGATTGCATGGCGTCGCACTCACAGTGTAATAGGTAATTTCCGGTGCTTATTGCAAATTGGGTTCTCATCCATGAGAATTGGATTCGGTTAAGAAATCATATAGTTTTGGTAACTGTAATGTCCTTCGAAATATTACAACATTTTACTTCTGTAGGAGGTGTCAATCACGTTATTACCTAGATTTGCTGCCTACGTTTCGTAACTCCTAGATTTTTTTCCACTCTCAAATAGTTTTCTTAACTGTTTTCGTTTATTTTCGTTGAATTATTCACAATAAATATTATAAATTAGAATGGTCCCAAAATAGAGCCGTGTGGGACTCCAGATGTAATAGATTGACAGAACCGATCAAAAAAAGAAGTTATATTAGGTTTGAAAGTGTTATGGAGTATTTTTTTTTAAACGGTTTGTGATGTTACAGATTGCGAAGACTTGTGGAAATTAATCAAGAAACGCCAATACGAGTGACGTAGGGCATTCAATATTTGGCACTAAATTATTGCACAAGTTTTTGAGAAGGACGATATCAATAATTAAAAGGTAAAACAAGGCAAAGGTTTTGTCACAGATTTCATACTTTACGAAATAATCACAGTTTCTAACAACGACGTAACCAATTCTTTAACGCATGCTTGCATTTTAAATAGTAACACCATTAATTTCAAAGCCAAGAGGTTAACTAGGCGAATATTTATGTATGTTATCTACTTTTATACTTGTTTACCTATTTTATTTTACAATTCATTATGATAAGTTTTTATTAGTTTTAATTGTTATTATCTCCTTAAATACGTAGTCAATCAGAGCACCTGCCATCCTATCTCTTCACCACCCTTGGTTGACTGATAGAGAATGCGTAAGGCATTAAGTCCGCCTTTGAACCTCATTGTGCGAGAAGTTTAAATAAATAAATAACTAGCTTTGTATTTAAACCTTCCTCGTGTAGCGATCAAAGTACATTTTATAATTGAAATATGTTTTTGTATGGAGGACCATGATTGATTGTCAGATAATTTGCATAAACCTGGGAACGCAAAATAAACAGAATAACTTCCTAGAGTATAATTAGCAAACAAATAAAATAGGCAATTTTGCATTAGTAAAAAAAAATCGCAGTGTCATCTTGATGAAGCAAAATCACACATTTAACACCTGTATCATGCAAAGTGGTAAAATAATAATATGGAAAAGTTAAGGATATTAAAATACAATCACCTTGAAAGTACAATAATATGTGAGTATATACTGCCTAAACTTAAAATAACTCGTTTGTAAACAAAAGAATTGATACATAAAAATATCTTTTCGATTTATGTAATTACTTTTTTATTTTTCGAAATAAAATAAAATTAAGTACATACTAATTCCAAAAAGTCTAAGGTTAGGTGTAACATTAGCACTGCATTATATGCATAATGCTATGCTAAAAGTACCACATCTGGATAAGGCTGCCTGTCCACTGGAGCGGAGAGGAGAGGAGAGGAGCGGATATGTGCCAAAATTAACCAACAGAATCGCACCTCTGGAGCGGAGTTTTGATTCTATTGGTTAATATTGACACATCTCCGCTCGTCTCCTCTCCTCTCCGCTCTGGTGGACAGGCAGCCTAACGGAACGTAATGAACGGAGTCGTCATACGCATATTTTTCTGATATTCCATAATTTTAAATGCGGGAAGTTGTAGAAATCTCTTTCGAACGTGTATGACCTGATTAAACAATCCCTAAGACCTAAGACCTAAGTAAACATCAAAGGCTGAAATGATAATAACGTTGAAGTAAAAGAAACATCTGTTTGTGATTCAGTGGCATTCGTTTATAGTTATATTCCCAAAGGACAATCGTCATATTTGTACAAAGTCGTGCAGATTTCTTTGGCACAGAATTCAGCCAGTTCATTATTCCTCCATTTAGGCACGCTCTGCGGTTAGAATATTTGTTCAATGTTTAGTAACTGCGAACTAGAGGCTTCATGTTGCAATCCGTGACTTGCAGAATGCAGCGACTATTCTCTGATGCGAACGTAGTTTCAACTATTGCTAATCCTAATGGCATCTCGACGTTTGTACTTGTAATACTTTACGATGTACTTGTAATATATATTTAGTCAATGATATGTTTGACAAAGGACATCAGAAATCTTTTGAGCACGAATAATATCTTTTAGCCTCCCAAAAATGTTTAGTCTACTTGACAACATTTACCACATGAGCTGTTGCTCTCGTTGTACTGTCATTTTATATTGGCCGTTGTCAGCACTAAGATCATAAAACCTTCTATTTTTCTATATGTTTAATTACACAATCAATCAAAAGCTCGAACAACATGCTATCACCACACCACTGGGTAACATAGGCCAGGGGGCCTACCACCACCTCTAAAAGCAGTATTATTTTAATATTACTTTAGTGTGGAAAAGAGATGAAGCTCTACAGGATGTAAAGCACCATCTCTTTCCCCCACTGAAGTAAGATTAAAATAATACTGCTTTTAGTGGTTGTGGTAGGCCCCCTGCTCTCTTCGAGTTCTTTTTCTATCACGAAAGCAACACACAATCCATAAATTATCGAGGAATTCTATCACATCTCAACACCCGACCCCTACCCATTTCAAATAAAAATAGTAAATACAGCTGTCCTAATAATTAGTACGATAAGTTGATAACCTTCATTAAAATTAAAACTAAGTGAGAAAGTAGGTTAAGAACATCAAAGTTGATAAAAAGTAACTTGTGTTGCTCCAATTTGATAATACCTAATACAATTGCATCGACATTATAATAAAGAAAAATCATAACTTAGACCATTTTTTATTACAACGGCTTCCCTGCTATTAGATATACAAGGTGGAGACGACAATACAACAAAAACCTTAACGGCGTGTCCGTAATGACGTTCCCATTCTGTATACAAAAATTCAATTGAATATATTCAATAGTTTAGTCATTATAGCTCGGCAAAATCCATAGTTGGCTCGGGCTATTCCGTTTATCCACCCCAAAATTCCACCCTAAGGTGGATATTCGGAAATGTATGCCCGAGAATTCACCCAAGGCCTAGTTGGATAAACGGAATTTATAGGCTTAGGGTGGATCATATTACATTATATTTGTTTACAGTTCGAAGCTAGGATTATTTGACAGTTCCAAAATACTCTTAAGCCAGTAGTGCCAGTAGTGCCAGTATTTTAATTTTTTGTTGTATGGTAGTCTCCACATTGTATGTTTTATGGTTTTTGGTCTGATTCCCATCAAACTGGATATATGTAATTGTGTATAGATTTAGGATTTGAATTAGAACTCGGTAAATGTAATGAGCTCGCCTAATACAATGAATTTTGACCGAAAACATTTATATACGGAGATCGTGCATGCATTGTTTTTATGACCACTGAGTGAATTTTGACCCAGTTGAGATAATGAAGGATGAGAGAATCACAGCTAGGGTTGCCAACCGTACTATAATATATAGTATTGTACTATATTTCTGGTCTGCGTACTATAGGGTACTGTATTTCGGGTATACTGTTGAAGAAATATATAGTACGCAAAAATACTATGTTTTCAACATCGAAATCTAACAAACAAATCCTTCATTTTAACAATTTATGAACGCGCATTTATATTTACTTTTAACCAATCTATTACTATTACTCTAACTATGCTTTTGACTGATGTCATAGCATCATTGTAGCATAAAGCCGAACTCATCTGTCTTATTGCGTTCCGAACTTGTCAATAATGTCAAATTGCCAACGTCAAACGAATTTTTGGTCTGCTTTATTTTTGTTATTGCTACCTAATTATTGTCAATTTGATGTTGTTCTTTCTTTTGAGAAGTTGAAGTCCTAAATGAATTAGTTATGGAAACTGGTAGCGATAACGAAAGTGCGTCAATTCAAGTGCGCCGCTACTAACGCCGATTAAAAAGCGAAAATCACAAGAAAGACGCCAAAAATATAATAAACCTGAGTGGGAAAGTGTATAATTATGATTAGCTTTTTATTAAAATGACTTAATTTAAAAATTGAATGTAATAAAGCAATTACAATTTTATTTTAGACAATTTTTTTTTATAAAAATACATACAACCCTAAATTTTCACCCTTCTACCACCAACCCCTATTTTTTAATAGCGATATTAGTACTTTAATAATTTTCTACTCTTGGCGGTCGATAATTGATCAGTTACCACTCGATCAGTTATTCCCGTCAGGCGTCTACCGGTGTCACTTCAGCACAGAGTAAGGATGAGAACGAAGCCGGTCTCCTGTCGTTCTCTCACAATAAGCTTTCTCTCTCTCACTCACTAAAGTTTAGGGCCTAAAATGAATCCCTTTTTGAACACGCGTGAACGGCTAGACCGCTTTCACTCATTCTTTTTTCGTAATTATAAGGAGAAGGTTCTTAGGATAGGTAGGTGAAGGTAGCGTGTAAGGTAGATAGGTAGGTATGTAGGTAGGGTAGGTAGGTAGGGTAGGTAGGTAGGGTAGGTAGGTAGGGTAGGTAGGTAGGGTAGGTAGGTAGGGTAGGTAGGTAGATAGGGCAGGGTAAGGTAGGTAGGTAGGGAAGGTAAGTAGGTCGGGCAGGGTAGGGTAGGTAGGGCAGGGTAGGTAGATAGGTGAAGATATGTGAAGGTAGGTAGATAGGGTAGATAGATAGGTAGGGTAGGTAGGTAGGTCGGGCAGAGTAGGGTAGGGAGGTAGGGCACGGTAGGTAGGTAGGTCGGACAGTGTAGGGTAGGTAGGTAGGGTAGGGTATGTAGGTAGGTCGGGCAGTGTAGGGTAGGTAGGTAGGGCAGGGTAGGTAGATAGGTAGGTGCGCCGTAGATAAGTACCTACTTACTGCTACCCGTGCGAAGCCGGGGTGGGCAGCTAGTATTTTATAAAAATAAATACTTAAGTAGGTCATAAATATATCTTTGTCTATTTTTTTATATTTCCATAACATACTATATTTTTTTGAAGTGTACTATATTTTTTTATAGCTGAAAATACTATATTTCGCCGAAGAAATCTTGGCAACCCTAATCACAGCACCAATCGTTGTGGCGATGCTTGTCGAGGGCCAAAGGCTATGTCAAGCAGTGGAGGTCTGTTGTCAGTATGATGACGATGTATAGCCAGGCTACGGGCTAAGGTAGCTAAGGTAGCTTATTCGTATTGGAGCTTTGGGAGTTATTCGATTGCGTTCAAGTGTATTAACCTATCGAATACGTCGGGGAATGTGGTCGACCTCCGCGTGTCATCATGATCCATCTGGTTGCGACATATCACATGAAATACTGGTGTTATCAATACGAATATGTGTCAAACTAGATAATGAGAGAAATGGGTCATTTTGTTCTGAAATAAATTTACTATTAGTTTGCTGATTCATCGTAACAACTATTCCGTTCTAATTTTCCGTGTATGCGAGTCTATTATATATTTAAGTGTCATATAATTTGACATAATAACATGACAATATTGCTGTAATCATTGTAATTTTCTTGCTGCTGTACCGTTCTTGTTTTTGTAATCATTCTATCTGTGATAATTATAATCTCGTGATTCTTCTAGTATTTTAAGTGTCTTCTTTTCTCAGAATACGAACTTAACCATATTTTTTTATTGAGATATTATTTACATTTATGGAATGAAAACATTTTACGTCATCCGAGTCTGTCCGGCTTATTCCCAAAGTACTCCAAAAAAAGTTCCCAAACTACTCCATGAAAAATATAATGTTTCTAATTAAGTTTCATTCTACTCCATGATAATATTAAAATGTTCTCAAAGTACTCCACCCCATTTTAATCAAAAAGCTAATTTAAATATGTACCGGATTACTATGGCTGACGTACAGATATGCTCAAAAGCTTTGCAAATATATTTTTAAGTGTAAAGAAATTTTTAAATAAAAGACTTTATAATATAATTCAACAATAATTTTCAGTATTATAATTTTGATAAATTAAATATATTCAAGAAGAAGAGAAAAAGTCAAAAAAACATGAAATACAAAGAATAAAATATCTAAAAATGATATCTGGCAATTAAGCCTAACATAAAATATTTAAAAAATTCGACCAATAATCATTTGAAAGGGGTTTGAAGATTTTTGTATGGAGGGTGGCCCTAACGTGAGGCCACCATTTTGATTTTTTTTTCAGAATCGCGGTGATAATCGAAAGTTATATATTTAGATAGAGGGCACTTATACAAACAAAAAATTTCATATAACATAATATCCTAAAGCGTCACGTTTCCGAGTTATTCACCGAAATATAAGTCGAAAACTGAACCCTGAAACAAGATTTTTATTTTTTTTTGCCTTCAGGTAAGTATATTGAACTGTGAAAACATAATTGCATCATGTATAGGTAATGTTTTAGTTAAGAGCGAAAGAGATAAAAATATATATGTACCTCCCGCCGAATGAGAACGTGTGTTTAAATGGTATAAGTATTATATGGTGCATGTTATGGGCGCGACACCAAAAAAATCCTATTCAGCCTCCCGCTGCCTTCTTGGATAATATTATTTATACCGAATATGATTTAAAAATCTTATGTTTTATCCACTAGGTGTAGTCAATTAATTCATGTGTAAATAACTTAATCAACATGAAGTAACTACAACATAAATAAGTAAATTCGTTATAACAATTCTTACTTTTATCTTTGAATATCTCAGAATCGTGACGCTTTATGATGTTATCTTATATAAAGTTTTATGTTTGTGTAAGTGTACCCTAAACGAATATATAACATTCATTGTGCACCGCGATTTTGAAAAAACAAACAAAATGGTGGCTGATTTTAGGGCCAAAATCTATGACAGATGAATGATGAATCAACATACATGACATGGTAAAAAATTGAATGTTTAAAAGTGAGTCGAGTTTATCCGATAGATGACGCATCGATCACTAATAAAGAACTTACTCGTTATTAGTGATCGATGGATGACGCTCAAATAATATTATGATTCTAAAATAAACATTAATCTCACTACAAAAAAACATAGTATTTTTTTTTGCTATTATCATAAAAAGCCTACAATTTTAAATATTCATTGACTTTATAACAAAATGCTAAACTTTAATCTTTCTTTTACGAAATTTTGTGAGTGACTGTAATGAAATATGTATTTTATAGTTAATTATGTAGATGGAGCAGTTTGAGAATTGATAGCGAATAATCGGTGGAGTACTTTGAGAATAATTCCAGATACCTATGGAGCAGAATGGGAACAAAATAATAAGTATTTTTAAATAATAATAATTCCTTGGAGTAACTTGGGAATGAATGTATGAGATTCTTATCTTTTTAGAACAAAAGAATGGAGTACTTTGGGAATAAGCCGTCTGTCCATCTAGTTTTCTACCGGAAGAATAGAATAGTAAAAATTTGTATTTTATCTAAACTATCAATCGATTATGAGCCCAATTAATATCATTATAATAGTAAATAATTTATTATTGTCAAGTATAAGTTCAATAAATTGTTATGAATAAACTTAATTAAAGGCCAATGGAGAGGGCTATGCTTGGAGTTTCCCTACGTGATCGAATCAGAAATGAAAAGATCCGTAGGAGAACCAAGGTAACCGACATAGCTGGAAGAATTGCCAAACTTAAATGGCAATGGGCAGGGCATATTGCTCGTAGAACAGATGGCCGATGGGGCCGAAAGGTTCTGGAGTGGCGACTGCGTACCGGAAGACGAAGCGTTGGAAGTCCTCCCACAAGATGGACCGATGATCTTGTGAAGGCCGCAGGAATCCGCTGGATGCGGGAAGCACAAAATCGGTCGAAGTGGCGGTGCCTGGGGGAGGCCTATGTTCAGCAGTGGCTTCCGGCTGACGTCTTTTGGCTGAAATGATGATGATGAAAACTCAATACTGCGATGCAGATCAATCGGATAGCCATTGTCTTTTCGCTATGAATATTAAATATTAGTTTAAAGTTATTATTTTCTGTTCATGCGTCATACGTTGCATAAACCTTGCTGTTTGTTTGTTGACCAATAGGTTGGCAGCATGTCAAGTTAAGACGAAAGTGTATAACGTATAGAGAATACATACATAGAGAATTACATTATTGAATGGTCGCAAGGAATTATGTCAAGAGGATTTACGTAGCCTGCAAGCCTGTCTGTCTGTTCGGTGTATTCGTAATTGAAGGCCTATATCTGTCTTACTACTAAGGGGTATCGTGTTACTTAATAACTGGGTTGTGGACGTCAGATAGGCAGTCGCTCCATGTAAAATACTGGTATTCAGCTGCATCCGGTTAAACTGGAAACCGACTTCAACATAGTTGGCAAGAGGCTAGGCAGATGATGATATAAGGGTATTCGATCTTTTGACACAAAGATCTTTCAAATAATTTAACAACATCCTAGTTTAATATTTATGTTGTGTTTGTTAGTAATCCAAAAGACAGTCATCATCATATCAGCCGAAAGACGTCCACTGCTGGACATAGGCCTCCCCCAAGCACCGCTACTTCGACCGATTCTGTGCTTCCCGCATCCAGCGGATTATCGGTCATCGGTCCATCTTGTGGGAGGCCTTCCAACGCTACGTCTTTCGGTACGTGGTCGCCACTCCAGAACCTTTCGGCCCCATCGGCCATCTGTTCTGCGAGCAATGTGTCCTGCCCATTGCCACTTAAGTTTGGCAATTCTTCGGGCTATGTCGGTTACCTTCGTTCTCCTGCGGATCTCTTCATTTCTGATTCGATCACGTAGGGAAACTCCAAGCATAGCCCTCTCCATTGCTCTTTGGGTGACGTTTAGCCTTCTGATAAGTCCCATTGTGAGCGACCACGTCAAAAGACAGTACAAGGCCAAATTATAGATTGGAATAGGTAAGTCAAATGATAAGGTAAACGGTCAGAATCTTTATTTTTCTTCGAGGAAACAGAAAGATAATATTTTTTTGACATATTTGAATCACAATAAATATTATTATCTGTGTCATGAGTGTGAGTTAATATTGGGGTATTCCTCGAAGCGCACCATTTAGTGCGTACCGTTGGTGCACAATTTAGTGAAATTGTTTAGGCGCCTATTTTCTGTTCATTTCAGTCACTAGTACTTTTGAAAACAACAAATTAATGATTCAATATAAAAATCTGTATTTTTACCATTATTGAGCTAAGTAGTAAGTCGCTTAAGCACCTAGTTCCAGTTCATTTCTGCTTTCCTGGTAGTTTTAATAAATAAATAATTTCTACAGTTGAATTTTAAAACGTCTACGATATCATTTATTACGAATCCTTCATGCTCTTCTCTATTTCATTGTTGGTGCGTTTCGAGGAATACTTTTGGTGCGCTTCATTTGATGCGTTTTAAAATTGGTGCGTTTCGAGGAATGCCCCTTAATATTGATATCGTTTTTATGTTACAATTGAAAGCAAAAAATAAGCAGTATAATGAATTAATTAGTATTCTGAGATTAATTAGCACATAATATAATAAGAATAATCAACGCAAAAATATACTAACGTAAGTATCTACATTTATCATTAAAATATCTCGTTATGAATATTTATGACAACTAACAAAAACAGACAATATTATTACAAACAGTCAATTTCTAGGTAGAATTGTAATTAGTTACTTGTATAAAATCTGAAATAATTATGCATCAACAACGCTAGAAAAACAACGAACATTTTTCAAAGGTCAGCCTCATATACAGGGTCAAATGAAAATGGGTACCGAAACTTTGCAGATGTGGTGGTTAACTAAAAACTATAAAACAAAAAAAAAATTTTTGATTCTACGACCGTTAGTATGAAATATCAATATCAGTTTAAAAATCAGTTTTTTGTGTAAACTTCATAGACATAATGTATCGATATAAATATCTAAACGAACGATAACAAACTAATTTCTTTTAATTTGAACTTCATGTAATTTAATCTAATGTTATGATTGTATGTGATATTGACCTATAACTTGTATGTGTGGTGCAAACTGCTAATATAAATTTGTTTTTTAATTAAAAAAAAATTAAAAAAGGGATGAAACAATAAAAAACTATTTTTTTTTCAACAATTACTTCTAGTAACTACACTACGAGCACTCGGTAACCCAAAAAAATAATTAAGTATCAAATAATTTTTCTTTGTTTTACTTTTATCGCAGTTAGATATCAATACATTCAATACCCAATGACATTTGCGTCGTTTCGCTAACTAATTTAATTTGACAAGTCCCTCGTCTTGATAATTTTCTATCTCAGGTTATAGGAAAACCGTTTCAATTCATTCGATGAGCCTAGAGTAGGTATGTGAATTATTGGTTTCCCTGGCTTTCGCCGCTACTTCGTCCGCGTGGAAGTCAGGAAACCAGCACAACAAACCATATCTTATGTCATTCGAGATTACCCTTTACAAACATTCAACTTTACCTCTTTAGTAAAGTAGTATAATTAACACAAGGGAACAAGCTATACTTGAATATTATAAACCACCGTACTAACTTTCACATCAATGATATAAAATGGCATTTATGTTTGACAGCATTGCTTCACCGATGCGTTTGCGCAACGGCTGTCGATCATTGTGAATGACCGTGAATTACCGGCGTGTTACTTGTTTGTCTCAAACACATTCATTGTGCTAGTACCTAATGCATTTTTCTGTAAAAGCACAGACTCTTTTTCAATAATTCAGAGTTGTGTGAGTCGACCCCCTGAAAGATTGCCAATGAGTTTAAAGTCAGCATAGATTTCAACCAAGTAGAGTCAAAACAAGCAATGCCTGGTTCGTGTTATCATGTCAACCGCTTGAGGCCCAGCCGTGTACATTTGTACACGGCTCCGTCAAGCCCCACCGTGTCCATCGGTACACGTCTGGTACACGCAGCTTAAATCACTATTTTTACTGCTAAATAATGACTAATATCGTCTGTGGGCTGTTTCTTTCTATGGCTTGACGGATATTCTCGTCAATTAGAAGTAAAATTATCAAAAAATGATAGGTAACACCGAATAATTCAGAAAAATGTCAAAAGTGACGTAAAGCGCGCGTCAATGTCAAACCGTGAACGGTAACCGTGTATAACGTTGGGCCTTCAGCGGTGCAAGTTAGTTTCCTGTAAGGAATACTTATACACTAAGTAAACAATCTGAATGCAATCCTTACAAGATTTATTACTTGTGTAATTATGGTTGGAAAGCTTTACCCGGTACATTGTAAACGAAAATTTCCCAATTTTCCATTGAAAAAAACACTATTATTTACTATGTTTAGGAATTGTCCTTTTTTAATTAGGTAGTTATCTGGCCTCCCTCAGGGTTTAAGTTTCATCACAGAATTGTTGCCTAACTTTGATCCATTTGTGAAACATGAAGAAGATGGATAGTTAATGGTCTGTTACAAAAATCACATCAACCTACTCCAATCTGTCAAATTTTCCCAATCAACATTGAACCTTATCCTTTAGCGATAAAGTTAAAAACCTATTAAAGAAATTTGACAGATTGTTGTTACTTTATGTGCTGGCGTCTGTACACAATTTGTAGTTGCACTTACAAATTGAGAGCTTGGAATTTTTTAAGAGATTATTGGAATGCTAAAACCCGAAATTCAAATTTAATTTTTTTTTCATTTGTGACAATTAGGGCCTATTTCAGGTTAATTTTATAACCTCAATTTTCGTCGGTGATTTTTCAATAACAATTTAATAATGTTACTTATTCAAACAATAATTTTTTAGAAAAAGTGGTGAGATATAAAGTCGCAACCTTCTTAATACAGATGCAAGTGTTAGTGTTAGTAATTCCCTTCAGTGAGTGATTTTAAGGTAACCGACATAGCCCGAAGAATTGCCAAACTTAAGTGGCAATGGGCAGGTCACATTGCTCGCAGAACAGATAGCGATGGGGCCGAAAGGTTCTGGAGTGGCGCCGCGTACCGGAAGACGTAGCGTTGGAAGGCCTCCTACAAGATGGACTGATGACCTTGTAAAGGCTGCAGGAATCCGCTGGATGCGGGAAGCACAGAACCAGTTGAAGTGGCGGTGCTTGGGGGAGGCCTATGTCCAACAGTGGACGTCTTTCGGCTGATATGATGAGTGATTTTAAGAATTAACCTGAGCGGAATTTGTATTATATATCTCAACAGGTCGATTACATAATATAACTTACAATAGGAATAGAAGCAGCGATGCTAAACCTTTTTTGTACTCTCAACAGCCGGGTATACAACACAGTTAGCGACGTAACCGACAGGATGGGGTACGTCAGTTCACACTCGATTACACCTTTCATAATAGGAATATTTAATCTAATTAATTGGTGTTGCACAACGTCACCCAATTAGTTAGGGCTATACAACGTTATTTTTTTATTCATTACAAACCTCTTAAGGGGTCATTATACTCATCATTATGAACAACTTTTACTATGGGACAAAAGCTAAAATCGCGAAAAACAAATCAGCTGTTCCCTATTTTGACGAGATATGCGAACATAAATGTATGGAACAGCTATTTTTTTTTCCGCGATATTAGCTTTGGTCCCATAGTAAAATTTGTTAATAATGATGAGTACAATGACCCCTTAAGAGGTTTGTAATGAATAAAAAATTACGTTGTAGAAGTAAAGCTATATACTTAAGTCTGAAATCGCCAACCTATCACTCGTGCCTTCTCTGTATGAGAAGAGGCCTTACCCTATTAGTCCGTTTGAAGTTTAAATCCTTGAAACTATTTTACTGTACATGGAGTAATAATTAACTGCATTCCAATTGTGTAACGCAGTTTGAATCAAAATCTAAAGGAAATTCATAATACATTACTTCACATGTTTGAAAAAATCGTTTGCTCGACAACATAAATAGCGCAATAAATATTGTTGAATTGTCAATAAAAAGCATGGTCATTGCAAGGGTGTTACGCAATTACCACTGGTTTTTCATTAGCAGGAACTGCACTTTCTATCCTGTAGGACTCACCTTTCATTACTACTCTTAATATCTAGGTTCAGTCAACTAGAATTAATATTCCTAGAAATTACTATCTCTATCGTGAGGTGCGTGTTAGTTTATCGTGATAACAGGAGCCAACAAACAGTTTTGCAAGTCCGATGCTCGCTCACTTGCACCTAATACAAGCCAACAAATGGCGTCCGATAAAGCTAAATATTATTCTGTTCGACACAAATGAATAGCGGTGTTTCTTTTACTGTTAAAAACATGAATAATGATCATTTTATATTCCAAAAACTCATTATACTTTTACATTTCTTCAAAGCCGCATAAAAACAATAAATTAACATAGATTACTTTGTGATGCAAAGTAAAAACATTTTACTTGTAGACTCCGCAGTAGGCTGTGAGTTGTGACGTCGAGCAAAACAATTCATTGGGTTCCGAGGTCGATGTCGTATGATTAATAATTACGCATTTTGAAATAGGTATCGAATCGGATCGAAAGGGATATAAGGCGAGGCAGCTAACTTAACAGGCAGATGTACTGCTGGGGAGTTTGTTGCGCCACTTCTTCCCAGCTAAAGAACTCGGCGAGCGTTTTGGGGGACAGTCTTTCGAAATTTTGACGTTCGAAATGTCGTGATTCTCAACCTAGTTTGAATAAATGACTTTAAATTTTGAGCTACAGAATATTGTTCTCATCCACATCTGCTTCTTTCAGTGGCCTGATGTTTCATGTGTCGTTTTAAACGAGGGTCAAAGTGCAACACCATTTGGCTGGAGGCCTTATCGACGCCATTTCGACCAGTTAAGTAGGACGCAACTTCCTCAGGTCACTGCGGGCAGCCAAAAAAAACGTAACTTAAGTGAAACAAAATAGTTACGTGTTTTAATAGGCAATTCGCTGATTTGATTTAACATCATTCTGTAAATCCTAACTTACCTAATATTATAAATGCGAAAGTGAGTTTGTTTGTTTGTTACATTTTATAACGCTAAAACGGCTGAACGGATTTAGATGAAATTTGGCACATGGGTTGACATGACCTAGATTAGGACATAGAATACTTTTTATCCCGATATTCCCACAAGATCGACATTAATTATGCAACATTCTTCAAGTTCTTTTTTATTTCTAATTCAGTGTAGATTTACGAATTTGCGATGTTTAAACTTAAGCCCACTGATAGTTGTGAACCGTACTTTAAAAATTACAAAATATTAACCTTACCTTGTCTGTACATATTAGAAGTAGCTGTGTTTGTAAAGACAAATCCGAGTCGTTTTAGACGTCTATCCGATGTAGTACCCCGCAATAGACGCGATAATAGTGTGCTGTGTCTGGAGCCAGCCAAGACAGCACTTATGCGCAAAAGTGTCTACTGCATGGCTCCAGTCATTTATAACAAATTGCCAAAGACATGGAAAGAGCTTCCGCTTCCATTATTTAAAAAAAGACTTCGAAGCTTTTTAGTGGCGAAAGCATACTATAATATTAAGGATTTCCTAATAGAGAAAGAATTTTTAAACTAGTGTTTAAATTATGTATTCTTTTTTGTAGTTAGTTCATAGTGTAATATTTCAAAGTTTTATTTAATTACTTAGTTATAAGTTGAATGTTATAAATCATTTGCATGCCTACGTGGTAAAATATGGCTGCACTTTATATTTTTTTGTCATCATGTATGTTACCCATATTTGCAAAAAAAAATAAAAAAAAATAAAGAATTATATGAGACAACATCTTAAGCTTTTTGCTATTTGAAACAGATTATCTTAAGGTTTCTGAGATTTTTTAAGGCATTACTTTCCTTAATGATGCAAGCTTTCTTTGATTGGGTTTTTTTTTTTTTCATTTCTGAGCATATTTATGGCCGGTATGAGACGATTTAACATGAAATTATTTTACTATTGTTAACTTCATATGCATTTTATCCTTTTAACCAACAAAAATATTTTGCAAAATAGTTGCAAAATATTTTATTTGTATCTCTTTAGTTCCAGGTAGTCCTTTATACATTCTTGGTAACGACACCAGAATAAACGTGCTAGCTATAAACGTTTTTGCACTATACGATTAGATAACGATAGAGGGTCGCGCGCATGCGCCTGCCCTCTCGATGTGACGTTATAGGCAAATTATATCCTACCATAGAATTGTT
Source organism: Conistra vaccinii (assembly GCA_948150665.1). Taxonomy (NCBI): domain Eukaryota; kingdom Metazoa; phylum Arthropoda; class Insecta; order Lepidoptera; family Noctuidae; genus Conistra; species Conistra vaccinii. The sequence goes on along the minus strand of OX411320.1, from coordinate 20,974,927 downwards.
ATAAATATGACCTACCTTTTGCGTGCTCAACCATTACTTTAGCATTAAAAGTCTCGCTGTTATTATTAGCGATTGAAATCTTACATGTTTTTGCCGGTCAGAAATATAGAACTCTACAAGACGTTTTCATGTCACAAAGGGGGGGATGGTTTTTTAAATTACGACAATTTTGGTATTAAGCTAGTATTGTGTCAGTTCCAAATAAATATATATTAATAGAACTAAGAAGCTTAAAATAAATCAAATTATTATAGAACAAAAACTACAGCAAAAACACATTTACAAATGCATGTTTCTCTCTTTTCAGTGATGTGTTTTTTTGTCGGGTTTTTGCTTATCCTTGTATTAACAATTAATGTTCATTAAGTCACCTAAAATAATAACAAATGGAGTTGAAGGTTACACTCAGATACCTACCAAATTACTTTAACAAACTACAATAAAATGCATTGAGACGTAGGGAATCGTTCAATCTCGGGATTATTTAATTAGATCATAGTCTAAGAAATAAACACACATTAAGGGCCTGTTTCACCACCTACGATTAAGTTCCTATTAACTTACTTGGCAGATAATAATAATTTCATACAAATTCTGTTCCATTTTTTAATTTATTCGGTATTGTAGTAGTAGCTATTCAGACATCGCGAAATAGGCCCTAAGTCATTATTTTAATCCTAGACTTTATTACCTATCTATATAAATGGTGGTCGTTGGTAATCGCATAACTTGAGAACGGTTGGACCGTTTTGGTTAATTGAAGTGTTCAAAATGTTTGTGATAGTCCGCATTAGACTTTTATGGAAGAAAATTGGAAAATTCTGGAAAAAACTAAAAGTGTTTTTTTCCATAGATTGGAATTTTGACAGAACAACGTCTGGGTCAACTAGTTCAAATACCTACCTATAATAAAAACAATTGTACAATAATGAGTATGACGGCGCGTCTAAAGGTTTTGCGACGCTGGACTTAAGGAGTTGGTTTCAGAACGATTGTGACAGCGTCAACTTGACGTAACCCCCAGTACTGAGAAGGCGGCCTCCTGTCAGAAAAACGCGGGATCGCGACTTTTGATCGAAGCCGGCATTGAGTAACTAATGAGTGAGAGATTGATGATCATTGGGACTACCCTTGCAGGGCAGTGAGTTAGTTGATGTGCGCTCGCGACTCACGTACTGGGGGGAACGTTTACTTCGTCAGTTCATCCCCTAATGTGATCAGTGATTTGTGATTAATCAGAATGTTTCATTACATCTCCTCGCCCGCAAACCCACGCATGAGAGACAATAAGACCTCTTCTGATAAAGACCACGTATTGCCTTTATCAGAAGTGGGATTCGAAGGGCAAGGTAATGAGGAGACCAGTGAAGTGACTAAACCTATAATAGCCAGTGATCAGTGAAGTGACCAATAAAGAACGTAACGGGAACATCCTTGGCAATGGAAATTCTTATAACGCCTAATCTTTGTAAGTAGGTAACTCAAGCAGTCCATGTAAGTCACCTTTCAATTATACTCGGTTTGATTATGAAATCCATAGCGCACATTGGTGGGTTGAAATTATTGTTGATACTAGTAAGTTGGTGTGGCCTTGATGTAGTAGGTACTGGCCCCATTTAATCCTCTGAAGGAACAAGTTATTTGATAACCAAACTTTAAGAATCAGCATTAATATGACCCAATTGTATGGACACCCCATGCAGATTCAGAATTATTTTAATGAATGTTATGGTTTTGGTTAAGGAATAGACAGTCAACATATGAAGCTGTCATGTGACCCCATGGAGTGAATAATCAATCTAGATTTTTTTTATTTTGGAACTAGGTACTTTAGGTTTCACCATGTCGGCCCATTCCCAATGGTAAAGTTTTATATCAAGAATTAAATTCCCATAACATTTCTACTAGGATTTTGGAGAATTCAAGAGTGTCTGTTAGTTGTTTGTTGAAATAATGCTTTGAGTTTTTGAACTCAACTCTAGTTTCCTTGAAGAGACTCAGACAGTATTCAGACATTTCTGAAATAAAAACCAGAAAATCTAACAATAAGCTTAAACTTAATGACACATTGGTAGCGGTGGTATCAATCTTGAAGAGTGCCACAAGCGAAGCAATTCTGAAAATGTATGCATCTCGTTTGGGTGAGACCACCCATTGTGTCACCCTAAGTAAAACTAAACATGGACACATTTTATGGAGTACATAATAAAGAGTATTCTATTCTATTCTATTCTCGTTAGGAATGATCAGATTTGCAAACAGCTGATGATAATCTTGCTGTGCCCGACAGGGTCCATATTGGTCTTTTACTTTGTTATACCATCTAGGTATGTAATACATATGGAATGCAATAAATAATTGAATTGAATTGAATAAGAGTCACTGTGGGAATTAGTTTAGAGGACATTAAACAGCAGGTTTAAATTGGTTTAAATTTTGAAATGTTAATCATAATTTGTAACATTTAATTTAAGTGAAATTTAATTTCTGTGTAATTATTGTATGCCCTAAGGGAGGGACATAGTTGATTACAATTTAATTATCTTAGACCTGTATTATGTACCTACCTATGATTCACAATAAAGATCAGCATTGATTGATGATTGATGTAAATCCAGATTTTCTCAGTACAAGCCCGGAGGCCGAATTTGTGCCACGTTGATGGTGGTTGGATCTCCCACTATTGCATGGGACATACACATTAGATATGGCTGGTTAGGTGAGGGTCAGAGAGTGTGCCCTGCCTATCACCTCGAGGAGGGTGGGCATGTCAAACTATATTTGAAATTCTATTTACATAAAGATAGTCGGGCATACCAAATAGTTAGGTAATACGGGCTGGTATCCGCAACTCCACGTCAAGGCGCGTGATTTGCGTATGGGTGGGAAGATCGGTTATTCGATCCGCCCCAGCTCTTCAAAGAAGGCCAGCAACGCGTAGGTGTCACTGACAATCGCATGTAGGGTACTTGGGTTACCGAAGTAACTTGCCCTGTATGCGGCGACCGCTGGGCAGTTTAACAGCGTACGAGCTGCTGTCGCGTCGTCTTCCGTGCGGGCTCTGCACAGCGGACTGTCTGGGACTCTAGACTGGGTGTTTAAATGACCCATGGCCAGTTACAGCTGCTGTGACTGTGCGTAGCTGTTGTTTCGTTAGTCGGAGAACCTTTTTCGTGAACCGGCCATCGATTGTAGGGAGCCGTGGCCTGCCTACGCTCACCGTGGTCCAACCATAGTTTGTAATGGTGATGGTGGTCCCTGGTTCGTTTCTTTATCAGGGTGCGTAGATATCCGAAGGGGAGAGGCGTTATGGATTTAGGCCCCACTGGTGCCATGCTTGACCCCTTCTGGCAAGTTCGTCCACGATCCATGGTACCCATGCAGGCTCTTTGCATGCGTTGTAGTTTGTTGGAAGTTGTAACCAGCTGAGTCTTGGCCTGGCCACCAGACTTCGGCCCCATAAGCGATCATGGGGCGGATCGCTGCTGTGTGCAGCCACGGTGTGATTTTGAGGGATAGGCCCGCTTCTTACCTATCATTTTCCTGCATTGCCAGAAGGTGACGCGGGCCCTGTTTGGCTCGTTGTCTACATGACTGCTTCAGTTTGACTTGCTGTCTGGAGTTACCTCGAGGTGCTTGGCCTCGTTGGTCGACTGAAGTTCTGTATCGAATAGTTTGAGTGGGCGGAAAGGGCCTGATGCTCGTTTTTGGGTAGATATGACTGGTTCGGTTTTGGTGGGGTTTCACGGTTTCACTGATGGTTCAAATTCCCTGCACCGGCTTTCTACGATGCTTAGTGCTTGCTGAGTGAGGTTACAGATCGCTCCCGTCACCTTCCCCAATACAAAGATTGCGAGGTCATTAATTACCAGATTCCATAGAAGTGGGACAGAACCCCTCCCTGGGGGCAGCCTCTGGCTATCATAGCCAACTGCTGCTCATCCTCAAGGTGAACCACTCGTTTGCTTAACATGTTTGTAAACCAGTCCGTTAGTACCAGTTCAATTCGCATGTCTGAAGAGGGCGCTGCTGATGCTGGAAAAGTTGATTTTATCGAAGGCTCTTTCGATGTCTATTAAAGTTCCCAGGCATGTGCCTTTTTAATGAATCGTGTCCTCTATCTGGTTGAACACTAGACGAACAGTAGATTCAGTAGACTTACCTGAGCTGTATGCGTGAAAAGGCGTGCCAAACATGTCTATATCAATAACAACCTTGAAAGCAATGGTCGCGATGCGTTAGTGGCAGTATTACAGAAGCGTGGTAAGTTCTTCATACTGATAGTGTGCCTTTTCACAGCGATGCACAACAAGGCGTTGAATTCACTAAGTTGTACTGCTTTCATAGATGACTTGTTTGATGGAATAGTAAAATAATGCATGGAGTGTGGTTGATTGTGAGCAGGCCGAATCGCCGCGTGATTGAAACAAAATAATGAAATAGCACCTCTATTAATAGCGATAGCACTGCTTGCTCAATCTCCACTGAGGGCATGGGGTGCCCTCGTCGCATCGCTGGTTAAGATAACCTTACATTACAGCTACGAATACTGAATTACGTTCGAAATTCATTCATGTTCATGAAGCCATTATGAAGTGGATGTGCATGAAAATTAATGTAGCTACTGGTGCTGGTGTGTGTGTGTGGCTGTGGTGACTACTTGTGTGTTTTGTGTAGGATTTGCTAAAATTGGTTAAAACGGCTTAGTACGTCCGGGCAGAACCGCGTTGTGAAGCGGTGGGTGGCTGGTCGAAAGGGCCCAGTACGCCCGGTCCACGCCGCATATTGTGTTGATGGCTGGTCGAAAGGGCCCAGTACGCCCGGTCCACGCCGCATGTTGTGTTGAAGGCTGGTCGAAGCGGCTTAGTAGGCCCGGTCCACGCCGCATGTTGTGTAGGTGGCTGGTCGAGGGGGCTAAGTACGCCCCGGTCCACGCCGCATGTTGTGTAGGTGGCTGGTCGAGGGGGCTAAGTACGCCCCGGTCCACGCCGCAGGGTTGGTCGAAAGGGCCTTGCGCGCCCGGTCCACGCCATATGGTATGTTAGTGGTTTGTCGAACGGGCCTTGTGCGCCCCGGTCCACACCATATGGTATGTTAGTGGTTGGTCGAAAGGGCCTTGCGCGCCCGGTCCACACCGCATGGTATGATGGTGGTTGGTCGAAAGGGGCCTTGCGCGCCCGGTCCACACCGCATGGTATGATGGTGTTTGGTCGAAAGGGGCCTTGCGCGCCCGGTCCATACCGCATGGTAAGTTGGGGGTTGAGCCTAGTACGCCCAGCTTATGCAATGTGTAATCGGTGTGTTGAGCTCTGTGCTGCTACTAAGTGAGAGATCCTTACGTAGTATGTCAGGATCGGACGAGCGGTTGCAAATAAAATGTTGTTTTCTCACATTTGAGATGGACCATATCAGGATGACTAAGCACACGAGGACGTGTGATAGTCAGGGTGGCCGTGACGGCGCGTCTAAAGGTTTTGCGACGCTGGACTTAAGGAGTTGGTTTCAGAACGATTGTGACAGCGTCAACTTGACGTAACCCCCAGTACTGAGAAGGCGGCCTCCTGTCAGAAAAACGCGGGATCGCGACTTTTGATCGAAGCCGGCATTGAGTAACTAATGAGTGAGAGATTGATGATCATTGGGACTACCCTTGCAGGGCAGTGAGTTAGTTGATGTGCGCTCGCGACTCACGTACTGGGGGGAACGTTTACTTCGTCAGTTCATCCCCTAATGTGATCAGTGATTTGTGATTAATCAGAATGTTTCATTACATCTCCTCGCCCGCAAACCCACGCATGAGAGACAATAAGACCTCTTCTGATAAAGACCACGTATTGCCTTTAAGTATTTATTTAGAAGGTTATCTACCTATCAAACAAAATAAATATCTAGTTACCTGTCAGTGCTTAGGTAGCTTATATTATTTAATTGCTTATTACTGTGCTTAATTTAAATGGGATTATTTCTGATAAGTTAAAACAAAATCTTTAAATTTTATTAGTACTTGCTGAAATAATCGAAACGCATATTAAATGATGCCTCAGGTATATAAGGTATCAAAAAAAGAAAGAAGTACGTAGGTAAATGAAGAGCAGTGGTGGCCCAGAGGTATCGGCCCCGACTTACGAGTTGTAGGTCGTGGGTCGAACCCAAGCAGGCGCTTTACTTTGTGTAAATAATTTCATCACCACTGCTCTCAAAAACGGTGAAGGAAAACATCGTCAGGAAACCGGCATGTCTTAGAACCAAAAATTCAAACACATGTGACATCTACCAACCCGCACTGGGCCCGCGTGGTGGATTACAGCCCACTCCCTCTCACATAGAGGAAGCCCTCAGTCTCAGCAGTGGGAACATTAATAGGCAGATTATGTATGTATATGTATAATCCTTATTAACTTATTATTTATGCACCGAATATTTATCTACCTAAGTTATATTTATTATAACTATACAATGTGGAGACTACCATACAACAAAAAATTAAAATACTGGCACTACTAATGACTGAATGAATGGCTTATGAGTATTTTGGAACTGTCAAATAAATCTTAGCTTCGAAATAAAAAAATGAGTTTTTCAAAAAAAAATAATGTAATGCATGATCCACCCTAAGCCTATAAGTTCCGTTAATCCAACTAGGGCTTGGGTGAATTCTCGGGCATACATTTGAGAATAACCACCTTAGGGTGGATTTTTGGGGTGGATAAATGGAATAGCCCGAGCCGACTATGAATTTTGCCGAGCTATAATGACTAAACTATTGAATATATTCAATTGAATTTTTGTATACAGAATGGGAACGTCATTATGGACACGCCGTTTAATTTTTTATTGTATTGTCGTCTCCACCTTGTATAATCCATTTATTGTTATAAAAATAACTAAAATGAACAGGGTACATTACCAGTCGACAGCGATGCGCATGAATTTTTCGACGCCATATTTTAGTTTGCTAATAGTTTTAGTTAAGATATGTTATTAGATTGTTTTTTTTTTGTTAATTATATTCAGGTACAAGTTGTAATTTATTTATATTTAATTTTAATTCTAATTAAAAATAAATATATGTAACTTAGGTAAAGTTATATTTATTTTTATAGTGAAATGCGGTAATACTTTTTATTATCAAGAACAATTCAAAATTATCATAATCAGAATGCATATAACCGGTGTATTTTCAGAACTTGTTTTGAATTAACTTTTTGTTTAATAATCAAGTCCTTGATTGAAAGGCGAATGTATTACTTTTTTTACACATTCCAAAGTTCGTCGACCGTCATAATTCGGTAGGTCCTATCAATGTTACCTAATAATAATAAATAAAAATAAAAAATAATAAAAATCTTATCTTTATTAGTCAGGTTAGAAAATTATCATCCGACATTAGATTGTAGTGTACCTAAAATATTTAAGGGTAGTGGTCAGGGTGGGTCAGGTTAAAGAAAATTGCTTCCTTTGAGGGTCAAACTTTATATTTCCCACACATTTAACAACAAAACGTGCCCATATCGGGGCCTCTTGGCAAGTATCTCTGAGTATCTCTTACAAAACTGTCAGACTGGCACGTAGTGACAGCTGACAGCCGCCACAGAGGTCTGCTATAATATAACAGAGTTCGTATACCGATAAAGGGTCGGTTATAGGCAAATCGTGTTATGGGTTTCGGATAAGTTTATATAGAAAACTTAAAATAATAGCCACAAAAAAAACGGTTTGCCTAGTTGAAGAGTTTCACCAGTCAATGACACAATCGGATTGAAGATAAACCTTTTAGACTATTGTAAAAAAAATAATTAATATCATTAAAAGCGTGCAAAAAGCACTGCCGTATTTTGATCACTTTAGGAAGGTACCTAAACTTAAATAAATATAACAAAGAACCGTCGTTAGAGGAACATTCCTTCTGTTTGTAACATTGACTAGACGGTGAAAATTCAGAAAATTTCCGAACATTTTACGCAAAACGGAAGTAATGTTATGGAAAGCAGAAAATATCAGCGAGTTCACTGTTCTTTGTTGTCTTTATTTAAGTATAATATTAATTGGGTGACTTCTTATTTTCACCAAAATTATCAAATACGGCAGTGCTTTTTGCACGTTTATAGTGATATAATTTATTTTTTTTACAATCATCTACTCGTACAAGGTTTATCCTCAATCCGATTTTTTCAACTACTAGTGAAACTCTTCAGCTTGCCAGACCTTCTTTTCGTGGCTACTACTTTAAGTTTTCTATATAAACTTATCAAAACCCATAACACGATTTGCCTGTTTGAGGAGTGGCTAGAGACTTGCCACGATGTCTTCACCTCCCGCCTGACTCAGGTCCTCACCGGACACGGTTGTTTCGGGAGGTTCCTGTTTTGCATAAGACGGGAGGAAACGCCCGGGAGTCACCATTGTATGGATCGTCCGGAGGACACGGTGGAGCATACGGTGAAGGTCTGCCCGGCTTGCGAGGAACCCCAGCGTGTCCTCGTGGAGGTAATCGGCGGCGGTGACCTCTCACGTCCGGTCCTGGTTCAAGCCATGGTACAAAGCGAGAGGGCATGGGAAGTCGTCACCCCCTTCTGCGAAGCAGTAATGCTCGCGAAGGAGGAGGCGGAGTGCGTGATGGAGGCAAATTTCGCGCCCTCACGCCCCTAGCTGCCGCAAGAGACGCCCTGGGCGTCGGGAATTCCGAGCCAATTTTTCGGCCACCGTAGGCGCGGGCTTGTGGGCGGAGAGCAATGGGTAGCTCGCCGTACGGTTTATTCGCCGTGTGTACGTACGCTTGTTAGTGCTGTATGGATCACTATATCAGGAAGATACGATTTTTCTACGGCGCGGTTTAGACGCTGCATGTGTGCACGGTCGTCAGTATTGTGTGGATCACTACACTATGGAAGCTTGTTGACAGACACGTTTTTTCTACGGCGCGGTTTATACCATACCGTAAAGAAAACATGCCGTGTACAAAGGGCCTTAAAGTTGTGTGCCAAAGGGAGGTCCTCTTTATCACACAACTTTACCCCATACAGGCTGACAGAATAATTATTCGGGTTGGATTCGATTACTTAAGGGTACACTAGTCTACGGCTCGAACTCGTTGGTGGGCGTGACTAATATGCATGCTAATGAGTCTAATTATTTATTTATTTAGTTTTATTTATATAGGGAAATAGACGATAATTTATCACGAAAACGAGTGTGTTAGAAAGTGGATGTAAGACTACATTTAGAGGCATTGATATCCACTTATCTAATAAGTTTGAGTGTCAGGATGTCTATGTACCTACTAATTATTTAATTATGTATGTAGGTACTTCATGAATATGATGTGTAGGGAAAGGATTTTATGAAGTAAAGCACAGAAAGACAAGACTAGGCATTTATTTCAATTAAGCTTGTCAATAAATAGGTATCGTTAATGAGAAAGCTAGTTGTCCGTTCCAAATCTAGGTCTTCACAGAGAAGAAGGACAACAAACTCTGTGGTAGCTTGTTTTAAAGTATTTTATCAATACATTTGTTACAATTAGCACATATCATCGTTATCACATTAATCTCTTGGACATTTGCGAAATGGTCTCTCAAAGTTATAGCAATGTATCAACAGAACATGAATATTCCTTAATACGATTTAACACATTGTATTAGGACATATTATAACACATACAGAAAAACATAGCAATAATCAAAATACAATATTAACTTACGTGAACCTGGTAGTCCATCTTTCACAACAGTTGTATCAAAAAGGTCCCAGAATTGGCGGGTACACGTATTTTATAGTTTTCCAATATTACTGAAGTACATCTAACATTGCCGCCATTTTAGACCAATCGCAGATGGTCATAGATACATTTTAATATGTTCTAACAGAAGTAATAATTAACTAATCTTATGTAGTGGAACTATCTTAAAACTTAATAAGATTATTTAGCAATTTAGTATGTATTTATTTGTAATCTTTATGTAAAATATCATAATATAATAACATCAACTGGATGTTCTGAAAATCGTTTGAAACACCAAGTTACTTTAAAATTGCATTATATAATCGTGATAAATATTATTAGTATCATATTAATTATTACTTATTCAATTAAAATCATATATTGTACTGCTAAGTTAAATAAACATTTATTAGAACCACAAATCATGACTTGTTCGAAAACTCTAGAATCGTTGTTTGTGAGACAGCCTTTTGAGTTACATTAAAAACCATTTATATACATAATTCATCTGTGTATGAATTAATATCAATTATAGAAATGCAAATCAAATATTACAACATTTCTATTCACTAAACATTAATTTACGTTTATTGAAATATTGTTGAAATGGAACGTTTCCTTAAGTCAATGTCATCTATCATTCTGACAGCTGACATTCATACTGTGATTTCTTGTTGTAAACAATCAATAATGTGATCAATACAATTAAATATTCTCCTGTAAAAATGAGTAATCTTACAAGTGCGTACAATTTTATGAACAGACTATTGGTTGTATAGATATTATGGAAAAACTACTGGATGTATTTACTCAAAATAAAATTATTTGATTATTTGAATAAATTATTTAACCCTGTGAGGTTTCTATTTTGTATTTTTTTTTTTTTACTAAATACGATATTTACTTAAGCCCAAAGACAAGTTAATGTTAGTGTTTTAGTATGGAAGTTTCGACGCTCATAAAGAAAAGAAAGAAAGAAAGAAAAAAGCCGTTTATTGGCATTACAACAAAAGCATAAAGCACCAAACCAATACTTTGTCAAGGCTGGTCGAACGAAGAGAGTTTATCGTTTCTGGAATATTACCAGAGCGAATCGTCTATCTGGAACCCCAAAGACGTTAATCAACGATATAAGTTCGGTGTCCGCCATGCTTGGGTGTACGGTAGCACACTGACGCATTCACAAGCATGAAAACGACTACCAAATGCCAAGTGATATTTGTGGACGCTTGGAGCTTGAAGACGTTTGCCAAGGCTTGGCAAGCATGTATAGCCTTACGGAAAAATAATATAGAATCATCATGTTACATTATTATCATTGGTTTTTATCTCGTTGAATTAAACATAGTCGTTTTAAATGTTTCAATTCATTTGTATTTGAAATGAACGAGTATTTATGTAAAATAGCAAAAAATATTTAAAGTTAAAATCAGTTTTTTTATTTTATAAAATACCGATACGGAACAGATGCTGCAAAGAAGATTTATTTGCTGACTGTACATAGTGGTTTTTAAAATAAATAATAAAATTATGAGTAGTAAGTTTAAACTTAGTATTAATTCATACTTAATCGAAAAATCTATTTGCCAGGAGGTCAGCATGTAAACAACTACATAAGTAGGTATGCGTGTTTGGTTCAAGGCGTTCTAAATATTAGATGGTCAACCACTGAAATATTTTCTAAGACCGGTATCGAAGATACCAAATTAAATTACTTAACCATGTAATTTTGTGCAAGCGGTAATTATATCAAATACTTACTTAAAAGAATCATGTACCTAATTATGCAGAACAGAAAACTTTGATAGGACAATTTGATCGAATTTTCATCTTGACACAAAACAGGAGTTTCACTTTTTTTTAACCTGTATTGTCTCACTGCTGGGCAAAGGCCTCCCCATAGCTTTCCATTGTGCGTTGCCTTCTCCGACAAATCTAAACGTTTCACTTACCCTCAATTTAATTTAAAACATAATACTGATCCTTTGAATACAATAAAATTAACTAAGATTTACAACATTCAATCATTATTCAAATTATAGATACTGTTCTAGTTTCAAACACGAAACCATAGACCAACAGCGAAACATACCTTTAATCTTTCAATCGCTAGATAATTGAAACTTCGAATTTGGAACAGGCGAAAGGGCACACTAAGTCCGATAAAACAGAACAATTTGAGACAAAAAAAAACTATGGAAAACACTGCTTTATGTAGCATATAAGTTTACAACACAGTTCTGAGTATTTATAGTTTTAATACAGTAACTCGCGTATTTATTTTGCCGGTATCACGCATGCGTCGAGTAGCCGCAAGCAACGAATGAGAACTAAAGTTAAGTTAGGACGACCTGCAAGCCGCATAACAGTTAGTAAGCTTGCAGTTGTTTAGATGCACATAATAAGCCGGTGTTGGTACTCCGTGGTTGTCTGCCTTTCGATAATTGACGCGAAATTTCACTGTTTAATGCGAATTTGTATTGTTTATTGATAATAACTCGGTTACGTCAGAGTGGCAGTAGATTTGATGGATCCGGACGCAGTAAAATATCAGTTTACCTATAAGATTAAAGGTACTGTCAATCGTAATAAATTGATTAGTTATTAATGGTAAATCATTTATTTGTTGAATTTCATCAAATGACTGAAATTACTACAATACTTATTCTTTGTTTAACTTTACGAGAGTTCATTGTGAACGCCGAAAACTGTAATGCTTGCAGAATACTTATCTACAAACAGATGGTGTAATCCGATTTCTACATCCAAATACCTATAAATTTTATACCCATTAACCTTTTAAGGCCTGTGCAGACCAGCGCGACTTGTCGCGCGACGCAACGCCGGTTTATGTTATACCGTGATGTTTTCTTAAAAATTGTATTGTTCGTGTCGCGTCGCGCGACAAGTCTCGCTGGTCTGCACGAGCCTTTATGCTCCTCATTTCTTCCAGGGTTATTGATCGTATAAAGATGTCATTGAACTGAATTAGTTACGAAGATAGCAATTACCACATAAGTAAATTAATTTAAAACACTTTGTTTTTCTTATCATAAAACATTACTTGATCATTTATAATGTCGATGACTATAGAAACTTTCTAATTACAAACCTAATCAAAGTCAAATTAGAATTTCCCATTTATTTAACTTTATTTAACTCATTTCGGTATTAAACTGAATACATAAGTGGATGCCTAAATGACTAACTTATGTATCACGTAACTGCGTCGCGTCGGTCATTCTATACAAGGCCAGAACACCGTGACCCCTGGCAACGTACAGGCAAGTGAAGGAACACGGGTGGGTTTTAGTCAGTAAGAGTCTGACACGTCCTTTCGCTCGGCCCAGAGCGGGAGAAGTCATATTTGACGATATCCAACCCAAAAAAAAAAAAAGGTGTGAAGCTAATCGCGTATAGTTTGCGAAATCACTTTTTTATTAAGGTCTTCCAATCTATACAAGAGTAATACGGACATACTCGCGTATACTTCGTAGTGACCTAATTAATGGACTAATCGTGTATAGATTGCGACAAATTTTATTGTGAACTGGTATCCAACTTGTTTGCAACGTAATGCACCTTGCGCTAAATAGCCTACCTGGCTGCGAGCAACTTGGAAGTAACGCTCGCCGGCCGCTGCCGCGGCTCCGCTCGCTTCGGTTGGTCACTGTTCTAACCTAACCCATTTCATATTCGGTTACCTGTTATCTGTTCCATTTCACCCAATTCACATTTTTATTAAACTGTGTTCTTAAAACTCATGTCAAGCGTAAGTGATGTAGTATAATGTATAGTTTGGAACCAGGAAACGCTCGTCCACGTTACAAACTATACCGAGCAGTACGTAAAATTCGTGTATACATTGTAAACACAGATTTAAAAATAGCGTTACCATGTATACGCGGGCAGTTTCCTATGGTTGCGTTCTAGCCTTGTATAGATTGGAAATACGCAACTACGGCACATAGATTATAAAAAAAATGTAGTAAGTAGTCTGTCTAGACGTCTAGAGTGCGTTTCATCAAATAGTTCCTTTGCCCTAATGTTGGCTCCATTGGTCCTACAACAGCAGAGCCAATATTACGGCATAGGAACTATTTGATAAACCGCACTCTATGCATCTATTCGGAAAAGGCTGTAATGCTACTTGACGGATTTTGTTGTTTACTTAGAACAGTGTATTTTATTTATTATTTTGCAAAATGAACGAATACTCTTTAATTTATTTTTAAATCATTCAGAATGCCCCTGAAGAGCCCTATTGGACCTATGGTCAATGCAACAGTCACAACAACAACAAGAATAACAACAACATGTCAACAGTGACGCTGGGAACAAATTACCGGACGCGTCCGTAAGTCGCGGCTGACAGTCATCTAAGATCACGGCCGCCACTTACGTCCAATTTTTTGCACAGTGTATGTATATTGCTAAATGTACTATCCAGATGCAAATAAGCCGCGACTGTCAGCCGCGGCTTATGGACGCATCCGATAATTTGATCCCAGCTTTATTACGCAATAATGTCTTTGGTCCGTGGCCTTGACATCAACCAATGAACAACATTGTAAGGCTGCGTTTCCACCAGAGATGAGCGAGGATGCGTAGCGAGGGATATGTGTGAAACTAACCAATAACAACGCTAGCTTAGCTCAAACTATGACAGTGAAGCGATGTTATTGGTTAGTTTCACACACATCCCTCGCTACGCATCCTCGCTCATCTCTGGTGGAAACGCAGCCTTACAATGTTGTTCATTGGTTGATGTCAAGGCCTTTTATTTCGATTTTTGGCTACTTTTGTAGGTATGTGTATTTTATGTCAAACAATTTTTCTTTTCTTTTCTTTTTTTTTGAAAAGCAATGTCGGTACAAACTCATATCATCTGACACGAAGTGTGTGAACAAACAACGTCATGGGAAAGCAGTTAGCTTAAGAATAACCAATTTGCCTAAACGCAGCAGTTTGATAGATATTAGACGATCTTACGAATACTACCACTGGACCTATTTCTACCCTTTCATAGGTGTTATAAGAAGCACATGAGACATTTCGGTCTGTGAAGGGCAGGGTATGTCTCTTTGCTCTCTCTCTCCGTGCACTGAGGTACACCGCCTGTCTGGGGCCACCTAATAACAAAAACGATATTAAAACTACCTTTTGAAACTACTGTCTCGCCTACTCTGTGGTGGTGACACTTTAGGTAACAATGGCAATAGTAAGTGGTCTCAAACAGGAACACGTCACTTACTGCTCAGTTCACTCTCTCCGAAGAACCGCGCAATAAGATTGTTATTGAACTGACTTATAAACTTTGAGTGTATTCTGATATTGCAGCGTTAGAAATTAGCGTTATTTTTATATTATATTGCAGTTATAACAAAAATCTGACATTAATTGAATCTGACATTAATAGAATTTGGCATTTCTAGAATCTGGCATTTTCTAGAATCTGGCATTTCTAGAATTTGACATTAGTCGACTAATCCCGTCTTTGAGCCACAAATAATAATGCTATAAATAAAGGCATAGGTACATTTCTATCCTGCGTTCGCAAATTCGTTTCCAAATATGTAAACTAATAAGCGTTTTTTTTAATTACTTTAATATCCACAAATCAAGTTCACTTTGCGCTACAAATTCTATTTATGACTTTTTCCATGTTACCAAGTCATTCTGAAATCAAACTAATTCACACTATTGTGCAAAGTTGATATTTTGTTTAAGTGGCAATAACGTCAATTGGAAACACAGATTTGAATATGGAATACGTCTTCAAATCCGAGGGATCGTGCCTTCCGCCCAGATGTCAACTATAACATAAAACAATCCAATGGCACTCGGCATTAGTGTAGCTTTCTATCAACGAACAATTTTTGTAATCGCATCAGTAGTTTCAAAGATTACCTCTTACAAGTAAACAATCCAATTTACCTTTATAAAGATAAACGGGTGCTTATAACCTAATTCATGAAGTATTTTGAAAGGCAACTAACATTCCTGAAGGATCTTTGAATGGAGTGAAATGAGACAATTACACAGATATGCCTATGTATATATTTCCATGGTCATACATAAATAAATATTATTTATAAGGAAATGAATTCCTATTTTAAGAGCGTGCATTCTGAAAGTTGGCAACGTCGTAAATAGTTGTCAAATATTTACCTGTTTTGATTAATTTGGAAATAAAACTGTATGGAAATAAGAAATGTGGATAACTAACTAACTTGAATATTAATAATGAATTGCAATAATTAATATCGTAAAGCAGGGTCCGCTACGCCATGTTTTCGTGTTTTAAAACATGAAACATCAAACCATGAACCGATTTGCGGGCGTTGATTGGTTCAAGAAAACATGGCGTAGCGGACCCGGCTTTACGATATTAATTATTGCAATTCATTATTAATATTCAAGTTAGTTCGTCATCCACATTTCTTATTTCCATACAGTATTCCAAATTAACCAAACAGGTAATATTTGACAGCTATTTACGACGTTGCCAACTTTCAGAATGCACGCTCACACAAGAGTGTGCATCTATAATAGTTGACAGTAGTTTATATCGTCGTTTGTTTCCGAGATAACACGCAGAAGCAGTTTGGTGAGAACAACTTTGAGATCCCAGAAGAATTCAGCTGGGCTAGACACCTTTTCGGATGCTTCTTCGAGTCGTCTCAAAACGTATTCCACAGAGCCAGTGGCGTATTTACCCTAGGGCCAAAAGGGTCATGGCCCGGGGCGGTAGGCTGCGAGGGGCGGAGCAGCCTAACCTGTCTGAGTCAGGGTGCCCCAAGTCGCAAGCTCGCTTCGCTCGCCCTTGCATCCAAAGTTTTCCTAGTAGTAACATTGCCTTTTGTCCATACACAAAATGTTTTATTGCGCTAACACTCAACCGAAACATCAAAAATGACAATGCAATGCTTTTTTTTTTGGGTGGGAAATTATGGAATAATTTCTGCTTTGGGCGGCGCGGGAGGGTGTGTCAGACTCTTACTGACTAAAACTCACCCGTGTTCCTTAAGTTGCCTGTGCGTTGCCAGGGGCCACGATATCCCTTTCGGACTTTCCCGCGACCCTGGCCGGCATCGGCCCTAGCGGACCCCGTCAGTTGTGCTGACATTTCTTTAAGGCGCGCATGGAACAAAACGCGCTGTCGAGGCGGGCCTGTCCCTTATTGGCAGCGAGCATTGCTCACCGTCCGCAAGCCCGCGCCTACGGTGGCCGGAAATCGGCTATGGATTTCGGACGCCCAGGGCGTCTCCAGTCAAGAGAGAGGCAAATTAGGCGCCCTCATGACTAGGGACGTGAGGGCGCTTAATTTGCCTCTCTCTTGACTCTCATGTCCTCTCGCTCCGTACCATGGCCTGGACAAGGGCCGGACGCGAGAGGTCACCGCTACCAATCGCTTCCACGAGGACACGGCGGTGCTCCGCCCTAGCCGAGCAGGCCTCCACCGTGTCCTCCGGGCGATCCACACAATGGTGACACCTGGTCGTTTCTTCCCGCCTTATCTGGAACAGGAACCTCCCAGCCCCAGCCCGCTCCAGTCTGGGAGCCAAACGTCCGAAATGCTCCACGAAGTTCCACCGGTTGTCGAGAACGAGTCCCAAGTACTTCATCGTCAACTCGACGCCGATGTGAACCCCGTCGGCGACGGTGGCATGTCCGAGGACCATGAAAACACATGGCCTCGAAATGCTACCTCGAGTCCCAATTGCCGGATCCTATCGATGATTGTCGCTACCCCGCGTGATGCTAGTTCGGTCTCCGCCTGGTGCGACCTCCCCTGCGCCAGGACCAACGAGTCGTCAGCGTAGCAAACCACGCTAACGCCGCTAGCAGGTCGGCGCGGAGCACCCAGTCGTATCTGATATCCCACAGATGCGGCCCCGATCCCTGTGGGACATCGCAAGACATCCCTCGCCGGTTCCATTCTCACTCGTGACTGGTGTAGATGACGGCCCTGTCCGTCAAATAGGCCTTGACCACACGACAGAGGTAGGTCGGCATCTAGTGCTACCGGAGTGCCCTGATGCAACTCCAGGGCAGGGTATTAAAGGTATTGGCGATATCTAGAGACACCGCCAAGACGACCCCACCTCGGGCCACAGCATTCCCTGTCTGCCGCGGCGTCCACCGTTGACCTCCCCCTGCGGAAAACAAACTGGCTCTCCGCCAAATCCGGCCCCTCCCGCACTAGCCGCCCGACGAGACGGTCTGCAATGACTCTTTCAAAGAGCTTGCCCACCTCGTACAATGCAAAATTACGGGTTATAAACGGGTCTAGGTAGCGCCACTGCTGTGGCACTTTATCCGATAGTGAGGAATGTTCAATGAACACACACTGGGGTTTTATATTATAATATTAAAACTTTTTGCTTTTTTTCGTTAATTTATGGGGCGGCAAACCTTACAGGCCCAGGGCGCTGAATCTTAAAATACGCCACTGCACAGAGCCTAAAGACTAAGGTCTTCAATCAGTGCGTCTTGCCTGTTATAACTTACGAAACCGAAATGCGGACAAACGTCACAATGGTCTCTCGATTTTTAGTTTTTGACAGATTTGCCATACAAAATCAGTCAAAAACTCACAATGGAGAGACCAATGTGACGTTTGTAAATTAGTAGACTTGGGCCCCTTTTTTTTTTTGGGTGTGTCATTAAATGACAAAAATCATTAAATGACTTCTCCCGCTCTGGGCGGAGTGGAAGGGCGTGTCAGACTCTTACTGACTAAAACCCACCCGTGTTCCTTCCCTTGCCTAGACGGGGGCCACGGTTTCCCCTTAGGACTATTCGCAACCCCGGTGGTAGGCATCGGCCCTAACGGACCCCTTCAACTTCGCTGACAACTCTTTGAGGCGCGCGTGGAACACGACGCGCCGTCGACCCGGGCTTGGTCCTGATCGGACGGCGAGCTACCCATCACTCTCCGTCCGCAAGAGACTTGGGCCCCTGGTTTCATGTTAAGTTCTGCTGGAACAAGCATACGTCTTCCTTCAATACCAACATGATCAGTGCTTAAACCCCAAGTGACACCTAGCTTCTTATTGCAGTTTCTTAGCCCCAAGCATTAGGTATAACCGCACTAAAATTATAATTAATAATAATACTTGTATAATATAATATAATTATTTATGTTGCGACCTTGTCTAGCTCAAAAATGACCATAAAACTACATTAGGCAAGCCTTATGGTACTTCATAAGGTGCAGTCCATGAAAATAGGACTCGAAAAATACGGACATCAATCTTGGTATTTTTTTATTTAAATCGGATCGCTTCATGTTCATTTCATTATCTTTATGCAAGCGATTTGAACACAAAAAATAATAAGATGATAATATTAAGATATGCTTTAAAATCTTCTGCTTAGAAACAATACACAGTGACAAGAATAACCAGGTAATACAAACATTACATAATCGGCCTGTAATGTTTCCACTGCTGGGACACAGGTCTCTTCTCTGTGAGAGGGAGTGAGCCGTAATCCACCACGCGGGCCCTGTGCGATGTATATTTCTATGACCTTCCATTTAAGACGCAGATATATTTATGTCAGTGACCTTGAGTGGTTAGCTTGACGTCCAGCCAGTAATAGGACTCGCCTATCAAGGAGAGCTGTCTCTCATTAGACGCATTATTCATTAATTATACATAAAACAAAAGGTATTCTAGTAAAACACGTATACCAAAAGATCAATAATTAAATTATCTTTAGAATCGTGAAGGTTTCAGAAAAATACGCTTGATAGATTTTGGGTGATTCTCAGTTTTTTATCCGCGTTAGACATAACTTTACAAATTAAGTATTATTTATTTATTTTAATAATTATTTAATTTCACGATGTAATATAAACATAATCTAAAATATTCTTATATTAAAATGTTAAGAAAATGCTCTAATTTAACTACTCTTAAATTACTTTTTTATTTCATTAACACTACTCATTTAGACGTGATCTTCAGTATAAAATCATTTAAAGTCGGTTATCGTCGCCTTAACACAGAAACACCTATGTATGAAACAAGATATTCCACGCTATGTTGCAACTTTTAACTTAGCAAGCAGAATACGGAACCCACGGTGCAGCGGTGTAACAACCGTTCGAAATTATAGGTTCTTTGACACTGACCCACAATATTATTACTAAACAAGATAATGTGTGTATTTATAATGGAGATCATGTCAGGTAGTTACCTGGCTACTGACAGTAGATGTTTCGGAATATGCGATTAATTAAAACAGTTTTTTTTTTTCTTTATTTATTGAGGTGCTTAATAAACAAGACTAGTCGCTAAGAGCAAGGCTTTCTTATAATATTATATATATTATTATAAACATAATACAGTTCTTATATAAGAGTCTTCTACGAATACCAATCCGCACAAGTTTATACAATAACCTCGCTGTTTGTGACAATGGATAGTTATGCTATAATTAAAAATATAATTGCATCTTCACACCTCTTTAACATCAACACCCAAGTGTATTAATTAAATTAATAACTCAGCTCCGACTCTCCGCGGTCTTGGTTCCGGGCACACTCCATCATCATGTGAAGATCGTCACTTTTCCACAATAGTTCAGTTGGGAGAAACAATTTTTTTTCCGTTAATTATGCGTATTTATGTAGGGCGGATATGTCCAGAACGAAGTCTGAGAGCTGCTATGGTACTTGCGAGTTCAAAATAGACTGACCTCTGACTCCTCTGAGTTAGGTTCGATTTTTCTTTTCGGAGTAATGGCCTGTGCAGACGACGGACGGATTTTTGTCCGCGGACTTTTTATTGAGACAGGCGTAACGAGTCCGCGGATCGCGCTCAATCGATCGATTCTCTCGATCGAGGCTCCTCTGATGCTTACGCGAGATCTCGCGTAAGCATCAGAGGAGCCTGGATCAGGCAGTCAGTTCCATTCAGACCGCGAGATCGACTGAGCGTGACCCGCGGACTCGTTACGCCCTTCTCAATAAAAAGTCCGCGGACAAAAATCCGTCGTCTGCGCAGGCCATAATCGGATAGAAAACACTGACTCGTCTAGTTTTAAATCGTCATTTAATTTTTACGTGTAAACGTGTTTTTTTTTACCAATTTACAGAAACAAATATCATTTATCATCATGGTTTATCATTTAGTATCTAGTTACCTAACTTACCAGAACTGGAAGTAGTAGCAATCAAGAGTCGCTAGACAAGGTATTTATTTCTAGATCCTTAAATTGGTGTTATACTGCATTCTTGGTTGGTCTGAAAACCACTTTATCCATATCGATTTAAATGTAGTCTCTTTCTTTCAAGTTATTAATTTCCCTGATTTAGGCTGCCTGTCCACTAAAGCGGAGAGGAGAGGAGAGTAGCGGAGATGTGCCATTATTAACCAATCAAATCTAAACTCAGGGGCGGAGTCAAGTTTCTATTGGTTAATATTGTCACATCTCCGCTCCTCTTTTCTCCTCTCCGCTCCAGTGGACAGGCAGCCTTAAGGTCTTGTTGTAAGTAAGTACCTAATCTTTCTTACCTCCCACATTTTTGGTAGCGTGGAGGTAAGAAATTGGGTCATTATTAACTAAAAGTTCTTTTAATGCCACACTCTTTGAAGTTATATGTAAGGACATAATTTTACAAAGTTCATTAAAGATATTATCGCTACATAAGTCATTAAAAGCAATCTTTAATTGATTACCGACAATGACCGACATGTGCCCATACAAGAGATTTGTTTACATTAAATTATGTCATAAAATTGATAACATTGAAAAGACTCCGTATGGTATTCTATCAATGAATTAATAGGTAACATGACGACCTAGGCATAAATCTTAGGTATCATTATAAGCACAAGTACGGTAATCACTAGAGATGCACCGACTAATCGCCTACTAATCGGAAAAATCGACTATCCGGCCATGTTTGCAGTTGGCGAATAGTCGGCTCTGTACTGTATTCATATCTCTATGCTTAAAAATTGGTGATGGAAATGAAACCTTAAACTTTATTGTTAATCATTTTTATTTTAGTATTAGCTTTACAGTTTGTAAATGATCTCGTTTATAATACGAGTATATAAGAATATTTACGCTTTCTTTATTTGAAATTAATTTGAAAATAGCTTCTGCCCGCGACTTCGTTCACGTGGATGTCGTAAGATACCACATTCTTATAAAACTTTCCTGTATACTAGTTGTTGCTAGTTGTGCGTGTGAGAAGCAGCTTGTCCTGGGGTAGTCAGTCTTCGACTAGTCCCCCTGGCCCGCAGGATCTCCACTTGGATTTACTTACCACCTCGAACTGTAATTAGATATATAATTTCGAACTACGAAAAAAAAAAATTATATATTTAATTACATACAGTATGTTACTTGTACTAACAGAGGGCGTTCCCGCTAACCCGCAATAGTATAGCGTCCATACATGCTAGAAAAAATATTAATATATAAATAAACTTTTTTTATTTTTTTATCATAAAATATTCACAAAAAATATTAATTTCATACGTAAAACCAACACTCTGTACACGCGCACTTGTCGCACTTGTCTTTCCACATTGAAAGATAAGTGAGCGTGTACAGTGTTACATTTACGTATCGATGTAGAAAATTTTATTTAAAAAAAATTAAAAAACTTTGTAACATGTATGGACGCTATACTATTGCGGGTTAACGAGAACGCTCTCTGTTAGTTAACATACTGTATAATTATAATGTTTTTTTTTTTTTCATAAAATCGTTAGAAACGCTTCAATGCATACATTTATGACATTGACGACCATAACTGGAATTGAGTTAATGGAATGCATTGTCAAAACATTTTCTTTTTATTACGATTTCGTGATTCCGGTTAGACTTTATTAAAAAAATCGACCATTTGAAATGATAAGTCAGTTACTTTTTTAGGTATAATATGATTAATAGACGTTACAATATAAAGGAGATAGTTTTTTTGACCCCTGTGGACAAAAAAACTATCTCCTTTGTTTTCCGCATCAGAGCAAGCACGTTTTCGCCAACACTAAGTGACATTTAAATGAATCCCTAAAGAAAAGTGCACTGTTGGATTTTCAACTCCCTGTGCCGAGTCAAGCGTTGAAAATCCATCAGTGCACTTTTTTGGGATTCATTTATGTGTCACCTAGTTGTCAGTGAAAACTGACAGTAAAGTGCTACAAGGATCTTTTCATGATATTGACAGGGGAACGTTGTTATGGCTTACGCAGACCAGAATGGCATGTTAAGGGATGAAATTTTTTTACCAATGGACATTCAAACGTATCGATTTAGAAATACGACATTAATTGCTATGCTTTAAAATGATCCCGTGGCATCCCTTTTGATGTCACGGCATCATTTTAAAGGCTAGCAATTTATGCCGTATTTCTATATCAATACGTTTGAATGTCCATTTTGAATCCCTTGCCATGCCGTCCCGGTCTGCGTAGGCCTTTACTCTGTCCGCCCACTGAGTGTCAGGGAACACAGCGCACAGTGGTTCCGATTTTGGCCATGCTCAAAACAATTTTGTAGCATTGTACTTAAAAATTTAACCTCCTCTTGAAACTCTTATGAAAGCTTTTAATACCTGTTAACAATCCAGTAATTAATCTATACATTAATAAAATTTTACATAAAAATAGAACGTAAACATCTATCAAAGACCATTTTATAAACAGATTTAAGTCTGAGTAATGATGCTTAATATAAGATCCATTACGATAAAGTTTTTAATAGCTCTATTTCTAATGGCATTTCAAAAATGTATTATGTTCATTCACAAGCTACCAAACGTAACCTAAAACCATAGATCAATGTGCATCCAAAAATGTTGGTTGTATACTTGTTACTCTCTTTGTTGTATCTCCAGTGTAAAAGTGAAAATGCCATATCTTTTGAAGATCCGCAAAAACAAAATTTGATGATGTGTATAACAGATATATTGGGAACATACTTTTCTGAGGAAAAGACGCTAACATACGTTGATATGAACTCTGACGATTACGAGATCCTGAAAGCAATTCATCTAACAACCGTGACAACAGTGGTATTCAGACAGACGACTACACAGTCATATTTACGACACCAAGGATATCTCATAAACGCAAAGAATGCAATCAAATTCACGGATAATTTTAAACACCTTCTCGAAGATCCAACATGGAACCCGTCCTCACGGTTCATAATCGTGATCAGAACGTTGGAACACAACGAACTGAAGAAGATTTTCGACGAACTATTGCAACGACATGTGGTCAACGTGCTGGTGGTAAACGGCACTAACGAAGCTCACCTCTACACCTACAATCCCTTCGACAACTATGCCTGTGGAAAATATTACAACAACGTCATAAGTTACGGCTTGTGCTTGAATACGACAAATAATCTATTCCCAAACAAACTCGTGACTGGTCTACGGAACTGCACCTTGCGTGTTAGCGTCCCTCATCGACCACCTTACTCTATACACCCTCAACTTGCCGAAGACGACCGAATGACACTAGGTGCTGAACAATATTTATTTAAAGTACTAGGAGAACAAGAACATTTCAAAGTGAATTTTACCTTCGATTTTTCTAATGAAATGTATACAACAATAACCCCTAACATGAAAGTTATGGGGCCTATGGCAAAATTGCCAAATAATGAATCTGATGCAATATTAGGTAATACTTTGCTAGTATCGAGCCGGGCAGATGCATTCACATATTTGCATGGGTACCTGGATTATTATGATGAGTTACGTTTTTTTGTGAGGAAAGCATCATCTGTGGCTAACTGGAAAAACGCTTATTTGGAATTCTATCCATTAGTTTGGTGTTTGTTGTTTTCAGTTTATGTAATATATTCAATATTAATGAACATACTCCTTCGTGCTGAAGACAAAACTAATACAATGCTGAAATTGTTACAAAATTTGCTATCCAGTGGCTGTACTATTCCCCATCAAATGACTAGTAACGTAAGGTGCATCTTTATAATATGGGTGTGGTTCGCGTGTCTGATAAACAGTCATTACCAGTCGAGCTTAGTTAGTTTCATCCGGAAACCAATAAAAGAGCACCAAGTGTCTAATGAAGCAGATTTAATTAAGTACAACCTCAAGTCATGCACCATTCCTGGAATGCTACAATATATGCAATCTGAATCGAATATATCTACTGCAATCAATCATGATTGTCTAGATCCGTTGCAAAGTCTGAAGAAAGTTGCTCAATCAGAAGATTTATTTACGCTTTTACCACGATCAATATATTTATTCAACAAAAATTTCTACTACGATGAATTTGGTCGCTCTAATGTCTATTACTTCGACAAACCATACGTCAAGTTTATTTTTGGTACATTTTTCTACAAAGGGTTTCCAATCTCCGATAAAATGCGACAAAACGCGCTTCGTGTAAGAGAAAATGGTTTGGTTTATAAGCAATTCAGAGATTTTTACCGTGGTAGGAAGATTAAATTTCATTTTCGTCAAAAGGAGTTCGAATCTAAGTTTGTAATTCCATGGGTTATATATGTAGCAGGCTCCTTTTTTGCTATTATTATTTTTATTTTTGAATTAATCTCTACACGGTATACACTGCTATAAGGATCACTTGGAGCTCGAATGTCGATGCCAGGTGGCCGCTGTTGGTAAACATTACTGCAAATCTTTTTATTACGGACGCTTTTAACGTGCACGTCGTTTTACATTGTTCTCAAACGTATAATTTCAAAATGAATAATGTAACCAATTTTATGTAACAATTTTTTATTTAAAAGGGTGTCCGTGGAGTTTCTTGCCCGTTCTTCTCCATAGGTACCTACTACGTTTTGGAATAGCTTCATATTTTCTGAGTGACTGACTCCTTGACAATTCAAAAGTGCCTGTATATGGTTTTTTTTTTTTTTTTTTTGTTTAGCTCACTTAATTTATCTGACTAAATTTTTTTTTTTTTTTGAGTTTTGAACTATTTTGTGACATGTATTGAAAAACCAAGATGGCGGCGATAGTTCCATTAAATATAATATAATATAAAAATAACTTTACTGGTAACACAGATGTGATGACGAAGACATGTGTCACCCACGTGACCACTGTGTCACTGAATGCCATACCTGCTATCTAATTACGCAACTCATTTTTGTAAACGATTTCGACTAATCTGTTTCATTTTTTTTCTGTTGTATCCCGCTCGGGCGCACCTTATGTTGCTTCACATCGGTGTCACTGCGGTGAAGCTGTCGACAGTCTCGGACACCATGGCCTGTCCTGCTGCAGGAACGTAGGTCGTATAGCACGGCACGCCAGCATCAGCGATATTATTCGTCGAGCGTCGAGACCATTCACTATGACGATGGGAACAGACCAGGGGGCCAAGTCTACTAATTTACAAACGTCACAATGGTCTCTCGATGGTGAGGTTTTGACAGATTTTGTATGGCAAATCTGTCAAAAACTCACCATCGAGAGACACTTGTGACGTTTGTAAATTAGTAGACTTGGCCCCCTGACGGCATGACGTTGCTGCTTTGAAAGGTGGGTAGGCTTCTGGTATGGGACGCGACCTGTGTCGACAATCTTGCGCCATCTCATGTTCCAAGCGCAGCGGGCTGTGTTGGCGCTGCTGCTACGGCTGCTGAGACCTTCAAGCGGCTGAAATATTGCAACCGTATGGGTAACTACAGCATTGCGCCATTTGGGGTCGAAACGTCCTATGAGACTAGAGTGCTGGCGCGTTCCTTGGCCAAAGCATTAGTATTGCCATGCAACGTCACAATGCTGCCAGTCTTTTGGGCATGTTTCATGATGACAGCGATGTGGACGATAACTTTGACACCTCAGTATCCTTTTGTTTGTGTTTTTTATTTATAAACTTAGTAATTTAATTTAGTACCTACCTAGTGTAAAAAGTTAAATGTGTAATAATTTCAATGTGTGATAATTGTATGTAGTTAAGCAATTTAATGTTATTAATAATCGAAGACAAAATGTGGCCATTACCCATACATCAAAGATTATTTTATGAACACAGATTGGAATCTGAGTAATGATGCATAACAAACTAGATCCATTATGATAAAATATTAAATAGCTTTATTTCTAACGGCATTTTACTTTACAATATGAAATCATAATCAAAAAACATATTAATCTTCCTAAATAAGGTTCGTTCTCCAAAAACATAAATCAATTTGTGTCCAAAAATGTTGGTTTTTTACATTTTGTTCTCTCTGTAATATTTCAGTTGTAAAAGTGAAAATGACTTATATTTTGAAGAACCGCAAATACAAAATTTGATGATGTGTATAACCGATATAGTGGGAACATACTTTTCTGAGGAAAAGATGCTAACATACGTTGATATGAACTCTGACGATTACGAGATCCTGAAAGCAATTCACTTATTAACCGTCACAACGATGGTATTCAGGCAGACGACTACACAGTCATATTTTAGACACCAAGGATATTTCATAAACGCACAGAATGCAACCAAATTCACGGATTATTTTAAACATCTTCTCGAAGATCCAACATGGAACCCGCCCTCACGATTCATAATCGTGATCAGATCGCTGGAACACAACGAACTGAAGAAGATTTTCGACGAACTATTGCAACGACATGTGGTCAACGTGCTGGTGGTAAACGGCACTAACGAAGCTCACCTCTACACCTACAATCCCTTCGACAACTATGCCTGTGGAAAATATTACAACAACGTCATAAGTTACGGCTTGTGCTTGAATACGACAAATAATCTATTTCCAAACAAACTCGTGACTGGTCTACGGAACTGCACCTTGCTTGCTACCAACCCTCATCGACCCCCTTACACTATATACCCTGAACTTGCAAAAGACAACCGAATGAAAGTAGGAGCTGAACAATATTTATTTAAAGTGCTGGGAGAACAAGAACATTTCAAAGTGAATTTTAACTTCGACTTTCCAAATGAAATATATACTGCAATATTCCCTAACATGAAAGTTATGGGGCCTATGGCAAAATTGCAAAATAATGAATCTGATGCTATGTTGGGTAATGTTTTGCTAGTATCGAGCCGGGCAGATGCATTCACATATTTGCATGGGTACCTGGATTATTATGATGAGTTACGTTTTTTTGTGAGGAAAGCGTCATCTGTGGCTAACTGGAAAAACGCTTATTTGGAATTTAATCCATTGGTTTGGTGTCTTTTGTTTTTAGTTTATCTAATATATTCAATATTAATGAATATATTCCTTCGTGCTGAAGACAAAACTAGTACAATGCTGAAATTGTTACAATATTTGCTATCCAGTGGCTGTACTATGCCCCATAAAATGACTAGTAACGTAAGGTGCATCTTTATAATATGGGTGTGGTTCGCGTCTCTAATAAACAGTCATTACCAGTCGAGCTTAGTTAGTTTCATCGGGAAACCAATAAAAGAGCACCAAGTGTCTAATGAAGCAGATTTAATAAAGTACAACCTCAAGTCTTGTACTGTTCCTGCGATGCTACAATATATGCAATCTGAAACGAATATAGCTACTGCAATCAATCATGATTGTCTAGAACCGTTGCAAAGTCTGAAGAACGTTGTTCAATCAAAAGATTTATTTACGCTTACAACACGATCAATATATTTATTCAACAAAAAAATCTACTACGATGAATTTGGCCGATCCTCTGTCTATTACTTCAACAAACCGTACGCCAAGTTTATTTTGAGTACATTTTTCTACAAAGGGTTTCCACTTTCTGATAAAATGCGACAAAACGCGCTTCGTTTAAGAGAAAATGGTTTGGTTGATAAGAAGTTCAGAGATTTTTACTATGCTAGGAAGATTAAATTTCATTTTCGTCAAAAGGAGTTTGAATCTAGGATTGTAATTCCATGGTTCATATATGTAGCAGGCTCCTTTTTTGCTATTATTGCATTGATTTTTTAATTAGTGTCTAAACGATATACACTGCTATAAGTGTCACTTGGAGCTTAAATGACGTTGCCAGGTGGCCGCTGTTAATAATCTTATTTATTGCTTAATTACTTCGATCATGATCGAAACTTAATGTTTATGGTAAATGATAAATCCATTTAAAATATTTCATAATTTATTTATTGCTTAATTACTTCGATCATGATCGAAACTTAATGTTTATGGTAAATAATAAATTAATTTAAAATATTTCATAATTTAATTATGTCAAAATAATACATGACATCTATTTCACATCTTATTCAGCTGAAGTAATAATAAATAATTGTAGCTAACTTTGTGAAAAATAAATATACTAATAAATATTACATTACACGCATTTTTTATTCTAAAATCTTTATTACAATAACAACATTATAAAAAGGCAGCATTTAAAAAATAAATATTATTATTGCAAACAAAAATAATAATATTTACAAAAAACGTGCTGTTCAACACGAGATCCGAACCTGGAACATCGGCGTTGTAAGTAGAAGCCTGACAATTATCTGCTATGAGCACATATTATTTCAGTTTGAATTTTAGCAATGCCATATACTGGCCAAGGTCATGCGTATGACGCGTTATGTTAACGGTATCCTAACAAAAGCGACGGAAATATATTTTTGTGCGAGTGCGAGTAGTGCGACTCTGTGGTGTATGTGTTGTCAACACATAGATGAAAGGACTGTATTGTACCGCTCACAGGAAAACGACTCGTAACGTGCCTATGGATGTTTGATGTCTGATTGTACATGACGATGGGAACAGTCCAGACGGTATTACATTGTTGCCTTGAAAGGTGGGTAGGTAGGCCTAGGAGATTGGAGATGCCCGCAAGAGTGTCGACACGACACAGGCTGTGTCGTGTCGACACTCTCACATCTCACGTTACAAGCACGGCGGGCTGTACTGGCGCTGATAGTGCGGCTACTGAGACCTTCCAGCAGCTCAAATATTGTAACCGTATGGATAACTATAGTTTTGAGCCGATTGGAGTCAAAATTCTCGTAAGTCGACACTTTACGAGCAGAAGGCTGGCTCGTTCTTTGGCCAAATAATTACCTGCCAGTGTATTTTGGGAACGTTTCCAGATGACAGTGATGTGAACGATAACTTCGAGACCTAAGTTTCCTTTTGTTTGTATTTATTTGTATAGTAAGTTAGTCATTTAATTTTATACCTAGTGTAAAAATTTCAATGTGTGATAATTGTATGTAGTTAAGCAATTTAATGTTATTAATAATCGAAGACAAAACGTGGCCATTACCCATACATCAAAGACTATTTTATGAACACAGATTGGAATCAAAGTAATGATGCATAACATACTAGATCCATTATGATAAACTATTAAATAGCTTTATTTCTAATGGCATTTTACTTTACAAAATGAAATCATTTAAAAAAAACATATTAATCTTCATAAACACCCAGCGTTCCCCAAAAACATAAATTTGTGTCCAAAAATGTTGGTTGTTTACATTTTGTTCTCTCTGAAATATTTCAGTTGTAAAAGTGAAAATGACTTATATTTTGAAGAACCGCAAAAACAAAATTTGATGATGTGTGTAACCGATATAGTGGGAACATACTTTTCTGAGGAAAAGATGCTAACATACGTTGATATGAACTCTGACGATTACGAGATCCTGAAAGCAATTCACTTATCTACCGTCACAACGATGGTATTCAGGCAGACGACTACACAGTCACATTTTAGACACCAAGGATATTTCATAAACGCACAGAATGCAACCAAATTCACGGATTATTTTAAAAATCTTCTCGAAGATCCAACATGGAACCCGCCCTCACGGTTCATAATCGTGATCAGATCGCTGGAACACAACGAACTGAAGAAGATTTTCGACGAGCTATTGCAACGACATGTGGTCAACGTGCTGGTGGTAAACGGCACTAACGACGCTCACCTCTACACCTACAATCCCTTCGACAACTATGCCTGTGGAAAATATTACAACAACGTCATAAGTTACGGCTTGTGCTTGAATACGACGAATAATCTATTCCCAAACAAACTCGTGACTGGTCTACGGAACTGCACCTTGCGTGTTAGCGTCCCGCATCGACCACCTTACTCTATACACCCTCAACTTGCCGAAGACGACCGAATGACACTAGGTGCTGAACAATATTTATTTAAAGTACTAGGAGAACAAGAACATTTCAAAGTGAATTTTACCTTCGATTTTTCTAATGAAATGTATACAACAATAACCCCTAACATGAAAGTTATGGGGCCTATGGCAAAATTGCCAAATAATGAATCTGATGCAATATTAGGTAATACTTTGCTAGTATCGAGCCGGGCAGATGCATTCACATATTTGCATGGGTACCTGGATTATTATGATGAGTTACGTTTTTTTGTGAGGAAAGCATCATCTGTGGCTAACTGGAAAAACGCTTATTTGGAATTCTATCCATTAGTTTGGTGTTTGTTGTTTTCAGTTTATGTAATATATTCAATATTAATGAACATACTCCTTCGTGCTGAAGACAAAACTAATACAATGCTGAAATTGTTACAAAATTTGCTATCCAGTGGCTGTACTATTCCCCATCAAATGACTAGTAACGTAAGGTGCATCTTTATAATATGGGTGTGGTTCGCGTGTCTGATAAACAGTCATTACCAGTCGAGCTTAGTTAGTTTCATCCGGAAACCAATAAAAGAGCACCAAGTGTCTAATGAAGCAGATTTAATTAAGTACAACCTCAAGTCATGCACCATTCCTGGAATGCTACAATATATGCAATCTGAATCGAATATATCTACTGCAATCAATCATGATTGTCTAGATCCGTTGCAAAGTCTGAAGAAAGTTGCTCAATCAGAAGATTTATTTACGCTTTTACCACGATCAATATATTTATTCAACAAAAATTTCTACTACGATGAATTTGGTCGCTCTAATGTCTATTACTTCGACAAACCATACGTCAAGTTTATTTTTGGTACATTTTTCTACAAAGGGTTTCCAATCTCCGATAAAATGCGACAAAACGCGCTTCGTGTAAGAGAAAATGGTTTGGTTTATAAGCAATTCAGAGATTTTTACCGTGGTAGGAAGATTAAATTTCATTTTCGTCAAAAGGAGTTCGAATCTAAGTTTGTAATTCCATGGGTTATATATGTAGCAGGCTCCTTTTTTGCTATTATTATTTTTATTTTTGAATTAATCTCTACACGGTATACACTGCTATAAGGATCACTTGGAGCTCGAATGTCGATGCCAGGTGGCCGCTGTTGGTAAACATTACTGCAAATCTTTTTATTACGGACGCTTTTAACGTGCACGTCGTTTTACATTGTTCTCAAACGTATAATTTCAAAATGAATAATGTAACCAATTTTATGTAACAATTTTTTATTTAAAAGGGTGTCCGTGGAGTTTCTTGCCCGTTCTTCTCCATAGGTACCTACTACGTTTTGGAATAGCTTCATATTTTCTGAGTGACTGACTCCTTGACAATTCAAAAGTGCCTGTATATGGTTTTTTTTTTTTTTTTTTTGTTTAGCTCACTTAATTTATCTGACTAAATTTTTTTTTTTTTTTGAGTTTTGAACTATTTTGTGACATGTATTGAAAAACCAAGATGGCGGCGATAGTTCCATTAAATATAATATAATATAAAAATAACTTTACTGGTAACACAGATGTGATGACGAAGACTTGTGTCACCCACGTGACCACTGTGTCACTGAATGCCATACCTGCTATCTAATTACGCAACTCATTTTTGTAAACGATTTCGACTAATCTGTTTCATTTTTTTTCTGTTGTATCCCGCTCGGGCGCACCTTATGTTGCTTCACATCGGTGTCACTGCGGTGAAGCTGTCGACAGTCTCGGACACCATGGCCTGTCCTGCTGCAGGAACGTAGGTCGTATAGCACGGCACGCCAGCATCAGCGATATTATTCGTCGAGCGTCGAGACCATTCACTATGACGATGGGAACAGACCAGGGGGCCAAGTCTACTAATTTACAAACGTCACAATGGTCTCTCGATGGTGAGGTTTTGACAGATTTTGTATGGCAAATCTGTCAAAAACTCACCATCGAGAGACACTTGTGACGTTTGTAAATTAGTAGACTTGGCCCCCTGAGGGCATGACGTTGCTGCTTTGAAAGGTGGGTAGGCTTCTGGTATGGGACGCGACCTGTGTCGACAATCTTGCGCCATCTCATGTTCCAAGCGCAGCGGGCTGTGTTGGCGCTGCTGCTACGGCTGCTGAGACCTTCAAGCGGCTGAAATATTGCAACCGTATGGGTAACTACAGCATTGCGCCATTTGGGGTCGAAACGTCCTATGAGACTAGAGTGCTGGCGCGTTCCTTGGCCAAAGCATTAGTATTGCCATGCAACGTCACAATGCTGCCAGTCTTTTGGGCATGTTTCATGATGACAGCGATGTGGACGATAACTTTGACACCTCAGTATCCTTTTGTTTGTGTTTTTTATTTATAAACTTAGTAATTTAATTTAGTACCTACCTAGTGTAAAAAGTTAAATGTGTAATAATTTCAATGTGTGATAATTGTATGTAGTTAAGCAATTTAATGTTATTAATAATCGAAGACAAAATGTGGCCATTACCCATACATCAAAGATTATTTTATGAACACAGATTGGAATCTGAGTAATGATGCATAACAAACTAGATCCATTATGATAAAATATTAAATAGCTTTATTTCTAACGGCATTTTACTTTACAATATGAAATCATAATCAAAAAACATATTAATCTTCCTAAATAAGGTTCGTTCTCCAAAAACATAAATCAATTTGTGTCCAAAAATGTTGGTTTTTTACATTTTGTTCTCTCTGTAATATTTCAGTTGTAAAAGTGAAAATGACTTATATTTTGAAGAACCGCAAATACAAAATTTGATGATGTGTATAACCGATATAGTGGGAACATACTTTTCTGAGGAAAAGATGCTAACATACGTTGATATGAACTCTGACGATTACGAGATCCTGAAAGCAATTCACTTATTAACCGTCACAACGATGGTATTCAGGCAGACGACTACACAGTCATATTTTAAACACCAAGGATATTTCATAAACGCACAGAATGCAACCAAATTCACGGATTATTTTAAACATCTTCTCGAAGATCCAACATGGAACCCGCCCTCACGATTCATAATCGTGATCAGATCGCTGGAACACAACGAACTGAAGAAGATTTTCGACGAACTATTGCAACGACATGTGGTCAACGTGCTGGTGGTAAACGGCACTAACGAAGCTCACCTCTACACCTACAATCCCTTCGACAACTATGCCTGTGGAAAATATTACAACAACGTCATAAGTTACGGCTTGTGCTTGAATACGACAAATAATCTATTTCCAAACAAACTCGTGACTGGTCTACGGAACTGCACCTTGCTTGCTACCAACCCTCATCGACCCCCTTACACTATATACCCTGAACTTGCAAAAGACAACCGAATGAAAGTAGGAGCTGAACAATATTTATTTAAAGTGCTGGGAGAACAAGAACATTTCAAAGTGAATTTTAACTTCGACTTTCCAAATGAAATATATACTGCAATATTCCCTAACATGAAAGTTATGGGGCCTATGGCAAAATTGCAAAATAATGAATCTGATGCTATGTTGGGTAATGTTTTGCTAGTATCGAGCCGGGCAGATGCATTCACATATTTGCATGGGTACCTGGATTATTATGATGAGTTACGTTTTTTTGTGAGGAAAGCGTCATCTGTGGCTAACTGGAAAAACGCTTATTTGGAATTTAATCCATTGGTTTGGTGTCTTTTGTTTTTAGTTTATCTAATATATTCAATATTAATGAATATATTCCTTCGTGCTGAAGACAAAACTAGTACAATGCTGAAATTGTTACAATATTTGCTATCCAGTGGCTGTACTATGCCCCATAAAATGACTAGTAACGTAAGGTGCATCTTTATAATATGGGTGTGGTTCGCGTCTCTAATAAACAGTCATTACCAGTCGAGCTTAGTTAGTTTCATCGGGAAACCAATAAAAGAGCACCAAGTGTCTAATGAAGCAGATTTAATAAAGTACAACCT
The DNA here is from genome assembly GCA_948150665.1 of Conistra vaccinii. Classification (NCBI taxonomy): domain Eukaryota; kingdom Metazoa; phylum Arthropoda; class Insecta; order Lepidoptera; family Noctuidae; genus Conistra; species Conistra vaccinii. The sequence continues at coordinate 20,940,153 of OX411320.1, read as the reverse complement.
CAAGTCTTGTACTGTTCCTGCGATGCTACAATATATGCAATCTGAAACGAATATAGCTACTGCAATCAATCATGATTGTCTAGAACCGTTGCAAAGTCTGAAGAACGTTGTTCAATCAAAAGATTTATTTACGCTTACAACACGATCAATATATTTATTCAACAAAAAAATCTACTACGATGAATTTGGCCGATCCTCTGTCTATTACTTCAACAAACCGTACGCCAAGTTTATTTTGAGTACATTTTTCTACAAAGGGTTTCCACTTTCTGATAAAATGCGACAAAACGCGCTTCGTTTAAGAGAAAATGGTTTGGTTGATAAGAAGTTCAGAGATTTTTACTATGCTAGGAAGATTAAATTTCATTTTCGTCAAAAGGAGTTTGAATCTAGGATTGTAATTCCATGGTTCATATATGTAGCAGGCTCCTTTTTTGCTATTATTGCATTGATTTTTGAATTAGTGTCTAAACGATATACACTGCTATAAGTGTCACTTGGAGCTTAAATGACGTTGCCAGGTGGCCGCTGTTAATAATCTTATTTATTGCTTAATTACTTCGATCATGATCGAAACTTAATGTTTATGGTAAATGATAAATCCATTTAAAATATTTCATAATTTATTTATTGCTTAATTACTTCGATCATGATCGAAACTTAATGTTTATGGTAAATAATAAATTAATTTAAAATATTTCATAATTTAATTATGTCAAAATAATACATGACATCTATTTCACATCTTATTCAGCTGAAGTAATAATAAATAATTGTAGCTAACTTTGTGAAAAATAAATATACTAATAAATATTACATTACACGCATTTTTTATTCTAAAATCTTTATTACAATAACAACATTATAAAAAGGCAGCATTTAAAAAATAAATATTATTATTGCAAACAAAAATAATAATATTTACAAAAAACGTGCTGTTCAACACGAGATCCGAACCTGGAACATCGGCGTTGTAAGTAGAAGCCTGACAATTATCTGCTATGAGCACATATTATTTCAGTTTGAATTTTAGCAATGCCATATACTGGCCAAGGTCATGCGTATGACGCGTTATGTTAACGGTATCCTAACAAAAGCGACGGAAATATATTTTTGTGCGAGTGCGAGTAGTGCGACTCTGTGGTGTATGTGTTGTCAACACATAGATGAAAGGACTGTATTGTACCGCTCACAGGAAAACGACTCGTAACGTGCCTATGGATGTTTGATGTCTGATTGTACATGACGATGGGAACAGTCCAGACGGTATTACATTGTTGCCTTGAAAGGTGGGTAGGTAGGCCTAGGAGATTGGAGATGCCCGCAAGAGTGTCGACACGACACAGGCTGTGTCGTGTCGACACTCTCACATCTCACGTTACAAGCACGGCGGGCTGTACTGGCGCTGATAGTGCGGCTACTGAGACCTTCCAGCAGCTCAAATATTGTAACCGTATGGATAACTATAGTTTTGAGCCGATTGGAGTCAAAATTCTCGTAAGTCGACACTTTACGAGCAGAAGGCTGGCTCGTTCTTTGGCCAAATAATTACCTGCCAGTGTATTTTGGGAACGTTTCCAGATGACAGTGATGTGAACGATAACTTCGAGACCTAAGTTTCCTTTTGTTTGTATTTATTTGTATAGTAAGTTAGTCATTTAATTTTATACCTAGTGTAAAAATTTCAATGTGTGATAATTGTATGTAGTTAAGCAATTTAATGTTATTAATAATCGAAGACAAAACGTGGCCATTACCCATACATCAAAGACTATTTTATGAACACAGATTGGAATCAAAGTAATGATGCATAACATACTAGATCCATTATGATAAACTATTAAATAGCTTTATTTCTAATGGCATTTTACTTTACAAAATGAAATCATTTAAAAAAAACATATTAATCTTCATAAACACCCAGCGTTCCCCAAAAACATAAATTTGTGTCCAAAAATGTTGGTTGTTTACATTTTGTTCTCTCTGAAATATTTCAGTTGTAAAAGTGAAAATGACTTATATTTTGAAGAACCGCAAAAACAAAATTTGATGATGTGTGTAACCGATATAGTGGGAACATACTTTTCTGAGGAAAAGATGCTAACATACGTTGATATGAACTCTGACGATTACGAGATCCTGAAAGCAATTCACTTATCTACCGTCACAACGATGGTATTCAGGCAGACGACTACACAGTCACATTTTAGACACCAAGGATATTTCATAAACGCACAGAATGCAACCAAATTCACGGATTATTTTAAAAATCTTCTCGAAGATCCAACATGGAACCCGCCCTCACGGTTCATAATCGTGATCAGATCGCTGGAACACAACGAACTGAAGAAGATTTTCGACGAGCTATTGCAACGACATGTGGTCAACGTGCTGGTGGTAAACGGCACTAACGACGCTCACCTCTACACCTACAATCCCTTCGACAACTATGCCTGTGGAAAATATTACAACAACGTCATAAGTTACGGCTTGTGCTTGAATACGACGAATAATCTATTCCCAAACAAACTCGTGACTGGTCTACGGAACTGCACCTTGCATGTTAGCGTCCCGCATCGACCACCTTACTCTATACACCCTCAACTTGCAGAAGACGACCGAATGACATTAGGAGCTGAACAATATTTATTTAAAGTGCTGGGAGAACGAGAACATCTCAAAGTGAATTTTAAATTCGATTTTCCTCATGAAATATATACTACAATATCCCCTAACATGAAAGTTATGGGGCCTATGGCAAAATTGCAAAATAACGAATCTGATGCAATGTTGGGTAATAATTTGCTAGTATCTAGCCGGGCAGATGCATTCACATATTTGCATGGGTACCTAGATTATCATGATGAGTTACGTTTTTTTGTGAGGAAAGCGTCATCTGTGGCTAACTGGAAAAACGCTTACTTGGAATTCTATCCTTTAGTTTGGTTTCTTTTGTTTTTAGTTTATCTAATTTATTCAATATTAATGAACATATTTCTTCGTGCTGAAGACAAAACTAGTACAATGCTGAAATTGTTACAATATTTGCTATCCAGTGGCTGTATTATTCCCCATGAAATGACTAGTAATGTAAGGTGCATCTTTATAATATGGGTGTGGTTTGCGTCTCTAATAAACTGTCATTACCAGTCGAGCTTAGTTAGTTTGATCGGGAATCCAATTAAAGAGCACCAAGTGTCTAATGAAGCAGATTTAGTTAAGTACAACCTCAAGTCTTGTACTGTTCCTGCGATGCTACAATATATGCAATCTGAAACGAATATATCTACTGCAATAAATCATGATTGTAGTATAGACACGTTGCAAAATCTGAAAAAAGTCGCTCAATCAGAAGATTTATTTACGCTTACAACACGATCAATATATTTATTCAACAAAAAAATATACTTCGATGAATTTGGTCGCTCCTCTATCTATTACTTCAACAAACCATACGCAAAGTTTATTTTGAGTACATTCTTCTACAAAGGATTTCCACTTTCAGATAAAATGCGACAAAACGCGCTTCGTTTAAGAGAAAATGGTTTGGTTGATAAGAAGTTCAGAGATTTTTACTATGCTAGGAAGATTAAGTTTCATTTTCGTCAAAAGGAGTTCGAATCTAGGATTGTAATTCCATGGTTTATATATGTAGCAGGCTCCTTTTTTGCTATTATTGCATTGATTTTTGAATTAGGGTCTACACGGTATACACTGCTATAAGGATCACTTGGGGCTCGAATGTCGATGCCAGGTGGCCGCTGTTGGTAAACATTACTGCAATTGTTTTGTGAAATGTATTGAAAAACCAAGATGGCGGTGATAGTTTAAGCCACACGACAAAATAACTTTGTAGCGCTATACTATTTGCGCAAGTCCTGATAGGACGCATAAGTGCCTATGTCTTTAATGAAACGATGAAAGCTAAACTACGGGCAAACGGAGGGGTATTTGACCCAAAAAGCTGGCCAAAAGTAAAGAAAGACAAAATACAGAAATCCTAGAAACACATGTGATGCGACCTGTGTCGACAATCTTGCGCCATCTCCTGTTCCAAGCACGGCGGGCTGTGCTGGCGCTGCTGCTGCGGCTGCTGAGACCTTCAAGCGACTCAAATATGGGTAAATACAGTATTGCGCCGTTTGGGGTCGAAACGTCCTATGAGACTAGAGTGCTGGCGCGTTCCTTGGCCAAAGAATTAGTATTGCCATGCAACGTCACAATGCTGCCAGTATTTTGGACACGTTTCCGGATGACAGCGATGTGGACGATAACTTTGACACCTCAGTATCCTTTTGTTTGTGTTTTTTATTTATTTACCTATAAACTTAGTCATTTAATTTAGTACCTACCTAGTGTAATAAGTTAAATGTGTAATAATTGTATGTAGGTAAGCAATTTAATGTTATTAATAAAATTAATTATCGAAGACAAAACGTGGCCATTAACCATAATTCAAAGACCTTTTTATGAACACAGATTGGAATCTGAGTAATGATGCATAACATACCAGATCCATTATGATAAAATATTAAATAGCTTTTCTTCTAATGGCATTTCACTTTAAAATATGACTTATTATAAAAACATATTAATCTTCCTAAACAAGGTTCGTTCTTCAAAAGCATAAATTAATGTGTGTCCAAAAATGTTGGTTGTTTACATTTTGTTCTCTCTGATAGATTTCAGTTGTAAAAGTGAAAACGACTTATATTATAAAGAACAGCAAAATCTAAATTTGATGATGTGTGTAACCGATATATTGGGAACATACTTTTTTGAGGAAAAGACGCTAACATACGTTGATATGAACTCTGACGATTACGAGATCCTGAAAGCAATTCATCTAACAACCGTGACAACAGTGGTATTCAGACAGACGACTACACAGTCATATTTACGACACCAAGGATATCTCATAAACGCAAAGAATGCAATCAAATTCACGGATAATTTTAAACACCTTCTCGAAGATCCAACATGGAACCCGTCCTCACGGTTCATAATCGTGATCAGAACGCTGGAAGAAGAAGAACTGAGGAAGGTTTTCGACGAGCTATTGCAACGACACGTGGTCAACGTGCTGGTGGTAAACGGCACTAACGACGCTCACCTCTACACCTACAATCCCTTCAACAACTATGCCTGTGGAAAATATTACAACAACGTCATAAGTTACGGCTTGTGCTTGAATACGACAAATAATCTATTCCCAAACAAACTCGTGACTGGTCTACGGAACTGCACCTTGCATGTTAGCGTCCCGCATCGACCACCTTACTCTTTACACCCTCAACTTGCCGAAGACGACCGAATGACACTAGGAGCTGAACAATATATATTTAAGGTGCTAGGAGAACAAGAACATTTCAAAGTGAATTTTAGCTTCGATTTTCCTAATGAAATATATACTACAATATCCCCTAATATGAAAGTTATGGGGCCTATGGCAAAATTGCAAAATAATGAATCTGATGCAATTTTGGGTAATGTTTTGCTAGTATCGAGCCGGGCAGATGCATTCACATATTTGCATGGGTACCTGGATTATCATGAGGAGTTACGTTTTTTCGTGAGGAAAGCGTCATATATGGCTAAGTGGAAAAACGCTTATTTGGAATTCTATCCACTAGTGTGGTTCCTGTTGTTGTTAGTTTATCTGATATACTCAATATTAATAAACATACTCCTCCGTGCTGAAGACCAAACCAATACAATGCTGAAATTGTTAAAATATTTGCTTTCTAGTGGCTGTACTATACCCCATCAAATGACTAGTAATGTAAGGTGCATCTTTATAATATGGGTGTGGTTCGCGTCTCTTATGAACAGTCATTACCAGTCGAGCTTAGTTAGTTTGACCGAGAAACCAATTAAAGAGCACCAAGTTTGTAATGAAGCAGATTTAGTTAAGTACAACCTCAAGCCTTGCATTATTCCAGGAATGCTAGAATATATGCAATCCGAAACGAATATATCTCCTGCAATTAATTATGATTGTCTACATCTGTTTCAAAGTTTGACGAAAGTTGCCGAATCAGAACATTTATTTACGCTTATGCAACTATCAATATATTTTTACAACCAAAAAATTTACTACGATGAATTTGGTCACTCTCCACTCTATTACTTCAAAAAACCGTACGTCAAGTTTATTTTTGGTACATTCTTCTACAAAGGGTTTCCACTTTCAGATAAAATGCGACAAAACGCGCTTCGTTTAAGAGAAAATGGTTTGATTGATAAGAAGCTCAGAGATTTTTACTATGCTAGGGAGATTAAATTAAATTTTCGCCAAAAAGAGTTTGAATCTAGGTTTGCAATTCCATGGTTTATTTATTTTGCAAGCTGCGCTTTAGCTAGTATTGTTTTTATTTTCGAATTAGTGTCTACGCGATATAACAACTATTTTGGCTAATCTCATGATTACTTTTTGAGCATGTTCAGGTAGAGACGACGTTTGGTTTTGTTACTATTAGTAACAAAACCAAACGTCGTTTTCTTATGAACGAAGGGGCTAATGTTATGATGCTACTGTCGCCTAGATCTATCTAATGTAATGACAATATATCAAAGAGACTTTAGAACCCTGAGATATTGAATATTGATATTATTAGAACCGTCAAAAAAAATATTATGAACAAACAGGCATTCAAAAAGGTTCTCTTTTTTTTGGTGTGAAATCTTCAAATGACTTCTCCCGCTCTGGGCGGAGCGGAAGGGCGTGTTACTGACTCTCTTACTGACTAAAACCCACCCGTGTTCCTTCCCTTGCCTGTTCGTTGCCAGGGGCCACGGTCTGCCCTTAGGACTTCCCGCAACCCCGGCAGGTATGGGCCCTAGCAGACCCCGTCAATTTTGCTGACACCTCTTTGAGGCGCGCGTGGAACACGACGCGCCGTCGACTCGGGCCTGATCCTTATCGGACGGCAAGCTACCCATTGCTCTCTAGAGGTGGGTAACTCCGGAGGTACTGATCCAAAGGTGCCGGTTCCGAACGCGGATACGTAAACCATATTTATTCCTCACAATTCTTACCGGCACCGCGGTACCAAATGATTCCGGGGGAGCGGAGCGCGGGTTCGCACTCGTTCACTCGCTCACTCGGTGCGTGTCGTGTCAGATGTCGGTATAGTACAGACGCCAACACGTCAAGTTACTACAATCTGTCAATTTCTTTTCTAGATTTTCAACTTTATTGCTAAAGATTAAGATTCAATGTTGATTGTGAAAATTTGACAGATTGGAGGAGGTTGATGTGCTGGCGTCTGTACCTAAAAGAGTTCTCTTCACTCAAAGTTCGAAATGCTCTCCGTCCGCAAGCCCGCGCCTACGGTGGCTGGAAATCGGCTACCAATTCCCGACGCCCAGGGCGTCTCCTACGGCAGCGGCTAGGGGCGTGAGGGCGCAACATTTGTTTCTCCCTCACGTGCTCAGCCTCCTCCTTCGCGAGCATTACTGCTTCGCAGAAGGAGTTAAAGAGCGAAAATCTCATTTTTGTGATGCCACAAGGTTGTCATCAAAGTAAATAGCTTTAAATACTACTTATCATGGCACCTAATGCTGACGAAACAGGCCTAATTAGAAATAATGGCCGAGAACTTACAATCAGCGTCAGATTTAAAGAGTATACATATGCTTGATTAATGATAAACAAAAGTTTCGCTTGTATAAAACAGGACCAAGCCATACGAATTATCAGTTCCTCGTCCTAAAATGTTGGTCGTGTTCTGGGTTATCTGTCTTTTATACTACAGTGGGAACTGTTTCAAAATACCTATACCTGACTCACCGAACAACAAGAAACTAATACAATGTGTTACCAATATAGTCAGAGAACACTATGCCGAAAGAAAAGTCTTAACATATCTTGGCAATACGGCTGAAGATGAGAATCTCTTAAACGCTATAAACAGTGCAAGAACTGTGTCAATATTATTATTTTGGAGACAAAATATAAAATCATTGTTTATCCAACACGAAGTTTATCTATTATCTAGTAAAAATGCATCTTTTATCGCTAAACATTTTCCTAGTGTAACCAAAGAAGCTTCATGGAATCCACTGGCTCAATTTTTGGTTATTGTCAAAGACCTACAAAAAAGTGACCTCAGAATCGTCTTTGACACATTTCTGAAACTGCACGCAAGATACGTGGTGGTTGTGAACGCAACCGAAGAAGCTCACTTGTATGGCTATAACCCGTTCGATAACTACGGTTGCGGTAAACGCTATGATGACATCATCAGCTACGGGGAGTGCTCGCAAGCATGGATATATGACTTGTACCCGAAGAAAATGGTCACCAAACTACGAAACTGCACATTTGATGTCATTATAACCCAGTGGCCGCCCTATACAATATTATCTACAAACGATTCAGACTCGTCTCATCCACTTCGTTATGGTGCTGAGCCATACCTGTTCCAGTTAATTGGCAGAATGCAAGGATTTAAAATTAACATTATAAACGATTATAACGCTGCCGAAGAATATCCCACGGTATCAACTGACATGAAAGCTGTTGGATCATTGAAAAAGATTCAAGACAATGAAGCGGATGGTGCACTAGGAGGAATGTTACTGACACCGTCTCGCGCACTGGCGTTTTCTTACGTATACGGTCATCTGGCTTACACTGACGAGATACGGTTCGTGGTCAAACGAGCCTCAGAGGTACCTGCATGGAAGAATGTTTATCTGGAATTTGGATGGACTGTGTGGGCACTTTTAGTACTGAGTCTCATATTTTACTCACTGTTAATAATAATTCTGCTTCGCACGGAAGACAAAAGCTATGTTGTCTTAATTCTCCTGGGCAATCTTGTACTTCACGGGCACAGCATTCGAAGTCGGTTGGCGGTGAAATGTGTACTCATATTTTGGATGTGGTTCGCTTACCTGGTCAATACTTTCTACCAGTCCGGTCTCTTCAGTCTCACTACCAACCCTGCTCTAGAATATCAAATTTCAAAGGAAGAAGATATAGCTCAGTTCAAACTTAAACCCTGTTTTAGTTCAGTAATGGAGAAATATTATTTGGAATCAGTTATATCAGATGATGGCTACAAGAGAACCGATGGCTGCGAGGGTATGATAGAAAGCGTAACTACGGTCGCAAATTCGAAAGACCTTTACACGATCTTTATGAATGGACAATATCATTACAATAAGCAGGCTTTTTTAGACAAGTATGGTAAGTCTCGGGTTATAACACTACCGAAGCCATATTCCAAAGTTATATTCTCAATTTTTTTGTATAAAGGATTCCCTATGATTAACTATTTACTTCATAAAGCGCTTCGACTGAGGGAGTTCGGTTTGGTAGATAAAATTATGAATGATGTGAACTACCTCAAACAAGTAAAGCATCATTTTCACGAGAAAGACTTTCAGGCGCGTTTCGCTATTCCATGGCGAATTTACATTTTCGGATGCTCATGGGCTATAGTGACATTTATCATAGAAGTGAATATGCCTAAATATTGTGCTTTAAATATATAGCAAAGTTAATCCTACACTAAACAATTTTGATGCAAATGGTTTTCTAGCGCGAATCTTTGAACTAAACTTGAAGATATACACTTTCTTGTAGGACATGCTCTTAACCAACTCAATCTGCACCAAGAGAGTGCGTTTATCTAAACACTTGTCGTCCCACCCAGTTGTTAAAAAGCACGGGAATATCCTTCTTACAAATCACGATTGAAGAACACTACAACAAACAAAATAACTAAGGACAGTACGTATTAAGCTGTACAGATACACCTTCCCAGCATGGTTATCATCCTGCATAAGTCATGATTTGGAATGGGGTGTCCTAAAGAGTTGGTAAATTTATTTTTGTGAAAGAACGAATAGGTATACCCATATCCATGAAAAATACCCATATGCATGAAAATTTTCTAGAATATGATTTACGATAAGTAGGTATCATTTATAAAATGTTGATACCCAATTATCTAGCTGTATAAAAACACACAAAAGAACCTTTGATTGATGTAACTCCACGAACACGTGTAACTAAGAAATAAATCAAAGTAATGATGCCATGATGCTACGCCCACTTCACGTTCTGTTATGACACCAAAATTAGCATTGTGATATTTGTAGAGCACCTAATGTTAACAATCATTACGATGTAATTAGAACATGCTTAAAAATATAGGAAAAATACCATTCAAAATGTTGAAAACAAAACTAAACTATCTGGAATCTTTATTTTAAACCATAATATTTATACGATGATGTGGATGGACGGGAAAAGGCCCTTAAATAGCAAAAAAAAGACGGATGAATGGGACAGAATGATATGAATGAAAAACAGGATGATAAGCTGACAGTTGACAAGACAAGACATGGCGAAAGAATAGAGAAAAAACTTTTTACAAAAAAAGAACAACCGACTTCCAAAAAAGACACTACAAAGTCAAAAATAACTTTAATTTCGGAAGTCGGTGTGTTTGGTTTTGAACTTTCGTATTTTGCCACCGACTTCCGAAATTAAAGTTATTTTTGACTTTGTAGTGTCTTTTTTGGAAGTCGGTTGTTCTTTTTTTGTAAAAAGTTTTTATTTTGTACTTTTTAGTGGTGGTACCTTACCTACCCCATACAAACCGAATACCACTAACCTGCTATGTAAATAACAGTGATTGGAAGTTATCATTATATCATCCATATAAACTAAGTAGGAAAAATACGTATTATTGAAGCTAACTCAAAAACTATCCAAGTAAAGTTAATAAAATTGATATGGGACCACCTCGGGAGCATACCCTTTCAAACAAAAAAACTATTTTCAAAATCGGGCCATAATTGACGGAGAAATCGCGTAACAAACATACAAAAAAAAAAAAAAAAAAAACATACAGACGAATTGAGAACCTCCTCCTTTTGGAAGTCGGTTGAAAAATACTTTTTGCGCCAAGAGCAAGTCTTCTTAGCATGTCGATGGCAAAATTAACACGAAAATAATAAAATATAATTTGCTTGGCCCAAAATTTAGTAAAGCGAATACCGTTTGCTGACGTTGGGGTTAGGTCCTCATGTGTGCAGGTGACAGTGACAGGGCATGCGGTGCAAGATTGGAGGTGTCTGTTGAGAGACGTCTCATACGCACAGGAAATCTGAGCCGTCCATGAACCCCCACTTGTGGAGATAATCCTTGCTGCAGTTTACTAGGGAACTTCTAAGTTGGCCACAGTAACTTGTGCTGATGTTGGATGAGAGGCTCTCTGATTGGTTCAATGAAGAAGCAGGAGGTCTAAGCAGCGCTTACCAAAGATCATACCTTCTGGAGGGGTTGTTACCGGCTAGACTCGCCCACCCAAGAAAACTTTTGCGGTTTTTAAACCTCTGTGGCACTAGGTTAAAGTCGCGCATCATTGTAAGGCGTGGGTCATCCTGTAGCTTCGCCCTCTCGATGCAGCTGGTTATAGTTCTGCGAATTTCTGGAGGCGCAATGCCGTTCAGTGGATACAGCATTCGCAACGGGGTCGTTTAACCAGTAAATCTTCCTAGCCTTTTTTCCCAACTACCTTGGGGTCGGCTTCCAGTCTAACCGGATGCAGCTGAATACCAGTATTTTACATGGAGCGACTGCCTGTCTGACCTCCACAACCCAGTAACTGGGTAATACGATACCCCTTGGTACGACTGGTGTCAGACTTTCGGGCTTCTGACGACTCGTAACGACTGGCAAAGATCCACAAATGACAGCCGGGACCAACGGCTTAACGTGCTTTCCGAGGCACGGAGGAGTCTCGGTATGTAAAGATGGTCACCCATCCACTGACCAACCCCGGCAAGCGTAGCTTAACCTGATGGATCGACCCGTGCGGCTTGTTATTACTTAGCCACGAGCTCCTCACGTCAGGCTCAGGGTCGTTTAACCAGTAATAATGGAAAATGTCTCATTTAAAGCTCTATCCACTAGACAGGCCATATTCACTAAGTAACGTGAGACTAGTGTAGGCAACAGATTTAAACACGGTTATGGGTACTTGAAATATTAACTATATTTTTCTTTTTGTGTCGATACAGGACTTTGATTTCTTTATATTGTTTGAGCCCAGTAGGTGGCGGTATCAGTAGCATTCTTATAATATTAAACATGTGGCGTAATTCATTATTATATATTACATTAATAGGTTGGTTTGGCACTTAAATGCGTTTACGTCGTACGGCATTTCATACAAACTATCAAGCCCTTGTTTTTCGAAATGACTGAACCGATTTTAATGAAACTTCATACGCATAAGCAGAATACAAAGGTCTAAAAAGTTAGTTAAGAACATTTTCGAAAAATAGTGTTGCGAGTGTTTTAAATTTTCCATAGAAACAGAGATTTCCAGTTACTTATCTGTTTTTAAATAAGACGTTTCGAAAATGTTCTTAACTAACTTTTTAGACCTTTGTATCCTGCTTATGTGTATGAAGTTTCATTAAAATTGGTTCAGTCATTTCGAAAAAGAAAAGGCTTGAAAGTTTGTATGAAATGCCGTACGACGTAAACGCACTTAAGTTAAAATAAAAATTTTCACCATGCACAACATAATCACGATTGTCTTAAATATTATGATTTTTCAATCAGTAATTATAATTAAATTGTAAGAAAGACAATTGCAATTTAATTAATTAACACAATTGCAATTTTAAATTATATTAGGTACCGTGTGGCATTGTAACTGTAACCATCATCGATTTAAATAAAATCATAAAAGGAAAACCATACTGTTTTAATTTCTCTCGTCAATGAAGATCAACTACTACTCGTATTTGGTCAAATCAAATGAATGTGATTAGTTACATTATTACAAAATAATGATATAGGTGTAAGAAATCACAGTACTAGCTGTCTGATAATGACTTACTTTTGTATAAGAAACTGTATTATTATTCGGTAATAAAAAAGTCATTAGGTGTGAAATTTAGATGACTGTTTATATAAAATTGAAATTCATAAGTATCAGTACATTACAACACATTGGTAACAGCATCTGAAGTAGAGAGACTGATCGTTGTTCCTGACTTAATTAAAAAGTGAGCATTTTTCATTGTCATCTGTTGCAAATGTTTTTTTATTTATAAAGTGAACAAAGACTCATCGCTCTAATTCATCGATAGAAAATTAAAAAAAGCGATGCACGCGAACACGAAAACAGTTTGAAAGCACGTAAAGATAATTAATATCCTTATCCACATGGTAATCAATAGAAATCAAATGTGAAACAATCACTGACGATTTCACGCTACAAAATGTTAGCCGCGTTCTATATGATGTTCATGTTCTACGTGGTTGGACAGTGCCAGATCACATTGCCACCATACTATCTTAAAAACCAGCATGTGATTCAGTGTGTAACCGGTTTACTCAACAAATACTTCACTGAACAAAAAGATTTTACATACGTTAACATGGAAACTGATAATGAAGAGCTACTCAAAACAATTCATTCAACAAGCAACTTTTCGCTGGTTACTAGAAATACGACTTATCAGTCATTTTTGTCTAATCATGGATATTTGATAAATTCTAAGAATGTGACTACTTTCATGGAATATTTTGAGTACCTTATGACGGACCCAACATGGAACCCATACGCGCGTTTCTTGATTGTTGTCGAATCGCTGCAAAACGACGAGCTTCGTGTGATCTTCGATGAGTTGCTGAGACTGCATATCAACAACGTGTTAGTAGTGAACGGAACTACCGACGCTCATCTCTTCACCTACAACCCTTTTGATAAGTACGCCTGTGGCAAGTACTACGACAACGTCATCAGTTTTGGGTTGTGTTCACAAGCTACAGACAACCTGTATCCAAACAAACTAGTCACTGGACTCAAAAACTGCACCTTCAAAGCATCCCTTGCTCATCGACCACCCTTTAGCATCAATCCATTAAGAGCTGAAGGTGAGAAAACTATATTAGGCACAGAAGAATATATATTCAAAGTTTTAGGTGAAAAAGAACAATTTAACGTACTTTATAACTACAGTTACGACGCTGATGTATACTCTTCGGTAGCTCCCAATATGACAGTGAGCGGTCCTATGCTAATGCTTCGGAATAATGAAACCGATCTCATATTTGGGGGCATGATGATGGTATTAACAAGAGCTCAAGCTTTAACTTGGCTCAGCGGTTATCATGATTACAATGACGAGCTACGGTTTGCAGTGAAGAGAGCATCGTTCGTTCCTATTTGGAAAACTGTGTACATAGAATTCGATTCCACTGTGTGGATGTTGTTACTGCTATCGTTTATCGTGTATTTCGCAATGATGATATTACTCCTTCGAGCAAAGGACAAGGGCTACGTAGCCTTGGAACTGCTAGAAAACCTCCTACTACACAGCCGTGAAATTCGTTGCTCGATGACTATAAAGTATATCCTCATAATATGGGTGTGGTTTGCATACCTTATTAATACATTTTACCAGTCCAGTCTAGTCAGTCTCACTACTGACCCGAGCAAAGAATACCAAGTTGCAACTGAAGAAGACATATTGGAATATAAATACAAACCCTGCTTCAGTTCTGCACTACGGAAATACTTATCAACTGAGCATAGAGCAGACTTGTCAAAGAAGAGCACTGTGCCTCTAGATGCTCCGGAGACAGAAGGCTGCAACTCTACGCTTCAAGCCCTCACCACAGTTAGTCAAACTAAAGACATGTATTCACTTATACCACATTATGTGTCTTTATATTACAAGAGAAGCTATAACGACAAGTGGGGCAATCCTTTAATTTATTACTTTGAGAAGCCTTATACGCAGTTTTTGTTCGGGATTTATTTTTACAAAGGATTTCCAATTACGCGCACGTTACAATTGAACGCATTGCGGTTGAGGGAAAATGGGCTAGCAGACAAGAGCCTGTATGACCAATACTTTTCAAGAACACTGAAACAAAGATTTTCTCAGAAAGAGTTCGAAGTTCGCTTTACTCTCCCGTGGTGCGTGTACGTGGTAGGCTGTGCTATTTCTATTGCCACTTTCTTGATTGAATATTTACCGAAGCATCGTGTGAAGCAGCGTTAGTGTTTTCTGCCGAAAGTGTTGTTTACTGCCAACTAAATTAAGTGTAGTGCTCCATCTCATCCCTGCAAAAAATACAGTACACAGAGTAGCAAGGTGTGTCTCAGCAGAACTTGATTTGATCCATAAAACGGTCTCATAGGTAACTACATATAAAGTAAAATGTTGCATTTCCCCAAAAAACATAATATCACGCATGTGTTCCCCGTAGTTTAGACAGAGGTGATGAGAGGTGCACCTAATAAAGTACAGCCACATTTCGTCAGTTATGTTTTGATTCTCATGTAGCAGGGGACGAACCTATTGCCATCAACCGGGCACAAATCCTGAATCAGGGTTGCTACTGAGAAATTCCAGAAGGAAAAACCTAAAATTTCGTTTCCTAAAGATCATAATGTGAATTTGTGTTTTCAATATGCCGTGCCAAAATTGACTAAGCCATTTTTTTTTTTGTCTTGGTATTTCGCTTAGCGGAACACTTACCTATTGCGCATGTCGTAAGGCTTGCAGTTGCTTTTATAAATAAGCTAATCGCAATTATTAAAATGTTACATTGTACTAACCTAACCCACCACACGCCTCCACCACAATTATTATTATCAAAAAATCTGCGAACATTTTTGAATATTTCAAATCACAGCGTATAGTAATGATAGAGATATCACATGTCAGTCATATCACACTCATAATTGTAGCACCTAACAGCTAATTGGGTGTAATCACCGTCATATTTGACATAGATACAGACATTATCCAGTAAAACATGATTAGAGGCTAACTCCTACGTTCATAAGAGTATTAGTTATTCCCATATCCCAAAATGCGGGCCGTGTACTTGCTTGTGTT
This sequence comes from Conistra vaccinii, assembly GCA_948150665.1. Classification (NCBI taxonomy): domain Eukaryota; kingdom Metazoa; phylum Arthropoda; class Insecta; order Lepidoptera; family Noctuidae; genus Conistra; species Conistra vaccinii. Next base: position 20,924,262 of record OX411320.1, on the reverse strand, counting down.
ACTAATATACAGTGGAAACTGTCTACAAATACAAATGCCCAACTCCTCATACAGCGAAGAAATTATTAAATGTGTAATTGATATAATCGGAGAATATTTTACGGAGGCAAAAGCAGTAACTTATGTCGGGAATAAAGTTCGAGATGAAGAACTTCTGAAAGCCATTAATTACGCGAACATTGTGTCACTGGTATCAAAACGAGTAACAGCCAAACTGATCATTCCACACCAAGCATATCTCATATCATCACAAAATGCCTCTTCTTTCGCCAGCCATTTAAGTAAAGTGACCAAGGAATCGACATGGAATCCGAAGGCTCGCTTTTTACTTCTTATCAGAGACCTTAAAGAGAGCGACCTCAGAATCGTCTTCGACACATGTCTCAAACTGCACGCGAATAATGTGTTGGTGCTGAACGGCACCGCTGACGCTCACGTCTATACGTACAACCCTTTTGATAACTACAATTGCGGTAAACGCTATGATGCCATCATCAGTTTTGGGAAGTGTTCTCAAGCACACTCACATAACCTGTACCCAGAAAAACTTGTAACTGGACTAGAAAACTGTACATTTAATGTACTGATAACCCAATGGCCCCCATACACAATACTGACTTCCAACGAATCATCTACCTCACCACCTGCACTTCGGAATGGACTGGAGCCATATTTAGTGCGTTTAATCGGGGAAATGCTAGGATTTAGTATAAATATTGTAAGCGATTATGGCGACGCTGATGAATTTTCCACGGTATCAACCGAGATGCAAGTGACTGGAGTATTGAAAAAGATACAAGACAACGAGGTGGACATGATCATATCAGGTATGCTACTGACACCGTCTCGCTCAGCGGCATTCTCTTATGTATACGGGCACCTAGTTTATACAGATGAGATACGATTTGTGGTGCAACGAGCCAGAAATGTGCCTCCTTGGAAGAATACTTATCTGGAATTCGATTTCACTGTGTGGGTGCTCTTAATGCTGGCTCTCGTGATTTACTCGACATTAGTAATCGTTCTTCTTCGCACGAAGGATAAAAGTTACGTTGTGTTAATACTACTAGATAATCTTGTTCTTCACGGGCGCAGTGTTCAAAGTAGATGGACGGTGAAATGTGTCCTCATGTTATGGGTGGTGTTTGCGTATTTGGTCAACACTTTCTACCAATCCAGTCTTGTCAGTCTCACCACACACCCTGCTCAGGAATATCAAATTTCAAAAGAAGAAGATATAGCTAATTTACAACTAAAACCATGCTTAAGTTCAATTATGGGAAAATATTATTTTGAATCGGTACAATCAAGTACAGAATTTGACGATTCTGATGTCTGCCATCGTTTAATGGGAAGTGTCGAAACAGTGGCGAAATCTGAAAATCTATACACGCTTCTTTTGTATGGACTATATAAATATAACGAACAGGACTTTTTTGATGAGTTTGGTTATCCTCGGATTATGGCACTACCCAAGCCTTATTCGAAGGTGATTTATGCCATATACCTTTACAAAGGGTTTCCTTTGTTAGAGAAGTTATGTCATGGATCTATTCAGCTGAGGGAGAACGGTTTGGTTGAAAAAGCGATGCGTGACATGAATTACCTTAAAAAAATAAAGCATAGATTCCACCAGTACGAATTTGTGGGGCGTTTGGCTATTCCATGGTTAATTTATATATTTGGGTGTACGATGTCTGTCTTAACATTTATTATTGAAGTTATGTCGAAACGAAAATAAAAACTTATGCTTTCATAAAACATATCCAACGTAAAGTGTAAGACAATACAAAGTCTTTTCAGGCGAAATACTTCCACATTAATACAAAACAAAATGTATTTTACCAGAAAACATCATTTTATCATAATTATGTATCATCTCACTATGCTCGATATTTATTAACAAGGTTTTATGAAACCATTGTGTGTGCTTTGTCAATAAAGAATTCATTTATGTATTCACATCTTGTTTTTTTATCATTATTTAAAGTTTTTTGTTATTCTCACCTCAATCAATATGGCCAATCTGCCTGCCGTTTCCCAACTATGTTGGGGACTTGGGGTCGGCTTCCAGTCTAACCAGATGCAGCTGAATGACCTCCACAAGCCAGTTACTGGGTAACATGATACCCCTTGGTAAGATTATTAATTTTGTCCCCTTGGTAATATTTTATTCCTATTCTCACCTACCTAATAAGACTCACAGAGAGGAGGCCTGTGTCCCAGCAGTGAGGACGTTATAGGCTGATTATGTTATGTAATCTAATAAAACTATTCAATTCAAACAAATAGCAATAGGTAGGGTGACTATTTATATGACTTTGCCTACCTATCTATTCTCATTAGGTACCTGAGTATCATGTAAGTGGGAAAACCAAATTACACTTTACCCTACCTGGAAATCGGAAAGAGAACGTCAAGCTCAGCTGATGAACTTGTGGCTACTAAACCTACGTCTACAAAGCGAGAGGAGAGACGACCAAGAAGGGCAAACACAGGTTTCTACATGCGATAGGTACCTGCGTACGAGTACCTCAAGGTTGTTCTACTTTCGACAACCAATCACTTCCCACAAATAAAACTTTATTTTATTATAAATAATTGGGATATAAATATTCCTTTACTGTACTGCTCATATACACGAGCGGCACGTTGCCACGGCAACTGTCGAAACTCGTCGACGGCAGCCAATGGTTTTTTTTTTTTTTTTGGTGGGAAATCATCAAATTACTTCTCCCGCTCTGGGCGGAGCGGAAGGGCGTGTCAGACTCTTACTGACTAAAACCCACCCGTGTTCCTTGCCTTGCCTAGACGGGGGCCACGGTTTCCCCTTAGGACTATCCGCAACCCCGGTGGTAAGCATCGGCCCTAACGGACCCCTTCAGCTTCGCTGACAACTCTTTGAGGCGCGCGTGGAACACGACGCGCCGTCGACCCGGGCTTGGTCCTGATCGGACGGCGAGCTACCCATCACTCTCCGTCCGCAAGCCCGCGCCTACGGTGGCCGGAAATCGGCGATCGATTCCCGACTCCCGGGGCGTCTACTACGGCGGCGGCGGGTCTCGAGGGAGTGACCTTTGTCTCTGCCTCACGCGCCCCGCCTCCTCCTTCACGAGCATTACTGCTTCGGGCACTGCCGCCGATCGCCTGCACGAGGACACGGCGGTGCTCCGCCCAAGCCGGGCAGACCTCCACCGTATGCTCCACCGTGTCCTCCGGGCGATCCACGCAGTGGTGACACCCGGGCGTTTCCTCCTGCCTGATCTGAAACAGGAACCTCCCGAAACTACCGTGTCCGGTGAGGACCTGCGTCAGGCGGTAGGTGAGGACGCCGTGGTGCCTCTCTAGCCACTCCTGAAAGAGGGGGCAGCCAGTGGTGGATCCAGGATTGTCGTTTGGGGGGGGCTTGACCCCGCTTAGGGTAGGTAGGTTTTAGCAAAGTAAACACAAAAAAACCACACAACGTTATGTTTTGCTAAACGCATAACAAGCCTCCTCGGATAAGATAATTGGAAAAATATCAGGTTCACTTTAAGATTTGTCACGGAAGAACCCAGATGGTTTTGGGGGGGCTTGAGCCCCCTAGCCCTCCCCCCCCCCCCCCCACCCTGGATCCGCTACTGGCGGCAGCCGTAGACGCGACGACGACGGCAGCCGTACACGCGTCGACCGGAGCCGCCGACAGAGGCAACTGCACTCTGCAGCCGTCGACGCATCGGCGACGTGCCGCTCGTGTATTTGAGTACGTGCTCAAACGCCGACGAGTGTCAACGGCTGTAGTTACCTCTGCCGTTGGCAGCGGACTGCTTGTTTCGTGTTTATGAGCACTTACAGTCGCATCGGGCTGCAGCACAAAAGTGCGGTGCAACCCGCCTGTAGTGTGCGATGCGAAAGTGCTGTAGGAGGATTTTTAACTTTTCCGCCCAAATGTGCGTCGGTCTTTATACGGGCAACAATTTTCATAGATACTTGCTTCTTTCATTCTAGTAAGTTACATACTTTGTTCATAAATATCTGGGTACCGGTTTTTTTTTGGTTCGTTTTCTAAAAATGAAATCTTGCTAGAACGATTTATCGCCCCCGAAACCCCCTGCATACAAAATTTCATGAAAATCGTTGGAACCGTTTCCGAGATTTATACATATATAATTGCTCAATGCATACAAGAATTGCTCGTGTATAGGTATTAAAGAGATAGATATGAGGTGTAGTAGGGACATACACTACAGACCAAGTTCCTACATCTATATAATTATAATATTGTAAATCATCCGTTTCATTGAACCTAGTAAATAGGCATGTGTGAACCCGTTCACAAAAAATAATGAGACAAATCAAGTCAACAATGTAAACAACCTAGGTCGGTGCACTCGGTACTTACGTGAAAATGACCTTTTCACCCGGTATTTGACTTTATTCAGGACATATAAAACAAAAGAATGACGAGTGATTTACTTTTATGAATTTCAAATCAACCGTTATTTTCATTTATACCTAGGTACTTGAGTACCTACTTACATTTCCATAAGTATAATCAGCCTATAATGTTCCCACTACTGGGACACAGGCTTTTTTTATCTTGTGGATGGGAAATCATCAAATAACTTCTCTCGCTCTGGAAGGAGCGGAAGGGCGTGTGACACACCCTTCCGCTCCGCCCGTAAGAGTCTGACACGCCGCGTGTCAGACTATTACTGACTAAAACCCGCCCGTGTGCCTTCAGTTCCCTGTACGTTGCCAGGGCCACGGTCTCCTCTTAGGGCATTCCCGCAACTCCGGCAGGCATCGGCCCTAGCGGACCCCGTCAGTTGTGCTGACATCTCTTTGAGGCGCGCGTGGAACACAACGCCGAACCAGACCTTGTCCTTATCGGACGGCGAGCTACCCATTGCTCTCCGTCCGCAAGCCCGCGCTTACGGTGGCCAAAAATTGGCTACCGAATCCCGAAGCCCAGGGCGTCCCCTGCGGCGGCTAGGGGCGTGAGCGTGAGGGCTCGATATTTGCCTCTCCTTCACGCGCTCCGCCTCCTTCGCGAGCTTTACTACTTCGCAGAAGGAGGTGATGGCTTGCCATGCCCTCTCGCTCCGTACAATGGCCTGGACCAGAGCCGGACGCAATAGGTCACCGCCGCCGATCGCCTCCACGAGGACACGGCGGTGCTCCGCCCAAGCCGGGCAGACCTCCACCGTATGCTCCACCGTGTCCTTCTGGCGGGACACAGGCCTCCTGTTTGTGAGAGGGAATGGGTCATAATCCACCACGCGGGCCCAGTGCGGGTTGGCGGATGTCATATGGCTTTTAATTTTTGGTTCTAAGACATACTGGTTTCCTCACGATGTTTTCCTTCAAAATATTTTTTTCATCCCACCATCTCGGAAAGAGTATTTTTAATCTTCAATATCTGAGTGGAAAAGCCGTTTTTATTCGCTAGAGGATAAAGTAAATTGAATTTAGAACATCGTGTGCACTAAGTTTGTGAATTAAAAAAAACATTAAACCTATTTACTGCTACCTCTATGGTGCCGAATATATCATACAACTTTTTTTTAATTTTTTTAAAAACTCAGACTCGGAACCTTCTTGGTGTTCTTTTTTCAATTTGCTTTGTACGCGGTTCTTTACGCGGCATTTTTTCACGTCATTGTTAAACCTTTTATTAAAAACAAGAAACTTGAAAACAAGTGAAAAAACTAAAATGAGTGATTCTAGCGACGAGGAAGTTTGCTTGACGCCAACAGAATTGACTGAAACTGTTAATAATGCGCAAATGAGCTTTCTCCCTCAACAATCACGCGAGAAGTATTTAAAACAGTACGATATGTTCAACACGTGGCGACTAGCAAAAGGAGCCAAAACTTTCTCAGAAAACGTTTTGCTGGCATATTTTATAGAATTATCCGAGAACAAGAAAGCAAGCACTCTATGGAGTACGTATTCGATGCTAAAAGCAACAATAAAGATGAAAAAAGACAAACATATCGATACCTATCCTAAATTAGTGGCATTTTTAAAAAGAGCCTCATCTGGTCATCAACCAAAAAAATCGAAAATATGTGAAGGCATCGTAGGAGCCATTACACTGAAAGAGCCTCAATCGGATCCTTGGACTGGCCCTTCTACATCAAAAATAAGCCGTTATGAAACACCTAACCATCTCCCTCTCTCTCCAACATTCACGCCAAGGGAATCCGATGAATCGGTACAACTATTAAGTATGACAGATAGTTTACCGAAAAACAGTACACAAGTGACTAACACCAATATTACAGTACCAAACAAAAATATTACACTCAATTTAAATAACTGTAGCAACGTTACTTTAAAATTTTCTTAATTATACCTTAGTATTATTTTGTTATAATTTAAAGATTATTCTGTAATACTTACCTGTTATAATGTAGTAATTAATACCTAAACTGAAATAAAAGTGTACCTATCTTGTGATTGCAAACGTTTTTTTTTTTGCATTTAGTCATTTCCTCGCTGAGGTGGAATGAAAAGTTACGTGTTGCACTCGAGTGCAAAGATTTTTCACCTCGTGCTCTTTTGATTCCCTCGCTAACGCTCAGGCTTCTAATTTTGAATCACTCGCTGCGCTCGTGATTCAATTTTAGAATCCTTCGCTTGCTCGGTCATCAAAATTGAACACGCGGTTAAAAAGCAACTTTGCACTCTTGTATAACAAATAACTATTACTCAATGTTAAGTGCCTGCTTAGGATCGGACCAGCGACCTACAACTCGTAAGTCGCGGCCGTTACCACTGGGCCACCACTGCTTACATTTGACTTGATTCAAAATAGGTAATAAGGTAGAAAAATAAATACCTTCGTATCATCTTCCTTTTTTAGGCTTCCGTAGCCAAATGGCAATAAACGGAACCCTTATGGATTCGTCATGTCTGTCTGTCCGCCCGTATGTCACAGCCACTTTTTTCCGAAACTATAATACTGTTACTATATATACTGTTGAAACTTGGTAAGTGGATGTACCGCGTTGTCTGTGAACCGCATTAAGATTTTCACACAAAAATTGAAAAAAAACAAGAAATTTTGGGGGTTCCCCATACTTAGAACTAAAACTCAAATTTTTTTTTCACCAAACCCATACGTGTATTTTTTTTCTAAACTGAATAGTTTGCGCGAGAGACACTTCCAAAGTGGTAAAATGTGTCCCCTGTAACTTCTAAAATAAGAGAATGATAAAACTAAAAAAAATATATGATGTACATTACCATGTAAACTTCCACCGAAATAGGTTTGAACGAGATCTAGTAAGTAGTTTTTCTTAATACGTCATCAATCGTAAACCGCAATTTACCTTTAACGAACTACAAGAACTTTTATATTATGTTACTTGCTGCTACAGAACTCTTCATGGGCGAGTCGTCCAACTCGCAATTGGCCGCTTTTTTTTTTTAGGTGGATGTCATTCATCTGCCTAGCCTTTTCCCAATACTATGTTGGGGTCTGATTTCAGTCTAACCGGATGCAGCTGAATACCAGTATTTTACATGGAGCGACTACATAACTGACGTCCACAACCCAGTAACTAGGTAATATGATACCCCTTGGTAAGACTGGTTGTCAGATTTTCGGGCTTCTGACACCAGTAACGACTGTCAAAGATCCACGAATGACAGCCGGGACCAACGGCTTAACGTGCTTTCCGAGGCACGGAGGAGTCTCGGTATGTAAAGATGGTCACCCATCCACGGGCCAAACCCGGCAAGCGTAACTTAACCTGATGGATCGACCCGTGCGGCTGTTATTACTTAGCCACAAGCTCCTCCGTGCTTCGGAAAGCACGTTAAGCCGTTGGTCCCGCACTTACCTATATTGTTATGTGGGTACTTATGTATAGTTAGTTATCATTTAATTTTGTTTTTCTGTTGTGCTATTTCTTTTGTGTGCACTATAAATCATTTATTTATCTATTTATGTACCTACCATTTCTTTTTCACGTACGTTTTATAGGTACCGACCGACACACAGTGCAAATAGGTACCAAATCTCAATGATATACAATGTGTCTGGTCACCCGTGTCCGACCCGTTAAGGCAAAGCAATATGATCAATTTTAACGACAAATCCAACATAATAAAGAGTTTTGCCCCTACTGTTTTGAAATGGTTAAGTAAAACAAACAACCAAATTTTTTCACACTTTTTAAGTTTCAAGTACCTATTTAATGAGTTTTTGATAAACCTTTTAGTGTCAACTTATTGCCTACTTTTGTAGCTGTCGAACGAAACCACTATTATATCTGTAGGACCTCTAAATTGGTAGTTATTGCAAAATAAATGAAACAACTGTACCAGTAAAAAAAAAATGGCAAAATGCCTTATTATGGTGGATTTGTAGATAAAATTGATCTTATTACTTCGCCTTAACGGGTCGGACACCGGTGACCAGACACACTGTATAAATGAGCACGAAAATGATTTCCTTCCTCTTATACCTACCATCAAAAATGATGAAAGAACGGCTTAGCTACAAGCAAATTGCAAATTATGATCATGATGGAACAGGGTCACACATGGTTAAACAGCAGCTCTAACAAAGTTACAATACAGATGTGCCAATATTTCCTCGCCTCAGTGCTTAGGTACCGCGATAGCATAACATCCCGGATACGAGCGCAAGCGCATCTGATTGAGGTTAGCCGATAATAGATAGCTATTACTTTGCACACAGTTGAATGGCTAGGCCTTGTGTAAAATTGTTCTTTTGGAGGGAAGGATTTTTACAGTTGGCGGCAGCAACTATTTGTAACTGTAACATGCTAGGTATAAATGTCTATTTTGTAGTTAGCGGACTACAAAAAATTTAATTTAGCAGTTGGCTTGCTAGCATAATTAGCCTAAAATGTTCCCACTGCTGGTACACAGACCTCTCTGCGCGTGGGATAGGGTCATATTCCACCATTCGGGTCTAGTGCGGGTTGCCATGCTATGTAAAAGATATTTTCGCAGATGATATGTATTGTATATTTTCTGTTTAGTTCCATTAAGCTGTTTTAAGATATATTTTTATTTATAATGCATCTTATTTTTATTTTAGCTTGAAATAAAATAAAATTAAATTAAATTGTAATGTAAAATGGAGACCGTCTACATAGGTCCAAATATTTCGAATCACATGTCCTGATTCGGGATGAATCAGGATATATTTTTTCCTGCGATAAATGCACGATTTCCTCTTTCTTTATTATTATAAAATAATAAAATCTCGGCAGAAATTCACCTTTTTTGCTTTAACATCAAGGCTGGTTTGCAAAACAAGACACGTCAATATCAAAATAAACATTCTGATTATATTTCATAAACCATTTATTTAAAAAATATATAGGTACAAAACATCATACATTCTATAACCATTACATCTAACCGTATCAATAATAATTGGACCACAATATTTATCTAAATAATTACATCACTAAGTACAATGAATATTACCATGATCCCTGAATGCATAACATAAAACTATTTACTAATGGCAATGGTAATTTAGAAATATCGGAAGTTTGTAGCAGACCAAGGCAATTTGAAAAATTGGTGGAATGTTCGTCTTAGTACAGTCAACCTTACGTAAATTGTAACAATTTGTCATGCGGTTTTCACAGTTCAAGTTTACTGTTGACCGTACCTTTCAAATTCGTAAAATATGAGCAGATAATTGTTTAACTAACTTGGTCAACTTATATAAAATTAGATTAGACTCTGAAATAAATAAGAATGTATATTTAGGTTAAAAATTTTAAAAGATATCATGTTAACATTATACAAATAAGTCAGAAATATTTCTGAGCTACACAGCAGTCTTCATAAAATGTAAGTGAAAGCATTAAATCTAAATTATCATTGCCACAGTCGAAAATTACATCTATCTTTGATATAAATTTAACGGCAAGCCCATAAGGCAAGAAATATGAATAATTTATGAGCAAATTAAATAGATTTAGTTTATTTTCTAACCATTTTATTTCATAAGTTCTTGCATCCGATGGTTTCAGATCTTACTATTGTATAGAATGTTATAAAATCTGCATTAAAATCACTCTTTAAGGATGGATATTTTAGATATGTATAGCATTAAGAAAATAAGGCCACGTGTAAAGTAAATCAGTTTTTATTAAATATAATAAATTATTGTATAAAACTGCTGTAATTTCTATAATCTTCTGAACATTTTCCAGTATATCACACATAACTATCACATTCAGTAACTTTCTTTTGCTCATAATTAAAAATCGCTAAGGAAATTGTATGTAATAAAATTAGGTATTTTCTCGATTTCGAAGTCCTTACGACATGATTGTCATGAATATAAAATTACAATAATTATTTGAATGATTTTTCGAGAGCACACAAGGACTTTTCTTCGTTAGTATATTTTCATTATTTATGTATATGGATTCTATTAATTTTATGAAACATGATTACAGGACGTTTGTTTACAAGTTAGACCTCTAACTGACACGAAATTGAAGGATCCATTTTCTCATAACATATTCGAAATGTACAGTCCCATTTGAGTTTTAATTACTATAGTATAGATAACATCTCTTTATCACAATAACTGCGTAAAATAACTACCTACAGCGATTGTAACTTTGTCTTAAATATCAATTCAATTAGAAACATTATGAAAACAGCTGATCGAGTTACATTAGCGAATTTTAAAAGAAATATTTAGTTTTGTTACTCCAATTACTAAATAAGGAATGATTAGGACCTTTGGCATAAATTCCATTTAGTATAAACATAATATCGCTTTTAAAACGGCATTATAAACTCAACCTGCACCATAATAAGTCAACATCTCATCTATTACACTTTTGTGTTCTGCGACAAAGTGACAACCCTAACTTAAAATAGCTTGTCGTTTGATTTTCTACCCTACTTACAGATAACATAAGGTTTATTTTGCTTATCTGGTGGCTTTGAGCTTCCAGCGTAGGAAGAGGAACGCAGATATACGCAGGACCACGAAGATGAGACATAGGGCTGCGATGTCCAGGGTGAAGTCTGCGTTCAACATATCCAGCTCTTCTAGGGTGGTTTCTGGGTTCTTGAAGTGGCAGTAAGTCTGGGAAAGTGAAGGTGTATTAGTATACTAATGACGGAACAGAAAGGCTGAGGATTGAGTTCAGTGGCGTGCAGTTACGAGTGCCTTATGACTAGCAGTGGATCGCTATAGGCAATGATGGTTAGGTACACATATGCCTAAGGACGCTTACCGAATTAGAACATAATCGCTCACAGCGCTGACATCAATAATTTGCGTTCCGATTTAGCTATCACGATTATAACAGCTGAGGGCTGTCAACTATTCGGCAAGTTGGCAACGTCGCAAATAGCTGTCAAATATTTACCTGTTTTAATTAATTTGGCAATATTACTATAAGGAATTATAAGATGTGGCTAACTAGCGAACTAGAATATTAATAATGAATTGCAATTAAAACATTGAATTTGATGTAGTACCCGTTTTAGGTGTAAAAAAGGCGTTTGGAAAATATCCAAATACTTTTTTTACATCTAAAACTAAATATTAGATGTTACGATATTAATTATTGCATTTCATAATCAATACTCTAGGTACTCAGTTAGCCACATTTCTAATTTCCATACAGTGTATTGTCAAATTAATCATATCAGGTAAATATTTGACAGCGACGTGGCTAATTTTCAGAATAAACGCTTTTATATTATATCGATCTGAAAGTGCAGTCTTCGGACTTGACTCGAATAAGAAACTACACAATAATTTCTAAGTAAACAATTACACAAACAATTATCGATAACCATCACGTCTGCGGAGTTTTGTTAGCTAATTAATTGGACCCTGTATAAACCAAGTTGTTTCTCGTGTTGCTATCCAAACCGTGGTTTAACTACCAAGACGACTACGACACGTGACGACTATAAACTATACCAATTCATTAATTAAAAAAAAATACTATTCGAATGTAGTACTTGCAACACTGCAATTTCGATGAAATTGTGAACTTTATTTCCTGAGCATTCAGAGGTAGATTATTAAAAAATATTGGACACGATTTTTTTTCGTTTTTTACGTAATCAAGATATTACGGCAATACATTGAGTTAAAATGTGGCATGACGTCACTAGCCGGTAGATTTTATACTGACTTGTGACGTAGCTAGCTCCCACTCCCCAACTTTAATGCGTTTTATCTAAACCAGTTTTTATATCAATATGATAAAGCAAAAATTACGTGTCTAATATGTTTTTATTATTTGACTGACGGACTAAATACTTTGTTTTTACCTAGTCAACATCCTTATTAATTTTGTGAGTATTCAAACAAAACAATAAACTTCTGTTACCTGGTGGCACTTCAACTTGGGCCTGTCAAAGGAGTAGGTAGCGAGCGCAGTGCCTTCGAACCCATATCTGATGTAAGACAGGTAAGTGATCCATCTGAGGTACACAGGAATGGCGTTGAACGACACGAAGAAACCGCTGAACAGCAGGAACGGTACTGACATTACAGGGGCCAGGAATACGCCGTTCTGTGGGAGATAGGAAAAAATATTAGTACATTATAAGTGGTAAATAAAACCGGTGCCCATAGAGATGAGTGATACCAGAGGCATTGTCGGTGGGTTGCCTTCATAGAGATATAGCATGGCATGGTATGTATTTCTAACCATTTGTCGTAGAATATCAAAGTTTTATAACGATTTGATTTATGATCAATTCATCAAACAAATCATATTACGTGACTTCAAGCGTGTTTTCTCCGCAATTCTTTCAAAAAAGATCCACATTTACCCGCGACTACCTTCATGTATGTGAGGTTTTCTCATTGCACAAAAACTAACTCTCTAGGCGTGATATTTACCTGAACATTCATAGCAGCACCAACGACGAGACCAACGCTCTGCGCCACGAAGGAGATGAGCAAACAAGATGAGAGGAACATCGCGAACCGGAACCAGACCGGCGGCTGTGACGTCAGCAGATACACTATCACCACGTAGATTATGCAGAATATCGCCTGGAAACGGACATTATAGACATTTTATAAATGATGTTAAAATAAAAGAGAATAGACGTTTTCTTTTTACTTACTTATCATTCATTCGCTCCTTAGATAGTATATATTAAAGCAGACGCTTACATTTATGTTCAATTTTATTTTACACTCGAACTTCTGAATACTAAATGAATCATTTATTTGTGAACCGATCCAACGAGGTTGGATTTCGGCACTGGACGTCTTTCACTCGCCGAGCGAATGATCGATAAATTAAATCAAAGAAGCTAATTAATCTTGATTCCTATATAATTTTGTCGGTAAAATCAGCTTGACATATTCGCTTTTTTCGTTAGTTATTGATGATGACAATAAATTAAAGACGCAACTCTAATAAATAATAAAGAGTTACTTGAGATAAGAGGGAAAGTCAAGTTCGCTGTCTTGGGTTATAAAAGGTAACTACAGTCAACGAACTTACAATATATTTATGTTCACACTGTTTTATCCATTGATTGATGTCTATCAGAACTGATATATAGGTAAATGTAAAAAAAAAGTTCTGTTGTGTCTGCCTACCCTACCATGGGAAGAAGGCGTGAAGTTATAATATGTACGTGTTTCAAAAAAATATTTCATGGAAGATTAATCATTCAATCAATGTTAAATAAAACCACCATTCCATTTAACATTATAACTGATGGCCAATTCCCACATTCAAAAACGTTCAAAGCTAGTCTGGATCTCGAATCAGTGTCAATTAATGTCAAAAACTTTGGTTAATTAGTTTTGAGTTTTTCTAGAAAAAAATAAACAAAATGAACCAGAAATTACCTGGAAAGGTATATCAGACACGGTGATAGCCAAATAGTAGGACCGTAGCGAGTACCATCGATTGAAGTGTTCTTTTATCAGCACAGGCATCTCAAGGGGAACTGGAAAATACATATATTAATTAATAATCCATTTTAACACTAGTAAATAACTAGATTTTGGGCGTGGGTTCGAACCCAAGCAGGCGCTTTACTTTGTGTAAATAATTTCATCACCACTGCTCTCAAAACTGTGAAGGAAAACATCGTGAGGAAACCGGCATGTCTTAGAACAAAAAATTCGAAGACATTTGTGACATCTACCAACCCGCACTGGGCCCGCGTGGTAGATTACGGCCCACTCCCTCTCGCAGAGCGAATGTCTGTGTCGCTTTGCAAGATTAAAAGACAAATTTTGCATATCGTTTTTTTTTGTACGTAGTTTTTATATAAAAAACTTGATCGACCTTCTCAGTGGTTTTTGACATTACTTTAGAACGTGAGGAAATGATACGTACATTTTCCGATGGAAGAAATAAAACCAGTTTTTCTTGCCATACAATGTTTTATCCTCAAAGAACATAACTTGATATGTTAAGATATTGCAGGTAAAGTTGTTTTGGAATTTCCCGAGGGAAGGAAAGATAATGCCATTTTGTTTATGCAGGTCGAGTGTGGGCTACCATAACCCATACCATAAAGGCCTGTCCTCTTACTCAGCGCAACTAACTTTTAGCGAGGGCATTAATCACAGACAATTTTTTTTAAAGTAAATACTTCTATAGGCGCGTTGAGCGATTTTTGGTCGGGAATCCATAAGTTTATATTATGGATTCGCATCACCGACATGCTCGCACCGTAGTGCTGTACTATAGAAGCTAGATGGCGCTAATACCAGTTTTAAGTTTTCACTTTTGAGGGCAGTCCCCATGACTGCTTATTTTGTTGTTGTTAGAACTAGGGTTCAATCTTATATCACATTACATAGGTACTTCATAAAGTAACGCCTTCTCATATCCTAAAATGTACATTTATGAATTGAAAAAGTCACATTGGCCACATTGGTTCAAATCCGGGCAAGTGCACGGATTTGAACCCACGTGCATGAGAGGAGGCCTTAACCAAACATAACAAAAGTTTTTGATACTCACAACTCAGTATAGTGATGGTCATCGAGGTGTACATGAGGAACAGCATGTTGAAGAACAGGAAGCCGAGGTTGGAGAGTACTTTGGAGCCGTCGTTGCCGATGTCGTAGTATAGCGCACCGATCAGAAAGCCCACCAGGATGTGCGCGAAGAGGCGGAGGTACATGAGAGTCTGTTGGAAAGGCGTACATTGTAGACTTAATTACGAATAAAAAATACTCGTAAACGAACAGATCATGTTTTGACGCAAATACCTAAATATTATTTATTCTATTTGAAATGATCTTGGACCTTATATCCATGTCGTGTGTGTATCTTAAATAAACCGTGTGTTTCCTACTAAGTCCTAAGCGGAATATGTTTGCTTTTTTTACTTTTTTTTTTTTTATTATGGATATTGTTCTGTGTTTAAATAGTGTAAATGGCTTCGGCCGTTCTTTTTAAAATAAAATAAATAAGTATAAATTCAGAAACGACCCAAACCGCACGGTTCCAATTGGTCGTTTCTGAATTGGTCTTCTGACGTCCCCATGTAGGCTCATAGGTTTATTTTATTTTATTTTTAACATTGTAGGAAACCTTTCATCTTTTTCGAGGACAGAAATGCATTAAATAAAATAGCCTCCAAAAGTGACGGTGGTTGATGCCTACATATTCGTTGTCCTATCATTACTTACCATTCATTTAACGATCTTGTAGCTTGGCTAATATTTTTACACGGCCACGTAATAATTTTTTTTTATATGTATATAGGTAAGACGAGATAATTGCACGTGGTTTACTTTTATAATGACTAGCCAAGTCCCAGTTTTGAGAATATAATTTGACTTTCCACACTTAGCTACGACTTTTAATATGAATGGTCATGATGAGTAAGTGTGACAAATAAAAGTTAAAAAAGGTACAGTACGACACAACTTAGATGTAGCATAGATTTGAAAATTTTCATTCATTCATTTCAATTTCACGAATGTATAGGCTATAAAACTTTACAAGTTATTGCGTTTTCGAAAGATCATTTTCACCTAAAGCAGTAATAAAGATTGGTGATTGTGAAGGCGCACTCAGTTCGGATGGTGATCGGTTTAACGAACTTTGCCGATGCTACATCTAAGTTGTGTCGTACTGTATGACAGAGACTGCATTCGACTATTTATGACATGACCTGGATAAACAAGCTGTCCAACTTCTAAGTCAAACATAACCTAAGTTGACCAATTAACACATTGGCAAGATAAGAATCTGTCATAGAACTTTATCATAACATGTATTTCTTTTTTTAAATCTTATAATTAGTGCTATATAAACACCGTTACTTCTAACATGTTCAAAACTACGGTCATTGGCCCAAGAATGTATTTTTTCTGACATCTAACAAGTTATTTTAGAGTCAAGCTTTTATTACAAAAAATACTAACGGTGCAAGACATATATGTAAATGACAATAAATATTTATATATTAACCAAACAATGGATGACGAAATAATTCATTGTTGTTTAAAAACAAATGACCGTCATGACTTAGCCCTACAAGTCTTTTAATATATTCATATAGTATTGGTTCTATCTGCAATGCAATATTAGCCAGAATAAATTAAATCTACACAATTACTTTATAATTTATTTTCTTGACATCTTATCCTTTGTAACGGAAACACCCTTTGACAAATGGTGTCATATGGATCTCTATTATAAATCAATATGAATTGTTAATATTGTTATACTCATAAATCATAACACAACTAATAAACATAAATATCACACAATGGCAATCGTACAATCTGAACTGAATGATTATTCAGTTTGTCATTGCGTGTTAGTTTCATTCATTCATTTGTGGTTATTTTAAAACATAACCAAAACTGTGCCAATTTGCACGACGTTTTCGTCTTCTGAGAAATTTTTACTATCTGTATTTTTACTATATTATTAATGTATCATCGTTTATAGCTAAAACCTATCGCTTGAGCTAACTTAATTCTTTATCCTGGTAAAATACTTTGCAATACAGTCTATGGCTCAATTTACACCGCCGCGCCGCGAGGAATGGAAGCGAATTTTTATAATAGCAAAATGAACTTTATGTCAATTGTGTAACGTACAAATTAGATACGAGCTTGTACCTTCGGGAATTACAGAGAATGCGCGGAATTCTCCAGAAAACGCGCGACCTGTTATTTAACTCGTACCTAGTTTGTACGTTACACCATTGACATAAAGTTCATTACGGTTTGTACAAAAAAAGTCGCTTACATTCCATTCCGCGGCGGTGTAAATTTTGAGCATATATGTCCCGAGACACGCCATTGCTACTCGGGACACGAAACATTCATTTATGTTTCCATGACAATCAGATGTCAAACGCAATCGACATGTATGACATTGAAGCTTGTCATGTATTTCTATCTCTGACGGACGACCCTGTCCAAATGTCAAAGGTTGTCTGTTGTATATAGCAAGCGGTATGAATCAAGTTATCCTGTACAGCTATTTTGTTAAATTCATTTTCTAAATTCACTCAAATGATCGCACTAGAACTTATCTATTTTTAAAACAATTAATACTCGGGATTTCACGTCTCGACACTGTGCGCGACCTAAGGGCCTAGTGGGAGTTTCTTTTAACCATACGCATCGACTGCGTTCGGCGCTCCGATTCATGGTCCTTCACCAGCGAAGGGCCAATCGGAGCGCCGAACGCAGTCCATGCATAAAGTCGAGATGGATTAAAAGAAACTCACACTAGGGCCTCTGAGTTAACCTTAGTCAAAGTAGTCATATTTCGACTGATAAATCTGTTTTGACACAACATTGTTTTGTCTATTGCAGACCCCGCTGTTTCATTGTCTACTTCTGACACTGTTATTTAGTGTACGAATGTGGTACTTAGTACCCTAGTGCACTTTGCAGTACTTAGTACACTTACCCAATCTCTTCTGCTGAACAGCAGTGTCCTCTTGAGTACGACCCAGAACTGCGTGAGTTCTGACGTGGCATATCGTCTGGGAGAAGCCTCGCCTCCTAGCAACGCGACTTCTACGTTATCCTGCTTCTCTGTGTCCATTTGGACTACCAGCGGATCACCTGGAGAGAAGGGTTTGGAGGTTAGAAATGTTAAAGACGATAAAGGGCAAATATTTAATAAGTAACATCACACAACGCCTTAGGGCTACAATGGATAGGCTGAGTTACATCGTACACCGAAATTTCGATAGTATGTTTTTATGTAACAGAGGAGAGGAGGAGAGGTCTATTGCTATTAACCAGGCACAAATTTTGACTCCGGGCTCATACTGAGAAATTCCAGATAGAAAAACCCAATTTTACTTCATCAGACCCGAGAATCGAACCCTACGTTACCCTACGTTGTGTCTGCCAGTCGCGCTTGTGATAATTGGACCAACCCATTATTAACTGTATGCTCACCTATGTTCCGTTAGACAAGTATGTGACCAAGATTATGATTATGCCATTAAACCATACTTTTTGCAAACGAAAGGACATACATTTTTTAACAATTACTTTGGGCATAAATAGCAATTTAGAAATGCTACTTCAAGAATTACATCATGCATCTTCTATGTTTACGAAGTTTTAAAATCCGTAATCAGACAACATAGTTTAAAATGTTGTTACGCTTATTTAAGTAGGAAATAGGAAAAAATGTTTTAAAAACACGATAAAGGCCTTATCATAATTACATATCCGCTGTTTCGACGGGCAGATAAAGTTCAGCGAATCAGTCCTAATTACTGGCAGTCCGACAACCGATCGCCAATAAAAGAAAAGAACAAGGTCAGGAGTGGAAACGCCGAGAGGGACGCCTTATAAGGACATATAGTGACCTTATTGGTGATGTTCTTCTGAAAGGTCAGGTGCGTAGTACTCGCAACCGGCGTGCGTGTATGACCAGAGTATGAACGTAAACAAAGCAAAAGGAGTATGTAAGGATCTGCCTACCCCAATGAGATGGTGTGAGTTTATGTATGTATATAACAAGGAAATTGTGAACAACCTTCGTTCTGTTACTGAGACAACACGGTAGGGTTAAAAGTCATGGCACGAGACCCATGATGCTATCACGTGGATACAGCATATATTATATAGATGTATTAATGTATTAACACGAGTAAGCCATTTGCTAAAGGATAATAAAGTAAGAACAAAGTCCGTAAGTCGGAGCAAAAAAAGTACGAGTTGAAGCAAAAAAAGTAACCAGTTACAATTTTTACCTGTCTGCGTTAAAAGGTGGGTGTTGGTGACGTTTGGTGACAATATTCTAAAGATGACATATACTAACATCACGCCTGTATTCCCCGAAGGGTTAGGCAGAGGTGTACCTATAGTACACCCACATTTCGCCAGATATGTTTAAGTCCCATGTAACAGGGGGCGAGCCTATTACCATCAACCGGACACAAATCCAGACTCCGGGCTGCTACTTAGAAATTCCAGATGGAAAAACCCAGCAAAACTTTGCCCGAACCGGTAATCGAACCCATGCTCAGCTTGCGACTACTAGACCAACGATTATTTGTTTTTAATATCCTAGCAAGTACGGTTGGCTTTAAAAGTTGGCATAAAAACCCTTTTACTGTGATTTATTTTTAGTCCGTTACATCAAAAAATGACAATATCTATTTTCGCATAATCTCAACAAAATAAAATTACCTACCACGCTATGACTAATACACATGGACATATCAAATACATAACAAAGGCAATTCGTCACGCATTCATAAGCACAATTTTCGTAAATTGTCTCTAACAGCATTATAATTTAGCTTTTTACACATACAGTATTAAAACTAGTAGTTTTTTATTTATCTTTTTTGAATACAAATATCCAAGATGAAAATTAAAACAAGTATTAAAGATCGCTAGTGTACGATGTAGCCATATTCGTGAGCATTCATTTATTTGTTTTAATCGCTCATCTGTCGCAGTTCGCGTCGCGGCCTAATGTAGCCTCAGCCTGAGAGGGGGTTTTTGGAAATTCGACATTAAGGCTGCCTGTCCACCGGAGCGGAGAGGAGAGGAGCGGAGCGGAGGTGTGTCAATATTAACCAATAGAATCAAAACTCCGCTTCAGAGGTGCGATTTGGCACATCTCCGCTCGTCTCCTCTCCTCTCCTCTCCAGTGGACAGGCAGCCTTCATTCATAACAATCGGTTCCGTGGTTCAGCCGTTTACAGGTGACAAACAGACAGGGTTATATTCGCATTTATTAACCGACTTAAAAAAGGAGGAGGTTTTTGTATGTTTGTTACGCGATTACTCAGCCAATTGTGTTAATTCTGAAAGTGGGCAACGTCGCAAATAGATGTCAAATATTTCGCTGTTTTCATTAATTTGGCAATATTACTGTATGGAAATAGAAAGAAAGAAAGAAAAATAAGTTTATTTGTAACAGAAACACGTGCATAAAAAATGTGTCGAAATATGAAATGTGGCTAACTAGTGAACTAAAATATTGAGAAATGCAATAATTAATATCGTAGCATCGAATATTTAGATGTATAAAAAGTATTTTTTATTGCCAAATTAATCAAAACAGGTAAATATTTGACAGCTATTTGCGACTTTTAGGATAAGCGCTCTTAAGGGTACGTTAGTCGGTCATTCTTCCATACAAACGTAGTATGGTGATTAACTACTCATTCAGATCAAAACTAAAAATTATATCAATTTGTCTTGTCCGTATGGAAGCAGAATTGGAAAAAAAAATACTGGTTTGGAAGTTATGAGCGTCGAAACTTCCATATTTCAACACGAATTTTAACTCGTCGTTTAAGCGTAAATTTTATATAATTTATTCTGAGAAACTAATATATCTTCCAAAACTAAAAATAAGTATAAATTAATAGGTTAGGTTACTTATTTTGAGCGTAAATAAATAACATACGTAGTAAGAAAATGGCAAAATAGAAACCGTACAGGGATAGATAATTTATTCGATAGTTCAAATAATTTTATTTTGAGTAAATAAATCCAGTCCAGTTTTTTCATAATATCTATACGCCCAAAGGTGGTCTGTTCATGAAATTTCACGCGCAAGTTTTTGTTATAAATCATCGTCTATTTCATTAAATAAATTAATAAATATATAAATAAAAACTAGATAAATAAATACTTAACAAATAAAACTAAAAAAATAAATATTTAGACTAATTTGCATGCATCACGTCAAGCCCACCATCAAGTTCGAGCCGTCGTCGACTAGTGTACCCATAAAACAAGTTTCTTCCTCGATGCACGTGACTTTAACCTTTATAATTATAAAATGCGAAATAAAAACACGACGACGAGTGACGTTTTGTCATTTTTGCAGGCTTAACAAATGCATCATTATGTACGAGTAATATAATTTACATTTAAGTTGCTCAGGAAATAGTCATACATTCCAAATTATTTGAATTAAAATGATTAACATTTTTTTTTCTAGATACAATTTCTAGACCTGCATGGAAATCTACAATGAAAACTCATTATACAAGCATTAGTTTATCGCCGTTCAAAGTTCATGTTATGTATTGTGAACCGTTATCAATGTGCCGTGGAAGTTGGTTGTGTAACCCAGCCATTGCTGTGGTAACCCATAGTTTAGACTTTATACTACCGGGTTATATTACTACGTTTTTTACTGGATAGGAACAATTATCGCTTGACGTGATTATGTTGATGAAAACATGTTTTCCATTACATGTGAGCCAAAAGAATGATTTTTTATCGTTTTCTTTGTGTTTGATGTGTTCCACAATTTACATTCATTGTTCAACAATGAATGTCCTCACACTCACAATATTAAATTGATCACTCAATTTGTGTATATTATTATGCATTCTTAAAGACCATTGTCTTTGCATGCCATGTATGTTTTCAGAAAAACAAACACTAAATAAATGAAAATCGTACAGTATCTTTTGTCTAATAAATTGGCATAGAACCAGAAGGAACTTTTGTAACTACTTAACTTGTGGGTTTGTGACTATTAAATTCTAGGTCTTCAATAATATATTATTTATTTAATATCATAGACAAGACATTATTCTAAACATGATTAGCACATGAGACACAAACAGGATGCATCGTTACCTCTGATCTCTGTTATCAGTCAAATGCAAACTCATACCCCTTTATCATTTCATTATGAATGTTGATGTATGAATATTTCACGATTGGGAAGCACGTGAAAACGGGTTATCTCAATTATAAGAACATTAGTATAATGAGTCATACATAGTATCTATATGTATATCTAGATTAGTGCAAGGTTATATTTGTTAAATCTATGAAGATCAATGAATATTTAAGGACTTAAGTGTTGCTTAGTGACAATATTATTTTGAACTATACATTTAATTATTAGTAGCTAGCCAATTAAAAACTGTACATTGAATATTTTTGTAAAAAAGTAATTAAGTACTGCGAGGTGTGGGAACGATTCTGATGCCGAAAACATTTTTTTTAAGATTTTTTACCGTTTGTTTGTATGTACGATCTGGATTGACGCAAAAACTACTGAATACATTCTGTTCAAATTTTGCACAAACATTCCTTAAAGGTCTGGTCATCAAATAGGATATATATCATCACGCTATTTGCTAGGGAGGATCAGCAATATTACATTATGTCCGTATTCCTCAACAGTTCACCGCGAGATTTAATTAGAAGAGAAAAAATGCAGATAGAATCCACATTTACATGAGCGAAGCAGCAGCTGGGGGCACCCACCATTTTAAATAAAAATCTGTTTCTGATGGTTTTAGTGATCAGTCTGTATTATACAGTCCTTTCAGTTATATACCTCAGATATCAACCTTATAGCAACGAGAATAAAGATCACTGAGATGCAATATCAGAGATAGAATAACTATGAAAGGACAGGGGGCCTACCACAACCACCAGATAGTAATTTCTAGGCATATTAATTCTAGTAGACTGAGCCTAGATATTAGTAGAGTAGTAGTAATAAAAGGTAAGTCCTACAGGATAGAAAGTGCTGGGGGCCTACCACAACCACTAAAAGCAGTATTATTTTAATCTTACTTCAGTGGGGGAAAGAGATGGTGCTATACGACCTATAGAGCTTCATCTCTTTCCCACACTATAGTAATATTAAAATAATACTGTTTTTAGAGGTAGTGGTAGGCTCCCTGGTTTGATGTAACAGACTTTTTTTTAAATTGGACTGTTTTTGGTAAGCAGTTGCTCCATGTAAAATAGCTGCATCTGGTTAGACATGAAGCCGACCCCAATATGTTGGTAAAAGGCTAGGCAGATAGATTATCTGTTCTATGGTGCTCAATAACCTTACGGCGCTGCGTGCTTACCTAGGACGGGATTTCCTCATATTATACCACCGCAAAAGGACCAAACCAGTTTTTTTAATGGCTACCTACCAAGTAACATATGTGCGGAACATCTCTATGCAAATTAATTATTATTATTATGTAAGGTAGCACGCAACCTAACACGCGACAAATAAATTATTAATTCACGACAATATCCATCGCTTCCGGAATTATTAAATACCTACTAGCTTCTGCCCGCGACTTCGTCCGCGTGAAATATCAGACCCCAAGCCACCGCATCGTATCGCATCGCCCGCCCGCGCTATTACTTTGTTTTCGCTTAGAGTTCTTTCTGACTTTTTTTCTTTTTGCTGGGCTCCTAATCGTATCGTAATGTTAAATAGCTTAAAAACCTTTTCTGCTCGGTTTAATTGGTGGTAGGGCTTGTTCTAAGTCCGCCTGGCTAGCTACCACCATCTTATCTAAGTCTGTCGCCATAACAGCAATGTTAACAGCATTGTTGTGTTTCGGCAGTTAGAAAATACAATAGTCGACGTATAATTTTAGTAACCTAATCCGCTTAACTGTTCTTAAGGAGTCATAAAGAACCCTGTAAGAAATCGACATGTGTTTCACCTCTCTACGAGGCATCCTCAGGATGACGATTGACTTGTTGCAAATCCGGATACGAAGTGTTGCCACGATAAGAGCCGAAAGCAAAGTGAGCCAAACGAGCGCGTGAGTGTGCTCTTGTCGTGGCAACACGTCGTCTATTGGGTTTTTCCATCTGGAATCTCTCAGTAGCAGCCCGGAGACTAGATTTGTGCCCGGTTGATGGCAATAGGCTCGCCCTTCATGGCATTTAAAAAACATAACTGGCGAAATGTGGGTGTACTAGAGGAACACATCTGCCTAACCCTTCGGAGAATAGAGGTGTGAGATGTTATGTTATTATAAATGCTTTAAGTGTGAGTTTGATTGAGGAGCCCGTGGCTAAGTACATAATAACAAGTCGCACGGGTCGATTCATCAGGTTAAGCTACGCTTGCCAGGGTAGGTCAGTGGATGGGTGACCATCTTCACATACCGAGACTGCGCCGTACCTCGGAAAGCACGTTAAGCCGTTGGTCCCGGCTGTCATTCGTGGATCTTTGACAGTCGTTACGAGTCGTCAGAAGCCCGAAAGTCTGACACCAGTCTTATCAAGGGGTATCGTATTACCCAGTTACTGGGTTGTGGAGGTCAGATAGGCAGTCGCTCCATGTAAAATACTGGTATTCAGCTGCATCCGGTTAGACTGGAAGCCGACCCCAAGATAGTTGGGAAAAAGGCTAGGAAGATTGATTTTTTAAGTGTGAGTTTGATACAAGTTTTTCTTACCTTTAGCAATTTCGCTGGCAGCATACTGCAGGATTCCGTTCTGTAAGTTTCCATTGCCGTTGGTGTTGTTCCCGTCTCTGAACTTCTCCTGTACTTGTGCGAGGTCGTTCTTGTTCCATTCCTTGTTGAGAGACTCTTCCATAGCCTTCTTGTTGTTGTACTCTGGAACTTTGCTCTCTGGGAAGGGCTGGCCGTTTCTGCGAAGAAAAGGCGAAAATTTGATGGTTAATAATTAATCATGGTTTGTAATGAAACTCTTAGACCTGAAATACTGTCGTGGCAGCGACACGTAGAAGAATTGAGTTGCAGGAATTATAAAAAAAAACAATAAATGTGTCACGATTCCAAATAGTAGCACAGATTAGTACAGATGGGACATTCCGCAACATTATTTAAATAAAAAGCGACTCTTGTTACGACACAATAAAGTGCAATTCAGGTTGCACAGCGCTCATTAACGACAGTTATATTCACCTAAGTTGCCTCTCTTTCTACCGCTAACTCTTATATCTTCTGACTTCATTACGCCTACTGAATTCGACAAGTCGAGCCCGCCGCGTACCTACTTGTAACTTCATACCTAAAATTCTGTGTCCTATCTGTATTAATCTATGATAGTAGGTCCTATTGAGAAGAACTGGCGAGAAACTTATTGGATGCTCTTGTATGGTTTCAGATAGGTATATGTATTACTTAGTCGTTAAAATTGATAACAGGATGAAAGCAGTAGCGAATCCAGGGGGGAGGGGGGGGGGGGGGCTAAAAATATAAAAATAATAAAATATTTTATTTCCAAGTAACAAGACTCATATTGTTAGTAACACTTACAAACTATGTTAGTAATATACCTAAACAACTACACAACAAAAGAAATAAAAGGCTCAAACACCCCCTCAAGCTCAAGGACTAAAGGGCTCAAGCCCCCCCTAAAAGCATCTAAGTTCTGCTGTGACAAATCTTAAAGTGAACCTGATATTATTCTAATTTAACTTTATAGCAAGCCTAAGGTACAGACGCCAGCACATCAATCTGTCAAACTCTACTCCAATGTGTCAAATTTTCCCAATCAACATTGAACCTTATTCTTTCGCGATAAAGTTGAAAATCTATTAAAGAAAATTGACAGATTGTAGTAACTTGCTGTGTTGGCGTCTGTACAACATTGTCATCAAATTATCTCTTTATAAGTAAGTCGTTTTTTTTTCTATAACATATTTTGTTTACGTGACGAATTTTGAATCCACTCATTCTGCCACTCATGCCTGGTGTATATTCACCAAGATATCTCTGTTAGTCTACAACATACGAAGTCATTGATGAATTTGCGAAAAGTAATCCGAGAAGGCTTGCAAAATGTTGTGTGGTTTTTTAATGTTTCCCTACTTTGCTAAATAAAAAGCAACCGGTTGCACTCAGAGAGTGCCGGCAGAAGTGAAAACTTGAACATTAACGTTGTGCATTTTTGAATAAACACTTTTCATAAAGTATGTTTTCACTGCTTTTTTTTACCCATCAATATGGATAAAATTTCTTACCTCACAATCTTTACGTAATATCAAAGAATTTTGATATTTACTGACATTTACTTTGTCGGTTGCAAGGCAACGGATCTTACGGTCACGTCTCCTGACGCGAGTTTAACTTTTTTTACCCATCCCAAAAAAGTGTACAATGCAACGCCGCTAAAAAAGTTTTCACTTCAAGAAACCTACCCTCAGTAGAGTCAAGTCCCTCGTCCCAAACGACAATGGATGAAAGTAGCCTAGGGAGAGACTTATACTGCCGCCATAAGGAAAAAGGGCACATCTAACATTTTATAAATAGGGAGAAAATCGAGTTTAAATTTTTTATTGGTTATTGGCGAAAAATATCGACTAAAATATTATTTTTTGAAAATAGATGAATTAAAATAAATTCATCTTCACGATTCCCATACGATTATTGAAAAATAAGTTTTTATTTTTTTATCATTTATTAAATAATCAACATTTTCTCTTTCAACATAGCATAAAAAATTAAGTTAAGTTATTAATATTACAAATAGAGGGCATAACTAACCAATTGTGACTTTTCATTCTGACATTTTGTGAAAAAACAACACGTCAGGCACAACTGGCGGGATTCGCTTCGTACCTCAACCCCCCTCACTTCACCTTTAGTCCAAGATTTTTGGTAGTAAAGGCATAACTGCTAGTTGTGACTTTTCTTTTAAATTAAATGTCAAGGTCTAGTTGGTAAACTTTAATTCAGAGAGCTCATCTGTGGTAGTTATGCCTTTAATATTTAACGCAGGTCAATTATGCCTTTTCAAGTAAACAATTTATATATTTATCGTGATACAAATAAAAACCGCATTTATGCAAATGTGACCTTTGACGTACTATAAGTCAGATGTGCTCTTTTTACGTATAATAATTTAAAAAGTGGCTCAGTTGTGCCTTTTGAGCTTACGGTATTTTTGTTTATCTTGTTCCTAAAAATTTTACAAAAATATTGGCAATGGGCCTTTTTTTTCTGATTCCGAATATGTATATAACTCAATTTCGGAAAAAAATGTTAGTTGTGCCCTTTTTCGTTATGACGGCAGTATAACCAACATGGGTTATTTTTTTTTTTGGGGGGGAAATCATCCAATGACTTCTTCCGCTCTGGGCGGAGCGGAAGGGCGTGTCAGACTTACTGATTAAAACCCACCCGTGTTCCTTGCCTTGCCTAGACGGGGGCCACGGTTTCCCCTTAGGGTAATATGGGTACCTTCTAAGCTTGGGAATGGGCAACTAGCTTTATATTTCTGACTGACCGACTCCTTGACAATTCAAAGTGCCTAAATGCTTTTAGTTTGAGTTGATGCAGCTTGTACTTTTACCCTCATATAAAAACGCGCAGTAACGTTACAAATAATAACTGATAGATCATAACCCAAACCTTTTTTCGAGGTTCAAGTTTAGCGTAACTTTATTTTAAAGTTTATAATAATGTAATTCCTGTTCCTTATAAAGTGAATAATTAGTACATAAGAGGGTACCTTGGTGTCAAATTGGCCGGCTGTATTAACTTGTTTTATATGTAACGTGTAAAAGTGTAGGTACCTATACTTTTGTTTAGTTTGCTGTTGATCTCATAAGTTGTTATTATAGTTTTACTTATTCTACATCACGTTCATCATCTAGTTTTACTTATTCTACCAACCCGCACTGGGCCCGCGTGGTGGATTACAGCCCACTCCCTCTCATAGAGAGGAGGCCTGTGTCCCAGCAGTGGGAACATTAATAGGCTGATGATGATGATGATGATGATGATTCTACATCCGCATGCTCCGTCATTAGACGGCAATTAATTTTGTTAAAAGTTAAATTTCATGTAAGTGAACTGTATCATGTTCTTATGAAATAAAGATTCTTTAAACCTAATACTCTAGCCATGTTAGTTCAGCGTCGCAACGCATATTTCTAAGACACAGTTTGCATGTGTCCTGCAAATATAAATTGCATGCGCGTTGAGTTTACTTAAACATGTCATTTCAAAATGCGTTACAACACAACGGGCTGGCTAGGCAGGCCTCAGAATAAACAATGGCTCACACAATACGTCTAGGTATACATTGTCAACGAGAATTCTACGTGAAGAAATCCGTAATCTTCTAGACTCGTACCGAAAAAACTTTTTATCAACAGCACAAGTAATTAGCCAGTCAGCATAGTGATAGCGCTGCCAACCGCCCGAGGTGGGCCCGCCGAAAAGTCAGGGAAAATAATTGATAAGCAAATTGACTACCAACTTAAATTGATCGTATATTCAAATCACAACTGTTATTCTTCCACAGTTATATAAATGGTATATAAAATTAAATAACACGGCAAACTGAGGTAGGGAGTCAATTTTCCTAACAATTAATCTCCCTAGCTGTACATTTTACTTTTAAGTATCGTCACTCGTAGATGCTATTACATAAATCAGTACGCGGCTGTTGATATAGCAAACTGAGTTCTAAGTCCCGCTATGTAATGGATGGCAACCCATCCACAGACCGACTTCGGCAAGCATTGCATAACCTTGAAGATCAACCCGTGTGGCTGTTAATATTTGTACTAAATTCCATGTGCCTCAAACGCCTGCCACACGGTCGCCAACCGCGTCCTGACAGAGGTGACCTTGGTGGATTACAATCGTGTAGATCAGTGGCTCCCAAACGAACCACTGGTGGGACGCGATCGCGAGCGAATATTGTATGAGCCTTGAAAAATATATCTTCAGGAATGATTAATATTAAAACTAAATACCGAAATTAATTGGACGTAACATGGCGACTAAAAGTAACTAAAATTTAAGTTGATGCTACAAAACAAATACATCCTTCTCATGAAATAGCACTCCTTGTATTTAATTAAGTAGTAACATTTTCGATTGCACCTGAATGTTTTTTTCCTTTTTGAACAGTCCTTCATTCATATAGTTATGCCCCTTTTTTTCTCTATGACAGCAAAGAGGTGAGTCCCGAATTTGGAAGTTTTTGTTAGGTGGGTCGCGGTTCAGTCAACTTTGGGAACCACTGGTGTAGATGATGGTTTACGACCAAACGTTGAAACAACTTTGCCGGTCGCCAACCAAGGTCACCTCTGTCGGGGACGCGGTTGGCCACCGTATAGTAGACAAAATCAACGACCGCGTATTGTGTGCCATCGTGTACGGAAGTACCAATTTATAGTTCATCTCACCTGATATCATTCTTGCCGTTATCAATGGCTCGCACAAGCTTGCCAGTGTTATCTCCGTACTCGCCGCACGACACTTCAATGATGAACGAAGCTGGGTTGTGGTACGAGGGACACTGCAGACTTAGGCTGCCTAGCCATTCAACTGTTGGGAGAGAACAAAATTTTGTTAATTATTTATGACTGTTTAAAGATGTCCTAGGTTCCCTAGAGCAGTGGTGGCCTAGTAATGGCCCCGACTTACGAGTTGTAGGTCATGCATGGGTTCGAACCAGAGCAGGCGCTTTACTTTGTGTAGATATTCATCACCACTGCTCTCAAAACGGTGAAGGAAAACATCGAGAGGAAACCGGCATGTCTTAGAACCAAATATTCGAAGACATGTGACATCTATCAACCCGTACCGGGCCCGCGTGGTGGATTACAGCCCACTCCCTCTCATAGAGAGGAGGCCTGCGTCCCAATAGGCTGATTATGTGTTATGAGAAGTTCCAAATAAATACAAAGTAAGTAGATGTATGTGCTCAGGGTTATTCAAGCAATCAACACGCGAATACACGGTCGGTCTTTTCGTTCGGAAAACTGGAAAGCGTCCTCTTCCGGCGCGACCACGCGAGCAGGTTCTCAAAAAAAAGTTTGAACGATCGTGTATTCGCACGTCGATTGCTTTTAAATGGGACGCGGGGTTATAATATAATATTTAAAACAATAATAATAATAGCAAAGGAATTCGTAGGCGAGCAATGAACAATCATTATTTAAATCTGAGGCTAACTCCTGAGTAGTCCTGAGGTATACTGAAAATTCGTTAAGTCTATCAGCGGTGGAGAAGCTGTCAAATTCTCTGCCAGTTATTGTGACGATTGACCA
The DNA here is from genome assembly GCA_948150665.1 of Conistra vaccinii. Lineage (NCBI taxonomy): Eukaryota > Metazoa > Arthropoda > Insecta > Lepidoptera > Noctuidae > Conistra > Conistra vaccinii. The sequence continues at coordinate 20,894,041 of OX411320.1, read as the reverse complement.
AACTGCACGCACTGCACTGACACGAGTTTTGCTTCATTATTGAGTGTTTTATGGTAAAACTTAAACATAGTGAAATGTATAACATACCAAGTCTTCCTGTGCTGCCTTGGTAGACACACTGTCCATCAGCCAACGTATATAAATGATCAAACATCTCAAACAGCCTCGCAGACGGCTGATGAATAGTACAGATGATAGTTCTGCCTCCCCTCGCCAAGGTCGCCAGCAGCGATATACATTGGAAGCAGGAGGAGCTATCCAGGCCGGAAGTAGGCTCGTCAAAGAACATGATAGGAGGGTTGTTGACCAGTTCCAAGGCGATTGAGAGACGCTTCTTCTGGCCTCCAGAGAGATTCGAGGTCATTGTCTTGTGGTGCTCTGATAGACCCAGTGTTTCAAGGATTTCGTGAATCTGGAAGAGAGGTTGTTTTGTAATTGGGTCTGATAAATATGGTTGCTGTAGTTAGAGTCTACCATCAACTTGGTGATTAAATGACTCAAGCTAAACAAAAAAGTAAACAAGTAAGATAATGAGGGTCATTATCTTATTTTTCTATTTTTGTCATGACGACAATGAACCCATGTGCGCGATAAAATAACATCAGATTTGTGGGTCAAAATACGGTGTTGTTTATGTTTCTACAAATAAATAATACAATATACTCCGAAACGTAATTTCCAACTCTTGTAAGTTATTAACAAAAATTACCAGTAGAGTATATTGATCAAGACCACTTTTTATAAACATGCATGAATTACAATTTTGTTACTCAAGTCTATTCAAATAATTGTTCCCAAACGACGACGTTTTTACCATTAAAACAAATACCAACTTTATGTTGGGGCAAATTAAGTTGATTTCAGAGTGACTAATTCCATTACAAAATTACAAAAAAATATTGAAGTTGTAACAGAAACTTAACTTTATGTAAGTACAGACATTACAGTTATTTTTGCGAAATCACATAAATTGGAAACTAAACAAATTGTGATAGATGACATACCACTTCTTCCTTGTCAGCGCTGGTGGTAGCACTGGGCAGCTTCAATGCCGTAGCCACCGCCATGGCTTCCTCCACCGTCAGGTTACCATGCAGCTGATTATCCTGCATGATGTAGCAGGACAGCTTGCGGAAGCCCGACAGGTTACGCTCCATGCCATTCACTGTGACGCTGCCTTCCAATCCTGAGGTTCTGAGGAAGAGAAGGTTATGTTAAGTTGGATTGTGAATAAGTTCGAATGCTAATAAAGGGTTGTAATTGTAAATGCCTTTAGCGGAATCGCAGTGGATAGATTTTATTTATTTAGCTAGATACTAGTTATTGCTCGCGACTTTTTTTGTGGGTAAATGCAGCCGAAATTCGGGCTATATTTGTGCTGCAGAAAGGAGCCATTCGAGCAATTTATAACCTAAGTTGTAGGCATTCACTGAGGGATATATAAATAAATAAAAAAATAAAATAAAAGTTTATTTGGAACAATAACACAAGACACAAGAGTACAACAAATAAAACTATGATAGCTGCAAAAGTATAAACTGAAGCACAGAAAAAAAAAAAAATTAAGGAAATAAACATAATGACAGTCGCGTCTCAATATGTATATGAGAACCTGATTTATGTAAAAAAGAATATAAATCTATATTCTAAACACAGCGACATTCATAGCATAAATACTAGAAACAAAGATTTGTTAATTAGTAATTCATTAAGTGCCAAAATATACGTTTTTACAACCAATAAATCATTTATATGTCAAAAAGGTTTATAAAAAATTAAAGATTACTTAGACGACAAAAAGGCTTGGGACTAAAAGCTAATCCAATGTAAGTACCCCTCGAAACAACAAACAAGTGTTTTAGAATGAATAACACTATGATCTCATATAATTTTTTAGTTTGTTTTATTTGACTGCATATGTAAATTAATTTTTATTTTTATTTATTGTTGACATAGTCTACTCATTACAATGTTTTTATTTTATGAGTTGTATTACTATTGGTACCTAATGTAAATGATTTTTTGCATAAGTACTATTATATAGAATCGAGTTTTTCCGACTAAACAGATAGATGTGCTGATGGGGAGTTTGTTGCGCCACTTCTTCTTCCCAACTAAAGCACTAGGAAGTGGTGAAGGGTGGGTGTTTTTGGGGGACTGTCTTATGTAATTTTGCCGTTCGAAAACTGCTGATTCCCGCGGCAGCGGCCGGTGAGCGCTACTTTCAAGTTGCTCGCAGATATTTTTTGACCATTTTCTAATTATCCGTTTTTTTTTTGGGTGGGAAATCATCCAATGACTTCTCCCGCTCTGGGCGGAGCGGAAGGGCGTGTCAGACTTTTACTGACTAAAACCCACCCGTGTTCCTTCCCTTGCCATGCCAGGGGCCACGGTTTCCCCTTGGGACTACCCGCAACCCCGGCAGACTACCCGCAACCCCGGCAGACTACCCGCAACCCCGGCAGATCGCAACCTCCCTAGGGTTTTCGCGAAAATTCGATTTATCAAATCATCCTACGATATATAAGAAATTAATTTGCTAACATGAAAAAATGTTCTAAAATAATTTACTGACTAACTGTAAGGTTGACTCATACTCAATACTATCAAAATATCAGTATCAGCTGATAATCTATTGTGATTTAATCTGACTCACTTATTATATTATCAATCCTAATACTATTTTATCTGTAGCAGGATGTGTCATCTATACCAACCCGCAACCCCGAGCCTATGCATAGTGGATTATTGCCTACTCTCTCAGAGAGAAAACCTGCCAGTAAGAACATAAGCTAATTGTACACTCGACAAAATTGGTGGCTGACCACTTATTACCTTTGTGACCTTCGTAAACAATTTTAACTTAGTACTCTGTGTAATTTTTTTGAACACCTGGCATGTGTAGTCGATTACGGCCTACTCTTTCTCACAGAGAGGAAGGCTGCGTCCCAACCGTAGGAACATAGGCTGATTGTACAATCGAAAAAGTTTGTGTTTGACCACTTTTTATTTAACCTTTTTGTCCTTAGAAAACTATTTAATTTTTAGTATCCTGTGTCATCTATTGGAACACCAGGCCTGTGCAGTAGATTAAGGCCTACTCTCTCTCTCACAGAGAGAAAGCCTGCGTTCCAGCTGCAGAAACATAGGCTGATTGTACCATCGCAGACACGGCGGTAGACCACTTTTCAACCTTATTACTAAGGGCATAAGGATGAGGAGAAAAGAAACGCATCTGACTAAAAGAGAGATGAATATAAATGTTGATAGATGAAGCGGGAGAAGGCAGGCCAAAGAAAAGATGAATGGACTGTGTCACGAATGATATGAAAGAGAAGGGAGTGAATGATAAAGTGACGATTGACAGGGGAGAGTGGAAAAGGAAAACGTGTTGCGCCGACCACAAGTAACATGGGACAAGGGCAGGTAGATGATGATACTAAGGACATAAGGGTGAAAATTGGTTAGCCGCAATTAGCTTTAATGCTGTTATAGCCAGCAGTCCATACCTACCGATGCGATACAATTAATTATCTAATCGATGCTGACAAATTACTTATATATATCAGCTACGATCGATATACCGGGACGGTTAAGTTAGCTTTTTATGTACGACTATTTATTTGTAAATAGAAATAGGAAACGGAAGCGCTGAGTTCGATTAGTCGGTAAATCGACCAAGTGCAGATGGTACCCTGCAGTACGAAGCAGTGAGTTCGACTAGTCGGTATATCGACCAAGTGCGTATGGTACCCTGCAGTACGTCTGGTAGTCCGGTAGTTAAACCCGGGTCCGGAGAAGGTGGGATCAGGTCATGGAGCATCAGCATAACTTAAGACATTATATTTTCATGTGAAGTTAATTAATTAATTTAAAGGATCATTGTTCTCTTTATTTATATCTTCTTTATTCACAAATAAAGTCATTGTCACTCGTTATTGAGGTAGGTAATTCAGAAGGTACATTCAACTCAAACAGCTTCAAACAATAAATACAAGATTTTACTTTGTCTCTCTAAAATTTAAAACAGGCAAGTTTCATTAATCGAGACTGTTCCCTAAAAATAAAAGGAAAAATATTTAATCTTAAATAATATTATAAATGCGAATGGTTGTTTTTTTGTTTGTTTGTTTCGCTTTCACGGCTAAACGGCGAAAACGATTTTACCTACTTTTTATCGATAAACCACGCGGGCGAAGCCGCGGGCGGTAGCTAGTGAACTATATATTATGTAGATATTGGCATCAATATTAAACATACATAATAGGTAGGTAAACATCAAGCTACTGCTACAAAGTGGCCCATGATACTTCATTTGGTCTAGAAGGCTATGAGTACCCTCAGTTGAATTTTATTAACATTATTTAAGAAACCGTAGCCTCTGCATGTTGGACAATAAACAAATTGTAATTATTGTGAATCATAAAACAAAACAAACCAATATTCAATATTTACTACAAAGATCCTGGTTATCGAATCACGCGCAAGCATACAAACATACAAGTAACTTGACTACAATAAGTCAATAACATCCATTACTGACTGCATACATATTTGAAGTTAAAGTCGTCACGTATCATTCCATAACATTACCCATTTACTAATTGTTAGCATAATATAACTTAATCTATACACATATTATAAATTGAAGTCGCTTTTCGTGACTCTGTGTGACCGCATTGTTCTTCAAAACTACGCAATGGTTTTTGATGCGGTTTTCATTTCACCATCCTATATGTACCTATGTTATAGGTAAAACAGGTAGGCAGAATGTAAGTATAGTATTTGCAATCCATCAGATGCATAGTATGCGGCGATTGCGGCAATACAATCCGTTCCACTTGTGTGATTGCCATCAGGCTACTACCATGGCAGCTACTTTTAGGGATCTCGCGCACTAGACGGCCACGACTTCGACCACGTCTAGGGTTGCCAGATGTCAGGCTTTAGCCGGACATGTCCGGCTTTTTACAATCGTGTCCGGTCAAATACAGACAAGTCCGGCCTCTCCGACTTTTGGTCAACCCCGCCCCGCCAAAAGATGCCTGATTATTGGTTGTTTTAATTACTTTCAATGTAATGAAGAAGGCTAATAATTGAATGTTATTTACTTTCAATGTAAAGAAGTTACAAATTACTTTAATAAGAACAAAATTGTGATTAATATTTAAGAGTAGAGTAAGTCTCAAATGAATAACAGGAACAAATAAGTACACAAATAAAAGTATAATCATTTTCTTTTCTTTTAAAAACCAGTGTGTCAGGCTTTCAGGACAAACTGTCCGGTTAAATATGAATCTGTGTCCTGCTTTTCTATTTTTGGGCCTGGCAGCCCTAACCGCGACCAGGTATACTATAGAAACCGATACAAATCACGTAGTTGGCCGCAACGGCCAACTAGTCGGCCACCATACAGTACCACGAGACGGCACTAGACGTGGCCGTCTAGAGCGCGAGATCCCTTGTTGCTGCACTGAGAACTTTCATACGTTAGAACTCCAGTCACTAGACTAATAAGACACTTAAATTAAATAGATGAATAATCATTTTATTTAATATGAACAGCTTCCTGTTATCTGTCCTTGTTATCGTATCCATATGAACGTTGAATGTTGATAATAATAGTCAACAACAACAACAACATAACATCACGCCTTGTTTTCCCGAAGGGTCAGGCAGAGGGGTACCTGTAGTACACCCACATTTCGCCAGTTATGTTTTAGTCAAATGTAATAGGAGGGGAGGGAGGGGTCTCATATAATAATAGTCCTCCAGACCGAATTTCGGCCATGGCGGCCAATCTCAGCGGGCACTAACCAGCCTACGCCTACGGCGCGGGAGATATTATAGTGCACAAGTGTATACGAAGACACAGATGAGCTCTCTCTTCCCTCACTCTCTGACTCTAATGTCTATCTCTCTTGATACGATATTTGGGACAGATAACTTAATTTTAAGATCCATTAATTATTTCAAATGAGTCAACAAGTCATGGAAATAGATTTATTTATCTCCTCCAAGGAAAGAAAAAAGGAAGAACATACAATGTTAAACTTACAACATAACTTGATACCAGAGTTTTAACATGAATCACAATGCACTCTATAATGCACTTATAAATGCATTCCTTGAAAAGGTGACTGACCATTTCATACTGCGTCTTGAATTGCATTGCATTTGAGAATTTTGTTGACGAATGAAAGCAAATAAGTATACGTACAATAACAATTGAATTTATTTTGATACTGAAGTATCAGCATAAATTCAATTAAATTAATTTTTTAAAAATTAATTTTTTAATTAAATTAATTTTAATATTAAATGAATAAATTCAAATTAATTATACAAAAGAAATGTGAAAATATAAAACAGTCGAAAAATTAATTAAATAAAACTAAAACTAGGTACTAAACCGGACTAGCCGGAAAATATTTTAGCATAAACTTGGATCAAGCCTTCACTTAAGGCAGCGCAAAAATCAGCATTAATTAATATTGATTTTAGTATTATTTGCACTTGCATTATTTTACATTCAACGCATATCAATAACATTCAAATTATGTTCTTGATTTTTGCATCAAACTGCATATTGTTCTCTACATTGTCAATTCAAATCTTAATTTCACAAGCAATCCACCATTTTGTAATTGGATACCGTCGTAAAATGAACCGCGTAATCAATTCGAAGCATCAACTACCTGTGTTTATCAATTTGACACAATATTTATGCAATTTGCACACGACATACTTTATCAGGTATTTCCTGCGAACACAACACATTTGTTTCTTGTAGCCCCTAAAAGTCCAAAATGCTAATAATCTACGTGAGATCTCTGCATCTTTTCTTTATCAATCTCTAAGGCTGCCTGTCCACTGGAGCGGAGAGGAGAAAAGAGGAGCGGAGATGTGCCAATATAAACCAATAGAATCTTGACTCCGCCCCTGAGTTTAGATCAGTGATCCTGAGTCAAGATTCTATTGGTTAATATTGGCACATCTCCGCTCCTCTTTTCTCCTCTCCGCTCCAGTGGACAGGCAGCCTTACTCCTTATTAGTCCTTATACATAACATAACATCACGCGTTTTCCCCGAAGGGTTAGGCAAAGTTGTACCAAGTGCCATGCCATTAAGTGCCATGTAATAGGGGGACACTGAGGCTGGTTAGTGCTGAAGACATGTGATAAAAAAATAAAATTAATTAAAAAACAAAACAAAAAAAAACAATAGTCGCTGCCACAATATTGCTGCGTTTCTTAACTTAACTTAAATTATTCGCTAAACAAAACAAAATGTCCAGAGCCATTTTCTTAAATAATTGCTTACTTAGACAAAATATATCTAGTTCTATAAAATGCGTGTTGTAGGAATCAACAAGGCGACGTAGAGGTGCACGTTCTCCAGCGTTAGTCCTGCATATGTCTGTATGGAACAGTTGAGGCACGCGCACCCCCCTTCGAATAACACTTCTGGGTACCTTGTAACATAATTTGTTTGTAAGGTCAACACAGTCAAATTTGTTATTACATATGCCATACAGTGTCATTACATCAAGTAACAGCCGTCTAGATCCCAAATCCAGAACGCCATACCGTTTCAATAGCTGCACGTAAGGAACCTTTGATTGGAAGCACTTAAAGTTCATCGACCGCAAGAACTTCTTCTGTACCCTTTCAATTCTAGTGCCGTATTTGTCGTAGAAAGGGTTCCAGATGGGGACGGCATATTCTAACTGGGATCGCACCAAAGTCTTATAAAGCAATAAGAACGTAGAGGGCCGCACAAAGTCACGTGACGATCTCATGACGAAACCATACATCTGATACGCCTTGTTTACTATATTATCAACATGTTTGTCGAAGTGCAAACTGGCATCCAGTGTGACACCTAAGTCACGAACAGAGGTAACTTCATTTAGGAGTGCATCATTAATTGCATATTTAAAATTTAATTTAATTCTCTTTTTGGTAAACGAGATGGCATGACATTTAGGTAGACTGAGAAAGAGCTTATTATTGTTACAGTATGTATATAATCTGTCTAGGTCCATTTGAAGAAGCAGACAGTCTTGTATATTCTTGCAAGATCTGTAAATTTTTATATCATCCGCATACATTAAAAACTTAGAATTGATAAAACATTTCTTAATGTCATTAATAAATATAATGAAGAGAAGAGGGCCTAAAATGGATCCCTGTGGCACGCCAGATGTAACAACTATAGGGTCCGACTCATAACCATTGACAACAATTTTTTGGGTCCTGTTATAAATATATGAAACAAACCATCTAAGCAAATTACCACGTATTCCGTTGAAAGCTATTTTTTCTAAAAGCAGCGTGTGATCTACTTTATCAAAAGCCTTCTGAAAGTCCGTGTACACAGCGTCCACTTGAACTTTTTGATCCAAATTCTCAAATAAGTAATTGGTAAATACTAACAGATTAGTTGCGGTTGAACGACGTTTGACAAAACCGTGTTGCTCAGGTAAAATAAGCTGATGAATGTGGGGGTACACGGCGCCATGCACAAGACTCTCGAAAACCTTAGACAAAGTAGAGAGGATAGAGATGGGGCGATAATTCTCTACATTGTTCTTATCACCAGCCTTATAAACAGGGGTTATAAACGCACGTTTCCAAATTGCAGGAAAAACACCGGCACTCAAACATTTATTAAAAATTATATGTAATGCAGTACACAAGTTATCATGCGTTTTTATGAAAAAACTGGGTGGTAAGCCGTCAGGTCCGGCCCCTTTAGTGGAATCTAAAGATTTTAAAGCCACGCGTACTGCTTCCGTAGATAGATAGAGATCAGCCATACAAGACGAGCCATTTGCAGAGTGACCAGATGGTTGCCATTTACCAGGGTCCAAAGTAGAGGGTTCGTAGACAGAGGAAAAGAAAGATGAAAATAGATTGCAAACGTCTATAGGGTCATCTGAAGAAACATTTCTGAAATACATACTAGCCGGATAGTTAGCTTTTCCTTTTCTAGATGAGATGTAGGACCAGAAATGCTTTATATTCTTAGGAATGCTGTTTTCGACCGAATCAATGTACTTCCGATAACATTTAAATATCTCACCATGGAAAAGCTTGCGATAGTTAGAAAATGTAAAGTAGTCAGATTGATTATTGTACTTCTTCCATCTTATCCAAGCACGTTCTTTTGCTTTAAAGATTCTTATGAGAGAGGGTGTAAACCAGACAGGAAAACCTGAGTTTCTTATTCTAGTCAGCGGAACATGTGACTTGATAATACCGTATAATGTCTCATAAAAGACGTTAACAGCTTGATCAGAGTCAAGGTGAGATAGTACCAAGCTCCAGTTAATTTTACTCAAGTCAGAATTTATATGATCGTAATTAGCTTTATAAAAGTTATGTCTACGAACCAAGCGATATTTTAGCGGAGTGTAATATGTGTTCAGACAAGTCAATATAGAAAAAACTGGATGATGACTATCGGGTTCAAGTAGAGCATTGCATGATACAGACTGGCAGTCAACATTTGAGATAAACAAGTCTAGTATTCGACCTAATTTGTTTTTAGTAACATTGAATTGTGAGCCACCAATTAAATTAATGAAATTCAATAATAATCGCCCGATTGTGTTCGAAACTTGTGCGATTGCTTGATTCCCACGGTCCAACCAATCAATGTCAGGTAGATTAAAATCACCGATAATAAAGTAAGATTCGGTAGTAGGGTCGTTAGCTAAGTCTTGCAGCATGTCTAAGTAATGTGTATATATTACCTCATGCGTTCGCGGTGGTATGTACGTAGCACTGATGATATGGCGTTTATTGTGCTGGGAAGCAGGCAGTTGGACAATGACTTGTTCAACTTCTGCCCGGACGAATTGTGTTGGTAACTTGGTAGGACGCAGTTCACGGAGAACAGCTATTAAAACTCCTCCTCCGTCCCCCTTATTTGTCATGGAACGATCGCGATCACATCTGAAGACCACGTAACGATCGTCAATAAATTCGTTATCCTGGATACTGGGAATCAACCAGGTTTCCGTCAGTATAATGACGTCATAGGAACACGCCATAATATTCATGTACAATGTGTGTAACTTCGTGCGGACCCCTCTACAGTTCTGATAATAAGTCACAATGTTATTAGTAGCCATTGATAATTAAAATTTTACAACAATAATAATAATTAATATAGTTATTTACGATCCATGACACTGAAAAGGTAATTCCAAATATGAGGTCCGATGCATCGCTATGTAAATCTTTAAGCAGGCACTTAGGCACTAAAATATAAAATTGTAACAACACGCAATTAAGACACTGGAGGAAATATAACATTGGAACTGTTGTTAAAAGCGCATAGCATGAAAACAAGCAAATATGACAAGTTGAAAAAGGACAGCAGTACATACAAAGCTCTGAGGAAGCGTAGATTAGAGCACATACTATACATAAAAGCGACAAGCAAATGGAAAACAATAATCGAAAAAATAAGACAGTGACGCACATCGAGTTGTTAAATTTAGTTCTCGGTACCGGTTTTCTCGCCAGCAGTAATCTTTTTGAGATCTTCAGCGGATCGAATCGCAACTGACTTGACTCCATCCCGCTCACGTACAAGTATCGTCGCGTTCCTGATCCAAACATATTTAAATCCACGTTTCTTGGCGAGTACTTTGGCCTCACGAAATAAAGCTTTATTTTTAAGGGTTAGATGCTCATTCAAGTAGACAGATACCGTAGTAGCGCCTGAAATTCCTATCTGATCCGACTTGAGACTCTTCGTATTACGGTAGGCGCTAAGTATATTGTCACGAACGATACGCGATCTGAGCTTTACAATTAAGTTCTTAGGCTTGCTGTCTTGCTGCTGTGCATGTGGGACTCTATGTATTGACACGATATCATTTAGCGGCACCGGCGAATGAATGACTTTTCCTATAGACTCCATAATGGTTATAAGGTTTTCATTCCGTTTTTCGGGCACATTGCAAATCTCAATGTTGCACTGGCGTGCCTGTTGTTCCATGGAGTCAATTTTTGCTTCAAGTATGGCCACCCTATGATCGCAACTATCGTTGGCCAATTCATGGAACCGCTTCACATATTCTCTATGCTCTGCCTCTACGGTATCTAAGCGAGTCTTCATGATCTCGTATTCCACATTAAAGAATTTAACAGATTTTTCAATCTCTTCAAATGATTTTTGAATAGAGAAATTCTGTTGTTTTAATTCAGACACATCTGACACTAATTTATTAAGTATTTTATCCTGGTCGACCTTCCAAGACTGCAGCAAGCTCTTTAATTCTTCGAGACCATCCGGCTCCAGTGGCTCCACACAGCTATCGTCGCCTCGAAAACGCTTATAGCTCGGCCTTGCAGCAACATTTACCGAACCAAAGGTGTTACTTTCCGGGGCCAACACGGCAGGAGAAAGGTCGGGTTCCGATTGTGTCTCCGATAGAACACGGGCATTAGGGGAGCCCTGTGGAGGTGAGCGCATCACGCGAGGCATGGTTGGCCAATCGGTTCAAAATCCGTAGAAACTTAAAAAGTAGCACCCGTAATAGTCAGAAGGCAGGGCAGTAGATATAGATCAGCTAATTTGCATAAACAGCTGTACGACGAGTTGGTTCGGTGTGCACAAGCGTTGACTCAAACAGCGAGCGTCGAAAAAGTGCGGGTTCGCGCCCAGGCAAATGCAAAACTTTTTGTAAGTTTTTCAATGAAGATTTAAAATTTGTGAAGATTTAAAATTTGTCACTCGTAGCGGGGCTCACCAAAATCTTCTATCTCACTTCAGCTCCGCCCACTGGGCGTAGACCGCACGTAACAGCACCCCAGGAGCGACAAGGAATCGCAAACAAGAACGTCAGCCAATCGGAACGCAAAAAGTCACACACAAATTAAAAATCGCAGCGCGGCGCGCACACGTCTGCTCACTTCAAAGTATGAGAATGAACTGAATAATCGGAAACTGTTTAATCGGACATTATGTTTAATTTGAGTGACATTCAATCATAGCATAGGTAATGCATTGATGGAATTATAAACAACATAAGCAAGCATAATCTTAATCAACATAAGCAAGCATAATCTTAATCAACATAAGCAAGCATAATCTTAATCAACCTATAATGTCCCCACTGCTGGGACAGAGCTTGCCGGTTTCCTCACGGTGTTTTCCTTCACATCTTTATATGTTACTTAAAATCATCTTGTAATACAACCTTGGCAGAGTCCATAGATTTATGTATACTATTTCTATGGCAGAGTCATTGTTAATTTAGTACATAAAGAAAGATGAAAATGTTTGCATATTGTCAAAGATTTTTTAATTTTTTATTGAAAACAACAAGTATTATAGCTTGGTCATTGATATTTTTAGTTTAAAATACCCTGTAATTATTTTACCTACATTATAATGGAAATTGAATATACCCATGGAAATCATTTTAATGATTCTCAAAGAAAACAAAACCATTATTTCTCGATGAATTAAGACAGACATACAGACAGTATTACCTACTAACTGGCATAACGATGTCAATCAAAATATTATTGTTTATGCATTAAGTAAGAGTCTAAGCTGACAATCACCATACCTTCTGTCAAGAAAGAATGGCACTTTATTACAATTTCGAGACCCATATTCAGAGACATGTTTTTCTTTAGAGATTTGAGAAAAAAAGATGATAATGATGACATAAACTCAACAAGTTCTTCTTAAGTTTGTCAATGTAATCCGCGAATGTAGGTATCCATCATTTTGTACCCAATGCTGTGACATGCCATTATAACTAGCTCTAGCTATCCTGTCCCAACAATTAATACAAAAGAGGACGTTTATGTTTAGCCGAATTTGAAATTTTTCCGGAAAACTTTTGCATTTTTAACCGACGAAAAAAAAAGGAGGAGGTTCTCAATTCGACACGTATATTTTTTTTTTTGAAGAGACAACTTCTTTAGCGGCGTTGTGCACTTTTTTTGGAATGGGTAAAACAATTTAAACTCGCGTCAGATTGTGCCGGAAGATCCGTTTCCTAGCAACCGACAAGTAAATATCAAAATAAATAGTCTTTGACATTACGTAAAGATTGCGAGGTAAGAAATTTTACCCATATTGATGGGTAAATAAAAAGCAGTGAAAACATACTTCATGAAAAGTGTTTATTTAAAAACTAGCGACCCGCCCCGGCTTCGCACGGGTGCAATGCTGATACTAAATACACTACAGAAAAACTGTGAACGTTGTATATAAAAACATAGCGGCGCGCTCTGGCTTCGCACGGGTATAAAATATATAGCCTATGTGATTAAAATCGATCCAGTAGTTTTGATTTATTCATTACTGCCCGTGGCCCGCACGCGTTAAATTTGGAGTAAAACAATCCCCCTTTCCCTATACCATGAAGATTTCCTGCTATCTTTGGAATATCTAAATTCATACACTACATTTTTACTTATTTACTTTTTACATTTTTAACTATTTATTTTATTTTTATAGCATATTACAGAATGTCTTTATAAACAACGTTCACAGCTTTCTTGTCATTAGACTATGATTAGACAATACAAACATGTTTTCTCTGGAGGTCACTCTTGAAAGAGCGACATACAGTTGTCCATGTGAAAAACAGTCAACGCTCAAATCTAAGCCTGCAACGTTGAAGGTTTGACCCTGCGATTTAATAATGGTCATTGCAAAAGATGTCTTTACCGGAAACTGTAAACGTTTAAATTGTAAGGGTAAATCCGATGGTATCAGAGAGATTCGGGGAATCAATACATCTTCTCCGGTACCACATCCTGTGAGTATTGTGCACTCTATTATGAAAGTTTTCAATGATTTTACCAGCAAACGCGTGCCATTGCAAAGTTTAGGTGGATTCAGGTTTCTTAATAAAATAACAGGACAACCTACTTTCAACACCATTTTGTGAGGAGGGAGTCCAGACGGGTTCAAAGAGTTTAGAAATTCTGTAGAAAAATGAACAGCTTCTTCCAAATCGAGAACAGTATCGACCGAGTAGTATATTTTCGTCGGCGCATCAATCTTTGAAAGAATCAAGTTATTTACTTTATCTACTTGTTCGTTAGTTGGTGACAGAATCGCTCTTTCTTTAAACCAAGATATTGTCTTATAACTTATGTTATCAATGTCAGGATAGACATTGTTGACTAACTCTTGGATGTTGTCTATCAAAACGCAAAGGTTTTCTAGGTCAATCCTATTACCTAAGTATTGCTATTTTCCTCGCTGGAGAGCTCCGATATAATAAACGCGTCCGATCGCTGCTAAATTCAAAGTGCTATAGGGAAAACCGCGGCCTCAGACGCGCTATCTATAGGCACGCTCTTGCCGCACCGGGCGGCCGGCCGGTACCGCCGCAAACGCTACGTCCCGCAATTTTTAAATCTGTAATAACTTCGAAAATATTCACTTAAATCATACGGTGTAAAGGGCCATATAGATCTATATTAAATGAACAATGTATTCAAGGTATTTAATTGGTTAAGGATTAATGCTGTATTGTTTAAAATCACTTCGAAAATTAGCCATTATTTGTCGTAAAAAGTAAATGACAAAAAAAAGTTATTGTGCGTTATCCATAAGAGATAGACATATACCATCACGGACTTTTCTGTAGGACTTTTCAATGTGTACAATACTTAGTACATTATTTTGATAAAACTCGTAGGGTTCAGCCTGCGTTTGCAATGTAAGCGGAAAAAATGTAATTATTTACGACATCACATTAGAAACCTCAAAAATAGCAGTACTTTTTCACTATTTAATGGATGTTATTATACATATAAACCTTCCTCTTGAATCACTCTATCTATTAAAAAAAACCGCATCAAAATCCGTTGCGTAGTTTCAAAGATTTAAGCATACAAAGGGACATAGGGACAGAAAAAGCGACTTTGTTTTATACTATGTAGTGATGCACAACGTTAATGTTCAAGTCTTCTGCCGGCACTCCCGGAGTGCAACCCGTTGTTTCTTTTTTTTTTAAAGATACCTAGTTCAGACGATCACTACGAATATTTTAAAACAAGAAATAGCCAAATCGGTTAAACCGTTCTCTCAAGTGATACGCTTACGAACGAGCAGCTTCGTTTTTATTTTCGTTTTGATTTATATAAGTAAGTAAATATATATATATACATTTTGATGAAACTTTTCTACCTTCCAAAAAGATACAAAGCTTGACTTCCGCATCAAGTCAGCCCTTTGACCAGCTAGCTGTGACTTGTGACATTGAAGCAACATCGCAATGTCAGTAGATACAAAATGACGTATCTACTTTACACACATACACGATATTATTAGCAACACGTATGTTGTAAACCAGTTTAATTCTAATAATTTAGGTAAAAAATGTTTCGAAGGATTTGTAGAAGAAACACGCAAGCTCGTCTGTTTTAAAATCTTGTTTTTTTTTAAAGATAATCTACATTATTCAAACGCGTAAAATGAGAATGTACAGGCATTGAGTGAATAGTACATAAAGCAATATATGTGTGTAGGTAACCAATAGTCATGAGAACGATGAATTAACACCATGCCCTCTAGGTCGAGTAGACACTTCGAGAAGAAAAAAATCCGAAAGTGCACGCGCCTCACACACAAACATGTTGACGATAAATTTTACGGAAAAAAATCTGAGTTCGATAACGAAAATCAATAGGGCTCATCCGAAGAATGAAAGAAAACTTATAGAAGAAGATTTAGATTAATCCATTGAGTGTGACGACGTGAATCGTGACGACAAACAGACACACTTCTCAACCTACACGTTAATTTTTAATTAGTTTTTTGTTATAATATATCAAGGTACTTATATCTATCTAAAATAATATTAATCTTATAATGTCAAGTCTCTAGTTATTAAAAACTTAGGGAAGTTTTTAAAAACTAGAGACTAATATGAATTCCATATATTATTGAGAGTATGAAACGATTTAATGTTGGAAAATTTTGATAAGGCGATATATCGAGAGTAGAACACTCGCACACGCTGAAGCGTTGTGTTGTGAGGCGTGCAATATTACCCGTTGCATTTCAGAAATTAAAATATCCTTGGTGAGTCTGACAAGAAGAAACCAGTCCTACTATTCATACATTTTATAATAAATATTAATAAGTTCAAGTATCAAACTTATAAAATAACATAACGCAAAACTAATAGAATGACATAGTTTACTTATGCGCTCAAATTGCATAACGGCTGTCGCAAGTTGGCAACTATCCTAGAAACGATGACACTAGGAGATCACAAATGTACATAATAGGTACATGAGTAAGTACAAGAGCCTTATTTAGTACAAATGACGTAAGTTGAGAAGTTGTGTAACACATAAATGAGTTTAAAATTGTGGTATGACTTCTAGTACAACTGTCATCTAAAGTGAGTATGTCAGGTCATGTCATGTCAAACGCCTACCACTAATAAAGCTAGAGTATATTGTGGTTAGGTCATTTCATTCATCCCAACAGACAAAAATGCAAGTCATGTGGGTCAAACCACGTAGTGAAGTTTTGTTTGTGGTTCTAAAACTAGAATTAGTAAACCGGACCACAGATAATATGACCGGGCTAGCCGGAAAATATGGATTAGTGGACTAATGTCAGATTCTGGAAATGCCAGATTCTATAAATGACAGATACCTTCACATAAGGCAGCGCAAAAATCAGAGTTCAGTATTATTGATAGGTATTATTTGCACTTGCCTTATTTTACATTCAACGCATATCAGTAATATTAAAATTATATTCTTGGTTTTGCATCAAACTGCATATTATGGTTCTCTACATTGTCTGTTCAAATCATCATTTCATGAGCATACCACCATTTTGCTGCAAAAAGCCTTGCCTTCAACATTGCCTTCAACCGAGCACAATAATTGACTCTGGGCTACTACTGAGAAACCCTGCCTTATTTCTAATATGCACAATTTAATGGCACCTTTAAAAACCGCCTCAAACCAGTAAAAGATGGAGGGAGGCTTTATGCACAATTCACGGAACTTACGAAACGAGTTTTAGATCAAAAAACAAAATGAAGACAAACCGTCGCACCGTGCCAACTAAGTCTCTAGATCTAGTATAATATTGGCAGTACTACAATAGAATTCTTCACTTACTTGTATCCTGTGAGAATGTTGAGTAGTGTGGATTTTCCGGCACCTGAGGGGCCCATGATGGCCGTCAGTTCGCCGGACCGTAGCCGGCCGGAGACCGACTTGAGGATCGTCTTCACATCTAGGAGAAAGAAAAGTTTTGTTAGCCAAATGGTATGAAGAGGGTAAGAAGCATTTATTCGCAGTGACAAGTGACAACCGTGAAATCATGGCCACTACTCAGGTTTTTCGGACCCTTAGGTTTTTTACACCCTATCTCTTACTTCATCAATCATCTTCAAAATACTAATGAGGACTTTAAAAACGTCCTTTTACACATACATAAACTCACGCCTTCTTCCCATGGGGAAACGTCCTTTTAAGTAGAGGATATTGGTGCCGATTCTCTTGTACACCGAACTAAACTAACTAAACTACGACTAAAATACCTTACTTTTGGCTATGAGAATCTAAAAGCTATTCTGCAGAAAATTAGCTCTAAATTAAAAAATAATTTTGACACATCTAAAATTGAATTTGACAGTCACGTCGCGACCCACGTGGTACTTGTTTGCTCTACCCCGTGAATTTTTTTAGAGCCAGTGGCGCGCGGGGGGGGCAGCCTTGACGTATTTTGTATGGTATTTTAAACTTTTATTATGGAAAATATGAATAAATATTACCTGTGAGTAGGGGCATATGGGTTAACGGGGGGCAGAGGGGGTCGAAATTTCCATTATTTTTGCGCTAGGACGCACTGTTTTCGAGATATAAGCAAAATAAAAAAAAAGATAAAGTTTTTGCAGCTGAAGTGTGTAAATTTTAGTTCATGCCAACTAATTTTATTCCACTCCTTTTTAATCGCGTTTAAAAATAGACTGATTTAGTTGGATAATCTAAATTTTTAGGTGAAAAACGTCAAATTCAGAATAGCAAAATTGCCATTTTCACTAAACTAATAACTCAGTGCAATCTTAGTGCTGTCAAACTAAAATATAGTTAAGTTGTGTCACTTTAGACTATTTCAGAATGGGAAATGCTCGTTTGACAGGACTAAACTAAATTTTAGTGATTTTTAGTCTAGTTTAGAGGCATTTGTGACAAGAGAATCGGCACCAATGTCGATTATTCTTAAACTAATTTAAAAAACCTTTTTTAACACCAGCCGAAAAGTTAGGTTGAATCAGTCTTGACAGGTCTAGACTAATTTAGCATTTAAATTTTGAATTTTATTCATGAGAATTGTCGCCGGTCATTTCAAATTAAAAGATTAAGCAACAGCAAGAGCCTTTAAAATTTAGGTTATTACAGAGCATTAAGTTATTATTATTAAATAATTATGCTGTTGCTTAGAGGTCGTGTTTCGTGTTTTTATACAGTTCACAGACCCAACTGTGCAATTTTTAATTTAATTTAATAACATCTGAGAAGATGACGTCTTGCATGGCGGTTCCAACAAAATTTTAATGTCAGAACCCAGAAATAGATTTGCCTTCCTCGTATGATGCTTAATCCGTAGTTGTAAGTTTTTACAAGCAATCAATTATTAGTAAAGTTTTAGAATTTCCCGATTTTATGACAAACCATTTGGATGTTGAAGATGGATTCATCATAGACCGTTGCAAACACGACAATGCTACTATCAACCTCAGACCAATATTATTGGTCTGAGCTATCAACAGGCCTCGCACATGGATTGGGGATTCTTACTAGGAAGAATAGTAGAATGATGCTAGCGATAGCTAGTGAACAAACAATTATATACGTGACAATGTACCTAATTTTAAAGTCAAATGGATAACTAACTACTTTAATGGGATTTCCCGTCAATTGTTCTTTTCAGAATGCCAGCTATACATTCACACCATATTTTGCTAATGGTTTCGAATGAATTCGCAACAAAGGTGTTAAGTAAAGCTCAAGGTATCTGCCTAATTGGCAACTTTGTCATGTCAATGATTGAAAGAAGAGAAAAAAAAAGAAAGTAAGTACGATGACCACTTGATTATGTTTCTTCAAGTTCAAAGACCGTTCAATTTTCAATTAGTATTCAACATTGTTTATTGGAAGCCATAAAACACTAGACATTCGTTTAATGATGGACGAAATGAAATTGAAAAGGCTATTTCACTCTCTGTTTTTGAACGGATACTACTGTATTTGCCTTGAAATATTGCAATTGCAAGCCACACTGTGGTTGCTAGGTAAACAGTTCTAACACCATTAAAGCAACCGGTTTTCCTCGCCCGATGTCTCGAGTCTCACTCGCCTTACATCTTGCGCAGTATAGAAATTGATACCTACGCTTGCATCTTCTCAGATCCGCTTGGAGATTGTTATTATTCTTATTGTACGTTGGTCTTGTATTTTTGATTTTATCTATGTATATTATTGGACATTTTCCAAGACGAAACGCTCATGCGTTTCCTAATATTTCCTAAAAACGACATCCTTTTAGGTACTACGATATTTAACATATTCAGCCCAGCAGATATTTAAACCGACAGCATGATCTTACTTCTTTGTTCGCGCAAACAAAAATTTTTGTGTATCTTCTATATTATGCTTATAGCGACACTCACAGACGCAATATAAGATATTCAAAGACCTACCTAGTATAATGAACCCAATTGTTATAAAGTATGTATATCTAATTAAATATTAATATCCCATTCATAGTTTCACACGCTTTTCGGCGAGCTCACGTCACACTTCCAAAATAAGTCAATCAAAAATTGTCTCTTCTGCTTTTCAAATACAACTTACTATTAGATGACCACGTGCAAACACTCGATTTCCTCCTTCCTATTTGCTATACAAATAGGTAATTTGAATTAGATTCTGTTCAACGCCGCAAAAGTTCAGATTTGTATGTCACTTGAATATTAATAGCCGATTTTACATACGCCACGTAAGTTAGTCCTTTGTTCGTCACATCACACCAAACATTACTCATGCTTTGCAAAGTCCACTTCCCATATGGGCTTTAGATTGTACACTATCGATGTTATTGTTAGGTACATTCCTTGCTATTTGTTATTCTAATATGTACTTCATCTTGAAGTACTCGTGTGAAAGCACGAAGAAAGTTAAATGACGAAAGATGACCAAAGAGGAAAACTTTATACAGAAAATCTAAACGCGAACGTCTCGTACAGTCGTACCTAAAATTATAGAACCAGTTTTATTATTTTAAAGGGAAAAATCGGTTTCGTTCAAATACCTATACAGATCAGTAGGTACACTAATAGCGTACGTAATACACGATCAATCAGAATCTGAATCGCTTTGAAACAGATTGACTCAAGTTCTACGCAAATAACGCAATGAATGTTGTTGAACTGTCGTAATCGTTTACGGTGAAAAATAACTTTAATTTCGGAAGTCGGTGTGTCTTTGGTTATGAATGTCAGTTTTTTGCCACCGAGCGACTTCCGAAATTAAAGTTATTTTCACTTTGTAGTGTTTTTTTTTAAAGTCGGTTGTTCTTTTTTTTGGAAAAAGTTTTTATTTTAATAACAGACGAAAATTTTCAACGCAATGTTTCAGATCAGAATCATGTAATGAATCCATGGTACAGTTTTCGCGTCGATGTCTGTGCCTCCCTGTATTGTTTATCAGTAAACTAAGCAACTACTATAAAATAGTTTTACTTTAGCATCTTGATTAGTGTTGTAATCGCCGACTACAATAACATTGCATATCGTGTCAGGTACAAGGGTCAAACCTAAACTTCTATCACGTTACACTTTATAATTACTGGCATGCAAACCCATCAACTTTAATTACACCGCAAGAAATAGCTAAAGAGATTATTCTTTTAATTATCCTTGTCTAGCCTTTAACACTTTTTGCCTAGTAAGTGATCCTAGCTATTTTTAGTGTCAATTACTGTGTGGTTCTCAGGAAGACAATAAATTATTCAGTAATTGTTTCTATATTTCGTCATTAAACGTCGTTATTGTTCTAAATCCTTACATCAAGTGTACAATTGACTTATTAGCAAGTATAAATAAAGTATTATTACTATAGTCATTCTATATACGATACTTCTTCCCTTGACAATTCAAAAATGCCTGTAATTGGTTTATTTGAAATAAATGCTTTGAGTTTGAGTCTGGATATATGCTAATTTAAGGGCCATACTACCTCAAATTGCTTAGCAAGATCCTCCTTTATATCGAAAATACTGCAGCATTAATTTTGAAATAAGAATTAAGTTGAGGATTAATGTTATGTACTATGTTTGACGAAAACACGATTCCATAAAAAATTGTCGATAAACATGAGAAAAAAAATCCAAAGTTACTTCCAAACCGAACACCGCTGATATTTTAAAAAAATACTTCAAATTAGACCATGAAACTTTGTTATAAAGCAGCGACCATGGTTTTTAATTTTCATTACCACTATTTCCGCCATAAAAAGCAAATAGTTTGGAAAATCCAAAAGTGCACGCCTCATATCACTCATTCATAAACAAAAAGAAATTCAAAACATAGTTTCTAACAAAAATTTACAATTTATTAAACACTTCTCATGAAGTATGTTTTGACTGCTTTTTTACCCATCAATTTAAAATTTCTAACCTCGCAATCTTTACGTAATGTCAAAAACTATTTCTTTTGATATTTACTTTATCGGTTGCTAGGCAACGGAAAAGGGTCGAAGTTGGAACAATTTAGATATAGATATTATATTTTAGTTAGTATTTTATTAATTATAATCAGACTACTTTAAAGAAGAGCCATTTTGAATAGGGTTCCTTCTATGGCTGAAACGAATATATAAAAAAATTGACTCAATTAATTGATGTTATCGCAAGCTACAATGTTTTCAGGTTTCATACATGACGGACAGGATTTTTTTTTAAACTATTTTGATATTTTTTTCATTTTTGCTGCATTGCAAATCAATTGTTGAAAAGTACAGTATTAATCTCCATTTAATCATCTATACAATGGTATATAAATTAAGTTCTGTGTACAAGCAGGAGTGTAACAATAAAAAAAGTTGCAGAAATGGGGCAAAAAAAAAACAATCGTAAAGCACTCTCTAATGCTCCGCATTATGAGTTGTACAATACCTAGACTATTGGTACAACCGGGCACAAATTCAGACTCCAGGCTGCTATTGAGAAATTCCTGACAGAAAATCAAATAACACTTACTTATCTAGAAGGAATAATACAGACAAACGGCATTTTTTTTGTACTATGCAGACATTAAGGGATAAACTTGAAAGACTTATATTAATGTGAAATCGACTAAATATTTTCTTGTGAAAGAATGTTTCGTATTTGTGCAACCTTAACGATACAACTCCAAGTCCAAAAGTGTATTGTCTACGTCATACGTTGACAATATCATGAGCCATTCATGCTTTTACTATAATAAAATCAATTTTCCATCATGAAATAACATGGACCCCAACTACATTTACCTCTTTTATACAAATTACTTTAGATTTAATTAGATAGAGCCAGTAATGGCCTACGCGTTAAGAGCCATCGAGGTCATATTAAAATATGTCAATTAGATAACTTATCTATAAAGCCACATCAAGTTAACAGATCTATTAATACTTACGGAATAAAACTAATCATTTACTTATATAAACATGATAATGATATGGAAATCTAATTCAATTGGAAAAAAATGCAGACCAATTGGATTCGATCACAATAAATCTACAAAGTTTGTGACACGATATTGTGAGAAATATATAAATTAGTGGTTTTAAGTCCAAATAAATAAAAATATTAGATCACAATGTTATCTATTGATTTAAAAATTAGTTATTGAATAAAATAATAAAACAAAAACTAGGTCCAGAACGGCAATTCTCTGGGATTTATTTTATGTTTGTAGGTGTGTCCGTGGCATCATAGTGGACCCTATCAGACAGAATACCAGCGCTACGGTATTTGTGCTGAGATAGGAGCCTTTTTGGCCTCGCATAGGCAGAGCTGGGCAAAATACATGCTTTGCTTTAATTAAAATACAAATTACAAAATACTATCTCGCACTTATTTAAAATACAAATTACAAAATATTTTTAAGTAGTGTATTTGAAATATAAAATACAAAATACAGTATTTTGACTATTTTTATTTAAAATACAAAATACAAATTACAAAATACAGTCTGGTGTTAGGTTAGGTATATAAATAGAATTGAACTAATCCAGCCCAGCCTAAGGCAAAGGGAATATATTCTTACCATCATATTTTACAAAATGGCGACCACTAAATATGTCACAGCATTCACAGGATTCACTCCATCGCCGAATGAAAATTACAATTGACAAGTTATGTAATTGATAATTTGACGTATGTACCTGCAGTACAGACTACAGTACAGTTTTAAGTGCAGTGTTGCCAACTTTAAAGATATTACATATTTAGCGGTCGCCATTTTGCTTACGAAAGCTATCGAGCGCTATTTTCTGCAGATCGCACCCATTCATAAGATCGCTAAATGTATTTATGTTCAAATGTATTTTGGAGCCATAAGTATTTGAAATACTAACTACAAAATACCTCAGCGTCAGGTATTTGAAATACTAATTACAAATTACATTTATAAGAAGTAATTGAATTACAAATACCAATTACGTATTTGTATTTCAATTACGTATTTCAATTACAAGTAATTCAAATACTGCCCAACTCTGCGCATAGGTCTTCTTTTTATTTTATTTGTGTTCACGATTTTGTTACCTAGTGTTATTTTTATTTCTTTTATTTTATTTTTGTTGTATTTCCTGTGCGTGTCCCAAATAAAATATTTTGCTTTCTTTCTTTCAATGGTTTGTAGATACACAAGCAATGAAAATGAAACAGATGCCAAACTAGAAAATCTTTTAATAGTTGATTAATCATTAATGCATTGATATAAATTAAGTATCACAAGTGAACCTTAAAATATGGTTTTGGATTAAAATATTAATGAAGAATACATTATTAGAGTGCAATTAAGCATTATTGACATTTCAGCTGATCTGTGTCTGAATATGAAAGATTACGTTGACTCAGAGATACCAAACAAATAGGTTCTTTATCTTTAAAAAGATTTATGTGTTAAGTTAAGATTAAGATTACATTCAGAATATACTTATTTCTTTATTGATTGGTCTTCTGTAGATTCTACAAGTGTTTTATACTTAAAGAAAGTCAATCAACTCACACACATACACACTCACACCACACTACACTCACCTTTACACTTCATTGACTTCTACACACATATTACAGCAGAGATTAAATAGATAAGTAATACATAATAGTGAAGTATTTATTCTGTATGAGTTTTCTACCAAAAAAAAATTAAGCATCATCCATCATCTGCCTTTTCTCAACTATATTGACGTCGGCTTCCAGTCTTACCTAATTTAGCTGAATACTAGTATTTAGTCTACATGGAGCGACTACCTATCTGACCGCTACAACCCAGTTACTGGGTAATACGATACCCCTAGGTAAGACTGACATAAAAATAGATTATTATTATTATATTATAATTATAAAGTGTTTCCGTGTTTAAATATTTTCCTCTTCCTGGCTCTTCCAAAGGTCGAGATCAACAATTAAAGTAAAATGTCATCCATTTCACTCAATTGTCATTATTATGCTACCTGTTTACCTTCCTTAAAGTAGACGTTGGGTCATTAACCTGCATTCTGCATTAACATTGAACATTTTCCCGTATTTTAACATAAATACCAGAATGTGTAAAAAAGTATATAGATTTACTTTTTCGTTTTCCTACCTGCGTTGGTTATTGTTAGATTCATAATTCTGATTAATGTCAAATTAACACACGATTGTATCCTTCAAATACTTCCCATCCTAATTTAAAGTTTCGAGAAGTTCATCATCATCCTTCTCCTCCCCTTACCCAATTTAATAGGGTCGGTGCAACATCTTTGCTTTCATACTTCTCTATTAGTCGTCATCACGGTGGTCATCCTCTTTTTAGGCACAATATCATCTTTCACACAGTCCATCCATCGTTTCTTTGGTCTTCCCATATTCTTATAGCCATCCACATTCATATTTAAAATTGAATCTTTCTAGAAGTTCTACAATAAAACATATTTCTAACAAATCAAAAGGCAAGATCAGATGAGAGCAGATGTGGCCCAGTGGTATCGGCCCCGACTTACGAGTTATAGGTCGTGAGTTAGAATCTAGACAGGCACTTTACTTTTGTGTATTTAATTTCTCTTGCTCTTAAAAACGGTGAAGGAAAACATCGTGACGAAACCAGCATGCCCTAGAACCAAAAATTAGAAGACATGTGACATCCACCAATTCACACTGGCCCCGCGTGGTGGCTTACGGGTCATTCCCCCTCACAGAGAGGAAGCCTGTGTCCCAGCAGTGGGAACATTATAGGCTGATTGTGCTAAAAGGCAAGATACAAAGTGTGGTAACCTCACAGGGCTATGTCAGTCGGCAACAAGAAACAACAGCCTTGGTCTAGAAACGCATTTCATTTATCGCTATGAACACGATCAAACTTTTGCCAGGTATAACTACTTACTAAGAATTAGAAATGATACACTGCTTCAGCAAAAATGCAACCAAAAATGAAATGAAAATGCTTAGATGGGCAGGTGTGACCAGCCCCCCAATTACGCAATGCACGATCAATTTTAAATTGAAACCAATTGAAAAAGATTGCCAGTCCATTGCTTCATAAGTTCGACAAAAAAATCTGCTCAATTTTGTTTGTCGAATTTATGAAGCAATGGACTGGCAATCTTTTTCAATTGGTTTCAATTTAAAATTGATCGTGCATTACGTAATTAGGGTGCTGACTTGACAAAGTCCGCAATGAATACATACGAGGCAGCTTTAAAGCCGCACCAATCGCTGATAAAATGGCCGAAAACCGCCTAAGATGGTATGGACACAGACACAATGAAGATCATGTGGTACAAATTGCATGCACTAAAGCTAAAAGGAACAAAAGAGAGGCAGAGGCCGCCCGCCATTGACCTGGTGGTCAAATATAAAAAAAGACCTCAAGAAAGCCTAATTGCCAGAACCGACAACCCAAGACAGACTAACTTGGCGCAGAAAAGTGAGACCAGCGACGGAAAAAGACGCTGCTTTAGCAAAACTTGAAACTGATGCTAACATGATTTCATAAAGACTAAAATCCATACTAATCCATACTTAATATTATGTTACATTTGGATGAAATTAGGCACGCGGATGGATAGATCATGACCAGGGTTAGAGGACATTGGTCTTTTAATCCCGGTAGTACGTTCCCATGAGATAATGTTCGGCCTCCACAAGGGCGAAGCTTCGTGCAAAAGCAAGTAATTTATAAATGAAACTATAGTAATTCAGGCCTTTGTGACCTGAATATGATTGACCTTAGATGATTACCATAGGGATTTTTTTTTTGTTTCTGCGATTTTTCCTGCGTTGCCACTAGTACGCAAGGCTACACATCAAGCTATACATTTCCAGTTTAGGCTGATCTCGTATGGTATAGGATTTCCGTACAATGCGAGGTCAGCTTATACTGGAAATGTATAGCTTGATGTGTAGCCGTGCGTACCATTAAAAGTTCCATGATGGAATACAGAAAAAAACGGTACAATAAAGCTATTGGTTTTCAATAACACCAACCAAAAAGACGAATCAGACTTATGAGGTTGTTGTCCTACGTGAGTATTCAATTAATATTCTTCTCGAACTAATCTGTTTTGTAATCAAATTCTTATTAAAGAAATTCCTTAACTAACAATTTTATTCATTTTATAGGCAATATTAACCATTTTCAAAATGTGTCGTTTTTGGTAATTAATTAATTAAGGGCCTACCTTGAAAATAAATATTAGTTTGATGGGTGTGGCTTATTTCCCCCGCACGCGGGGAGTGGCGGTTCCATCTTTAGTGGTCGGCTGCCACGTCACTGATACAAACTTATCTGAACCAGTGACCAAAAGTTGAACTAACGAAATCGCAGACCGGAATTTCAAATATTACTTATTTAGCATGCTTAGCATTATTCTTGTCACTACCGCACAACCACGGTAGACGGTAGGCCAACTTCATAGAAACGGACGAAGCGCGAGCTATACCTACGCGCCTCGATCGAGGTATGCGCGAGGTACGCAGACAGTCGCGTCTGTGCCGCAGTGACGAATGAACGGTGTGTTGTTTTTTTAACAATATCCGCGCGATTTTTACACTAAAAATAAATTCAAGTACATATTTAATATGACGAGTAGGATATATTGTTGCTGTTTTTGGTTGCATTTTTATTTAATTTAATTTGGCAATAACGCATCCAGAGATAACTTTTTTTAGATTACCTGGAAACTTTGAAAGGTATTATTATTAACAAACAACAACAACAAAATTATTTTATAGTCTTACTATAAAATAATTTTACTTACTGGTAGGTAGGTACATATTGTGTGTATTTTTAATGGATAAGTATTTCCTTTTATCTCCCGAAAAAAAGATGTCTGGATTAATAAATAAAGTGAATAGAGTAAAGGAAAGTGATAACACGAGTGAAATAGGTAGTTATAGGAGGTTCATGAATTAATACGGTAGGTACGCTTGTTTTAAAACCTCGGGCATTTGTGTTTTGTTTTGTTATTCAATTCACAAAGTATTTTATTTATTTGTGTAGATAAAAAAAGTATATTTACAATCACAAAACTAAATGGAAACACAAAGTAGGCAAATGTAATTAAAATACTGGAGGCGGGCAGCCCTATCGCATGTTTACGTACCGCGCGGCTGTAGGCACTTATTTCTAAGATATGGCTTAGTTATTCTACCGTCTACCGTGGCACAACTGTCAAACTAAAAGTGCAAGATAAAGACGGAAACATTTATCTATGAAAATAGTGCGTGCTGAGTACGGAACGTTAGTTTATCTCAGTCTATGAAACTTTTGCACATAGCGAGCTATGGAGGACACAAATAATACAAAATATTTAATTATCAACTAATATATTTATGAATTATAGTTATACAACATGAAATTAAAAATTGTTAATTAATCTGCTGTATTATTTATATAAAAGCCGGCACGGCATGCACAATGAAGGGTTCCGTAATTGGGATAAATTTATCCTTATTTAATTTATAATTTTTTACTGCTTCTGTAGCAAATTATAATTTACTAGCTTTTACCCGCGGCTTCGCCCTCGTGGATGTCGCAAAATATCCCACGGGAACGTACCACCGAGATTACATACCTAAAAGCCGAGGAGGTCATAGACTCCTACCTACCGCTGCGCCCGCGTTCGCGTCAACGATAAAATTATTTTGCTACGCGTAATTTTGAATCTGCGATATCTTTTAAACTATTCATTTAAATGATATGATGTCAAGGCATATTTTAATCTAAACTAAATGCCCAATTTAATAACATATTTTATTGGATAAGGATTATTAAAATAACGGTCATAATAGCTTCGGAAATAACAATGAAATTTTTATCAAGTTGTAAAAGATAAAAATGGATACTGTGGGCCATCCTTAAAAGATAGACGTATGCCGTTGCAGACTTTTTGTTAAACTTTTTAAGGTGAACCATTCTTTCAAACATTATTTTTACGTATCTAAAACAAATATTTCACAGCCGTCATCTTGGATTTACATTTTAACCTCGCTATTGGCATTAGCACCCTCAAAAACTATGAAAGTGACACCAATGGCGAAAATTTTTAAAGAAGAAAGACAAAAACTCTTACCGCAAGCCGCGCTAAAGAAATTCGTTCTGGATTCAATAGCACTGACTGTCATGGATTGGTACTGGATTTTGTTATTGTAAAATGTTTAATCCTGTATGTGTATGTTTAATATAGGAAGGTATTAGTTTTAAAATGTTTTCTTAATTTAATTCACGAAAACGCGTTTTTGTTTTTAGGGTACCGTGCCTCAAAAGATAAAACAGGAACCCTTATAAGATCAGTCTCTTGTCCGTCTGTCTGTCCGTGTGTCACCACCGATCTTCTCAGAAACGGGTGAACCTAGCAAGTTGAATTTAATACCAGATACTGAGGTGTATAGTTCCTATAAGGTGTATAAATATCAAGGTCCTGAGTCGTCACGATAAAAAGATATGGGCAAATTTAGATATTCGCGAAAACTTGTAAGTACCAAAAATTTACCTTAATTTTCAAGTTTTTTAATTTTCGGAATTTTCTTTAGTTATTCTTTACCTTGCTTTTAACCAAAATTGACAATTCTAGGTCAATCGGAAGTACCCTATAGTTTTTGGGTTGAAAACCTATATGGTAGTTCCCGTTGACCTAGAATCACGAAATTAGGCAAAAGACAAGGTCTTTGCAGTACAAATAAAGGAAAAATCCAAAAACAAACGAAGTTGAAAATTAAAGGGTGCCCCATACATACATAGTTGACGCCAATTAAGACAGTACTCTGGGTTGACGAAGGCTGCGCTGACATTAATTTTCGGGGTCTGGATTTTGTTGTTGTAAAATGTTTAATTCTGAAATAATATTTATATTAGTTTTACAATTTATTGTAAAACTGAAATAGCATTAAATTGATCATTATACGATACCTAAACCCAGTTCTGCCGAAAAATGAAAAATATTACTAAGTTGATCCCTAAGTCTATGAAGATCGATTTTCAGCCCACTGTGCGTCCTGAAGCCGCTCTGACGTAGATTAAAAATGACTGCGCAGTAGTCAATCTGCCTTATAAAACAGTAGCGCGCATACCGGCACGCATGCGCAACCTAACTTCAGAACGACAGTATTATTTGGCATTAACACAATTTTGAAGTACCTTTTTGTAACATCAATAGTAATACGTTTTATCCTGTTTCTTTATAATTACTAAAAATAAAACAGACATTATGTTCTAGAAAATTGAGTGCTTACCCAGTATTACTTTGCAATGGTAGGATATATTGTTGCCAGTTGTACAAATTGATGAGTGAAGGTGGTGACTCCGATTCGTTATCATCATGAATTTCTATTGATTCCATATAGAATGAGTCTATTGTTACGAATGGATTGGATGGGAAT
The DNA here is from genome assembly GCA_948150665.1 of Conistra vaccinii. Lineage (NCBI taxonomy): Eukaryota > Metazoa > Arthropoda > Insecta > Lepidoptera > Noctuidae > Conistra > Conistra vaccinii. The sequence goes on along the minus strand of OX411320.1, from coordinate 20,863,882 downwards.
TGGGCATCTATCAACAATAGAACAATCCCACAACAAAAGTAGCTCATGAGCCCATTAGATATTGTAAGTATGTAAATAGAAACAATTATTGTTTACTTACCTTTTACACTGGGATCATGTGCTGAGCCCTCGCCCTCATGTGTTCCAAATGTTGTATTTTGCTTTGGTTTTCCTTCCCATATTTAATAAATAATTTATATATATGACGTCACAAATAGCCAAAAATAATTGTTATTTTGTTCACAGTCACGTAAATTTATTCTATTATACGCAGTTTATATGCCTATTCGACACTAATTTTACTTTAAAATAACTTTAATCTGCTGAACTCGATTTTTCCTGTAAATATAATTATTCAAATTACGTACATCTGACAGCACCGATCTGGAAAAAAATGACATAGATTCATCGCCGAAGAGCTCCACCGAGCGACTGATTTATGAACGAACGAAAGTGATGACAATACCTTTTATAGGCGAAAGAAGAGATGACGATACTGTGTGTTCGGTCGGAATAAAACAACATATGTGCCAAAACCAAATGCCGTCTTTTATAAATTAAAAGTATTATTAAAACTAAAACTGCTTTGCTTAAAACTTGATATGATTACTCTCTATGTTATAAAGTAAATTCCATTAAATAACTCATAAGCGATACGCTTTGATACTCAAAAAAACATAAAAATAGATGACATTTTGAAATTTTTTTGTATCGAGAAAATTTCATTGTATCGTGTATTCCTTTTGCAGGATACTAGACCATATAGTCAAAAAACATACACCGAAATATTGAATCCCTATTCCTTAAACCTAATAAGGTACACGAAAAAGAAAAAGACCCCTTTTTTCAATATATCACCTTAAGTACCTTATTTAAAAAATATAAATGTGAGTGGTTGATAGATGGATATATATTTACATATTTCCCTGTTTACATTGAATATAAGCAGAGATACAAGAATGCCATGGCCACTTAAGCATTTATGTAAGGTGTGGTTTTCCCTATGATACCATACAGTAAGCATACAGTACATATAGCTGTTCATTGTGTATATTTCAGAACCTACCTACAATTTGATTCTGTACGCAAGTATCGACATGAGTATATATGGTGACTGGTAATTAGTGACCGATACTTAAACACGTGATTTTGCTCATCATTATGAACAACTTTTATTATGGGAACAAACACGAAAACGCGAAAAAAAAATCAGCTGTTCCATACATTTTGACGAGTTTTGCGAACATAAATGTAGGGAACAGGAAATTAATTTTTCGCGTTTTCAAGTTCACGCCTGCGGGGTTTTATCACGCCCCAGCCCTAACGGCTGAACAGATTTACAGTTTTTTTAGAAACAGATTTGAATGAAATTTGGCACATGGATGGACCATGACCTGTGTTAGGAGGACATAGATACTTTTTATCTCTGTAGCACTTTTTCGTGGGATAATCTCCAACCTTCACGGGTGACGCCATCCACTGGCAAAATTTAGTTTATCACAAATGGAAATAATATTATTCAGATTAAAAATAATTGTTTAACACACAATTAATTAAGTATACAAAAACAAATATTTGATTAAAGTCTGAGAAAACTGCTAACTGTAATTCGGTTAAGATAAGTTAACCAAACTTATCCTAAGAACAAGTTCATAAGAAGAGACAACAAATAACAATTATTATCACTTAAGTTATGTTGAGATAAAAGATAGAAAGATTCCAATTGTACATACCAAAATAATATTTACGCAAGTTTTTATCTGTATCAAATCAATAATTTTACTGGTCGCAAGCGTGGAAGTATCGAAATATGTTATCTTTCAAACTATGCAAGGGTAATAAAAAATTGGCCGTTTCTCAATATTCGTGCCTTGACTATAACGATAAGAATTACCTGTTCTTATCAACAGATTAAAGAATTAATGTAAATTATATCTTCCATCGGGACTATTTGACTTTCAAAACACGATATTTTTGTAGATAAATTCCATAGGGCTACTGATTATGTTTACCTAATCTTTGATATTACTAAGTACTACAGATTTTAGTACAATCAGTACACCTGACTATGATGGTGAATGTGATATGAGTTTAGAGGTACGAGGAACAGGATATAAAGTTCACTCATCCTCTATTGAAGAGGGAGCATGCTCCGACCAGACGGGTGTTGTCTGGCGGGCAACTGCCCGAAAGTTGATGACGGATAGTCATAAATTTGTCGTTCGCGCGGTAAACTCTTAATTGCGCGATGTAGGATTTGTGTGACGTCATGTCTTTGCTGCGTGTTCGTATGTGGTGGTGTAACCTTTACATGAGCTTGTTAGTGTCCCTTCCTAACATCAGGTTGAATGACTGCTCACTTCAAACGCACTCATATTATAAGTTTTCACGGCGAGATTTCGACAGAATAGCCCGGCTATAGTAATTGACAATGAGATTGCTCCAAATATAATAGTTAACAATGCCGAAAAACCGGCCAAATGCGTCGGACCGTCGCATAATGAAGAGTTCCGTGTTGGGATGAATTTATCCCAAGAACAAACTTAACATTGTACTTAGTTGAAACAAAATGTTCTCCCAGACGGAATGTATGGGACAACATGTTTTTGCAACTGGAACATGGGCGTATATTACTCGTTAACCTGTAGAGCCTACTTAGCTGGGTAGTTTTCCTTTTAACTTCGTTATATTATAATTATACTACTGCCTTTAATTTTTTCACATATCCAAAAACAACATTAATTCAAGAAAGGTCAAGTTCACCAATCGAGGACGAACATTCAACTGTACCAACCTGTACAACTGAAATTTCAAACCAAAACCATAAAATGATGACTACGGGAAATTCGCTCGAAATGATGTAAGTACGAATAAAAGGTGACGTTCAATTGTTTCCTCAATTTGAAATAATATCTAAAATAAAACAAATTAACAACCAGCTAGCAATATTACACAAACTAGTTTTTCTTTTTTTTTATGTTGTATGTGTGTGTAGATATGGGAGATATTTAACGTTTGGCAGATGTGCCCCTCCCAGAAATAATCCTGGATCCGCACAGTTGCACAGTTAAGAAGTCAAAGTCATTTGTTTGAAGAACAACATATTATTATGTACGTATTAAAATAACAAAGCAAATCATAGAACAGAACATAATAGAATAGTATTTATTATGTGCACCATCCGAATTACAGATAAAAATTTAGAAATCTAAGGAATTAGATAGACTGCCTTTAATAGATAATAATGTGTAATGATTCTAAATTACGAACGAAGAAAAAACTACACCCACTTGGAAACTATTGATGCAGAACTAGCAACAGAATTATTTATAATCGATCGCGATACATTATAAGATAATTCTATCAGTAAAGATTTGGAAAACGTATTTCTGATTAGATAAATTATAATTTACAATGCCTATCAGTAGTAAATAACTTGCATTTTTTCGTTGCCTTCATCAGTGCTTCCGGGACGTGAAATGCTTTATCTCTTTTAATTTTTGACTTTCTAATGAGATCTACACTCATATTTGATTCGCTTTTTTTCGTTCTACTTCATGAATTCCTAAAAATCATAAGGGACTTAAAATATTAATATCGCATTAATCTATCATTTATTATATCTATTTCTTCGCCGATAAAAATTGTATTAGAACTAATTAATTCGTTCGTAGAGGAGCTCGTGACTAAGTAATAACAAGCTGCACGGGTCGATCCATCAGGTTAAGCTACGCTTGCCGGGGTTGCTCAGTGGATGGGTGACCATCTTCACATACCGAGACTGCTCCGTGTCTAGGAAAGCACGTTAAGCCGTGGGTCCCGGCTGTCATTCGTGGATCTTTGACAGTCAGAAGCCCGAAAGTCTGACAATCAGTCTTACCAAGGGGTATCGTATTACCCAGTAACTGGGTTGTGGAGGTCAGATAGGCAGTCACTCCATGTAAAAATACTGGTATTCAGCTACATCCTGTTAGACTGGAAGCCGACCCCAAGATAGTTGGGAAAAGGCTAGGAAAATTGATTGTTAGAACTAATTAATTATAAAGAAACACTTTTCACGTTCACGCTACTTTAAAATTTGAGTAGCCAAAGTTATCTTTACGTTAATCCAGTACTTTACGAGTTTCGATAAAATATTTACTTTAGACCAGTGAATTAGTTAGATATGTATGTCGCTGTTATCAAAATATGGAAGTGAGTCAACGCAGCCATCAAATAAAAATATTATTGAAAATGTATGATTCAATTGCCGAATCCCCTAAACTTTTAAACGAAATAAACCACTACAACAAACGCATTTTCTTTCATTCTTTCTTGCTATCTTAGTAATCAGCCTACGTTGTTCCCACTGATGAGACACAGGCCTACTCTTATGAGAGGAATTCCATAATCTACCACGCAGTCCCAAAGCGGGTTGGTAGATGTCATTGCACATGTCTTCGAATTTCTAGTTCTAGGTCATGCTGGTTTCTCTTCCCGTTTTGAGAGCAGTGGTGCTGAAATAAATAACATATAGTAAAGAACGTATGGGTCCGAAACCACGGTATACAACTCGTAAGTTGGGGCCGTTACCACTGGGCAACCACTGCTCTCAACTGCTATATTACTCCTCTGGAACTAATTACAGCCACAACCAGTTCCGTATTTACCATAAGGGCACAGGGGGCCCGTGCCCAGGGCCCCGCAGCACACGAGAGCCCCGGAAGCGCGGAATATTCCGCGCTTCCGCTTACTTGATGATTACCAATTGTAGTGGAGAGCGCTCATTTTCAAAAAACCGGAATAAAAAATGAATTACGAACGACATTGTAACAAGAACGACTAATTTGTCAATTATGTCGATAGAACGTGATATCGTTAATTTTTTTTACTGAGGATAGTATAATTATTATTTTATAATAGAAGATTTTGCAAAACTGAAATCCCGAACGAAACCATTATCGTCCAACTCGTACCTGCTGCATTTTATTTAATAATCTACCTATCTAAATATCTTACCCATAGTAAATATAAAATCATAACAGAAAAATGTTTTTTGTCATTCACTTTTTTTCTTTCCAAGGGTCCCCCGGCTTGCCCTAAGACGGCCTTGGCCACAACCCTTTTTATCTATCAGTGTCATGGTCCATGGAATGATTGCCAATAAGCAGACTAATAGCTATAAGCTAATTAATCATGTAGATAGTATGTAATATAAGCTTGCCTAGGAAGTAGATAATTTATCCCGTCAGAATGATTTTAGGACGCAATCTTCAACAATTATCGTTTGAATCAAGGAAATATTTGAGTGAGAAAATGGCAATCTATTCAAACCACTCACCAACACTATGCCATAATATGTTACGGCTAAAGGTGGGTGTGAACATAAACTTAAGATTAGCCGGCTAAACTTAGGTTTATCTTCGAGAAGCAGCTAAAGTTCGATATCATGTTAGTTTGCGTCGTGATATTCCATCTTTAGCCGGCTAATGTGCACATTAACCGAAACGAAACGGCTAAAAATGTACCTATTCGATGGACGCGCCGGGCCAGCGGAGGGCTTGAGGGGGCGGTGGGGAGGCAATGCGCGCACACGTGGCAATGTTTTTATTTAGTATTGCCTCATCTTTCCTTGCGGTTGATTGATGTACCACTCAAAAGACATAAAACCTATTTAGACTAATATGTAATTTCTATCATAGTTAGTAACCTGAGTAGATATACCTAGTAACTGATTACCACCTGCCAAGATGGTCACTCGCTACGCTCGCTCGCCTTTGCGCTTTTATGGTCAAGGTTCTAACCTAACCCAACCCAAATGATTCACCAACAATAGAGGGGATCTGGCACTCGACGGCCGCTGCCGCGGCACGCTCCCTACGGTCGCTCGCCTTCGCGCGTTAATGGTCACTGTTCTAACCTAACCTAACCTAATCCAAATGATTCACCAATAATAGAGGGGATCTGGCACTCTTATTTTTTAATAAAAATTTCGTGTCACAATAGTAAACATTATTACATTGTTTCCTTTTTCATTTCTTTCTACATTTTTAGCCAAGGGCTTCCAGTTACACTTAAGTTTAGCCGGCTAAAGATAGAAGAAACTAACATTAACACCTCCTCGAAGATAAACCTAAGTTTAGCCGGCTAATCTTAAGTTTATGTTCACACCCACCTTTAGCCGTAACATATACATGGGGACAATTACACATCATACAGAAGCAAAATAAGCACCTAATGTTAAAAATCCCATGAATATTAAAAAGAATGACATTTCAAAACCACATTGTAATGTTACAAGTGGTACTGAACATATTAGAGGCATACGACCGGCTATTACCAATTTCAACGGAAGAGGTAAATTGCTTGGTGGACGCCTACCCATACGTACCAATAAGTGTTTCCTTAGCCGTTTCATTAATAAATTACTAGTCGACTAGACGACGGGATCTCGGGACAACCATGTATAAGAATTGAAAGAAAACGCGTCTTGAATTTCCTGGTGTATTTATACATAATAATCTAGTTGGGAGTTCAGATAATATTAGAGAAACTAGAAAACTTGGTCTAATAATAAACCGATCTGGTTAAACTGGATGTCCTCTCAAAAAAACTTGGGGTTAAGCAAGTATAATAAACAGTTTTCGCTAACTTAAAGGTGTTGAAGCTACGTAAAATTTTGTTCGCGGTAAGCTCCGTGATGGTCCCGAGACATTAGCGTGTTAGCATTAGCAATGGATTTACGAGATTATAAAACTCTCTAAACGTACTTTCACATTACTAAAAAATATACTTTTCAACTGGACCTAGTTACGAACAAACACCGTTAGATTTGCGAACAAAACTGTGTTTCAAATTCAGATGTATTTTTTTTGGGACCATCTTAACATTGGATTTGAGGTCAAGACAAGAAAACTCAAGACAAAAAATGAATGTTATAACAACATTGAAATACTTAGCAGTAGGTAACACCTACCTTAACAAGATTTAATCATCTGTTGAAAAGGCTATGGCAAAAGAAATAATGTGCATAATTACTGCCGACGATGGAGCAAAGTCATCTAAACGCTTCAGTCAAGTCAGAAACGTTCTAACCTTGACTGACGAGGATAAAGATACCTGTCCTGCTGATTGCAACTTTTACAAAAGTTGCAATAATGATGGTTAAAGTTGAAACAAAGTTGGAATAAGGAGGAAACGATGGATTTGGCTCCCGTCCCAAAAACGAGCAAGACAACAGAACACTGCAGTTTTCTGTGGATATTATGCCAATTTTGTCTTAAAATACATACGAAGTTACTCAAACAAATAGATTTTATCTCGTATGAACTTTGCAAGTGTCACCCAAGGTAACAACATACGCAAGCAGTTTTTTTACAATCGTGCCCTCTGCATTTGCAGAATAATTAAGAATTTTAGACGGAATAACAAGATTCCGTTTCCATGCTAAATATAAATAGTTTCTTGGTCAAACGTCACGCGGAATCCTCGATGGAGCAATAACCATTGTATGTAGTAGCAGGAAACAAGGAAAACAAAGAAACACGACTGGATCCCTTTGATATCAACTATATTACAACGTTCTTGAGGCGAAGAATAACAACAGATTTCGATCACAGAATAATAAATATGCCTGATAGATCTTTCTGCATTAACGTCGATCTTAAATCGAGGAACTCGAAAATTACAGGCTTATAAGCATTGACTTTTGTATAGCCGCATTTGAAGATTTTTTTCTAAGTTGTTATAAAAACAGTAATTAGCATTGGGATTTTTTAAATGTCACTTCAAGTGACGAACTCTAATTAAATGTTATAAAAACAAGCTACACTCAGATTTTAATTTCAAGCTTCTATTAAGCAGTAACAATACAAATAATGGCGACGGTGAAGTTGAAAACGAGAATATGATTATAGCAAAAACAAACTTTTTATACAGTCATAATAACAAGAAAGACAGGTTATCACCGACAAGCCGAACTTCCTAATTACTTGAGAATTGCTAGCACAAACTGCCAGCTTAATAAGTGTATATTTACATATCGACTCAAAGGATCAGGGTCACTTGGTAGCCTAAAACTAAGATGGTGTCAAGTTGTGAGAAAAAGCTCAACGTGATGATTATTTTTAAATCGGTCTTTCGAGTCTGACCTTACTAAATCATATCCCCACTCGATAAGTGTTATGTAATGAGGAAATAGAGGATTCGGAAGGGCTCCGAAACGCTGTCTGGGATTGATGTTGCACAGTAACTTGATGTATGAAAAACTCATGGTTTTTTTCCGTCAGGCAGGATGGTAACAACTGATTGAGATAAAGGGACGTCCCTTTGTCGTCATATCTTTACATAAGGTCTTCGTCCCCCCTTCGATTTACAGGATTGTATTGATTATTCCTAAAACAATCTTCAGTTTTTTGTTTCCGTGACGGGTGATGCGTTGCGTGATAGGTTATCCTGATTTAACTCCCTCGAGTTCAAAGTATTGTATTGTATCTCTTCCGCTATGTATATTTGTTTATTATGTGCAGAAACTTGGCGAAGGTTATTATCGTTCTTTGTCATTTTATTATCTCTGTAATTTTTTTTGAGGAAGGTTGCCTCTATTTTGTTTGGTATATTCGAATTCTAATTTGAGACTTGACAATTCAATTCGATGACAATTCACCTTTAGTTAATGAGCAAAGATTTTGAAAAAATTTGGCAAAAACTATAACTTTGAGTTATCAATTTATGCAGAGAATTATTTGTTTGGAATTCCATATTCTCATGTTAATAAATACAAACATCGAATCGAACGTAATCTTGTAGTTTGAGGAAATATAATCATTGAGGTCATCACGATCATAATTAATTATTTAGACATCGTTAGAAACACTCATTATCTTTGTTATTTAAATAGTTAAAGACAATTATTTACGTAAATGGAATTAATAGTGACAATCTATCATACTTTGCCATTGTTTCGAACTGATTTTTTTCTCAAACAGAACTTAGCAGAAGAGAATAATGTAAGTGTACTTACTGCTTTTTCTTCCCTCCTGCACTTTGTAGGTGAGATCAGTGAACGCCAAATCCACTGGCGGTCTCTTCGGCAGATGTGTAAGGGTCTTGTGCTGTGCCGGAGTGATGGTCACCTTCAGGCTCCCTTTCCTGTCGGATAAAATGGGCTTAGTGTCCACTGGCCCCGGAAGGCACGATTCTTTTTCCACTTTCATTTTCAACAAAACACAATGAATTTAATTTAACTAAGAAACTCAGTTGGTCATTCGTACGTCACAAAGAAGTAGAGTATGTGTAAATGCGATTGTAAAGACGCGCGTTTCGCGCTGAGACCGCGCGCGCACTGCTCGCTGCCGACTGATCAACTGAGTAGCTCCAGTCAGGGACGCTCGCAGCTATGACGTCGACTGATTAGCAAGACCAGTTTTGAACTTTGGCTCGTAATGTCCATACATCATATGGGCGAATGTCCGCAACTTACCTACCTACTTGTATGTTATGATGAAAGAGTGTGCAGTGGTCATTGATATCCCTGTTTGTCTACCTGCATAGTGTCCAAATAGGCTAGCTTACTAGTGTGAAGACTGTGAAGTTGGGTAAACAGATTTCAGTACTTACTCCTATGGGTGTAACTACACACATCAAAAGTGTCTATGAATCAAGTAAATTTTAGAGTATCGCCGCAATTGAGGATTATTATTTTAACTTTTTGGATCGTTATTGATTCTTCATAGTGAATTCCACTATTAGAATTTTATTTTAGTAACTTTACTTTTAAAAATCATTTTGGTCATTTATTAATTAACGACATTAACTTAGGTTAATTTCCCACAATTTGCAAAAATTGCAATTTTTCTTAATTGCTACAAAATGTAGGGATAAATTGTTAACTTAAACGTTAAAGTAAGAAGCCAGTCTGGAAGTCTAGATTTGGTAAATATTAAATGGATATTTTTTTATAGTTACATTAAAAATGTAAGTACCTACATAAAAGATCATAATTATTATATAACTTACAGATTTTTTTATTAAGTTTGAGAAGCAACAATATTAACCTTTCCTAATCCTATGGTTGAGCCACCCTGTATACAGTAAATTCTATAATAAATAAATAATGAAATAAATCAAAAAGAATAATGACCAGTTTGACCACACCATTTATTATTTTGTTGGTTTCTATCATCAACAGGCTGTTTTAATCAGTTTGTGTAGACATGACAATGACATAACATTTTTGTTTCTAAAACTGGATAGACATATTTTAAGAGTATAAAAAATTTAGCTACAATTTAAATTTCAAAAAATCAAGTGTCTTTTAAATTAAATAAGAGTATGAACAGGATTGCATATTTTATGAGAGTGAATAAAATACAGACAGACATTTAAAAGATACACCTTATTAACAATTACTTATATAAATATTTATTTGTTATATTTATTTATTTATAAATAAAATAAATACTTTTATAAATTTGATAAACAAGCTGACTGAATTCTTTGGCAATCTTTAGGGGGATACAACTTTTCTTGATCTTATTAGATATGTCACAGTTGGTCTCAGTTGAAAATTGTGTGTATTAATTAGTACTTTAAATTTTGCAAAGTCAAATATATCAGAACAACACATTAGAAGTTGAAAGGGACAGCACAACACTAAGCAGCAAGCGCTAAATATTGAATTGGAGTATTTAGAATTAGCAGAATGTGTTTTGTGAATATTGTGTGTAATTTGGAGGAGGTTTGAGTTATACTGTGTGCTATTAAAAGCAACAGGTTGGCTATGGTTTTGGTGATGATGTGTATAATACTAACTTCAGTATCTTCTTCAAAGTGGCGTCATATCGTGAACCATATGACGGCACTTTGAAGAAGTTACTGCCTTTCAAGCAGTAGCGGATCCAGGGGAGGGGGGGACCCACCCAAAGCCATCTGGGTTCTTCTGTGACAAATCAAAGTGAACCTGATATTATTGTAATTATCTTATCTGAGGAGGCTTGCTATGCGTTAAGCAAAACATAATGATGTGTTTTTTTTTGTGTCTACTTTGCTAAAACCTTCCTACCCTCAGCGGGGTCAAGCCCCCCCCCAAATGACAATCCTGGATCTGCCACTGCTTGAAAGGCAGTAACTACATCAAGGTTGATTTTGAGTTAACTATAGTTATGTCTGAAGTGAAGTTGCAAGTGCAGTCGATAGCCTTAACTTTAACGGTATCTATCTGCGGCTACAAATTAAATACAGCTTTATCACCTAGACAGAAAGATAGAGAGTTTAAGGCTCTATCACTATCCTCTCTATCTATATTTAGCTCATTTTTTATAAAAATGGTATACAATTTCAATCTACAGGCATGGGTAATCTAGTAGTAACTTCCAAATTCTTGTAAAGAAAACAACATTTACAAAGAAGGGTTTAGAATCTTGAAAGTTGTGGTTTTAAACTTACTTTAGCGTAGGACCCGTCATTATGATTTCTTTGAATTGGCAATCAACAGGTTTGTAGGTAGACTCACAGATTTTTATGAGATTCACTAATTAATAGTCTGTACTATAAAGAGTTAAGTAATAAATATGATCCGCCCCTAAGGCTACCCACCGACCCAAGTATTGCTTAAATCAGAATTAGTCAATTGGTATATCCTGTTTTAGTAATTTTGTTTAACTGATGACATACAAAGACTTTAAAGCATTTGCTTTGTCCTTTCCATAGCTATTGGTAGGTAAACTTTCTACATCATTTAATAATGAAAGGAGTAAGAGAACAAAAAAACATTTCAACTTTCTCCTGAAGTTGAGTCAGTACCCACTTATTACTTTTTAATAAATCTTATATGAAAATAAGTATTATAAAGAACGTACTGGTACATTATACGATAAACACGATGCATAATGGGTCAGATACGTACATAATAGGTATTTAGATACGTTGCAGAGAACAAAGTTGCGACATACGCACTTGTTTCGCAAGTTAACTTACCTCAAATTGTTGAGAATATACGTGTTATCCATCTTGAACACTTCATATGCCTACCAATTAATCTGGGAATACAAAATCAAAAGGTTTTTTAACTAAAATAAAAGCGAAACGCTAACAAAACAAAATTCTTGATGTTATGTGTTTATGTGTAAAGTGGGCACATGTAATTACGACGATACTACTTTCTCCAGAATAAACATACTGAGTGAGATAGAGAATCAACGTGCGCTGAGCGAAACAGAGAAAGATAGAAAAAGGAAAGGTGACATTGACAGCTGACAGCTGCTCGTTTCGAGCTGTTCGTTTTCCGGTCTAGTTTGTCAATACCAATGTATAACCTGCACAGAATATGTAAATTTCCCAATTTCCACATCGCATCCAACACTAATTTTGTGTTCTTGTGCCAGAGTCCTCTAAAAAAATGGAATTTTATTTGTCTCAGTTCCTGGGGACTTACTAATAACTGTCTACGTCCGTCAACGATGATACGTAAGTATATACATAATATATAATTATGAAAGTACTTAATTTTGATTGAACTTCAGATTGAACCCTACACCCGAATAATTAGCTTTTTCGGACGGGCAAAAACACATTCGGAACGGATAACTGTTGAATCGTGGTGTCATTCCACATTCATTCTTAAATGGGTGGGGTGGCCAACTTAAAGGCCTTCTACACGGTTGCCAACCGCGTCCCGACAGAGGTCACCTTCGTGGTTTACAGCCGTATAGTTGGTGGTTTATGACCAAATTTCGTTTGACCTTCCAACGACCTTGGTTTGAAGAGCTGCGCTAGTGACCAAGGGCGAATAGAGGACATTGGGCCGGCGGCCGACCGTGTATTCGGCGAAGTGATTTCTCCCTTTTTATAGGGAAAAATTGCCAATAATAAGCATGGTATACGGAAAATATAAAAAATTATTACCAACATGTTGGGTTTAAGGGTTTCCTAAAGGGGGTCGAAAATTTCATTATTTTTGCGATAGGACGCACCATTTTCGAGATATAAGCAACAGTAGAAAAATAAAATACAGTACTGGTTTTGCACTGCAGTCGAAGTGTTGGTGTGAATTTTAGTTCATGCCAATTAATTTTATTCCACACGTTTTTAATCGCTTTTAAAAATAGTCAGATTTAGTTGGATACACCAAATTTTTTGGTGAAAAAAAATCCCTAAACCAAGCAATTTTTATATTGTTTTTGGGGAATTTTAGGGATAATTCATTAAGAATCTGGGGAAAAATTAAAAACGTAAGTGGAAACACTGGCTCGTGTATCACGACAGAATGGCATGTTGGCGACCATGTAGTTGCAACAGCTCTGCCCGGTCGCCAACCAAGGTGACCTCTGTCGGGACGCGGTTGGCAACCGTGTAGAAGGCCTTTTACTCGGCTCGCCGCTCGTAGGTGACACAAGTGAAGCTTTCTCACACTGTATCGCGATGTTTTCGAATTTTTCCAAATCAAACTCTACTCGTACTCTACTCGTACATTATCCTTACATATTATAAAACAAAGTCGCCCGCCGCGTCTGTCTGTCTGTCTGTCTGTCTGTCTGAACGCGATAAACTCAAAAACTACCGAACGGATTTTCAAACGGTTTTCACCATTGGACGGAGTGATTCATGCGGACGGTTTTAGTGTATAATTCATTCAGGTTTTGTGTAAATTGGCTGAAATATGACGATTATGGTTGAACATGTCGGAAAAAATCATGCCGACTGGGAGCTTTACTGGCGTGCGCTGCGTAAGCCGTGAGAGATAAATCAAATTTATGTTCTAGAGTATTGTATATCTTAAAAATTGCAACAAAAAAGTCCGCGATGGCATATGTCTATCTTCTAAGGGTGACCCACAATAACCATTTTTATCTTTCAAAATTGTATAAAATTTTCATTGTTATTTCCGAAGCTATTTTGACCGGTATCTTATTAATCCTTATCCAATTAAATAGGTTATTTAAATTGGGCATTCAATTTTGATTAAAATATGCCTTTACATCACATCATTTAAATGAATAGTTTAAGAGATATCACAGTTTCAAAATTACGCGTAACAAAATAATTATGGTTGACAACGCGGGCGCTGTAGCCTACCACAGCATCCGCTGAAAGTTAGTCAATGATCTTTTCCTTTTCTATTAGGTATGTATTCCCGGTAGAACGTTCCCGTGGGATATTTTGCGACATCCACGCGGGCGAAGCCGCGAGTAAAAGCTAGTGATTACATAAATATGTCACTCAGGATGGCTGGACAAATCTTCAAAATAGCTCGCATTTAAGTAGGTCAACAGGGCACTTTATGTGACGGCTAAACACCCTTATCTCAGAATTTGTGACGCTACAGAATCTTAGATAATCGATCGAAAACGTGTCCAGCCAGCTTGAAAAACCACTTTTCGCTGGTCTCTCAATCTTGGTAACGGAAGTGATTTTGACGACTTTTTGCATATCAACGGGCGTCACATAAATTTGTGACAGGCATGGAGCTAAAAGTTTTGAGATACGTACAGTGGTTTAGTAGAAAAATGCAAAAATCTGTGTCCAGCCATCTTGAATTTACGTATAAAACTTTTGGCTGGCACTTACGAATCTCAATAACGGTAGCGTTTTCGAATATGACTCCTTTACTAATATTTAGTGACGCAATTTGTGACAGTAATAACGTTTGATTTATGGCGGCACATGTAAGGGTTTACGAGAAATCAATAAAAACTAATGTCCAGCCAAACTGAAGTTCAAGATGGCTGGACACCTGTATCTCCGCTGCCTGATGATCTACGACCTTCAAAATGTGTTCAAAATTTTGTGACGGGGACGATAATGATAACCTGAATTTGTGACGGAGAAACTTTGCGTAGTTTCAAAGATATTGATCATTTAAACTTTCCCATACAAACATCCACTAATATTGTGAGGTGACCATATTTTTTACTTAAATAAAGGATTTCTTTTTAATCGACTAATCTGCCGGTAGCAGCTACTGATGCTGTGATTGTTTTTGTGTAATAATTGTCTTTTATAAATAGGTATTTAAGTATATTCAGCTAGGTATTATGATTAAAATGACGACCACCGACTTAATTTGCGCTTCAAGCACTTAGGGCGGTGGTAAAAACAACGTTGTGGTACAAGGCGAGGGTTACTGAAGTGCAAATGGAGTTGATCGTCGTCATTTGAAACGCTGTAATAAGTACAAATAAATAAATGTGATTTTATTTACAGCAAACATTATTTTTTCATTTAAATACCTTAGAGCATTAGTTATCCTGACACATTAACTACCATGTACTAACCATGAAAAACACCAATACCTACCTACTAAAAGGAGTAGATATCTGCACGTAAATAATCAATAACATTAAAAAATTACCCCCCTTCCTCACTTCTGTCTTCTATTGATTTAAATATCTACAGTTGTTCTTATTAGTATCACCAATACACGGATTTTCGTCCATTAAAGAAAACACCATAAAATATACTTAGTCCTACATAAAACCTACAATATTGGTAACCCTACTGCAGTGTTTGTATGGGAAAATTAAAATGTTCAATATCTTTGAAACTACGCAAAGTTTCTCCGTCACAAATTCAGGTTATCATTATCGTCCCCGTCACAAAATTTTGAACACATTTTGAAGGTCGTAGATCATCAGGCAGCGGAGATACAGGTGTCCAGCCATCTTGAACTTCAGGTTGGCTGGACATTAGTTTTCATTGATTTCTCGTAAACCCTTACATGTGCCGCCATAAATCAAACGTTATTACTGTCACAAATTGCGTCACTAAATATTAGTAAAGGAGTCATATTCGAAAACGCTACCGTTATTGAGATTCGAAAGTGCCAGCCAAAAGTTTTATACGTAAATTCAAGATGGCTGGACACAGATTTTTGCATTTTTCTACTAAACCACTGTACGTATCTCAAAACTTTTAGCTCCATGCCTGTCACAAATTTATGTGACGCCCGTTGATATGCAAAAAGTTGTCAAAATCACTTCCGTTACCGAGATTGAGAGACCAGTGAAAAGTGGTTTTTCAAGCTGGCTGGACACGTTTTCGATCGATTATCTAAGATTCTGTAGCGTCACAAATTCTGAGATAAGGGTATTTAGCCGTCACATAAAGTGCCCTGTTGACCTACTTAAATGCGAGCTATTTTGAAGATTTGTCCAGCCATCCTGAGTGACATACATAAATGACGAAACAAAATGCCGGCTCGCGACTCGCGGCGATCACAGACATATGAAACTACGAACCACGGCGGCCTACCTACGAGCAAACAAACCTGTTGGATTGCCGACGAGCTAAGGGCGAGGCCCCATTAGTGCGTTGCGCTGCGTTGCGTCGCGTCGTCGCATGGGGCATGTCATAAAAAATATATGTAAAACGTCGCAGCGACGCGACGCAACGCAGCGCAACGCACTAATGGGGCCTCGCCCTTACTTGGTGGTTGCGTTAAAGTTATATGGTAGTGCGCGTTAAAGTTATGATACACGGGCGAGGAAGGTTGCCGAGCCATAAGTACGCCTACTGCTACTTGCTCGCACGTCTATCACCCCTTTTAGGTCGGGCCCCAAACTAAGTTATTTATTATAAAATTTGCTCTTCAATAATGAGTACACTATTACTTTACAATTTGTACGTTGCAAAGTTATGTAAATCTAAGCGCTTCATTTGTAGAAAAGCACAGCATGCACTATATTATGCGTAGATAATAAGTTAATAACACAATAATATTAATAAATAGTACAGTAATAGTATAGTAAGTACAGGAATAGTAAAAAACAACCTTTATTTCAGAGTCCACAAATGAAACGGGTCTGTGGGTCTGTGAAGAGAGGTGGAACTGAGGGTGGAACGGTGGAAGTTGGAACCCCGGTGGAACGGATCGAATACACTTTGAAGTCTACATAAATGTTGCCTTACTAGACCAACTTCTACTAAAATGTTCAAAATCAAACATTTATTGCTATCATGTGGTAGAAAAGTTATTACAGTTGGGTTATGTGTGGTATGGGTTTAGTTACACAGTTTTTCAGTGTGGGTTCTGCACCACATGAATCCTGTCGGCCTAACAAGACACACGCGACAATTTTTCTCTCTCGCGCGAGTAACTGTCGTATATTTCTGCACTTTACTCGTATTCTGAAGAAGCGTTTTCGAAGACTTTTCTACCAACCCGCACTGGGCCCGCGTGGTAGATTACAGCCCACACCCTCTCACGGAGGGGAGGCCTAGGTCCCAGCAGTGGGTCCCACATTAATAGGCTGATTATGTACTCGTTTTCTGACAGCGCTGCCATACAAAATAGTCGACTCGTTCTTTCAAACTTGATGTTTTTTCGACAAACCCTAACATGGCACCTTAGTCAACTCCATTTTTGACGATTCAACACGAGATAATCTGCGATTTTTCTGTCATTTAGTCGTATTTACTCGTCTTCGATTTTGACGACGAGAAGAGTAGACCAAATTATTATACAAAAAAAGCTCCAAAATAACATGGCAGTTTCATAATTAAATTAAGTAATTAAATTAAATCATAATCTTTTTTATATGTACATACTTGAATTAAATCATAATCTTTTTTATATGTACATACTTGAATAAATTTTATTTTATTTATTTATTGTATTGTTTTATTTTATTTATTTAAATATGTATATATTTTATTTTAACCAATTGATGTATTTTATTGATATATTAATTTTATTTTAATTAGTTTATTTATTTTATTTACTTTTTTATTTATTTATATATGTTAATCAATTTATTTTATAATTGTACTTATCATCTTAGTCATCATTTTATTTTACAATATACAGTATGTTAACTAACAGAGGGCGTTCCCGTTAACCCGCAATAGTATAGCGTCCATACATGCTAGAAAAAATATTAAAATTGAAAAAAAAAAAAAAAAATTATCGTAAAATAGTCACAATTTTTTCTAATTTCATACATAAAACAAACACTCTGTACACGCGCACTTGTCGCACTTGTCTTTCCACGTTGAAAGACAAGTGCCCGTGTACAGAGTGTTACAATTAAGCATCAACTTAAAAAAAAATCAGAATATTTTATAAAAAAAAAAAAAAAAAAATTTTTTTCAATTTTAATATTTTTTCTGGCATGTATGGACGCTAGAATTCTATTGCGGGTTAACGGGAACGCCCTCTGTTAGTTAACATACTGTATTAATAAAATACTTTGTTACTATGTACAGACGCCAGCACATCAAGTTACTACAATCTGTCAAAATTCTTTAATAGATTTTCAACTTTATTGCTAAAGAATAAGGTTCAATGTTGATTGGGAAAATTTGAGAGATTGGTGTAGGTTGATGTGCTGGCGTCTGTACTATTTAAATTGGAACGACGTTTTTTTTATGGAATTTTTCACTTATAATAATCAGCCTATCAATGTCCCCACTGCTGGGACACAGGCCTCAGGTATGAGAGAGAGTGGGCCGTAATCCACCACGCGGGTTGGTAGATGTCACATGTCTTCGAATTTTTGGTTCTAAGACATGTCGGTTTCCTCACGATGTTTTCCTTCACCGTTTTGAGAGCAGTGGTGATGAAATTTATTACACAAAGTAAAGCGCCTGGCGAGGTTCGAACCCACGACCTACAACTCGTAAGTCGGGGCCGATACCACTGGGCCACCACTACTCGCTCATTTTTCACTTATTGTATGGAAAATTTGAAAAATTATTACCTACATGTTAGGGGCTTATGGGCTTTATAAAGGAGGTCGAAATTTTAATAATTTTTACGATAGGACACACTATTTTCTAGACTATGTGCACAAGAAAAAAAAAATTTTGGTGATTTTTACTTTTTTAGTCTAGTTGAGGCCTTTGTGACAAGAGAATCGGCACCATTGAGAATTAAACGGTATCTCAAGCCAATGTTGCTAGCATAAAAATTATTTATTATGAATAATTTCCAACATCGGTATCTTGTCACGAGATATAGCTATAAGTGTCAAAGTGCCTTTTTCGAGTTTCGAGTTTACTCGTCGTTTATGGTCATGTTAGGGATTAGAATGACGTCAGAATTGTAGACATATTTCGACAAAACGACAAAAATAGCGTTCTCGCGCTTGTCATGTTAGCCCTGCCGTTAGATTTGCAATTTTAACAATCTGTATAACTTATAAGGAATAACATAAATTAACTGGTTTTTGAACGAATTATATAAACATTAAATGCGAAAGTAACTCACGCCGAGACACGCCTAAACCAATAAACCAATCTTTATAAAATCTGTGTGAAATCCTGAAATAGTAGTAAACAAAACTGCTCAACACTGTTATATATTGGTAGAATTTCGTAACATAGCAACGTCGTCCCAAAATCATATGCTACCATACCGTATCAGTTGTTGATGTCAATTGTCACTGTGTCACTTTATTTTACGTAAATTTACGTTACGTCAAACAAAATTGAACAAAATAATGTGAATACCTATTTCAATAAATGATTGAATAATGAAACTGTGAAAAAAATATTTATCAAACGCAAAATGGAGAGCGTTACAGTGAGTACTATCTATTTAGACTGAGCCTTTGTTATTACGTTGTTGTTGATTGTTCATTGTTCTTAAATTTTATTGTTTCAGAATTTTTCTGTATCGCTTATCAAAGGTTTCATAGACAGCTTACGAGGTGTAACTGTACTCTTATATTTAGATAAAGAGATTAATGAGCGTGCCCTAAGTCGCTCGCCACAAACGGAATTTGAAAACACCAAAAATAAACAAAAGCAACCGAAAGTAAAACAGTAAGTTTCTCTTAACTTTTATTCAATAAAATATTGCATTTAATACTCTGGCCATATTATAGCTCTGAATTAATTTACGAAAACTAGAAGGCTGTGAAAATCAGGATTAAATAAAGTAGGCCCAAACATAAAGCTTTGGCAAACTTAAACACGCTTTTCTTTTGTTCCAGGGAATCAAAAGTACTTACAAGGGTGTTACAATCATGCATTCTCAACGGTTTTATATTTTTGCTTAGTATACTAATTTTCGAGTATGTTCTATTGCCTGCGGTCAAGTACTTAGTTACGGTGGTGTTTGGCCACAATCCGGGGGTTGCACACAATGTGTGGGCATGGATGCAACCGTTCCTGTCCATGACGTTCCGGATGATATGGGTGCTCCCGTTGTTCTTGTTGAGTAAACTAGTCAACAGCTTATGGTTTCAAGTGAGTATTTATTTTGTATTTATCATTCTCCTGCCCTTATCCCAATGTGTGGGGTCGGCGCAATTTGTCTTTTTCTTCGATACTTCTCCATTAGTTGTTATCTCGGTAGTCACTATCTCTCTAGCCATATCATCTTTCACACAGTCTATCCATAGTTTCTTGGGTTATCCCCAACTATTTATTTTGTATTGCCGGACCCTTTGCTCGATATGGTGCTGGATTTCTATGATATATATTTTGTCAAGAATAACACATTGACCTTGTTCTCAAACTGAATGCTGAGCAATCAAGTTGGTCTCCGCAGAGCTAGATTTTCCTAATATATTTTGGCAATGCTTCTCATTACTAGCCTAATATCTCACAGTATTATTTTGCTATCCAAAAAAACAAGAAGAAAACCTCTTGCAAAACCAATTTATAAGTATGAAAATGTTTGTTTCTGTTGCTGTGTTATTTATTATAATTATTATAAATTCAAATACTACATGAGGAACTGATAAGTTTTTTTGCAACAACTTGACTGTTACATCATAGTTTATGTTAAGTAATATGATTAAAATTAATTATAATGTTTAAGATTGTTTTTATAGTCATAGAATTACATCATCATCAGCAGTGTTATACAATCATTTTACTCAATACTTTTATTGCATTATCTTAGGTGGTAAACTTATAAGTAGATCATAATATGGACCCTGTCGGGCACAGCAAAATACGTGAGTTAGGTTGAGAAGAAGCATTTGTTAATTAAATATAACATTACTAAGCAAACTTCTATATTATAATAATGATGTAGGTATTTTACGAGATTAATCAATAGTTTTTATACAAAATATAAACAGGTATCTCTTGAGAGATGTAATAATTTATTTATTTATTTAAATAACATGGGAGAGTTACAGCTAAAACGAACAGATCCAGGACAGTACATTAGTCTGAAAGTCCAATTACAGGTCTCTGGACTTATAAAATATAGAGAAAAAGTAAATTCAAGGACATTCACACCAATTTGCTACAGCATAATTACTATAATAATAAATAAATCAGATAAAATTTAAAGTCTCAGGTACTTGAGTGTTTATCCCAAAAGTTTTTATTTATGACTGCCTATAAAGAGCTAGATATCGAAGGAGAATTATTTCTGGTTTTATTATCTAGGCTTAATGTGTGACTAGGACATTAACATACTTCAGTGATCTCTATACCACATGAAATGAAAGAAAATTCATTGTATAATCATATATTTTCAAGTTATTTTTTCCCTCCTTCAAAAATTTAAGATCTATTAATTTTATCATTCCCAATGCTATTAAACTCTGTACATTATGTGGTAATGTACAGAGTTTAATAGCATACTCAATACATATTAATACCCTTATTTGCATTAAACTCAAGGTTTTTACTTTAGTTAATTATTTGGCTAGTTGTATTGATGATTCCAAGGGTTATTATTCTGTAAATACATTATTACGGTCGCGAATCATATTTTGATCAACTTATAACCTCCTACTGACGTGCAATGCAAAGTTGCAAAAACGTAAGACACTTAGAATTTCATCCCCCATGAATGCGTCAGTCATCGTAGCGTATTAGAGTCCAGATATCAATCAATCTATTTCCAACCAGACTAATCATTCACACCGTTTGTCAGGATATAGCAGACAGCGCGTACCGGCACAGACGCGGGCGACCGCAGTTCATGTCGAGTGTGAGCAAAATTATCGCTGACTCCCTCTTTAGTTTGCTGGTGCAAGCGCTATTTTTAGTACAGGTGTGTATTATCATGATACTTACTTTCAACATGAAGTGGAAATACTTTTAATAAGCTTGCTTGTCAATTTGCATGCCTTCTCATTTCATGCGCATTCCTAATATCATCATCATCGTCATCATCATCATCATCATTATCATCATCATCAATATAATCATCATCATCATCATCATCATCATTCATCATCCCCACAAAAAGAATAAATACTATAAAAAAACTTAAAACTTGTATTAGCGCCATCTATATTCTGTACTACGCGAATCCATAAGTTTACCATGTTCGGGCCTAAAGAAGTTTTCATTTCAAAAATAAATATATGCGCTCTGCTTCTTATTATATTTCGAAAACATGCTGATGTTTTAAAGGATTCTAAACCGTCACGACATCCCTTTCTGTTTTAATCATTAAGTAAATTATAGAAACACTTTAGCTTAGTCTATTATCCGTTTTCACTAACAATAGCGACACCCAAATGAATGCACTAAATGCACTAATCAAAGCGCGCTGTTGGCTTTTCAACTATCGGTGCTAAGCCGAGCGTTTAAAATCATTAATCAAGTCACGTTATACCTAATAATGTCTTAACTTTTAATTTCAGAGTATGTTAGTAAGTATGCTACCAATAACGTACATAGGCGAGCTACTTTGCCTAGTCCATATGTGCCTGTTGTATTCGCTGTACTCGTTCGAGTACAAGTGGTTCAACATGGGCTGGGAGCTGCACAAGCGGCTGACCTTCATCGAGACCAACTGGCCTTACTTCCTCGGCTTCGGGCTGCCCTTAGCTGTGTTGACGCAGATACCACAATCTTATATTATAAGGTGAGACACAAATTATAATTATATACCATACCTATTTTCTAATTATTTTATCAAAAACCATTCGCGATAACTTTATAGCAAGCTTATTGAGTTCTATTGGTGAAATTGATTCTAAAGCAGCTAGGGAATCTAAATAGGTTTTGAATTTAGTAACGCGACCTTTGATTGAGCCACGTTTGATATTTAAATCTTTAAGCGTTGCTTCTAAAGTCATGTTGATTATATTTTATTTTTTTCCGGTTTTATCATGCGATCAGTCTTTTAGACTAAGAGCAGATGAGATGGTTCTGTTGGCATGTAGGGCGCGACTCCCAGTGGAGTCTGCCCTATCTTTCCGTAGTCATTCTTCGCACTGACTGTTCTGGTCCAAAATGTCCCGCCGCTTTTGTAATCAGCGGATGATTTCTGGGATAGTGAGCTGCCCCGCAAGCTTATTCGGATGCTTTAGCAGTCGGGATTTGTAGTTGTCGCCATCCGCCATAAATTATATGACGCCTGTATTTCGCGAAGGCATAAGCCAGGTGGAGCGAGAGTCTTCGCTGGTGGCTGGTAGCAACTGGATGAGAGTTGCTGAGACCCGAGTTAAATAGCTTTCAATTGCAGAGGCCTATGTCCAGCAGTGGGCAGCTGTAGGCTGATGATGATGTTATGGTCCCGAAGAGAGTCTTTTTTTTTTGGGTGGGAAATCATCAAATGACTTCTCCCGCTCTGGGCGGAGCGGAAGGGCGTGTCAGACTCTTACTGACTAAAAACCCACCCGTGTTCCTTCCCTTGCCTGTTCGTTGTGGAAGTATTAATATCTAATATTTCGCCAGTAATGTCATAAGTAAGTCCCATATAAATAGGCAAGCCCATTAAAATTATGATTATGAAAGTAGCAATAGGTTTTGATTTAGTAGAACAATTTGTTTACAATATAGGCACCTACTTACTACTTTTATGTAGCTACAACATTGAGATAAAGCAAAGTACTTCGACTTAATTTATCGATATCCATTGAAATTACGATGGATTTCTACTAGATTTAGGTACAAATTGTATGAATGAATTGGGAACTATTGTAGTTTCAGCTGTTTCCGATACAGGCTATGTTTAAACAGCTGCATGCCTTAGCTTAGTTGTAACTAAAAACGTTTTTAGGAGACATTTTTAATTTTTAATTTGAAATTCCTACCCAATTATTTTAGATGACAGGTTATATTATAATACTACATTATGTATGATGTTAATGATGTAACGCGGAGCCCGGCGGAGCTCAGTATTGATAAGAAAATGTGAAAAGTGTCAATCAAACAATGATTAGAATAGTGAGGCACATGGCACGTTTATTAATTATTATTTCGTGTAAGGAATTTTGTAATAACTTTTCACATTGGTTATCTAAATATTACCTAATTACTTTTCGTTATACAATTTAACCCTATTTTTAATTACGACTCGGTAAGTAGATGTATAAAGTTCACAAACCTTTCTTAGGAACTAGTCAAATGACCGCTAAAACTAAAGGTACACATCGCCGTAGCACGTAAAATGTGGTAGCACGCTTGAATGGCGATAAATGTACCTACGTACTTGTAATCACAGCATCTTTGAGTACCTCTACTCCATTTACTATAATAACATTAGACAAATAAAGACTAGCACCCTTTCTTTATTTCGATGTAAACGTACTTATAATAAAAACTCCGTTATTTCACGATAAATACCTACAAAGCAATATTTACCATTTTAATTTAAAAAATAACTGTAAAGTGCAGTAATTTCGTCAATATGATACCATAACTATCGTTATTTGTCTAATAAATGGAGTATCGGTAGGCAGTCTAAAGTCTAGTCTAGACATAATCCCTTCTTATCAACTTCATATATTATCTTCTGTTAGTACTGATATGCTGTTTTATTCTTAACATACCTACACGCCTGTGTTCCCCGACATTTTGCCAGTTTTAAGTCCCATGTAACAGGGGGGCAGTCTGCCATCAACTGGACACAAATCAAGACTCTTAATGGAAAAACCTAATATCTTTTCGCCAGACCTGGAAAAAGAACCCCAAGGCTACATGCACAGCAGTCACGCTTGCGACCACTAAGTAGACCAACGAGGAAGGCACTTTTATTAATTACTAGCTTCCGCCAGCGGCTTCGCACGCGTGGATCTTGGAAATAATCCCACGGGAACGTACTGCTGGGATAAAAAGTATCCTATATGTTAATCTAGGTTATAAACTATCCGTCTGCCAAATTTCATGAAAACCCGTTAAGCCGTTTTTGCGTGATTGAGTAACAAACATGCAATCTTCACATTTTTATATATTTATATATATAGTAAGATACTATCTATCTACTACTAAAGATACTATATTTATATATATACTAGATCTACTGGTGAAAGAATTTTTTAAATCCATCCAGTAGTTTTCGAGTTTATTCATTACAAACAAACATACAAAAAAATCACATCTTTTATTTTTATAAATTATTTTAGTTAGTCTTACCAATACAATAGAATACTACATATAACGTACAGAGGTAGAGATAGTATAATAGTGGTAGTGCAGTAGTAGAGATTGTATTGTGCTTTGAGATTTATAATGTTTTTGATTTTGTTACAGTGGTTGCGTCTTCTCCATATTCTTCCCCGTATTTATATTGAGTGGTAACGAAGCTACTCCCGTTATAGGAAGGTAAGTTTCACATATTGCAATCATTTTCACATCTATTTGATCAGCATTTGTCGTAATATCAATAAAATCGAGTAATTTGTCGAAAACATGCTTTGAATTCGAAAGTCTATTCCAAAAAAATAAAGTCTGGAAATGAAGAAGAAGCAAGTTTTTGCCTTAAATATTTATAAAAAATATGCATTTAAAGAAAGAAAGTAAAATATTAATTTGGCGCTGCTTAAACAAAATTAAAAACAAAATAAAAAGTAACATACACATTGACATTTGGACTTT
Organism: Conistra vaccinii; assembly: GCA_948150665.1. Classification (NCBI taxonomy): domain Eukaryota; kingdom Metazoa; phylum Arthropoda; class Insecta; order Lepidoptera; family Noctuidae; genus Conistra; species Conistra vaccinii. The sequence goes on along the minus strand of OX411320.1, from coordinate 20,838,166 downwards.
TGGACTGACTGGACTTTGTAATACGATTCGTTTAAGAACCAGATAAAAGATAACAGTTAATATTATTGTTATCTAAAATGGATTGACATTGGGTAATACTTAAAATTCTAGGACAATGGGCAGCTTTAGTATTATGAACACCCTATGTTAGAAACCTTGTTTTATATAAAACTGATATAATGTCAATGTTGCTTTGAAATAAATCTTGGAAGTCGCTCAATCAGTAATTTTATCAAATCTGATGTGAAAGGCCTATTGGTTATTATTGCCAACCAATCAGAACACCTGACAGCAGATGAAAGCCATATTTACATGATGCGATTTAATTTCCTGAGACATACCACAATAGAAAGGCCTCCCACAAGATGGACCGATGACCTTGTAAAGGCCGCAGGAGTTCGCTGGATTCGGGAAGCACAGAATCGGTCGGAGTGGCGGTGCTTGGGGGAGGCCTATGTCCAGCAGTGGACGTCTTTCGGCTGATATGATGATACCATAATAAGTTGAAGCAAAAATAAAGTAGTGTTTAGACGTGCAAGTCATTTTTTGTTTCAATTTTATTATGTGGAAATAAGGCTTTACATCAGTCAAGCCTTATTTCCACATAATAAAATTGAAACAACTAAAACACCGTGTGATTTTTCATTGGTTCTATTACAATCTTACCATATTTTTGTCTCTTTTCCAGCGAATACCCTCTCCGTCTATTCTCGCCCGTGGTGGCGATATCGAACGGAATGTTCCGATTCGTTCGACAAGGCGCCGAAGTAGTGACCCAACGGAATAGGTGACTGCCAACCAACACCTGATCTATAGGAGTCTACATATGGTAGAGGGTAGGCAGGGTTGTGCAAACTTAGTCTTGTGATAGTCAACATTTACAGAAATAGGTTTTTTTTTTTTTTTATAACTTTGTAAAAAATTATCCTGAAATCTAGGAATGTTTTTAAGAATTTTTTGGGTTAGGTTTTTGCTAAATCTAATGTGACTGGAAAGTGTTGATAGGTTTTTTAAAGCGAAACTCGCTGAACAGGAGGTTAATGCTTATAAAAGTTTATTTGGGATGGAACTAAATTCCTGTGATGACCATTTGGTTATGAAAAGTTGAAAACTTAGTTTTATGAAAATTATTAGTTGATGTTGTGGTGGCATCTACAACGCCATGTGAACTACGCCTCACAGTGACGCAACGCAAAATCCTGAATCGCGCAAGCAGAGTTTACCGCGCGACTAGCATATACAGGGTGGCAGGGACATCGACGCGAAGCCGGTTACTATGGATTCAGTACGTCATTCTGAACCCCCCTGCGTTAAAATTGTTCGTCGGTTATTAAAAAAAAAACAGCAATTTCATAGAAAAGTGCAATACCTACGCGGTCAAAATGTATGGAACAGCAGATTTTTTTTTTTAATAACCTACGAATCAGAATCATGTACTGAATACATGGTAACCGGCTTCGCGTCGATGTCCCATATGCCACTCTGTATATAACGTCCCAACATCAATCGTCGGGCAAGTAGCCCACCAGGCACAACACCCTTTTTATGGAGGATGAGTGAACTTTACACCTGTTCCTCATACCTCTATAATGTCAAATCCAAAGTTTAACCCAACTTTTGGTGGTAAAAAACCCAGCAACGCCAGCCCTGTAAAACTGTAGAGTTAAAAAACCACTTTGTAGTACAATCATCACATTCATTCATCATCAAACTTACTAGTCAGTTCGAACCATTTATATATTTAGTTTTAAATAATCTATTTAAATTCGAAAATGGCTGGACCGATTTGGATAATTATTTTTTTGTTTTGTTCGCCTCAATACAGAGGTGGTTTAGAAAAAAAAATTGGATATGCTCAAAGGAACAGCCGAAAAAACTAAATTTAAATTTTGACAGAACTACGTCTGACGGGTCAGCTAGATCGCAACAGAGGAAATTATATTAATATTTTCCAACTATGAAATCTATTTATTTTTACGACAATCAAGCTTCTGTCTGTATCAAAATCACAAGCCCACGTCATATGACTTTTGTGGTCATTGACATAAGGTTTAAATTGTAAAGATTGATGCACGCTCGTAAATTGAAACAACTATAGTAGTATATTTTCATAGGAATGTTACGAATTTTTACATAAAGTAAAGTTCTGCCTGCCAACGAGCTCTCACGCTGTTGTAGTTATTAAAACTAGTGACAAATAAGCAGAAAGAATCTATTAAATTAATGAATACTTAGGGCTTGTTTTAACACCTGCTGTTAAATTATGACACCACTATACAAAAATATTTGTTAAGTATTTTGTGGACGTTTCGTATTTTATTAATACAATATTTATACATTGAAGGTTTGCCCAAAATAATGAGTTAATTACTCATAATTTCTATGTATATATATAATATCTGTTTTTACTTCGCATTCGTTAAAGGTTCAGTGGTGAAACAGATCCTTTAATATATAATCTATTCCGTAGTTAATTTGCACAACCCTGTATGTGACTCTTAGACAGCAATTGTGTTGTCCAGAAGATATTTATGTATATTGTGCTCGTTAATGTTCGCGTTGCTCATGTTGTTAAATGACGGGGAGGGAAATATGTGAGTGACTATCCAATATTAGGTATTCTAATCATATTTTTTTAGCAGCTAATATTAGAGTAAGTTATTATCATCTGCGTTACATTCTCGACCCCATACTACTTCATTTTCGCTTCTATGTGGTTCTAAATACGGAGTGTACTAAATAATATTTGTTGAAATCTGAGGAAACATACTGTCAAAAGCTTAAAGCATTTTTGAAGTCGCTTAAAATAGAAGCTGATACAAATAAATGAAATGGCCCAGATGATGGTAGCTCCCTCTATTTTAAATTTTCTTATGAAGTTTTATTTTGTAGATATTGGATAGCCACTCAAAAGTTAAAGTTTTATAATATATCAAATGGTGCCTGGAATTATCACATTTAACTTAAAAACATAATATGAGTAATCGCTTTATATAAGGTGTAATTATAGTTTATATATTACAAATAATATAATTACAATCATTCTCATTTAGAAATGTCTGATATTGTGATTGTTTTTTTTTACATGACATTATTTATTAAACGGACTGACTGATCTATAGTTGTTTACTTTTCTAATACGTCGGGGTAGAACTTAATTACAATAATTACGAAGAACTCCAATGATAAACCTCTTGATGGTTGTCAATTCAATAACCCAATTCAGCAAGAGGCCACAGCGCAACGCAATTTCCATACAAAACGGTGCGGTGCGGCCCGTCTGTAGTGTGCGTTGGTTCGTAGCAAATTGACGAAATGAGAAAGGAGGATTTTGCAATGCGTTGCGGTGCGACCCAATCTGCGTTAACCTTTAAGACGAAGGGGAATTGGGTTTCAAATCAAATCTACATACACAATAACTAGTAAGTACTATAAATCTAATATTTACTACATATGCAACACTTTTAGCTACCTCATTGTGTACGTACTTTTTTACACGACTTCCCAAAAAGTGTAATGTTTTTTAATAAAACTCTTAGTCCCTTCATTATCATTTTGACGTCAAAATGTCGTTGCATGATTCCTCTTCAACAATCTATTCACATTATAGAAAAAAATATCAATAATGAAACGCATTGAATTCACATAAATAATTTATTTTAAAATTTCAATTCATTCATTCGTCAACAAATTATCACATGTTTATAAACTTTCTAATTGATTTCATATTATCTGGTATATAGTGAGTTATTACAATATTTACTGCAATTCTATAGATGGCGCAACTGCGAACATCATCGTTCGTATGTCTAGCTATTAGCTCAAAAACGACTGTTTTTATTATTTTATTTATTTATAATTTATTTATTTATTTATTTAATAATAGTTCTAATTGATTTCATATTATCAGGTATATAGTGAGTTATTACAATATTTACTGCAATTCTATAGATGGCGCCACTGCGAACATCATCGTTCGTATATCTAGCTATTAGCTCAAAAACGACTGTTTTTATTATTTTATTTATTTATAATAGTATGATATAGTATACTTAGAATGTAGTTCACCAAATTGACTGATAAATTATCAACAAAAACGTTTATTTTTCTATATACACGTCGTTTTTATTATACTATACAAATTATTATATTCCCTGTTTTCATGTCATATAACGCAATGAAAATGGAGTATCAATTTTATAAATACATACACTATCACTTTGTTACTACTACATACACAATATACACACCAATATAACAGATACATAAATCTACGTTATTATACAAATCAAAGCGTAAATTTACTATTCACGCACATACTTATAAATAAGAAACGTTATTATAAAATGCATTGCTACAAATCTTTGTGGTAACTTATAAAATCCGATGCTACAATGACAGTACGTAACCAATTATAATTGTTTCCAGAATTCAGGAGAGCAAGTAATAGTTACTCTAGAAATAAGGATGTTTTTACTCAAAGTATTTTTTTTTATTGTTAGTCTAAGCCTATGTTATCCCACTGCAGGCCAAAGCCATTTCCCTTTTACAAGGTATTAATTAAACAAAATATAAAAGTAAAAACGTATGTAAAAAAGTAATAACATAATATCACGCCCTTTTTCCCCGAAGGGTTGGGCAGAGGTGTACCTATAGTACAACCACATTCGCCAGTTATGTTTAACCTTAATAACAGCATTTTACAACTGAATATAAAACTTTTTGGACTGAGCACCAATAAGGAGGTCCTTAAAATTAAAATCAGGTACAAAACTGTTTTGTATTATTAATTTCAAGACAAATCATAATGATTATACATACATACATTGCTAAACATCGATTATTTGAACTACTTAAAATACATTATTTAAACCTAAGTATTTGAGATCTATAACACACTTACTAAACTGAATTAACAAAAGAACAAGTAATGTCAAACATTATTGTTATAAATGTGTTAAATTCCAATAATAAGCAAAGTATGGAAAATGTCTTTCATTGGAATTATTTATCTAAGAATATAATTCTTTCCATATACACTGTGGCCGAGATAGATAAACGTGACTTAGGATGTGCTTTGACTTAGATAAATGTTCCCCTCTCTATTGCACGACTCATATTGCGAAGCATTAGAGTGTGCTCTAAGACCGAAAAAAAATTTTTGCCCCATTTCTGCAACTGTGTTTATTGTTACAGTCCTGCTAGTACACAGAACCTACTTAATTTATATACCATTGTATAGATGATTAAATGGAGATTAATACTGTACTTTTTACCAATTGATTTAATGCAGTAAAAATGAAAAAAACATCAAAATAGTTGAAAAAAATTCCTGTCTGTCAATTTATGAAACTTGAAAACATTGTAGCTTGCGATAAAATTAATTAATTGAGTAAATTTTTTTTAATACATTGGTTTCGGCCATAGAAGGAACCCTATTGAAAATGGCTCTTTTATTCAAAGTAGTTTAATTATAATTAATAAAATACTAACTCATATATAATATCTTTATCTAAATATTTCCAACCTTGACTTAACGTGTTGCCTAGCAACCCACAACGTAAATATCTAAATAAATAGTCTTTAACATTACGTAAGGATTGCGAGGTTAGAAATTTACCCATATTGATGGGTAAAACAGCAGTCAAAACATACTTCATGAAACGTGATAAATTGTAAATTTTTGTTAGAAACTATGTTTTGAATTTCTTTTTCGTTTATGAATGCGTGTTATGAGGCGTGCATTTTTGGAATTTCCAAACTATTTTATTATATTCTATTTTTATTAAAAAGCATGCAAAGCCGTTGTCGACGATTTTGCCGATGTCAAAAGTGAGTTGAAAGAGAAAGTACAGAAAAACACACAAATATGGTTCTTCGATTGATACAGCTGAACACAATGTAGATCTTGTTGGATCTACAGTGACAGGAGTAAAACCCAGTCAAAGCACGTGCTAAGAAATGTTAATATACTTGGCCTGTTTCTTCTAAATCTATGATTTTTGAATGATAAGTTGGTATTACACGTGCTTAAACCTTGAATAAACCTTTTAACGTTTCTTAGCCGCTTAATAATATTAATGATATCGATATAAAAAAAGTCACAGTCAACGAAACATCAACCCCAAATTAATGATGAAATGATGTCATCATTTCTATAAATATCACTTAAAAGCGAAACGGGCAGTAAAATTACAATGGGAATGTTCTTATTTTGTTAGCGTAAGTATATACATATTTGATGTCAACAACAGACGAACATACTGCAGTTTCCAGAGAAAATAATTTTATTGACAAGCGGATAAAAATAATTCGTTCAAAACACTGTGTTATAAAAAAAATTGTACTGACCTACCAGCTAGAAATTTCAAGAATATTAAAATATGAGTACAAGTAATATGATAAAAAAAATCTAAAACCATACTTTTCTATGGAGACGTCCAAAGAAAGAATGAAGTCTAAAATATAGTTATACAAAATAAACTTTGTATCTTACATTCTAGTGTTTAAAAATCTCTTTCGATTAGTCATTAGTCATCTTTGATAATATTTATTCATTTATGCTTAAGAGTATGAATGTTACACATAATATAATAGTTTATGTCTTTATGAAGCGAGAACCGCCCGCGGCCTATTAATACTATCGCCTGGTATGTAGTCCAAGAAATAATGTTTTGTTCTTATCTAGTATGTAATAGGAAAACTACATTCTGCTAGTATTTGTAGGAACGTAGGTAGCTTAGTTATTAACGCAGTAATAGTTCTACTAGGTAAACGAATTTGAAAGAGGCATTTAATATCTGATCTGTCTCTTAAGATACAGGCCTCCTGGTTTAAGAGACACTGTTTATAGATTTTTTGTAGCCTTTTAACTTTTGTACAAACAATTATGTATCACTTTAGTATATCTATCACTGTGCTACCTGTGTCCATGTATTACTTTGGATAAATAAATCATTATTTATTATTTGCTCCGTATTAGCACAGTACAGGCAAAACAAACCTGAACTTCGCATTAAAATACTTCTATCTATCTCTTCTCTCAAATAAGTTATCACGAAAATCGCAATGATAACCGAAACTTGGAGCATTCAATCCACCTTTTATCATAAAATACTTCTTGAAGTAACTAAATCCTGTAAAATCTTCGAATAATACATAAACGTAGCTTCCAATTCAAATGAGAAATGATACACAATATCCAAAATCTGTTTTTACCGACTTCTGATTGAAATAAACGGTTGCATAAACCGATTGTAACCATAACTTTTGACTTGTCAAATACAGAAACTCAAACATAATTCCTGTGACCTCATACCTTCCTTGCTACTTCCTACCACGTATGTCAGGTGTTTATAGCAGATGTACGAGTAGCATGCCCACCGCGGCGCCGGCGACCAGGCCCACGCTCAGCATTGTAGCGATCAGACCTGATGCTTTCTCACGTTCGTGCAGTTCCACCACCCTGGAAAGATAGTGTTGGATTATAGAGACGAATATGTTATACGATACTATCATTCGCCCGCGTGGAGGCCAGAAATTATCCAACTGAAATGTACTTCAGTAACGCGCACGCCACTCTCAGTCGGCATGATTTTTTCCGACATTAACAATCATTGTCATATTTCAGCCAATTTAAACAAAACCGTAATGAATTATAAGTACACACACAACCTTCCTCATGAATCATTCCGTCCATTGGTGAAAACCGTATTAAAATCGGTTCGGTAGTTTTTGAGTTTATTGCATTCAGACAGACAGACGCGCCGGGGGACTTTGTTTTATAAGTAGTGAAGTTCTCCATTATTACCAAAGGACGGAGGGAAGAGCAGCCAACGACAGTTTTATGGTACTTGTATTTTATCAGCTAAGAGGGTTTACGTCGTACGGCATTTCATACAAACTTTCAAGCCCTTTTTGAACTTTCGAAATGACTGAACACACATACAAAGATATAAGAACATTTTCGTAAAATAGTGTTACAGCCAAATTAGATCGATTTTAAATTTTCCATAGAAACAGAGATATGCTTTTAGACCTTTGTATCCTGCTTATGCGTATGAAGTTTCATTAAAATCGGTTTAATCATTTCGAAAAACAAGGGCTTGAAAGTTTGTATGAAATGCCGTACGACGTAATTTAAACGAACAACAAACTAAGGAACATAGTATCTAGAAATCTAGATTTTAGGTACATAGTTATAACTCAATAAGGTAAACAAATAAGTCACGTCCATACATACATAAACTCACGCCTTCATCCCATGGGGGAGGCACAAACGCCACCTGCTACGCTCCTTACATACTCATTTTACCTCGTTTACGTTCATATTATCTGGTCATACACGCACGCCGGTTGCGAATACTGTCTAGTCAAATTATAATTATTTTCCTTTTATTTCTAGTGCGGATTTACTTTAGGTTTTCCTTCCACATTTTGAAGGAAGCACCTACAATCCTACATATAATAATTGATAATCTTATACGCATTATTGCTGTTAGTTCTGCGATTTTCTTCATTCTATAATATTAAGGCTATACCTTAAAATAAGAATAAAGACCATGGAAAATATGAAATACTTCAGTTTACATAGGTACTTACCTACTTATTGAACACGAAAGCGTCATCATATTAATCATAGACAGTAGTGATAACCTAATGATTGGCTGAGCACTATACTAACTGTACATTCTATTTAGTTGGGGTCAGAATTCACACAGATAGTCAGTCACGTTTTCATTAGAGCGATCGATCATTTTGTCTTAGTAATAGAAATGTTTGGATGACGCGATAGGAGAGGATTTTGCAGTCTTGTTGATAATACACATAATCTTATTATAAGTCATTAAATGTCGTAAACATCGTAGAACCTATGTGATAGAATTGTAGAATTAATCATACAGGGCATGTGCTGGCGCGGCTGAGCGTTGCACAGAGCCATCTTACTAGCAATCAATTAAAGTATCCTACCTGGTAGAAATAATAATCACGACATTAGTCAGACAGTCATTAGTGAATGCGAAGGCGATTATAATGATGGTGTACTCCCAATCTCACATGTACACAACATGCAGATACTTACACAGTTGACCGTTGCACAATATGCACAGAAACATCTCAAACATCTTACAAACAATAACTAACCTATTAGTTAATCATCACGAGATTAGTGAGATATCCCTTAGCAAACCCCTAGACCAGTGTTTTCCAACCTGTGGGTCGCGACCCCCAGGGGGGTCGCGAAGCTTCTATAAGGGGGTGGCGAGGGCGAGGGCTCAGTAAAAGAAAAAGCAAATATTTTCTTTGTTTTGTTGCTTTAGATAATTCTAGCAGATTTTCTTTTAGGTTGGTTCCCAAAGTTGCCTCATCTAAGTCCTCTAATAGCAGCTTATAAAAACATAATTACTCTACTGGGTAATCCCTCGTAGCCATGAATGACCCTCATAAAGCCATCAAATATACGACATAAAATTTACTTAAAATATACTTAGGAATCTGGGCGTAGCGAGTTACGGGCAGAGAGGTATCTGCAGAATGAGAAACACTGGTTACATTATGTACATAATATAAACGTTCTTAGGAACGAGTATCGGAACGGTAGGTATATAATTTTTGAGGTAGGTACAATATTGTTAGTCACTAACTTACCACTATGTTAGTAAAATAAACTATGCTCAAAAAGATCGAGTTTAGAAGGTATGTTTTTAATATATTTTTGCTTGATGTAGGTAATCTGCAAAAAATATTGAGAGTATGAGTCCATATTACGTATCGAAACACAGTTTCTATCAAAGTTGCTATTGAAGTATAATTACTTTTTGATATTTATTTCATGTTTATACTTAGGTTTAATTTTGCATTTAGTTTACGTTTTCTTGTAATTGTTATGAATGTATTATGTATATAGTTGTTATTATTAATATTACGTATTGTTTATGTAAATATTCTGAGTTCTACTCTAAGGTAATTGAAAACTTCTCATTATGTGGAATTTTAATTTCTTTTTAAATAGGGGAAAAGATTGTATTTCCTTAATATCTTTCGGCAATTCATTATACATTTTGGCACCCTCATACTTAATATTTTTAGTACCGTAGTTGGTTCGTGGTCTACTGTATAGGCAGATATCGTAAGAGCGGTCGATCAACGTCTTAAACGTAAAATAGTAGTAGTAACGTAAAACTTGAACGTCTTACGAATTTTCGATCAGGTCACGTGTTCTGATGCGAGTTTAACATTTTTACCCATCCCAAAAAAAGTGCACAATGCCGCTAAAGAAGTTTTCACTTCAAAAACAGAACCTGATTTTAAGAATATTCTTATAAGTAAGTTATTTGAGTTAAATGCTAATTTAAAATTTTGATGCTTATGAAGTTATAGCGAGAGTCTGTTATATATCTGTTAATTATGAAATTAACAAAAAAAATAAATGTACGTATTTAACTATTATTTATAATTATTTGTATTATAACAAAATTCAGATTATAAACGGTGGATGACAGGGGGTCATGAAAAAGGTTGAAAAACACTGCCCTAGACTATCATGATGATGATATAGGTATTCCCAATCATACGCAAACACGACGGGGAGATGTTTGTACAGTTGAGCGTTGCACAATTTGCACAGAAACACCTAGCAATATCTTACCTAGTATAAATTTAGTGAGATATCCGTTGGAGAATGTGAAGACGATGATAATGATGCTGTACTCCCAATCATACGCGAACAGAACGGGCAGATACTTGCACAGTTGACGATTGCACAGTAATATGTAACTAGCAAATATCTTACCTAGTAGCGTTGATCATCACGATATTAGTGAGATATCCGTTGGTGAACGCGAAGACTATCATGATGATGATGTACTCCCAATCGTACGCGAACAGAACGGGCAGATGTTTGCGCGGCTGAGCATTGCACAGCATTAACATGGGCACACCGATTATACGGAGGATGCTGGCTCCGGCGATTATCCATTGGTTGTTTGGCTGTAAGAAGGATTGAAATTGGTTGGTTAAATAGTTTTTGACATACAACACGCGGCGCAATGCGACAGTGAGACAGTGTGAGTGTGGTGTCAGTGTGTCGCGACGCATTCGCTGCGCGCCCGCTCCGCTCGCAAACCGCTAGTGTGATAGATAAGGCTCTTACACACAGAATTTGGTGACACATTGTCTAAACATCAACTATGAGGGCTTTCTCATAGACCACAAATATTTTTTTATTGGTAGTTACGCTGTGGTTATGACGTTTAAAGAAATTAAAACAGTTCATTTTAGATTGAATTTGTCTCATCCTTCCACTTTATTAGTCCTTTATAAACCGCAGTAATCCGTGCATTACGAAGCACCCATATCATCGCAACACTAACTAAACCGCAATCGAAAATATAATTTTATTTTGCTCTATGAGGTAAAGGTATAAAGCAATAATGATGCACAAATAGTAGGTATAAAATTGCATTCATACAATATAATGCGTTGCGATAAAATAAGTTAACAAATAATTAAGGCATGTTTACATCATTGATACGCAACGGACGCAATAAAATATAAGACGGAAAATGAAAGTTAATTAGATGTTTAGTTGACAGTAAGATCCAGCGGTATTTTAAACTTGTATCGTCCCTGTCAGGAGAAGCTATCAATTTTGTAAACAAAAAACTTCTACTAAGTTACGTAGCGACATTGGCGTACCCAGCTTTTGGCCCAGGGGAGGCAAATCAGAAATTCCCCCCCCCCCACATATTTTACATAGTTTGATAATACTGCTGCGTTCGTGTATTTTTAACCGACTTCAAAAAAGAAGGACGTATTAACCTTTTTTTTATATTTTTGTCAATTGTGGACCGAATATAATTTTCTTTTTTTAAATGATACACAATTTTCTAAATTGCTTCACAATTGACGAAACTATCGTTATCCACAGTAAAAAAAAACAGTCGAACATAGAACGTCCTTCTTTTTTAAAGTCGGTTATGCGTAATAGTTTATACAATATGAAAAGCCGCTCAGCGCGTTTTTTTTTCTAAAATTTATTCAAAATAATATACGGGGTGTCCGGGACATCGACGCGAAGCCTGATACCATGGATTCAGTACATGATTCTGAATTCTTTTCGTCGGTTATTAAAAAAAAAATCAGCTGCTCCATACATTTTGACCGCGTAGGTATTGCACTTTTCTATGAAACAGCTGATTTTTTTTTTAATAACCGACGAAAAATTTCAACGCAGGGGGGTTCAGGACCATGTACTGAATCCATGGTAACCGGCTTCGCGTCGATGTCCCTGCCACTCTGTATTGTAATTGAAAAGGAAGTCGTGACTGTAACTTCACTTTTATCGACAACAGTACTGTACTTAGGCATACAAAATCCAGGGGGGGCCAGCTGCCCTCCCCTGCCCCCCCCTGGGTACGCCCATGCGTAGCGACAATTCAATCAACAACAAATAATCACAAATTCAATCAATTAACGATATAAAGCCCTGTCGTCTTATGTATTGTGGTACAGGAACGCGCCAGAGTTCCAGTACCACAAAACATTAGACGACAGCGATTTATATCGCTAAAATATAACCCGACCAAGTGAAATTGCTCGTTAGTTTCGTATTACACGTATGTTACTTTGAGTTGATTGAATTTGGGTTATTTGTTTCGCTACGTAACTTAGTAAAAGTTCTTTGTTTACAAAATTTATAGCTTCGCCTAACGGGGACCTTAGGTTTGGGCATTATGACTTAGATTAGACTGTTGTCAATTTGGCAGGTAATAATTGCAAAATGTCGCGATGACGTTTTATTTCATTTTATAATGATGATGAAGTCAGTTGAAGGATAAGTACTAGAGGATATAAGCTGATTGTAATTTATGATGGTGGCATGGCAAGGGAAGGAACACGGCTGGGTTTTAGTCAGTAAAAGTCTGACACGCCCTTCCGCTCCGCCCAGAGCGGGAGAAGTCATTGGATGATTTCCCACCCAAAAAAAAAAAAAAAAAGGAGGTACTTACTCGCAACAGGAATCCAGCTACCAATCGTCCCGCGTAATCTCCGCAGTTAAAGATCAAATAATTCACAACGGGAACGAAGAATATGTCTGAAAATAACAATAGAACAATTGAATAAATCTGTTAGATTTTTGAGTAATGATACCACGGACCACTCCTATCAAAGTAGTTTCAATTTAAGAGCGTGCATCCTAAAAGTTGGCAACGTCGTAAATAGCTGTCAAATATTTACCTGTTTTGATTAATTTGGAAATAATACTGTAGGGAGGTATGAAATTTGGCTAAATAGCGACCTAGAATATTGATTATGACATGCAATAATTTAATATCGTAACACCGAATACTTAGTTTTATATGTAAAAAAAGTATATGGAAAGTTTCCAAACGCTTTTTTTACGCCTTAAACGGGTACAACATCAAATTCTATGTTATAATTGCAATTCATTATTAATACTCTAGGCCGATATCTAGCCACATTTTTAACAGCTATTTGCGACGTTGCCAACATGGGATAAACGCTCTTAATGTAAGGATAACTAATAAGTTCAAACACGGGATATAAGGGATAAACATTTTTTTGAAACACAAACTCGTGCTTTACATAATCTAATTCTAGACTAAGAGCGGAAACCATTTTCCCACTTCCCTTTTCTATAAAGCGGTTAGTAATATGGATAGGTAACAAGAAAAGCAAGCTTCACAAATTTACATTTTACTATACGGAGAAACCCAGACACAATGGAAGAAATTTTCCAGCTAACTTCAAGTCTTCATAATGCACCTGTGAGAATGATAGAGATCATTTTCTTCTGACTACATTTGTGACACGAACTATGGCAGTTGCAATAAAATGAAAATTGCTCTGTAAAGTTGCATTCTTATATAAAAACTAGCTTCCGCCCTTGGATTCGTCCGCGTGTTGTGTCGATAAAAAGTAGCCTATGTCTTCCCCAGGATTCAAAGTATCCCTATACCGGTATAAACAAAATCGGTTCAACGGTTTAGTAGTGAAAGCGTATCAAACAAACATACAAAAATCAATTCTTTTCTCTTTATAATATTAGTTTAGATTAAGTATAATAATATGTACCAGTCTATTACTGTCCCACTGCAGGGCAAAGGCCTCTGCTCATATGTACAGAGAATGTTTGCTCAAGGCGTATCGGCGATTAGGGTAAAGATATTTGTTGGTTGTACGTTGTTTTATAGAAAATAGTTTTATAGAATTTCGTTTCACATAAAATTTTTCATATATTATCATTTCACAGAATAATCAATACGCAGAATACTTACTTTGAATAAACTTTAATCATTGATTTTTGTTACAAATAAAATTAAAAGTTTCGATATTCATATCATAGAATAACAAATCAAATATTCTTTATTCTCATACTGTTTAGTTAGTATAAAGCTTATTACCAAGAAAATCCCCAGTGCCCTATATTTTTGATACTGCAACCAATTTCGATGTGGCGCTCGCCGGCCGCTGCCGCGGCACCGCTCGCTTCGCTCGCTCGGCTAGCGCGTAGTTGGTCACAGTTCTAACCTAACCTAACCTATATGGTCGGAGTGCCCTAATAGTTATATTAAAAGACAATACACTACACATTCACACACACACTATATACCGTAGTATAGTTATATGAAAGCGGTTCATCTGTTGGAGTGCCCTAATCTTGATACTGCGACCAAATCCAATGTAGCGCTCGCCGGCCGCTGCCGCGGCACCGCTCGCTTCGCTCGCTCGGCTCGCGCGTAGTTGGTCACAGTTCTAACCTAACCTATATGGTCGGAGTGCCCTAATAGTTATTACTAGACACTACACTACACACACACACACACTATTGTTGTATAAAGCATAACGTCTATTCTTACATTTTCCTTGAAATAACTGAACAAACAATATTCGTTAAAAAATAATTCTACTGTTTGATAAGTTTGTTAAATAAAAAAATGTGATTAAAAATTCATTGAATTGTGTTTCTGTGAAATAATGTTTCATCCAAGTAAATAGTTGTTGAAACAATAATCTATACATATAATAAATCTGTAGAAAAGTCATTTTTGTACATTGAAGAAATTGAAACAAAAAATAGCCAGCGTGTGAAAAGATAAGTAACAGAACCCATTTCCATCATTTTTGAAATTTTTGTCTGTTTGTCTGTTTGTCTGTTTGTTTGTGCGCACATCACGTAAAATCTACGAATTCAATGCTGACAATGTTTATATACAAAAATTATACGCAACTTGAGGTTTAACTTAGTTTTTGTTTCATCGAAATCGGTTCACTCTATCAAAAGATATGATTAATTTAGTGAGTTCAAGAAGTAAAATATTACGTTACGCAATTCAGTATAGTACTTGCAACGACATCTTAAGACTAAAAATAGAACTAATGTTGATAGTTGAATTCCAAATCCGATAGATGGCGTTGTGCAAATGACGTCATTTTTAACCGACGAAAAAAAAAGGAGGAGGTTCTCAATTCGACACGTATTTTTTTTTTTTTTTTTTTTTTTTTTTTTTATGTGTGACCTCGCCTAACTTTTTACTGAGTGGTCCGATTTGAACGATTCTTTTTTTATTGGGAAGGGTATACTTCGAAATTGGTCCCATAAAAAAATTAAAATTGAAACCCACCCCTAACTGTAAAAAAATTGTGGTTGATTGATGTTTCACGTACTGAATTTTCAACTGTGAACCGATTCTGTTGTAATTTCGCACACATATGTAGTTCTGATGACACAACTACACAATAAAGCCCTAGAGTTGATCTGATGATGGAGTCAGAAGACAGTCGCGAGAGCTCCTCACCAGTTTACAGCAGCTACATCGTGTTTGGGCTTATTTCATTCCCCCTGATGAGAACTTTACACCTAGCTGGGGTATGACTGTCATCGACGGTCAGAGGTTGAGGCAAACATTAAAACCGCCTGGCCACGGAACGGGCGGCGCGAACGGCGCGGCGGCGGTGCGTCTTGCGGAGCGAAATTCTATACATTTGTTTTAGTCGCATCGCAAGACGCTTCGCCGTTCGCACCGCGCGAATTTTCGCTGTAGCGAATGTCCCGTGGCCAGGCGGTTAATGGTAACTCAAAAGCTAAAAATAAAAAACTTTTTTTCTGAATCGCAGTGTTAAGATTTTCCGCGCGAGAATGACGTCCACCGTGTTTACTAGGCAAATTGGGTTTCGAATTTCGATAGGTGTCTTAAAAGTTCTTGCGTGTGTCGTAAAAACCGATAAACCAAGCAACTTGCTTGGTTTATCGATTTTCTAAATTGGTCGAAAAAAAAGTAATGGCTGATCTTATTGGTTTCGTTTGGTCAACTTTGGTCATTGGTTTGAAGTACGAAGTAAAGATTGTATTTTATTTACTTCGTAGTTTGAATCCAATAGTGCCAATCGTTATACAGTAAGTTAGTGTTGCCAATTCGTTGAGTCACGACCAAGAACAGACGATACGTTGTCACACTAGACTGTTCGACGCACCGTTCTTTTAAGTTTGTAGGCTATTCAGTCATAAGTGTTGTTGGTTTTGTTTATTGCTTTAATTTTCCTTGAAAATGCTTCAAAGAAAAAAAACTAACCTTTCGCTGCGTAGCCGGAATGCGAAAAGGATGAGACTTTGTAGGTCTCAGGAATCGGAAGAAGATCGTGAAGCACGGTTATCTGCTAACCGAGAGCACATCGCTCTTTCACGTGAATCGGAAACGTTCACCGAAAGGTTTAAGTTCACAAAGAACACGGACCGCGACTTTGCGGTCTCAAGAGAGTATCCAGGAACGCGAAGTCCGGCTGTCTGCTGATCGGGAGCGCCACTCTCTCTCACGTGAGTCAGAGACATTCACAGAAAGGGAGTCGCGCTTAAGTTCGCAAAGAACTCGGACCGCGACTTTGCGTTCTCAAGAGAGTATCGACTAACGCCAAGCACGTCTGTAATCTGACCGAGAGCGACACGCTCTCTCGCGCAAGTCTGAATCTCTCTCCCAAAGAGAAGAACGATTACAAATAGCTAGACATAACTATGTAGGTGTACAAAGAAACAATGAAAGTTATCTTGCATCTGAAAGGGAAAGAATAGATGAACTAAGACGAGCAAAAACAGCAGAACAACGTCAATCTCGCCTAGAAATAGAACGAGCTCAATACCATATGAATAAAGAAACAAATAGCGGAGCTGATGAGTCCATGGAAAATGACGATGCAAATATTTTATTACCTTGGGCCAATAGGGAAAAATCAGGGTTCACATATTCGTCTAGAATTAATTATGCTGGCTTTACTTCCGTGGGTGACATGAGAGAAATTTGTAATTTTTGTCATGCTTTGAAATGGAGGAAAGAGACAGACGGAATGTGCTGCTCAAATGGAAAAATTGTTCTTCCAAATTTCCAAGATCCACCACACTTACTTAAAAGTCTCCTGAATGGCGATCATCCCCAGTCGAAACATTTTCTGACTTCCTTTGGGGCAAAACAAATAACGGAAGGACCGTTTATGCCAACCTTCAAAGTACAAGGTCAAGTTTATCACCTTATTGGATCTTTGCTGCCAGAAAATGAACCCAAATTTCTCCAAATTTATTTTGTATCCGATTACACGCAACAGCTCAATGTTAGAAATCACAATTTTCCCCAGCTCAATGCTGAGCTTTTGGGTCAACTTCAAGAATTGCTGCATCACGTTAACCAGTACGTTCGTGAATTCAAAGCTGCATTGGAGTCAATTCCACAAGGCAGCAATGATTTCAAAATTGTTATAAGTGCCGATAGACGTCCTGTGGGTGAACACCGTGGAAGACACAATGCACCCGTCGCAGATGAAGTTGTAGTTGTTTTAGTCGACCAGGAGTGTGAGAGACGTGATATCGTGTTGCGTACACGCGACGATCGCCTTCAACGCATTTTGGAAACCCACCGAGCTTACGACGCCCTGCAATATCCACTAATTTATTGTCATGGTGAAGATGGGTACAATTTTGGGCTGTACCAAGTGAACGAGAGTCACTAATTATCAAAAAAAAATATCTGCTCAACAATACTATTCCTACCTTTTACAAATAAGGCAAAACAGTTTCGTATATTTGCAACGATTTCGTGGTTTTTTCGGCCAATTTATTGTGGACATGTACGCAAAACATAGTATATAGAGAAGCATTAACGTAATCAACTATACCAAAGTCAGGACTCTTATCTAAATCATCAAAAAGGTGATATACTCTTATCTAAACGACGTTGTTTTGTTCTCGACATCCACGCGAACGAAGTCGCGGGCACAGCTAGTATTCGAAATAAAAATATAAGAATTAATAAATATGAAACATTTTGGTTCGAAACGAAATTCTATGTAATTTCTGTCTGCGAAACAAGGTGACACCATATTTGTTTTATATCAACGTCTTTCAACTTTTTTAACGACATACTCCATTTACCAATCCATAATTTAAATAGCTTTTTCTCAAACATGCTTGGAAATTCGAATATTATTTTGTCAACCTTCTTAAAAGTCGCTTAATAAAAGTCGCTTCACAATAATTTTTGCTCAATGTTACAGTCCGATTCAAACTTAATGGCGGCTCGGAACATGAGGCGAGTCGCTGCGCAGTAACAAATTCATGGGTCAGCGAGGGTGAGGAGTGGGGTACTGCGCAGCGAGCAGCTAACTTCCGAGCCGCCATTAACTTTGAATCGAACTGTAGTTAGTTTGATATCAGTAATATCATAATTATTAACCTAATATAAAAAAATACTCACTATTCCAATCAGTGCCCGCCGTATCCGGATGAGATTCCACCAAAACAGTCACAGCTGGGTATACAGCCATACTAATCCCGAACACAGCAAATATGCTGAAGGCGTACACCCAAACCTTCTTGATGATAACAGTCATGAACACCTCCCTATGCCTGTTTGCGGCAATACCACCGCATCCTCGCAGGATATGATATGTAAAGAAGTCAATCTTGTACAACAAGACATATGATATTAGTGATGTTATCACCATAAAATCGGCTATCACGAAGTATATCAGAGCACTGTGTAACGGTGATATTTTGAAGGCCAGTGATATTATTTGGGCTACAGCGGCTATGATTCCGCCTAGTGATTGGCCGCTAACGACTGCGGCCATGTATTCTTTAGAGAATCTGCTTGCGATGCCTACTAGGCCTCCGATGAAGACTGCGCTGGCAGCTGGAAAAGATAATTTGGTTATTAAGATTGAGAAAACATTCGATATGATAGTTAAAAGACTGATTGTCTTTCTCCATTATCTCATTAAATTTTATGTTACTACCTAAGTAGGTAAACATTGTGGAATATAATAAAGGGTGGCAGGGACATCGACGCGAAGCCGGTTACCATGGATTCAGTACATGATTCTGATTTCAACGCAGGGGGGTTCAGAATCATGTACTGAATTCATGGTAACCGGCTTCGCGTCGATGTCCCTGCCACCACGTATATGTATGTAGCAGTGGACTACGATAAGCTATTTTTTTGGGATTTACCGTAGATCATTCAGAATTTACAGGAGATGTTATAATATTATTCTCTTCTCAATTAAGACCTAGGATACCCTTCAGGCTTGCGGTATTGGGCCCTCGAAATATCCCTTTTTATGAGCTTTCAAAATGTAGTAATCTTTGGAAATATCAACTTTGAAGCTTATAGCTGCTATAATTATCAGGTCGATGGACAAACACAGCCGATAAGTCCTAAAAAAACGAGTCACATGAGTCAGACGAGACGGTCGTTAAACCAGAATAACGCCATATCCATAACCAGATTTGGGCCTCTTTTGTCAATTAGGTATTGAGATATGTTTTTGCATGAATACCTACTCAAAGAGAGCAAAAACTGTCATGTTATTGGTTCAACGTTAATGGAGTGACCTAGTATTAATTGGTCACCAAATTAAAATTAAGGTTTTACTGATATTACTTATTAAAAAAAACGAAGAAGAGGAAACATATTTAGTATTTAATTTATTTAAGTGCATAAATATTCATGACATAATAATACACTCGAGAGCAATGAATCCGGGTCACTTAAAGAATCCTAAAAATCTCGGAAACTAAAAATGCTAGATTAATGCAATAAATTGTATTTAATAGACAATGTAATACTCCTTAAATGAAGGTATTAAAACTGCTTAGTTATTGTAAAGTTATATCATAAAAAAATCAAATTTGAAAAAGGGCCACTTTCGAAGATGGAACTACGAAATTACAGCATTTGGTTTTGCTTTTGTTTGTAATCTGTCATTTATGTGGGTACATAAACCATGTTGATAGTGCTCTATATTCATTATTCAAGCTGAAATTATGTCGCTTACGCCTGAAGAATGCACCAGAATACTTACAATGCTGGAAACCGGCCGGAGTCAGCGCGATACAGCCAGGACTGTCGGTGTGTCGCTGTCAACAGTACAAAGAGTTCTCCGACGTTACGAAGAAACTGGTTCTAACCTACGCAGACCAGGAACGGGCAGAACCAGGTGTACCACAGCACGAGAAGACCGATACTTGGTGAACACCATGCTTCGAAATCGCTTTCTCACAGGAACTGTACTCACAAATCAGTTTCGACGCCTCGGAGGAAGTAACCCAAGTGCATGGACAGTAAGACGTCGGCTTGCTGAATCTAACTTAAAACCCCTTAGACCTGCAAACGGCCCTAAACTGGAGCGTGGGCATCGTATTTCAAGACTAAGATATGCCCAGAGCCACGTAAATTGGAGTATTGAAGATTGGTCAAAAGTTATGTTCTCCGACGAATCAAAATTTATGCTCTACAAGCACGATGGAAGACACAGAGTGTATCGAAGACCAGGGGAAAGATTCAAGCAAGCATGCATCGAAGAAAAAGTAGCCTACGGTGGTGGGTCTGTACTTGTGTGGGCCGGAATTTCTTCTGAAAGTCGCACAGAGCTGGTGATCATAGAAAACGGCTCTTTAACTAGCGTAAGATATGTGGAAGAAATCCTCAATGATCACGTTGGTCCATTTATGGTCAATTTAGGTGAGGATGCTATATTTATGCATGACAATGCCCGACCTCATACAGGTAGGATTGTGAATGACTACCTTCAAGAGATGAACATTACTCGTATGGAGTGGCCAGCGCGCAGCCCGGATATCAACCCGATCGAGCATGCTTGGGGCGAGCTAGGCAGATGCGTAAAACAACGAAACCCTCCCCCAATCACGCTTCGTGAGCTCAAAATTGCTCTCACAGAGGAATGGGAGAATATTCCCCAAAATCGTATAAGGAACTTGGTGTACAGCATGCCAAACCGCGTAAACGCAGTAATGGAAGCACGAGGAGGCAATACGAAGTATTAAAATTCAAGAAAATCGTAATAAAGTTAAAAAATTTCATGTTTCCTATTTTTGTTTTAAGGAGAGATCAGCAGTTTTTTTCTTTATGTAATTTTGTGTTAATAAAATGTATGGTGACTCATATTTTTTTTACTTTCATTTAAGGAGTATTACATTGTCTATTAAATACAATTTATTGCATTAACCTATCATTTTTAGTTTCCGAGATTTTTAACATTCTTTAAGTGACCCGGATTCATTGCTCTCGAGTGTAGGTATCTTTTAATCAGAAAATGATCTCACAATTCGTTTATTTTTATTCAAGTCATTTCAAGTTGATTTTTTTACATAAAATCGCACCTGTATTCCCCGAGGGCTAGGCAGAGGGGTCTTTATTCAAAAAGTAAATAATTTATTGGTGGTGGCAATTTTCCTCTACAGTTAGTTATTGTGATCTATGTATAAGCAGTACAAATAGTACAATGATATTAATGTTTTTATTTTCTTTATTAGCCACATAACTCATAATCTACCGACCGTGAAACTTAGGCTAGGTCAAGTCTCAAAGTCACGCAACAGAGACCAGGCGTGCTGCGACAGTTAGTAAAACCTTAGATTCCCCTGTGTATTTACTTGCTAAGTATGACTTTGATAATCCTAGTGACTCATATAGCATTACCGGCTTTGTTAAATTCAGTTTTATAACGGAAATAATCAGGTCCAGTTTACATAGTGATTTAGGCATTACGGAATTGAGACTGCAATAAAAACAGCAAATACGGGGAAACCTTATCTCCTAAGTTTTGTAATCTTTATTTGAAGTGACTAAAACAAGTGTTTGAAAATAGATGAGTTTCTATTTACCCAATTCTTGTGCAAAACAAGACTATTCGAGCTAGATCCTTATCTATTTTATGGTCAATTAAAACAGTCTGAGTAAAGTCAAGGTAAATTATTTTATTTATAAGTATATGGATTTTTATTAAATTGAGACTGCACTTTATTTAGGGGAATTCATTAAAATAGCATTCACAAATGAAAATTGTTATGCACGTCCGATGCATGGCTGGTAATAGCCCCGCTACCAATCTTGCTGACTCACATGTCATGTCACATCGAATCACATTAGGTCAACTATTCTGATAGAGCAGGTCTCAAATAGAGAATAAAAGTCCCTCCTAAATATTAAATTAAAAAAAAAACGAATATTTTTCTACTTAGAGGGTCTTTCAGTGGGGTATCTAAACAATGCAGGTCTTTAACTCCCCAGTGGTTACTTGATCAGTCAGGTAGGAGACCCGCATTTAGGAAGGCTGATATTTTAGCTTGTCATGGATAAAATAAAATATTTATTTATGTCAGACAGTAGACATACAAATTAATTTGAAAGAATGTTATATGTATTGGCTATTGGGAGCATTACTTAGGCGTTCATAAACATGATAATGTTACAAAGAAAATAGTTATAGGAGCTTGAAACGTGACCCAGATACCTAATTTAAAACAAACATTATCAAATGCATCAGCACTCGAGGTACTTAGGTCAAATGCACATCTGCATAACTCTAATGAGTTATTTACATTATGATAACAAATAATTTGTTTTGCCTATCAAAGGGTTCATTTGTGATAATTTAATGGCAGTGTATAGAGTGCCACCATTGGCACTCTATCCCTATCGGATAAAGTGCCACTACAGGCACCCTAGTAACACCGCCTCGGCCCGGCTCAAGTGCCGCAAGCATTGGATTGTCATTGTCACTGTCACTAAGTCACGTCACTTGGTATTTTGTTTGATTGTCGAGGTTAGATCGCTGTAAAACACCACATTCCCAAAACATTACATTCTCTTGTGCCTAAACGGACCCTGGCACTTCGCCGGCCGCTACCGCGGCACCGCTCGCTACGGTCGCTCGGCTCGTGCGTTGTGTGGTCACAGTTCTAACCTAACCTAAATAACAAGTGACAGTGACAATGCAACGCTCACGGCACCCTAGCCGGGCCGAGGCAGTGACACTAGAGTGCCACAAGAAACTCGCGGCACTCTATACACTTCGTAATTTAATTGATCATTTAATTGAACCTAAACCTTTACCTAAATGTTTATTTTCCTGGAGCAGCATAAACATAATCAGCATATAAAGTTCCTACTGCTGGGACACAGGTCTCCTCTTTGTGAGAGGGAGTGGGTTTTTCTGGAGAATAAGTGTTAATTATTTGCCACTCAATTACTTAATTAGTATAGACTTAGCATTTCTTAAAGCAACCGCGTCTAGGCGTTCTGTAATTAGAAACAATTATGTTTGGCTGTAATGTAACGTGAATTCATAATTGAAATATGACAAAAAGATCATCAGGGGAACGCGGAGGGTGAGGGGCGGGGGTAGTTTGTAGATAGTAAGATACATACCTAATGATGATAAAAGTCATAGTCGAAAATCACACAAATAAAAAGATAAAATCAATATTAATTTCACAATCGGTCATCGAATGTAAAATTAATATTGATTTTATCTTTTTTTATAAATAATATATCTTTTTAATCGCGAATTTGCGATAAGCTTCTTTAATTCTTTTAGGGTGAAACACGTGCTTTGAAAAAAATATTTGCATCATCGTTATCAAAAAGTATTTTAATAAGTAAGTCAAGGTTTTGTTTTCCGTTTTAGCTCTATTTACTTTCCGACTTGGTATCTTTCTAGCCCTGCGAAGTCTGAAGGTCCCAGCCACCCAGCTGGCAGTGACATGGCATCCTTGATCCTAAGAAGTCTTATTATTTCTGGATACCATACAGCAGACACTGCCTCGCCTTTCCGAAAGCTTTACATAGAACCTTAGTCATCTCTCATGATTCAGATTTATATTATAATTATAATATTTATGAGGGTGACGTTGTTTCGTAGACCACAGGGCAAGCTCTCAACTGGCTAGAAAATACTGCACATGTTAAAATGATGTCATTATGATTTGTTTAATTTGATATTGATGTTTATTGTTTATCCACATGTATTAAACATAATGATTCATAAGGCGTCTTTTGAGCAACTTCTCGTTACGGCCATATTGTGATGCTACATTGTGAGCTTATCACTACCAGTACAAAATGAATGTAGTCTTAATTATTAAATGAAAATAGGTACCTAACAAAATGACTCACCCGTCATAATGACGACAGACACCATGGTGATGATAAAGAATGTGTTCTGCCATTTATCAGTGTCCACCTGCACAAATGAGGTCGTCACCAAAAAGCATATGGTCACTATTATCAGGGAGCCTTGCAGCCGCGCCTTCAGTGGTATTCTGAAATAAAAATGAAACGTATTATCTATGTTGGGCAATAAGACAACATTGGGTAAATAAATAAAAAAAACTGCATAAGGAAGAATGGTGTACTCTTAAAGAGAGCAAACATAGAATGTAATTATCTTCGAAACTCTCAGTACTTTTTATTTTTCCGTTGGCAATGACCATGCCAGCGAAAATAAGTGGTAGGTAAAGAAGTTCATATAACTAGTTTGAAAACAAAATCCCGTGAACACGATGACCTTGTCTGTTACCGACCCGGTTCTATAGCCGCCGAGCACTGCAAGCAAGAATAGTCCTTATGGTGGTTAGTTATAAACTTCTTTGATGGTACTTGCTATGAAGAAATTGGCCAAATGAAAGTTGTTCTACAGGGTGTACAAAATCACTAAGAAGGACTAAGAAGTCTGGACTAGACATGTCTCTATCAATCAGTTCATTAGTTAGTAAAGAAAAAAATAATTAAACCCAAGAAATATTATTAGTTGAACAAAGTCAGGCTAAAAACATAATTACCAACTAGCTAATACTAATTGAGATGTTTGCAATATTTATTATTGTTTTCAAGTTTAAGTAAACATTTGTGTAGTCATTAAGAACTAACTTTAATTAACTATTATAATTACTATACCTACTAATGAATTGTTGTTTTGGGCAAATTAGTACTGTATTGTTTAGTAAATCTTATTACGGATATTCTACCAAGTATGTGCATATAAAAGTTATTTAGAATTTTATCATAGAAATTAAATAATGTTGGTTAGTTTTACATGCATAACCAATTATAATAATTATGGTAAAATTAAACTAGTTTGTAAATGAAAAAATGGGTTGTTATTTTTAAATTCTGGTTCTACAACTTTTTTGTGTTTGTAATTAATAGCTTTTTATACATTAGTTACTGTTTGCGTCAAATAACTTTGCCGCTCTGAAGTGACAAACAAATAGCTGAAGTAGTCCATCCTACTTATAAAACAGTAGCGTGCATGTGCAACCTAACTTCAGAGCGGCAAAGTTATTTGACACAAAACTGTATACACCTACTTTATTCTACATTTGGAACAACAGGGAATGTGAATGTGCTTCAAACAAGAATTTATTTACTTTGCTGTTGTGATACTTCAACTGAGTATATCATAGACATAGTCTATTGGTTCAATATTTTTTTCATAATAGAAAGGCTGTAATTAAGTATCACTCTTATATATGTATATTTTGAGTAGAAAATTTCTTCTTTTCCTCAACTAAACATTGTGGGTAATACACATGTGTTAATTATTTATATTTGTTAATATTATGTATTATTAATCCTTAAGCATACTTACAAGTGTCCATACAGTGAGTTCAGGATAAGGAACAATAAGTTAGGAATGGCGGTGGCCACATTGAGGTACGATGTGAACTCCGCCTGGAACGGGGTCTTGCGTACCACCATTGTGAGATTATTTGGTGTGACATCTCGGAACTTGTACATCCAATACTAAAAAAAAACAAAGGCCATGTTTGATACCTACTTAATTTAAGGGTTTATGAAGATTATGTATGAGTATACCTAAGTAAATTTTGGACCTAAATCATAAACAAAGAATAATTTAAGAAACAAACTAGTTTTATATTAAGAAGATGAGTAAAACCCTCCAACCAAGGCATGTTTTCAGACGCACTAATGTATTATTTAATAGTATGATAACTAAAATGCATTAGTCTGACTTAGAAATAGACTCATTCATAGATAACGAATAAGGTTATCATTCCAAAAACAAGAAAAAATAGCCTGAAGGGCGTATTCCTTGGTCGCAGTTTATTGAGACGAAAAAAAATACTCACATCATTGGCGGTGATCAAAAAATTCCAGGGAACTAAGGAAGTGACTCCAAAGAGGTAGAATAGTATATAAACAATGCAGTAGTTGTCCCGAGGCTGTTCCCCTGTGTCCAAAACCTTCGTCGAACATGAGTCAGTCACTAACTCTCTTTCCTCGGAATCGTCAATAACCTCCTCCTCATTTTCAATACTCTCTATAGCTTCAGTATTGATAGACCCTGTCGCATCCATTGTTACCAAAACACAGAATAATTATTTCTCAAAAATAATCAAATACGCACGCAGGTATATTAGTTTGTTTCTCTTCCAAGATCTATGATAAGACTGTTTATTAAACAGTAAACTCTCACTTAATAAACATTTGTTTGAATTAAGGATTCGCAGTCACTTTACACTTAAGCATAATGAGAAAATTAATTAATTAATTCGTATGGTCGTACATTATTTGGTTCGATCGAATTATTGAATAACACAGCTGTCAATTTTATTCATGCTGTCAAATTCAACGTGAACGAACCACCAACCACAGAGTACTTTTACTATACCACCAACCACTGTGTACGACCACAGACTAGCTAATAAATAATCGGTCGTGCGTGAAGGAGACGTGTTGCTGAAACTGTGACTCAGCCATCCGACTTTTTAATCACTGTTCCACATGATAGAGTATCACTGATTCATTACACACATCACATTCATCATGTTTTTATAGAATGTACGACGAATATTACAAGTTATAAAAAATTTAAGAAAAAAATATTTTTATTCATAGGCCGATTTTTCAATATCTGGGATGAGCCACAATCGCCACAACTTAGAGTTTAGTAGGAGTGGGCGTTGCGACGACGAACCGTTTCCAAAGACCGTTTTATGTTCTGCGACGATGGAACCGTTTTACGTCCTGGGTTCAAACAGTCTTCGTTGCACAAACCAGTCTTCGAATTATTCAGTGCGATTCTTTATTTTACGTCTTTGAAAATACAGTCGAGAACGCAATGATAAATGATTCAACGAACGGAACAACACGAGTAGACGAGTCGTCGTCTTCGAACGACCGAACGGAACGCGACAAGTAGTAGACGGACGGACGACGAGTCACTCGTCGTTCGTCGTCGTCGTTTACAAAACAGTCCTTGCAATAAAAAGTGAACTTTATACCAATGATATAGAGTCGATAATATATTACCAGTTGTCAATGCGTCTCGTTCCGTTTGTTTGCAAAACAGTCCTTACAATAAAAAGTGAACTTTATATCACTGATATAAAGTTCACTTTTTACATACAGTCGATAATGCTATTTCTTGGAATTCGAGCCGATATGAACGTCTCGTGGCGTGGATGTTACCTATTTGAACTGCAACTATTTCACTCGACGAGAACGTCGGGAACGTCGAAAAGACGACAACGACGAGAACGTCGAAAAGACGGCAACGCAATTATTCTTCGTCTTCAAACCAGTTGCAACGACGACCGTTTCTTGCAACCGTTTTCGTCGTCTCGAAAACGGTTGCGTTTCGTCCGCGAAAAATTCGACAACGACCCACCACTAGAGTTTAGAATAAACGGCCCTAGAGTCGTCACACAATAAGCTGTAGTACACACGTACAGTTTTTTTTTCTAAGGCTTCCTTCCTGTACACGCGCGCCGCCGGACCATATGTTTAGTTGGCATTACTTTACTGAACTGTGATCGTTGATTTACTATTAAATTCAGCATCAATTATCAATGCACATGGTTCCGGTGCGGCGCATGTGCGATACGCATTCGTTCATACAAACTTGCGTTGCGGTCCGGCGTTGTTGCAACTACGGCGTCATGTATAGGAAGCCAATCTTACCCATACGTTTGTCACTGGGTACTAGTACCTAATCTTTATCTCGCATGGGTTTGATTAGAAAGGAAATAGGAGGTAAGTAAACATTGTGGCGTGGGTTTTCTTTTCATCTGATACGTACATACCTATGTACCCGTATAGAATGACTACAACTCAAGCTTATTGGTTTTAATCATGATTGCAGTTTAGGTTTCAGTTGGGACGTACTTTGCACGTGATCGGCTGTGAAAGTGACCGATTAATGACAGAAACCGCTTTTTTACACATTCTGATTGTTGCGCGGTTAATTTGCGTTTCAACGTTAAAGAGTTCTACCTACTACGCCATCTCTCTTACAAACAAAGCTTGCGCTCTACCCCAACGGATACGCAAATTAATGTGACAAACTGCGGCAACGGGGGTACGTCTGAGTAAAACCGGTTTATTCAGGTTAGCGCCAGTTTTAAAATTAATTTGTTCGTAATAACCGGTAACCAACATTATTTAGGTTTAGTCGAAACCGTTTATCTAAAAACCGATTAATCTATGAACGGTATTATAACGGTTTTATGAACAATATTACCCGATAATTCAAAACCGGTTTCTTTTATCAGAGGACGTATGCACTGCTGTGATCGCGCACGAATCATACCGTTCACCAGTCATGTAGTGATCGAACTGATCGACTCTTCATATGTTTTTTTATCAGCATTCAGTATGATGACAGTGATAAATCTTATTAAATGCTTTATTAATTACGTACTGAAAACAGAGGAGAAGATCGTTAAATAAAAAATATTTCCTATGAAAATACTGTGTCAAATTTATTAATATTTCATCAGTTAAATCATAATTATATTTGTTTATTACATTATCAACTATTATTCTAAATTATGATTTACTATAGTTATTCTTGTACAAATTACATTTAAAGCATGTACATTAGGTCATTATATTTTTATACATGTAATCATGTAAATACATTAGTTAAATTTAAAAAAAGAAGTGTAATAAGATTTGAAAAGTACACACTAAAATCTGTTATAGGTACCTACACAGTTTTTACATGTTAGCTAAAGATTAATCTACTACAATCTGGCGCGTCTATGTCCACCTTTATAAAATAAAAATCTTAGTCCAAGATAATAAGGTTACATAAACACACATACACAACAATTCAAGACGAATGGAAAATATTTGAAGAAGTACGAGTAAGAGTCGAGAAACTAAAATATTTGCAGAAAAAGTATGCAGGTAGATAGACCAGTACCCTAATTACGTAATACACGATCAATCGGAATTTGAATGGTTTTGAAACAATCTGCTCAATAATGTAAATAACGCAATGAATATTCTTAAACTGTCAAAATGAAACAGATTAGTCGGAATCGTTTACGAAAATGTGTTGCGTAATTAGATACCTGATAGACGCGTCAATAAGGAGGATAAAATCTCCGCAAAAAAAATAAAAATATATTGAACATAATATGAATAATATTATGATTAAAAAATTACAAAATATAACTATTGTATATGGAAAGACTGTCTCTTATAACAAATTTACAATAAAATTACATATCATTTGTCGAATAAACATTCATAAGACGATTAACACTTAGGGACGGACGTGCAAAAAATACGTATCTAATATTGCATCATAATCATTAAAATTAAAGTATACACCTTTTAGGTACTTACTCCTTTTTGTGATAACATGCATATATTTCACTTAACAAAAACTTATAATAAGGCATCCATTTGTCCATAAGGCGCAGCATTAGAATTTAATTTGTTTACTTCATTATGAGATCGACCACCTCTGGTAATTTTCATAGTCATTATGACTTAAAATACTTTATACATACACATATTAACTAAAATTACCTACAGGGACAGAATATAAGAGAAAGTTGGAATGTCAGAAGTTTTAAAAGGCACTTGTTTAGAATAGTTTACATACCTATTAAGCATCAAACTAAATGCAAGAAACATAAAATATCTCGATCAAGACATCATAACTCAGTCTTTTCATTGCTTTTCTACTTCTACTATAGGATAGTGTGATCAACTCCTTTTTATTAAACTATTTAAATACATTCAAAGGCCATCTTTAGGCCATTGTTAAGTAACTCTTGATTTACAAACCTCGTTAATTTTCGAGTGTCTTATGGCTTCTACTACATAGCAGTTTCTAAAGGTTGACTATGTGATCGACTTGCTTCGGACATCGGTATCGGACTGGATTCGGAGTCAAAATCGAAATTTGTTTCTAGTAACGCCTCAGACTTAGATCTATGATGTAGTTCGGGTAACGGTGAATCGTCAAATTCTCTGGAGAGATCGTGCGGGCTCGAATCATAGCTGGGTATGTTATCTGATGCAGTTGTATCATATGCACTAGAATATACTGGTGGGTGAGGTGGACTTGGTAGGTTATCTTCGTAATACTGCTGCTGATCTATAAAGAAAAATATAAATTAGGTATTTCTTAAGGTAGTTAAAAACCAATAGTACGCATGCTGTTCTTTTTGGGAACTGATATATAGTATCAGTTGTCAAAAAGAACAGCATGCGTGATACACTATTTGACTGTTTTAGTTCGGTCTTTCTATCTATCCAAAATTAGCTGGCGCGAAACTTTATAAATTATATAGCGTCAAGGTCAGTTTGTTTGTAGTGACACTTTCATGACAGTTCAAACTTCAATCTTTGGTTGTTTCGCGCCATTGATAAAAATGTCCGTCCCTTAGGTCCGTCCGTTATGTCCGATATCATATTCGTTCAGTAGCAGGATATATTTTGTAGATTTAAAGCGGATCATAGTCCACACTCCACACAAAGTTGATAGAAGGTAATATTTACCTAAGTACTATATTGTTGTATAGAAATTGTTCCTACATTAAACATCACCTAACCTAGAGCTTGCTAGCTTTTGTTATGCTTTCTAATTAGTTACCTGCAACATTGTTCTTTTGGCCGAAAGTCGTAGTAGGCACTGCTCCCGCTTGTGGTTGGTCCGGCATTTTAGATCTTAACTCCATCAAGAAAGACAATTTCGGCTGTGCACCGTAAGTTCCCGCGGGAGCACCATACCCGTATATCTTCCCAGCCCTTTCCAATTGCCTCTTCATGGTATCACCATCATCAGAGTTATCTCTTAGCGGTAATGTATCTGATGTGTAATACTGAGAATCACTTTGAGGTGACATTGTATACTCATCTGGAGGCGATCTTAAACCTTCAGGGTGATGTAATATGGGTATTTCTTCCGTGGCGACCGTATTTATCGACGGTGCCCCACTTGCTGTTCCAGAATTGTCTCTATAACCTTCATTTCTAAATGCTAAGTTGTATGGCCTCGTATTGTTTTGTGGCACAGAATATTCGGGAGTGATGGGTTTCTTTACAAATGTGCTGTGTTGGAGAGGCATCACGTTTGGATTCGGGTTGTGAGCCTCGTAAATGTCGAAGCTCTGGTTATCATCAAGTGAGGAATTGAACTGGCTCTTTTCCATGGATTCCATTGATGTTGTGGATGCCAACATTTTTCTGTAGTCTGAGCCTTTCGTTAAAGTGTCAGTGGAGCGGGTACTACTCTGTAGACAAAGAAGTTTAAAAAACATTATAGGTATGAATACACCTTAAAAAAGGTCGTAACACTCTTGATTAGAAATCTTGTGACATCTTACCATTTGTGGCATTTTTCTTCTGTAAGGAGTATCAGGGAAGCCACCATTGATGCTGCCGATAGACCGGACTGAGTGCAAGGACTGCCGGATCGAGTTGCGCCGCTCTAGTCTTTGGACATGTCTATGAAAAACGAAGAAGATTATTGATTGATTTTTCTTTTTATTTATTTACTAGCTTCTGCCCGCGACGTTCACGTGAAATTTCTTGTTACCCCGACCTACCCCGTCAGTGACGGGCCGTCACATCGCATTGCCGGACCTTAGTTTAGTAGGATTAGGTACAGCTTGATGTGTACCCGTGTGTACCATCGAAGAATTTCATATCTATACATCGTAAGGACTATTTCTGCTTGTAGCGCTCGGCCGCTATAGAACCGGGGCGGTTACAGATGTGGTCATCGTGTTCACGGGATTTTGTTTTCAAACTGCTTAGATATGAAGTTCTTCGATAGTACTATATAGGTACCCGTTGTATTAAGTACTTCGTTGTCGCTTAGCGTCCTTTCTGACTTTTTTTTTCTTTTTCCTCGGTTCTGGGTCCTATCGTGATGATAAATAGCCTTTCAAGCGTTCTTCAAGAATTGGGCTATGAAATGCAAAAAGTGTTGTATAAATTCGACTGATAGTTCCCGAGATTGGCGCGTTCAAACAAACAAAAAAAAACTCTTCTGCTCTATTATTAGTTAGTAGGTATAGATTTATTTGCAAAATGTACACACAGTTACAGACTAGACTAATTTCCGAATTATTAGGGCGCTTGCATGGTCCTGTATTAATATCACAATGTTAATTATTATAATACTTATACTCTTTCTTTCCTAACATATAGGTATTTAATTTATAATAATTAAAGGCATTTGAAATACAAAGATATATGAATTTCCAAAACTTAGTAAATAACCTATATTGATGACAGGCTTTCTAACTAGAAAGTGGTAAGTGGTACTAAAAAAATAAGGGAAGAACTCCAAACCAGCAAAAATATTACAATGACGGTAACCAACCTGTGCTTAGACTTGGAATACCAGCAGACAAGAGCGGCTGCAACTAACAATACGGCGGCTATCAACACTCCGATAAACGCCACCGCCAGAGTATCTCCACGCCAAGACATCGGATCAATCATAATTTTCGGATCTGTAAATAAAAGAGACGTTGTATCAAACTTTGAAGACATGGTCGGCAAAAGAAATAAATAGGCTAGGTACGTGAAAGTAGGATGGAATGTATTCCAGGCCACCAAAATGTTAATAGAGTTGCACAAGGATCTTTTGGAGTGTGACCAAAATAGGGATGTTGACTAAATAATATTTTTTTGCTTTTTTTACGTAATCAAAAGATTACGGCAATACATTGAGTAGACAGTACGTTAAAATTTACTGGCCGGTAGTTTTAATACCGACTTGTGACGTACCGAGCCCCCACTCCGCAACTTTAAATGCGCTTTATCTAAAGCATTTTTTAAAAGCAAAAAATACGTGTCTAATATTTTTTTATTATCTTACTGACGGACTAAATAATATTTTTTTTCCCCAGTCAACATCTCTATCGGAACAGCTGCCGTCATCTTGTTTTTTCACTAAAATTTGTACCAACGATGCCCCCTAAAATGCACGACGAAAAGCAAAATAATCAATCTCGAAGTTTCACTCACCAATCTCGCAAATAAAAGCATTCTTCTGATTACAATCAGTCACTTCAACGTTCGAGAAGGCAAACGAAGTACACTGCGTAACATAATCGATATGGTTGACCCAAACTCTGTCCCCGTACTGGAACCATTGGTTCTGTCGGTTGATGAACTCGTACAGCGCCGCGTAGTTGCCCGTTACGTATGGCATTGATGCGTTGTCCGACTGGGGAGAAAAAAGGAAAGCGGATTCTTACAAAAAAAATTGTTTAGGTTACAAAAAAACGAATAATGGGTTTAGGTTAACAAAAAAAGTTTTTTTTTATGAATTTTGGACCCATTTTTTTTTTGTGATAACAAGCTAGCAGGGTATATCATTGTCAAATTAGGCCCATCAGTGTTAATTTGATTTATGATGCTTTGTATCGTGTGAAAAAGGTGGATCGTCATTGTGAAACTACCATACAAATAATTATTGTCAGTTCTTGTAGTATCTGGATTTAGAGGTCACAGTTTTATAAATTCCATAATTATCACAAGTCACAACTTTGAGACAAAGGCATCCAAAAATAACATTTCTAGTCTTCATTTAATTTCAAAAAAAGGATTTCAAACATCGATGTTAATTCAACTAAAGTAAATAAATGATCAAAATCCTTACCAAACAGAACAGCCTCGCCTCCTCATATGTCATTGGTGCACCAATATACATATAACAGGTCCCTGCAACCGCATCCCACCCTGGAGGGCACTTCCCGCCTCCGAGGACCGTCTGGTTGTTCATATAGAACGGCCTGTAGTCCACCTCTAGCAGCAGAGGGTTATCACTCTGGTCTCTTATACGACCGGCCACGGCTAAGGTCTCGTTGTAACTCCAGAAGTTATGCTTTGCGTCGATTCGAGTACGCCAGAGATC
Source organism: Conistra vaccinii (assembly GCA_948150665.1). Classification (NCBI taxonomy): domain Eukaryota; kingdom Metazoa; phylum Arthropoda; class Insecta; order Lepidoptera; family Noctuidae; genus Conistra; species Conistra vaccinii. The sequence continues at coordinate 20,803,660 of OX411320.1, read as the reverse complement.
GAGCGAACTAGAATTATGTGAATGGGAAATTGTAGGATTCGAATGGTTTAATTTGGATGAAGACGTGCAATGTGTAAATGATTTGTTATGGGTGGTAACAGATAGAACTCTCGGTGATAACTACAACTAAAACAAACTACTTGGTTAATTATTAAGTGAAGTGTTATAGATCTATTAGAAAACACGTCGTTAGTAACGATGCCATTAGTAGTACATATTAGTAAAAATAAAGGGCGTATGTATTTTTAACACTGCAAGTTAGAATAATATGCTATTCATATATTTTCATGTTTTATGCTGACTTGCTTGCTTTAATTAAGTGTACAGTCTAAACCGTACAGCCCCCCAATTACGCAATGCACGATCAATTTTAAATTGAAACCAATTGAAAAAGATTGCATATAATGCATTGCATCATAAGTTCGACAAAAATAATCTGCTCAATTTTTTTTGGATGAACTTATGAAGCAATGGACTGGCAATCTTTTTCAATTGGTTTCAATTTAAAATTGAAAATGCATTACGTAATTAGGGTGCAGGATGCAGTAGAAAAAGCGAGCTAGAGGATGGTAAAAAGCGTTAATGCTAAAATTTGAACAATTATTTTAAGAATCTACATGTAGTCAGGCAAAAATAAAGGTAATTGATGAATTTAAATTTTGATAGCGTAAACTTACCTCATGATAGTCGGATTATAGTCAACAAAGCTATGGTCCAGGGGTAGCCATGCAACAAAAACATGCAAGATAATTATATATTTCCTTATAAATATACTCAACTAACGTGCGGGGATTTAAATATATTGTATAAACACAGAAAATATAATACTACGTGTATAAACAAGCTTTACCTACTTGGGAAATCCTTGACATGATAAAAAAAATAAGAATATCGTCTAAGTATACATATGCAAAATTAAACCCAATTTGTACTTAAAATATTATAAATATTATGTTCACAACCGATTTTATTCACAAATACGGAAGGCATTTTCTTGAGAAATATTAATAAAATTGCAAAACCTAGGAGGAACAGATTTATTCTGAATAGTAGAATTTGGAGATAGTACTCACATAGATCTATTGACTGTGATCATTTCGTAATCATTGTCGGGGTTGAAGAATATGTTGTCAACGTAATTCTGACCAGCTGTACCTGCTACAACTGTAGCTCGACCTTCACGGTCGGTGGCGTAGTTCCTGAAGGTGGGAAAGATCACATTTAAAAATTAATGAACTAGGAAAATACTTAAAGAAGCTAAGAATTAAGACAGATTAATAGGAGCAGCAAAAACAGAAACACTGCGGCTGTTTGTTTATGTGAGTTTAAATGTTTGTAAACGCATCCACAATACAGGAGAAATTCCTAGTGTGGGGCAAAGTTTAAAAAAAGAAAGAAAAATAAACAGATGAACTTACTTATAAAACCCATTGTGCGAAGTGGTCTGATAAATCGGCAGTCTGACTTTGTCGAAGCCTGAAACCTCAAGAATCCTCAAGCCGGTGTTATCATGAACGTAGTTGTACGTGAAGTTGGAGACGACCTGGCGTAAGATGATGACGTCACTGAAAGGCACTCGGTTACGCGTGAAGTAATTACGGTATATCGTAACTTCTTGGTATGGAGAAGACTGGCGACCTGAAAAGAAATGAAACTAGTATGAAAAGAAGAAGTGACCAAACTGAAAGAAACATGAAGAGGCATGAAACATAAGACTAGAGAGTGTGCATATAATAATATAGTCTATACCTTCAACTTTCAGGCACGGAAGATCGTGATTGGCAAAGAACAGGTTGTTATGTATCCATCCTCTAAGTGAAGTGGCTGATCCTCGAGAGTCAGCCCTGACTAATAATCCCCCAACATTATTTCGTACCAAGTTGTTCTGTAAGAAATTAAATACCTAGATTAGCAACTAACATCATTCGACTTGAACTGCTTATCTTTTGTTTTGTAGTTTATAAAATTGATAATTTATTGCTATTCGTTTGGTGTATGAATTACTCACTCTAAATACCAGCGTTTGAGTATTCTGTACATCTACTCTCACAGCCGCAGGACATGAAGTGAAGTTTCCATACAATTTCAGGCAGTTGTTCTTGATCTCATTCCTAGTGATAGCTACTAGTGGATTCACTTCACCAACCGACTGATACGTAATAGCCCCATCTCTATTCTTTATGAATTCACTGCTCGATATGTTATGCTGGACATCACGGTCTGTAACAAAGGCAAATTTTATTAGACGAATTCATTCAATTTAGAAATAATTGGAATAAACGTTAGATGTACTAGTGAACTTACTGAAACCAATAGCTGATATCGGTAAAGTAACAATCTCGGCAATAAATCCATGAACAGCAGACGCTCCATTTGCGAACAACGAGACACTCAAACTGGCACCTTCTGTCCTGAAGAGCTTCTTTTCTTCAGGAGATCCATTCTCCAAGTAACCAATCATAGGAGCCGTGATATTGTAAATATCACCATCATACAAAGCCAGAGAGTCGCGTTTGCCATAATTCTGAGTGTGGTTGAAAAGATTGAACTGAAGCAATCTAAATCCAAATGGCTTTACCCTGAACATGCTCTTGAATATCTTAACACAGTTGACTGGATTGTTGTCATATTTATAGTACAGTAACACTCGCTCTTCAACAGTGATCATTTTGGTACTATCACAAATGTCGATAAGTGAAAACAGGTGATATGGAAGATTCAAATCCTTCAGCGGTGTAAAACTGGATTCATCAGATTCTCTACCTTCCCCATTCAACGATATGGCACTGACACCTTCCCCTAATATATCATTCACGGAATTAAACATCATGTTTATTGAATCGGTGGGTGATATTAAATTAATGCCGTGATGAGCGCATTTTGTTATATTTACATTTTGTATTCTAGGATTCTTGGTTATACTTTGTACAGCAGGAGATTTCTCATTGTGCAGTATACCAGCACCAATTATGTGTACGTGAATTAATTCACTTTCAGATTTCTTCATTGTTTCATGAGTGTGATGGTCGTGAATACGATGTTCGTATAGAGAATATTCAAATTCTGGATTAGCAAACCTTACGCCACCCCAATACTCAAGATTTTCTTCCAAATTTCTTGTACCGCAATGGATGAATACGAAATCAGAATCCCACTTACATTCATGTCTATGACCATAAAGTTGCCCGTTCAGTCTTATTGGGCATTCTTCATAACGATCTTCAGTTCCGACACATTGTAACGGCTCTGGCCACGACCAAATCCGCGATAAAGAATTACTATGATATTCAACTCGTCGGTCATGTGCAAAGAACACGTTAATTGGATCAAAACCCAATTCTCTACAAACAACTTGAGCATTTCTTTCAGTAAAACGGTTATCACACATGGGCACCCATTGTAGGGTGGTTTTATTGTAATATTCGAGAAAACCTTCATTTGTTCTTTCTGCTGTATTATCAGTTATAGAACAATTTCTTCCAGTGCACAGTCTTATTGAGTTTGGTACAGTCAATGATTCTAATTGACGTCTATGCTTGTGATGGGTTGACGAATATTGACTAACATCTCTCTTTTCTATTCTGTTAATTTCTACATTACTTCGAATTAGAGGTCGCATTACTATAGGTGCTTGACTGTGACCTATGGCTTGCAGGTTACCCATGACGAGTATGCCAACATTGGGCGCGAATTCCAATATAACACCGGGACTGATAGTTAAAATAGCATCTGGCATAACAGTTATATCGGATTTCACTATGTACGGAGCCATTCTGGATTCAATAGTGAAGTTTGATAATAAACGGCCCCCTAACTCGTTAGTGTCCACAATAATCTCTGGGCTGAATGAAGCAGATACACTAGAATCTATACTATCTTCAAGCAAGTAAGGCAGATACGTAGCAATAGCGTGGTTATTCCAATCATCAAAATCAAATATCTGGTCCCGAATATCTTTTTCTACAGAGCTTCCCCACCAGTTTTCAGTAACATCTAATAAATTATTGATCTTTGCTGTTCTAATTCCAGCTAACAATGTATACTCCAAGACATTGTTTCCGAACAAATTCCTACTTACTTTTACTTTCTGTATTCCTTTAAAACCTATAACGTATGTCGGTTCAACATTTCTGATTAAAGCACCTCGGCTGACTTGTGATAGCATGTGCCTGTTATTCTTCACTTGATTGTAAATGAAAAGCGCATAAACTAAACCCATGATTTCACTTTGACTGTCCATATGGAATTTCACCATAAACTGCCCATTATTCCTTTCAATAAAGTTACCATCAATCATCATCTTCTTTTCCATGCCTTCTATGGATATTAACCCAGTTTTACAACTGTTATCAGTGAAAATATTCTTTGTTATGTTGACTTCGGCAAAATGGCCATCTACGACTAACGCAAAGTTTTGATTGTTACGCCAAGTGTTATTGTGCATGTACACGGAATGAGTAAAATTTTCATTGTACTGCCAAACGTACGGTAACCCAACGTCAAAACCACCTTGTTTGTTCCTCTCTATTGTGTTGTCCTGAAGAATGTAGTGATACAGATTGTTCGAACTTCTCAAATCTCTAGCAAAGTGAAATATGCCTTTACCATTGTCTGTGATCAAACTGCTGTTGACCATTATAGTTATCTCCGTTATGTTACTGTCGTGTATATCCCAGAATGGAGTATTGACGTAGATAGCTTCTTCTTTGTTGTGCGCTATTTCACAGCCGAATATTTTAATACTTTCGTTAGCTTTCCGTAAAAAGTGGTCACCTAACTCGTTCAAATAGCGATTGTAGTATAAAGCCTTGATTCCTTTTGTGTTTCCTTTAATCTTTGAATTGACTACTTGTAGAGTTGGCACAGGCCCTCTTACTATTCTGTTTTTTAGGTTTTGCACTGGAGCTATGATCGTGCTTACAACTAGCACCACTCCTCCTAAGGCATTCGTTCCACTTTCATATGTTATCACAACGCCAAAACTACTACTTGTCGTTGGAAAAGTCGACAAATCACGATTGAGACACCACTTTACACTAGCTTCGTTAATATTTTGCGAATCGTATATGCAAATGTTTTCCGTTGAAAAATTATGTATAGGATTGAGAAGTTGAAGCCCAAGAACGTATCCTGGATTGCATTTGATATTGTATGTTTTTGATAGACTTTCTCCGTTGCGCTTTGTGAAAACAATGTGTCTTGTTTCGCCATTCACCAAACTTATGTCCGTTTCATATTCGGGAATCATGATTGGGTGATAATTAGATTCGTCCATGTTGAATCCTGGATCTAAATTAAACCAACCAGCTATTTCTCTTTGCTGCGGTCCAGTAATGTGCGGGTTGTGTGAGATGCCAGCTATGTTGTTATTTTCTATGACGGATCCATATACTTTTAGACCAAGTTGTTTGAAACTAATACCGCTTCCCCTATTATTGCTAAATTCTGAGTTACGGACAGTATTAACTGCATCGGCTCCATATAAGTCTGAATATAGTATTCCCAAACCGTCGTGGTAATTGTTAGATATTTTGATACTTTCCAAGCTATGCCGAGCAAAATCTATCTGAAGGGCTGGTTTGAAAATATTGGAGGAATAATCCAAAAGACCGGCTTTCTCTATAGTAACGTACTGTAAATCAGCTCTTTCAGAAATAACGCTGAATCTGACCCCAGCCCAACTTGTTTCGTAACATCTGATACCAACGTCATTTTCATGAGTACAAGAATTCTCAAAGTGATCTTTAGTTTCTGCTTTACATTTGGTAATATCGTTGTCGAATTCTGAACATTCAACGTTGGATAAAATTATATCTTCTGTCATACCTGCAGATGGTATTTCGTTAGGTTCTAGGAACCAATCTTCTGGATTTAAAGCAAGGCCAAGTTGATTGCAAACTAACGCCGCGTTGATAATGTTCCACCTGTAGTTACACACTGTACCCCATTTGTCATCGATTCTCACTTGCAATCTACCTTCATGTTGGGTTCTCCCACCAAGAAGTCTTATAGGCACAATAGGCTCAGTATATCCGGGTGTTGTAGGTTCAAAATCTGTTTCATAAACACTCTCGTTAGTCATAACTACTTCTTCTTTCAAGGTAAATGTAATATCATTGGGTCGTTTACCTCTCGCATCTAGTTTTCCGGCTACCATTATTCCTATAGCTGGAGGAAATTTTAAAGTGACGCCCGATTGTAAAACCAATTTTCCTCCAGGACGAATATTAATATCTTTATCAACATCATACTCTCCTTGCCGAAGAATTTCTGTTCCTTCAACTTCGCCACCAACTACGAAGGTACCGGGTACATTAAACTGGGGCACATAAAGTGAATTATAATTAATTTGTGTTGCTCCGGGATTACTGCTATGCAATAAATATGGCATGTAAAGTATTTTGGCCAAATTGTATCTGTCTTTTCTGTGGAACAATCGGTTGTAAATCTTTTCCTCTTCTCCGAAGCCAAGCCAGTTGTAGGTACAGTTTAATATCTTACTTTGGTCTTCGACGTGCGAGCCGATTTCGTATTGAGCTTCTGGGTTATTTATAATGTTTCTATAGACGTCGATATTACTCGACGCTAATACAATCGTAGCTGCGACTCTACTTCTTGGAGTCAGCCTCGATGATATGCCTTCTAGAGGTTCATATGGTTCTCGTACTTTATTGTCTCGAAGAAAGTTTCGAGAAAATAGAATGTACTGCCGATCGCTGTAAGGAGATAACCCAAGATTTACAACGAAGGGACCCCTATTTCCAAAGAAGTAATTATGTTGTATGTGGAATCGAGCTGGTAAGATTTCAAATTCTTCTAGATATTTCCCTTCTATTCGATTCATTATAACGATTGCACCATAGTTTCCGTGTTCAAAATAATTATATTCAATCCTTCCGTTTATATTGAGGGCCGGTTGGATTTTAAGAGGTACTCTTTGGTTTTCGTAAAATCTATTGTGACCTACTTGTAAATTGAGCAATCTAGTTGGATTATTAAATCTCCAACAAGTAGATATTTCTATGGTACTTTCAGCGCTCGTATTAAACCAGTTTCCAGTAATATTAACCCAGCTGTCGCCACAAAAATTTCCGTGTAGTATTCCAACGTCCAGATTTTTGAATATTTCTGAATATTCCACTGCAGTGGTTTGATTTACTGGAATATATTCGGTTTCTTGAGTATTATTTATCCATACAGCTATACCATATCCTTGATTAGAACTTAATATACTTCTTGATATGTTTCTGTTTCCTCCAGTAACGGTAATGTTGATTCCGTCACCTTGATTGAAGGATATTCTACTTTCAGTTACATTTATATCTCCCGCTCCACTCGTGACTTGAAGACCAGCAACATGATTATTATTAGATATAGCAGTGCGATGAATGTGAACTTGTGATCTTAAGTTTTCGATTACCACGCCTCTGCCATTGTTATTGGATATCATCGTGTCAGTTACATTTAAATCATACGTTTTGCTAATACCTGATGTCAACCTCAAAAAGCCTGTGATATCCGTCCTGGTGTTGGCTCGGAATCTCACGTACATGCGGTTCCTCGTTGACGTAACACTTTGTGGTCGCGTGTGATTTCTAATGTTGAATGCCAATAAAAGTCTGTCTTCTGTCGTCAATCCGTCGTATATAAATAATTCACCCGTGTTGTTTTGATTAGTCAGTAGTTTAATGAAGCCTAAAGTTAAAACGTGGTCCGGTCTAGTATAAAACTTCTGATGGCAATCTCTCTCCATATTAGAGTATCTTGATTGTTCAATTGACATTTGAATAGGAAACGTCTGGCTCGGTGTGGATGCTAATGTGCATAAATCAAATATTTCGCTTCTGTCTAGCCTTTCATCGATGTTCATTTCGTGCACCACGTATTTGACCCCGTCGCCGCCATTTTCGTGTATCAAGCAATTCTCAATCTTGGCCATGCCATACGTAGAGTTCACATAGACACCGTATCCTCTATTGTTTTGTATCTTGCAATTGGTTATGACTATGGGAGCGTTAGGTGACGTCACATTTATGGCGTTAAAGGCAGAGTTTGATATTTCTATGTCTTCTAAGACAGGTGGGACTCCTATAACATCTAAGGCACTTGTTGCATTGTTGTCTCTACCTAGACCTGCATTTTTTAAAGTAACGTGTTTAATTTTGGACATCGATGTAGGAACGTACAAAGTATTTGCAGCGGTGAGGATTCGTTCGAAGACTGCGTTTTCAAAGCGTAGCCCTCTCCAATGCCGCCTAGAGTTTGCGAGGTCATTGACGTCATGGTGGGGTGAGCATTGGATGGCGAGATCTGGATGGTAGTCGCAGACGCCTGAGCCGAGTTCTCTAGAGTTCCAGTCACATTGGAATAGGTCGTATTCCGTTCCTTTGCATTTGGGCTCTTCGAATAATAGTCTTGCTCTTCTGCCGGGCTGACGATCGATCCAGTTGTAGAAGGATCCTCCCATAAAGCCTAGCTGTCTGCAGGCCGTCTCCATGTCGTTGACGGTCCAACTAAAAGCGTAAAAACAATGTTAATATTTATTTACGAGTATATGCCTAATTTTAATACGAATTAATTAAACAGTTACAATTGTTAATGTAAGAGTAGGTACTTACTTTCTGGAGTTGGTGCAAACTGATCTCCATTGTCCTCGGTGTAACAGCTGCACTCTTCCCACTAAGATGGATGGTCCGTCCACTAACCGGATATCTGGTATAGGCTTAGAAGGTTTATCAGGCTCTTCTGTACTCGTGAACGTTATAGCTTTTTGAGGTTCACCCTGAAATTAAGAGAAAATTATGTGACTACTCTGAATTTCTATATGTATTGGTGATCTTGATATTATGGATGTGATAAATAATTCTGGGACAGAAACACCACATTGCAGTCTAACCTTTTTAGGGTTCAGTAGTCAACAAGTAACCCTTATAGTTTCGCCATGTCCGTCTGTCTGTCTGTCCGCGGCTTAGCTCAGAGACTCATAGTACTAGAAAGCTGTAATTAGGCATGGGTTTACATAATTAATCAAGGTAAAAAATATTTTTTAGGGTAGGTACCCACCTCCCATAAACATAAAGTAGAGCTGTTTTTTTTCTTGTCTATACCATAAGGTCGTTCAAAAATATTGCATATTATAGTGTTTGAAAACCATTTTTCGATTCAGGGATATCTGTTTGCGAAATATTAACCTTTAAAGTGCAATTGTTAGAGTTATGTCCCCCTGCAAACTAAATGGTTTTGGATATGTGACAAAATTCACGGCAGTAGTAGGTATAAATAATGAAATTAAAAGGAAAAGTATTACAGCTAAGTAGGTTCTAGCTCTACAAGTTAACGAGTAATATTCGACCAACTTACGTTTGCAGTTTTTCAACTACAATGTTAAGTTTGTTCTTGGAATAAATTCATCCCAACTACGGAACCCACAATATCATCAAGGTATTCCTACAAAGCTATTCTAATGCAACAAATACAGCTTTGTAGAATGAGAATAGCTCACACTATACAATGTGAAGTTATTAAACTACATGATCCGACCATCCAAAATCAATTTTATTCTGGTAAGTTCAGCCATAAACAGTAAAAATTTTGTTACAATATACACGACTGCTCGCCTCTAAGAATTACGGTTACCTAGTAAGTTATTGAAAAGAGCGTGAAAATTGTTTTATGAGATGTATCTAACATTTTACAAAGGTACCTACTAGGTACATAACGTGCAATGGTTCCTTGTAAAATTGAAATGCAAAGCAATAAATGGACACAAGGAATTAAATTAGAATTAGAAGATTCATTTAAAGATACAATAAATAATTATGTATAAGTTTCAGGCGAATAATTATCATTATGAATAAATTATACAAAGTATCTTTTAGATCAAATTACTTTGATAAATAGACCTACTTTAAGCTTTCAACTACCCTGGATATTGATAATATTGATATAGATAGAAAGATGTAATTGAAATGGCATTTAATAAGTGAAAGGCAGATGTGTATAGGTATATGTGCAAATTTAATGATCGTATTGTATTGTTGTGTACCTATTTCACAAGGCATCGATTAGAGAGTTGGCCAAGCGCACAAGGGGTGAGCCAAAAAGAATAGGCGGAAGCGTAAAACGCATTTAGCAATATTATTTATTGTTCTTTACGAAAACGTTTCTAAGGTCCATGGTAAATTCACCTGTGCGTGACTTTAATGTTGAAAGAACAACATTTTTGAGGCCTTTTTTTCATAGCATCCTGTGCAAGTATTATCGTCATGTCGTCCAAAGAGAAAAAATCTGTTATCTCTGGCAAACGGATGGCAGCCAGCGATGCGTGGGCGATGATGATAAATAGTTTTAGTAAAAGTGTCATGCTCTATCATTTATGTGCGAAATGGTAGGTACTTAGGTGGGCAGTGACTTATACGGACTTAACTCAATTCTTCAGTGTCTGATTTAAATCTACGCCTTAAATTAGTGTTGATCATAAAGAATTGCAGACTTCTACAAAATGGTATGTTTCGAACAAGTGTATAAAGAAATTGACAATAATGGGATCCTGCTATTTTAAAATGAATGTTGCTGCAAAATGACGGTTAAATAATTAACTTATTATTTAATGCAATGATAAAATCTTGGCACTAGCCTGCAGTATGAAGAACAACAATAAATTAGGGTACGTATACCCGAATACACATTTACATAAATCTATCGAACAATGGTCATCGACACCAAAGCGGTCACATGACATCATACTCTGCGCGCGCATATCGTCGTACGCGCACGCACGATGCGCCCTTGCACTTCGTCGCTATGGTTTCCTGCCTTTTCACAGCACCCCATTCATACAGTCACGATCCACTGCCCAACTGTTACCTAACCGTCGCTAAATTGGAATGTGCATGATGTAATTCCGATTAGGGGAACGACCGACAATAGTATGGCAATTATTGACACAAAAATGTCGGTTTACAAAAACGCATGTCCGCGAAATCCAGCGAGCTCTACTTATTTACCGTTCAATGAGGTAGTAAGTAGAAAGTTTTAGAGTGATATTTTTGTCAGATGTATGAGCAGATATTTATGCTAAACTAGGTACCTGTGAATAGTCTAGACGTCTTCGGTTTAATATGTAGGCGTTTGTCTAGCTAGGTGTTTTGCAATAGTCTGCCTGAAGCTAAGTGCTCATTTCACAATGTCTAAAACACAAAAAAAGGTGAGATTGTGTCTTGGCTATGAAATGTTTCAGTAACCTTTTAAGACAACGCACCAATAAGGGTGATTATGATTAAAAAAACAGTAGGTACCGTAAGTAGCACGCGTACCACTTTTCCACCCGAACTTGAAAGAAATGTACTAAACTACTGCGTCGCGCGAGCACGACAAACCGATACAATACCCAAAAGGCTTTTTTATGATTCTGTACACGTCACCCGAAATATTTTAAGGCAGGTCGCCAGACGTCCGTTAAATCGTTACGGCCGGCTAACTATCTGACTACGAGAGATAAAAACCCCCACTTATGATCAAATACCGGTAAAGAAACTAAAGGACGAGGCAAGGACACCGGTTTGAACTGTGAGTCAGCAATAACGCATGGTTAGTATTACAGTTTTGTTGTTTCTTTTATGTGCGGCCACGTTTTTGTTGGCAACTTCGATGGATGCAAGATTTTCAAGACCCACCTAAAGAGAGAGGCGTTTGAGATATCGAGAGTCGAAATTCAAAATAAGAAATCTTCATGGAGGTTTTTTACATTAATATTTTCTTTACTGCCTATAATTTTTTACGTATTTTGATTTTAAATATTGTACAAGACGTTGGCAGGCATTGACAAATGAAATATCCAAGCTGTTGTAGGTGGTGAATTTGGAACTGTTCGTCGTCCATTCTGTCTGCGCTTTTGAAAGGCGAGAACACCCGTTCGAGTTACCAAGGTTAAAATGGAATATTATTGTATCATCGACTGGATATTATAGAGAATATTTAAAAAGTCTAAAACAAATGAACTGACGCAATTCGATTTATGAATTGGGAAGGAGACACGTTTTTAAATCAAGTTCAAGTTCAAAATACAATAATGGCCTATGCAGGTCAAAGTCAGAAAGTAATGCGAGAAGACGTTACGTGAGCATTTCTATTAGATAATGACACAACATGAGTCGACTAGAACGTATCATTGAAAAACAATGATTGATCGATCGCTAGTCTATTATGATTAGATCTACTTACCTACTATAATTTTACTATTAGTTCTATGCGTTGGAAATATCTGTTTTTGTGTTCACTTTATGAGCGGTGAAAGCTGTTGCGATACAGGAAACTTTTAGAAATCCCCATTTTTGTAAGACATCATCATCGATCACTAATAAAGAACTATATTAGTGATCGATGGACATCATCTTAGTTATATAGGGTGGATTTTTGAGATGTTGGAGAAAGGACAGCTACCTTAACCGTTGTAGCTACAGGAAACTGATCACAGATTTAAAAAAAAATGTACAGTCAGCTAGAAAATAGGCAGTTTTCACAAAAACTTTCTTGATTCTATTCGATCCTGTTTCTTATTAAAAGGATAAAAATCTCTATAGGAGCAACTGAGGTTTGAGTACTAGAAAAGTCAGAAATTATTGCCATACATTTCGTCGAAAATATACAAACAAAATTGAATTTCGAATGAACATGCGTTATAATTTTATTGGTACGACAAGGTACGACATCTATCGATTTGGGCTTGGAGTGAGGGGGAGGGGGGTGTAAAACCCGCCTGTGAAGGAAAAGTTGCGGACGCCCCTTTTTGAGATGATTTTTTTTTATATTCTAACCTAACTTTCGAATTTTCGGTAACACAAAAATCTCCAACTCTTAGCCGGACGACACCATTTTCGTCTATAAATAATACATAACATTGACTGTTGATAAATGTTGATAATACGTGAATACCCAACGTCTTGCACCCCATATAATTCGTATATGGTAATCCTTCGCATTAGACTTTTAACCTACCGCCCCGAGGACCCAATCAATTATAATTCATTCATATTTAGATGTAGAGCTGTATTGTAGAGTCTGTAGAGTTATACTGGTAATAAAACATTTAGAAATGGTGAGTGTTCATATGCACTTCTGCAGTATTTTACGTACTTACTTACAATGCATAGCTAGTTGAACGCTGAAGGCGAATTCCAAGCCTTACGGCAGCGACTTCCTGTATCGTCGTCGCGTGGAATCACAAATGGGTGTTTGAGTCAGGCGGAGGGGAGTATTTCACAAACATTGTATTTTAATGACAAAAGAACTTTTTACAAAAAAAAAAAAAAACAACCGACTTCCAAAATAGACACTGCAAAGTCAAAAATTACTTTTATTTCGGAAGTCAGTGTCTTTGGTACATGAATTTTCGTTTTTTGTCACGTTAAAAGTTTTTATTTTTCACTTTTTAGCTGTGGTACCTACCCCACACAAATTCGAATACCTGCTATGTAAATAACAGTGACAGGAACTTATCATCATAATATCATCCACATAGGCTAAGTGGGAAAAATACGTACTATTGAAGCTAACTCAAAAACTACCCCAGCAAAGTTAATCAAATTTATATGGGACCACCTCTGAGGTATGACCAACCGAACAAAAAAAGAATCATCAAAATCAATTCATAATTGGCGGAGTAATCGCATAACATACAAAAAAAAAAAGAACGTACCCACAGTCGAATTGAGAACCTCCACTTTTTTGAAGTCGTTTAAAAAAAGGGTAGATGATTAACATTATTGATTATTATTATTTCTACATCTATTTCTGTAATTTTTATGGTGTACATAATAAAGAGTATTCTATCTATTATTATTATTGCCAGCTATCTTTTATAAGACACTAAAATAAAATCAAGGAATCTCCGAAAAGTAAGGAGGCTACCAGACAATATATCAATCCATTTTGAACCTAACAATGTTAACAACATTAATTAAAACTTCTTGTGCACTAATTAAGTACAAGGGCTTGATCATTATGTCGTTGATTAAAGAAGAAATTCTCTAACAAAGTGCCTGGACTAGCGGTCCGTGCTTCCGCCGATTTCTCCGTGCACCATGCCAAGCCATGGATCGTGCTCGTTATCCGCCAAGTAATTTATACAACTGCTATTTATGGCTGTCTGGATTCCCATGGATCGGTCACGCTGGCTGGTTAAAACGCAACTACGTATGCACCTACTATAAATAGTTATGTGCTTAATCAAAACAAACATAGGTAAATTGGTTTCTTGGAGGCTGTGTTGTGTAGCATATAATTTTGTGCCTGCTTTTGCAAATGATTGGAGGGTAGAGAATATAAATAGATGTTGGGTGATGCCAACATTGTAACTGTAAAAAGGCTTTACAGTTGCAGCGTGTGGAAGGATGCTGGTACTAGTGAGTTGGCTTTTATTTAAAAGCTGATGATAATCAGAAAACGTGCGACCATAATTTTTACAACCGACTGCAGGAAACTATAAAACAATGAATTAAATGTAGAACGAGCTGTTGTCCTAGTTGCGAATTGAAGCGTACCTAAATCATGGTCATTTAAAAACAAAAACCATAATTATTACGTAAAACTTAAAACGATAAGTTACTATTACTCCGATCACCGGTGTTGTTTGTAAATTTTTGGACCACAAGCATAGATTAAGCTGTGCCACAAGTGCCACTGTAACGTGCTACGCATTAAGCACACACAAACACCGGCTGTAACGGATTCTATCAACGAAAAAAAAAAAAGAATTCCAGGAGTCCTACTAACCGAGGAGACTATCCTCCTGGGTGGTCAGGGCTCCACAATATTCATACGACGGCGGAAATTTTAAATGTCGTACGGGACATTGGATTAAAAGGTCTTTTACGCCATTTGAAGTTTCCACCGCGTCGTCGCGTCGCGTCGATCGGTGGTAGAAAGAATTAGTTAGCGTTTAAATAGATTCTTCATCAATACAGTTATGATGACCTCTATGCTATGCTTAAAAGTTCATTGTTCTCCAAACGCAGACCTGACAAATTGTAATAACAATGTCTGCAGTGCTGTGCGAATCATTTCGTAAGCATTATCACTTTGGAACAATAAACTGTGTTACAATTTCCAGGAAGCTGATTCTAAACTGTGGCCTCTTTTCATTTTTGTGAGACAGGACGGGCTTGATTGGGCAAAGATAAATCTAGACAACGGCATGTGACCAATACCGGACGACTGGCCTCGAAAACCAAGACATGTCTACTGACATAACACGTTCGACCGATGAAGCAAATCTAGTAAGGATTGGAGTTGGTTTTTCGCCTCGTCATCAAACCATATCATAGCGTGACTCTGCTTCATGAGTGGATATTAACTGCAAGTAATCCTGAGAGGAAAATCACTTTTGGCAAGTAGATTGATGAGTTAATTACCCAGCCAAGCATAAGCACGATATGGTGGGCTGTCGTCATGAGCCATTCAATGACCCCCGCCTTTTATGGCAAACAATCAAACATAAAGTAGGTGCCTCTCAAATCTACTTCCCAAGTAGCATTTTGTTCTCTTTAGTAGTTCACATTCAGTTCACTGGTGATCTCTAAGTAATAAAATTGGCCACACATGGTTCATTGGCTGTATCAGAGTGAACAAATTCACCTATACCTGTTTAGGGCATGCATAGAAGAGCTAAATTCGCCTATTAAGTAACTATTGGTGTTATATTAGGATAACATTAATCTTCTAGCCAGCTTTTATTTTAAAAGCTGATTTATAGCATTTTAAGAGGGGAAAAATACGGCACAGGCTATTTAAAGGTCTACATGTACGATGTTATATTGCTGGCATTTTTATACCACAAATGTGAACATTACTGCAGCCAAAAACTGTTATGTACAACCTTTTGTGGACCGTTATTCAGCTTGTAGCTGTAAGCGGGTCTAGTTTGTGATATATTAATCAGCCTCTATATTATTCTGTAAAAGAGCGTTTAATGAGTTCACATGTACGTGTAAAGTATATTATGAGCACCACTATTGATATCTAGTAATACTGACAGCTGTTTATTTAATCACGAGTACCACATTGTTATCCTCTGAGCTGAATAACTATGTAAACGTGGTTTTCAAACTTTATTAATGACGGTTCCGTACATAATATAGAGGAAAAAGTGCCTGAAGCTGAGACCAGTAATACGATTTTAAGCGTGAGTCCAAACATAATTAATGACGGACAATTTCAATGACAGGTATTAGAATAAAAATAACACAGAAGATGTTTTTACATATCCAATAAAATCGTCTCATCTTGCCATATACAAGTCTAGAAGTCAGCATAATTGTGACTATAACTTGATTGTTTTAGAACCCAAGGATATAAAGTGTAAATTAGTGTGCGTTGAATACAAGGAATTTCAATACTTCGTAGGAGGCCAAATGTCCGAAAGACTGATGCAGCTCGATAACAATTAAAATTATATTGTCTCATTAGTGACAGCCAAGCGGATATACCTTTATTACATACATTAAAATAATAATACAACTTTAAAAATGTTTGATAATTTTTATTTTTAAATCACGTAATAAAACGTAAACTTTCAGTCGCTTAGGTACATCTTGTATTCTTTAGAATCTTTTTGAAACAGTTCAAAAATCTTAAAAATAGCGAGGATTTAAAATATAATAACAATACTTTGAACTTTAATATAAAAACAAAAAACATATAATTAGGCGTCTGAATAAACTTTTATATAGCCATCTGTTTCAAAAAGATCTTCATAGTAAGAAATACACTTATTACAATAATTTCAAATCAGTCTTGTCAGTTTTATACAGGTAGATAAGTACTCAACATCATGGCACTTAATGTATATTAATTCTTAAATCTAATAAATTTTAATTTTCTAAATAAAATTAACCGAAAATTTGTCTCATTAAAACCTTTCAAAATTAAATGACAACAATTCTCCAAAACATTAACATAATAACTTTTATTAAAACGACTATTTTAATAAATAACAATACCATCTCGTCCATTAAAATTAACGTATTACTTTAATCATACCACCTACTGCATTTACTATCGAAGACTTCGTACTAACTAACTTGTAGTAGGTATTCCAACAAAATTCAAATGTTCTATGCGGATCTCTAAAATTGAGTGTGCTAAAATATCTAAAAGGGTATTCACGTGAACTATTGAAGAACTGCATACCAGCCCAGAGCTGAACATAAGCCTAACGAGCATACGTTGTACAGAGACTGGCATTATAATGGTACACAATGTGAACCTTTCTATAGTTCACGACACTATAATGGTACACATGTGAGACTTTAAAGAGGTGACAACTTTAATCTGGAGTTACAATGGTTCACTGTAGCTGGAGACAATGTCCACCATTTTTTTCAAACATAACCTATAATATTTCTAAATTAATCATGACTTTATCACATACTACGGAGTTTTTGTGATTAATTTTGTGGTAAATTTTCAAATACAAAATCACAGACTGATTGTAATGCTATAAAAACACAAATATCAAAAATTTCATGGTTCGTCTCTGCTTATTAAGAAAGATTTGGTTTGATAAAAAAACTTTTTCACAAAAAAAACAACCGACTTCCACTATAAAGTTAAAAATAACTAACATTTCGGAAGTCGGTGGCAAAAACAAAATACAAAACCAAAGACACGGATATTCGTTATACGCCACCGACTTCCGAAATTTTAGTTATTTTTAACTTTATAGTGGAAGTCGGTTGTTTTTTTTGTGAAAAAGTTTTTTTTTCTCGCTTTTTAGTGGGTCGGTTTGTAATTAATCTAAGTTACAATAGCCTAATATCAACTGCTCATCACCTTTTACTAAATATTGCTTTTCCCGATACAGGAACGTTCATTGTTGAGGAGTTCTTCTGGTACTTCGCCATCAGCTCCTCTTCACCCTATGCATTGTGACGGGCATAAATTGCTTGGCAACCATATTAATGTAATCGAATCGCAAGTTCGCAACCCGTGAAATACGTATTATTGAGTAGTTCCGGTGGCCATCTGTGGTCTTCATCATCAGTTCCACTTCACTAAATGGTGCTTTCCGAGAGCAAATTCATGAGTTACTATAAAAAATACCTAAATCGCTATAGGTGTGCCTATAATATTTCAAGAGTTCCCTCGACTTCTCCAGGATTCCATCATCCAATCCTAACTTGATGAGAATGGGACCAACTAGAAAGTATACCATTGCAAACAAAAAAAGAATTTTCGAAATCGGTCCAGCCGTCTTCGAGTAATCGGGGAACATACATAAAAAAAAAAAAAAAAAAAAAACATTCCGACGAATTGAGAACCTCCTCCTTTTTTTGAAGTCGGTTAAAAACAACATTATTTCTGAGGCGTGTGAAAATTTTATCTCTAAATATGTGTATACTTTACAATAAATTTACATTACCCATAATTTTAACACAATAGAATAAAATAAACACAGAATATTGTAATAATTTTATCACAATAAAAATGGCTGTTTAGATTAGACACTCCCGAGCGAAATACGTCATTCCTAAATATTTATTACAAAATGTGGTACTCAAGTGATAATTTGGAGAAAAAGCGGCCACTAATAGTTTGTAGGGTACACTTGTGAGCTTAATACGAGATAGAGGCTGTATAATTGTTCACTCGTTACTTCTTATAACTCTCTTGTCTGTGGGAAGAACCACACGGAATCATATATAGTGCCGTTGATCAGCTATAAGACCACTTGTTCTCTCTTAAACTGCCGTTAAAGTGCTGCTATTCAGCTACTGTGTACCTTTCGTGAACTTAAGGCTGAATAATTTGTGCCCAAACCGGTGGTATAAGGGCTGTATAGCGTGCTATAGAGCTCTCATACAGCCTACTTAAAGAGCTTAAAGAATAAATGTGTACCATTAGTCAACCGATAAAGAACCCCCAGTGCTACTTGGGTTCCCATGTTTCCTATGATGATTCTGTTCTACTCGAATAAAAATTTCATCGAGTGCTTATTACAGATGGGAGAAAGTTTAATTAGGTATATTCTGCACGTCCAATTAACTAGGATAAAATATTATAATTTACTAATTGATTAAGTACCTACTAACTTGTGTATAAAATAATCAATAGACCGACCCAAACCCCAGGTGAGCATTATACAAGGCTCTTGTATAATGGATCACGACATCACGATTCTGACTTGGTAAATAATCGTGCTGCCCTGCAAATATTTCCAGGTTGTTCACCTAACAAGCACTTCAACGCGATTTACTCAGGCAGAAGTTTTATAAAATGGTCGATTAGGTAACTTTTCAACTCTGAAGTGGTGCTGCTTACTTCATTTCAACAGATTCGGATCCCAATAGTCTTATTTCAACGACATCAATAGAAAAATCGTTGTGTTATTTTCCTAGATCTTTGACATTAGGCTGGCGATTGCAGAAAAAAGATAAGAATCTAAAGGAAATGTCACCATAGCAGTAGCTTTTACCAGTCACGAGCATTTTCCACCGATCAGTGTGAAGCGAGTCCATTTGTTACGCTTTTCACAATCGCAAACAGAGCGAGACGATGGTATCTCCCGTGCCAAATGTTAAGTGACACTAAAACACGCACTATCTTGTTGGGCATACATTTTTACCCGACTTCTTCTTCAACCTGGCTAGCTTCATAGGCTTTCCCCCTATTACATGGGACATAAACATAACCGGCGAAATGTTGGTGTACCTACTATGGGTACACCTCTGCCTAACGTTATGTTCTTCTTCATGGTATCAATGATTCCCTTTTATTAATTTTATATAAATAAGCTTCGACCAGAATTCGGCTCCTTCGACAGCGTTAGGGTTGGCCTCGCAAAGGTCACAGAGAGCATGACAAGAGGTGAGGCATCGTCTGTAATGTGGCTTCACCCACAGTGGCACTGTGGCTCATCGGGGGACCTGACTAACCTGTACCATGCAGCGACCTACCTGGCTTCATAACCGACTGCGTCAGAAGGAGGATTGTTTCTCTATAACAATGTTATGTAGGTTAACTGGGAACAATGCTTTGTTTTGGCGTGATCTTTCCAAAAGTTATGGAAGTCTGTCAGAGCTTGGCGGATACCGTGGGTATTTATTAATTCAGTACTCCACATATTATTGAAGTGAAAACTTCTTTAGCGGCGTTGTGCACTTTTTTTAGGATGGGTAAAAAATGTTAAACTCGCGTCAGGACACGTGACCTGATCGAAAATTCGTAAGAAGTTCAAGTTTTTGTTGACAGCGCACTCTTGTTTTATTTTTTTGGCTACAGCTTTCGTTCTTGTACTGACAGCAAGCGACATAAATTCCTGACATTTTCGTTAGATGGCGTTACTTGGTTTTCACTTCAATCGGCAGTCCCAGACTGCCTTGTTTTTTTTTTATACATGTACGTTGTACAAACATAAAACTTATTGGAGTTTTACCGTGCACCATTGATATATCAATGCCGTGCACCAAAATAATCGACCACATAATTTCAACTTTAGTATGAAACAACAAAGAAAGAGCAGATGGAGTCAATTGTTTTTGCTTCCGAAGTTAGCCCATGTGCCATTTATGTTTCAATAGTGTTTTCTAATCAGTTTCATATCAATAGAATAAACAGTGACGATAAATTACTCGTACACTTAATCATTTTCGTTCCAATAGGTGTGGTTTTGATAAACACTCATAGTTTGTTACTGTTTCATAAATTCTTGTGACCACTTGACCTGTCATTTCTGTTACATGATTTAAAAAATCGTCTCCACATGAGATTACACAATAGCCTTTGTGTCGCTTTGTGCATGTTTATCCCTAGAGTTTTATACATGCACATTGCCAGCAGCTATTGAAATCCCAAGACATTTGTGCAATTTCTTATAGTTCTCCTTTGAACTCGAGTAAGAATCGGGTCACGATCTTTTTTAATAATTTGATCGAACTAATGGATTCTATATGTAGAGTGAGTAAAACACAGAGGTACCTCTTGACTCATTCATATCATACTTATTGTAAAATTATAAAATTTGTGATTGTGAAGAGCACATCGCGCGGTTACTTTACAGCTTAGCTTCTGCTTAATACAACTAATGAGATTTGAGATGTTAGCTCAAACAATAACTTAACAGTACCGTAGATTCTATGTCTATGATAGCGACAATCTTCATTTGACATTCAATTTAAGGATTGCAGAAATAATGTGTTAGCTCCAAATCGACATCATTGCCAAGTTAAAACAATCGATACGCGCAAGCGCTTTATCTTTTTTTCTGCAAAGGAGAATGCAACGCAGCATGAACCAAGATCGTGAATGAATGGAGGCATTTACGCAAACCACTGACTCGGGGCAGCATCGTCGACGTAACCTCGAGTAAAATATACCGGTGTAAGCTACAGGAAATTATGTAATCTGTAGCAAATTATAAATATTAATTCGTTATTTCCATAAGTAATTAAGAAATTACGGAAACATGAATGGGCTAAGAAAAAATGTCTGACAGTGATTCAGTCAATGGGAATTCTTTTTGAAATAAATAGTAGGTAAGGATAAATTACAAACTAGGAATCATATTTTGCTAACAATTACTTTTCCGTAAAGAAGCTTTCCACCAACAACCGTTTTGCTACTATACGTACGTTATACTTTATTATGAGAATGTATTCAGTTTAGCTTTGGGTCAAACAGAAATGTTATACAGGCACATTAACATTACCTACCTACTACACAGGGCGTGAGTATGAATGCACACTCTGCGCCATGCATGCATCTTGCGCAAACGTGGCCTGCACTGCACAGGCATTCACTGGATTGAATTATAGACCCATGTATCTACTTAAAAGGACAAGGAAAGGATGATATTTCAAGGAAACTGGCAATATTAATTAATTGTAAAATAATATTGGTCTCTTATAGAGAAAAGAAAAGAATCCAATAGGCCGATCGAAAACCGAAACATTTCACAACAGAATGAGTTTTTAGACTAAACTTTCAAATCGTGCAAACTGATTCGTTGCATAAAATGAAACAAATCGTATTAGAGTAAATATCTTTACAATAACACGCTCGTCAGTTTCGAAATGACTCTTGAAATTGCAACTGCGAACTGTATGTTCGTTAAACTTTAAGATCAATCACCGAAAAAATATATTTAACAGACTGAAAACTACCTATATCTTTGTAAACGGAAACTGCGACTTACTAACGTTGCAAGAAGAATATTAATTTACTCGTATTTGTTGAATTTGAAAAAGAGGAGTCTCATTTTAACGTAGCGTAACGTAGGCAGATTTAGATTCTTTACATAAATCCCTTACAAGCACGATTTAAATATATATTATTAAATATAGTCCATCAGTCTTCGTTTTGTCATTTTATAATCTTTCAGCAACCATTCAAGTTCGCACCACAGTCCGCCACGGACCACCTGCTCACTGTTCCAAAGCATAACTCCACTAACTGGACAACGGAGACCACACAAATAGACATACAATCATAGACCAAGTTGTCACTTAAACACATAGCAAATCAAAGCTAGACACCATGATACAAAGCATGAAGCGAGACGTAACTGCAGGCTCCGTAACGAGATCGCTGTGATACCGCGAGACATTGAACTCACACCCAACGCAAAGGTTTCCAGGCCGTTTGTTATACCAGCGCAGTATTTAGAGCAACTTGAATAACTCGGACGAAAACAGAGATCGCTATAATATTATAGTGCATGTTACGTTTCTTATCGTAAATCTTGGCTTGGGAGGTATTATTATAACGAAACCCGTTCAGAAAATTTTGATCGTATTATATTTTCTTCCTTGTATTTTTGAGCCCAAATGCAAAATCCAAACGCTTGTTGGGAAACACGTGGCAATAACGTTAGCAGAATTAAGTGCTACTGTTAATACTGTGGGAAAATTAAGTGTTTTAGAACCTCAAGAGCAGCGTCGTATTTAAATTCGGAACGAAATAAAATTAACAAATTGAATAAAATGTAGTTTAAAATGGATGAGACGTGTAGAGCCGCCTGGCTAGATAGACATCTCACCAAAGTGGGCGAACGCCTTAGCAATTACAAACGGAATTTGCAAGGATTCATTGGTTCACAAGGTCTTACACATAAAGCGAAGGTTTATCTCCTTAGAATACCGTTTAATTGAAGCGTTAAAACGTCTTTAATCTTCTTCTCACGATTCATTTCTGGTTTCTTTGTTGTTACAAATTCTTCGGATTTCATAACTGTTTTGGGAATCTTTTCTGTATATTTTGCAATTTTTCATATTCTCAGCTCTATATTTCTGTAAGGAGCCATTAGGTAATCGTTCACGTAGATTTCTCCTACGAGATGAGGTCTTAAGTATTCTTCATAATCTGTATTTTGCTTCTTAAACGTATAAGAATCAAATAACTGTTTCTTACTGACCTATATTAGATATACCTATATACGTCCACCATCCCATGGCTACTCAAGTATGACTGCCTCAAATTGCGTAACAGACCATACCATTCCCGACCGCAACCCAGTTTAGCTGCAAAATCAATGCCCTGCTCAGGTACTGTTAGCTGAACGTGACCTCGAAAATATCCGAAACAAGATGATTTGGAGAAATTGTTCTATACCCCAAACAAAAGACCGCTTTCGATTCACTGCATTATTTCCCAGTGATTTGTTGGACACGATAGATTTGGGTGCTGATGCAGATAAATTAGAATTTCCTAGGGAAACCCAAAATAGAATCAATACAAATCTCACTTGTCTCACACTGAAAAAGCCAGAGAGACATTAGTTAAGGACTTTACAGTAAGGAAGGACATAATATCAAATGGTATCACTATCAAAGAATGCAATGTAGGTACTCGAACGGTAGCTGATAAGAGTTATATATGAACAATACCATAACGGAAGTACGGTGACACTTATAATTGTTTAATTTACGAGGTAATAGGAAGTGTCTAGTAAACAAACATGGTAATATGACTCATCTAGGCCATTTACCCACCAGCAGATACGTATTATGAAAGAGAGCGTGATTCGTTTAGATTTTTTTGGTAGAACCAAACTTTCACTGAAATTCTTTCTGAGGGGATAATTTAAATAAATTACATTCTGAAACCAATTTTGAATGAAGAGGAATCTACTGTCGTGATGAGAATGGAACCAATTAGAGAAGGAAAAGTTATCAGTCGTTAGAGATCATATCATTCACTAAATCTATTTCGAATGCAAATTATAGAGTGCAGGCCAGTAGTAGGTATGTCAGTGCACATCAAATTTAATTAACGGTATTTGAACTGCCCTGCCACCTATAAGTTATCAGGATGTGACTCATGCAATCGATGACGACAACTATTAAAAAGTATCGACGAACTGATTCAGAGAAAACATTAGCATACTTACATGATTGTCCACCGAAATTCGTTCTGAACGTTAATTGATGAAATGATGACCTTGTCGCACCATGTTCAGTTCATGCAAGTTTTTAATTCGTGTCAAGGAAGAGTTTTACCTGATTCATCGCAAAGTTAAGTAGGTACCTTCAGCATAAATATCGATGTGGTAAGTAGTCTTGTATTGATTTAGTTTTACAACTGCAATCTTCGAGGTTATCAAAGGTGAACAAGGACCAAGGAGTAATGGGATAGCATTTGACCCATTACTCCTGCAATCGATACAATTAAGTAATTGATTAATTATTCAATTTTGAAAAGACTGACTACGTAATCGTCGAACAGAGCGATAACGGCCAATAATCTAGACAGGTCCTTCACAAGTTTAATGCGTGGAAAGGGAATGATGTCAACTAAAATCTTAAATATAGAAATATCAGATAGAAATTATTCTGTAGCCACCAGTCGAGTGAAACGGATGTTCTCCAATTCAAAGTTGAAATTGCAGATAAGCAGAAAAACAATGTTTCAGGGATTCTAAGAAAAAAAAAATTGTTGTCACTCGTCACTTTGATAAATAAAAGCCACATAGTGGTGAATCATAAGGGAATAGCAATCGCAAATGAATCACATATAGGTACTTAATATATGAACTCAGGACACGTGAAAAGAAAACGCATAGGCATTTGACATGGAAAACAAACAATAGGAGACAAAAGATATGTATAACTAAGTAATGTTATTTGTTGAACCTGACAGCAGGTTCAACAAATAACATTACTTACTTAATTAACGTTATATATGTCAGTGTCAGTTTGTCAAAGAATTTGTCAAGTTTGGGGTTTGGGTGCATTTAAGACCTGTTCCAGGTATAACAGTTCTGTAGGCAGAACCTACAGAACGCCACCGAAAGAAAGAAACAGATAATTAACTATTAACCGAATGATACAGAACAAAGGACCCACTGCATAACGAGTAAAGGCAACGGTCATTAAATGCAAATCTAAATCCCTATGATTCAGAGAAGGCGCCGCTACATACATTCAAGGTTGCTGTACGGTATTGAAACAAATATGTTATGTTAGCCACTCAACCGCGACCGTTGAGTGTCTTCTAGTAACTGTAGTTCTGAACAGATGGATTATAGTGACCGATAAGAGGTCATTAGCAGACGCAAGGTGCACCTTGCACCTTTCTTTACGCTCGCTCAGGAAGCGATAACGATGGAAAATAATTCTTTAAACTTTACCTAGGCTATAGAAACGGAGATGTAACAACGCGGGAGTATTTATACTTATTTTATCTTGTTTACAGATCTTGACACAATTTTGATATGAACAATCCTAAACGCCATGGTGTTTTTGGTAGGTCAGATAAGGAAACTGTTTTAGAAGGTAAAAGTATTACTAAAACCACAACAGATTATCATGCTGATCGTTACCTTGTTCTGGGCACTTCTTTCTTGGTAACAAACTAAGCATCATCCTTGGAAAACCCATCCCAAGTTTAGGGTTTATTGCAAAAAAATTAAACTCAGACCAAAGTTATCTGAGGAAGTGAAAGTTGTTATCGCATTTTACTGCATGTAACCAGTCATTATTATTAAAACTCGTGGTCATCAGCCTTGGTGTACCACCGAAACTGATTCTTCGCTTAATGTTAATTTCAACAAAACAAAATATTCGGTAGATATTATAGGTAGAGTACCCATCCGATCCTGAAATGAAATGTATGGTAGAATTGACGGTTGGCCAAAATCAACAGAAAATTCGACTATTAAGACAAATCTACGTCAGTAACAAATGTGATCAATTGATCATTTCCATTAAACGACATACGTCATAGGGACCCGGATTGTGCATAAGAAAGACAACAAATAAATAATCATCAAAACCGTTGAGCGCTTACAAGTAACCTGCTTCTAGTAGGCGATCGCTTGATAGTAATATTCTTATTCAAAACACGGAGTCGATTTAGGACAAGGACTATTAAGTGGCTACATATACTACTTAAGTTGAATTCCATAGCTCTGTAAAGGTACAGTAAGCCCTTAACGTTGGAAACAATCAACAACATACAGTTAAATGCCTGCAATTAGTGTAATTGCTATCCTAATGCAGTGCATTAGGTTAAGACGGCCTTATCTAATTACCTAGGTGGAAGGGAATAAAGTACTGATTTTGCATGCACATTTATTTCATTATTACGTTATTTCATACCTACCTGACTTAAAAACACAATGAATTATCGTGGGATACTTTTCTCCTATCAAATTGCATCTACCGTGGAAGCCCGGATTCCATTCTAAAGAATCGGACATGCGTAATTTAATCTTTCAATCCGTAATGTACGTACGGTAATGGTAAGGGTAATGTAATGTTGTATGAGTTCAAATGTGAAGTGAAAATTAAATTGCGCAGGCAATCATAAATGCACCATTAAGATAGTCACTTGAAGGAAATACTAGTTTTCCAATTACTTCATATCTTATATATCTTATTTTTTTGCGTTAACTGTCCTTTCTGTCTGTTCACTGTCCTTTCCATGAATAATCTGCCTTGTGTTGAATTCATGCATAGATTTCCGTCAAAATCTTCAATCGTATCTTCTTTTCAACGGGACATTTGTGGTTTTTATTCTTTCGAAATCTTCGTAGTTTGGGCACAAATATTTTCATCATTTCTTAAGTTTTTAGTACTGGCCAGATACTGTTCTTTTCTTTATTTTTTTCAATGAATCGCCACGCCACGATAGATCATACCAAAGAGGATCACATAAATCCAAACATAAAAATCTCCGGAACTAGACGTCTCCTGGATTATCTAAAGGAAGTTGTCTATAGTAAAACTCGCAGAGGGGTCAGAGAAGTGATTTGTCCAAGCTGATTGAATTAGCGAAAGGATGTCGCCCCAATCCCGGGGTCGGGACGGGTCAGGTACAGCCGGCGTCTTTATAGCATCAGCTGCCTTCATTAACACGTGTCCCTCATCATCATTTGTTGCATGATTCATTCCTGCTTTAAGTATAATATACGTTCACACAGAAAGCAAGCATGCTACATTGGAATGTTTGGAAATTGTGACAATGCCATGGACTATTGAATCTTTTTAATCCATTGTAGTCGTTATAGGTAAGCGTTTAATCACGCCCATAATGTTGAATCCTGAGTATAGCTGGTAAGTAAAAGAAAAATAATAGAGTGCCTTTCATACAGGCCTTCGTCGAAGTTTCTTCCTTCATATTCGAAACTTGCGTGCAATATTGTAAGTAGTCAATAATCAACAGGTTTTGGATTAGACCAGTATTTATCATTTGGAATACCAGTTTATTCTTATAAAACCAAGCACAAGCTGGCAACTTGCCCTTTTAGAGTAGGTACGAGCAGGAACGCCAAGAAGTTCATTATAGTTCACTACATTACAAATGCGCATCGAACATGCTCCTAAGATGGCAAATGGTACTTAGGGTAATTTCGGGCACTTTTTGAGCGTATAAATACTAGGCTGATACATCATTTTGGAATTCCGACGCTCACTAGTTACATATTTGCTGAAAAATTGAGTTCAAGAGCTTCATGATAGTGTATAATGATTTCGCAATGTTATATAAATGTATCATATATTTGCTCGACACACAAACAGGTGAGTAAATCAATATCAGTTGAATGGGCTCGATACGTAGCCCTTATCAGGGCACACAGGTACGTGCCGTTATCACAAACTTATCAACTGCTTGTTTATCGAAAAATAGCGTGATCAATAATTGTGTTAGACTCATTTAAAACCAGACATTATGGGGACCGAACTGAGCTTAAGCCCCAAGAAACGGGTTTTGGGAAGGGGGGAAACCTAAGCTTCAATCGTCTTATTCTTGAAACTTCGTTTTTTCCAAGATGAAGGCTGCCCATTGCAGTGAGTAAATGTTAGGTTAGTTAGATAAAGTCATTATGTGAATGTTTCATTCTTTTATTATCATGAATGAATGGAACAATGAAAAAACGAATAGTATAGGTGACCTGGAAGAATAAATGGATAAGTTGGAGACTAATTAGATGCTAGTGTAATAAATGGAGTATCCATTAAGACTATAAGCCGGTTACTCTAATCAGAATCTAACTCGAACTACGATTTACATCAAGAGCATTATTACTAATAGGTGCATACAAAAATACTGCTATACTTACTAACTCAGAATTTATAAGAAAACCTGGCTAACGGAACAAACTAACAAGCCTTTATAATTACTTAGCACGCAAGGCGTCGAGTAGGTAATACAACCAGTTACCAAATAGCAATATATATACCTAGCTACCCTTAATTAAGGTTCCTGATAGAGCTTAGATTTACTTGACGACATTATTATACAGAAAGGTATCTTATTTTTTATTGATTTGCAAATAGTTTGAAGATTTTTACTTACCACAGCGACTAGCTTCCCACGCACCGTGATGCCGATCATCGGCGCGAATCGCACTTCGACTCCTGGTTCTACCACCAGCTCCGCATCCCTCTCGATGAACAGGTCATCGCGCAGCATGTAGGGGCTACCATCAGGCCTCCACACAGTGCGCCCACCGGTCAGTATGCCGCCCGGCAACTCCGTCAGACCTAACGACTTATTTAGAAGATAAGGGTCCGCCGTTCCTAGCGACTCTTGTCCTTTACACCCACAAAAGCAACACAAAACCGTTATGAAGAACACTAACACTGTCCTCCACTTATACTTAGTGTCGCTGAACTGACTGTGTCTCTTCTGCACACCCATATCTTTACAGCACTCCATTATTCACTAACTGAACACAAAAATATTCATTTC
Organism: Conistra vaccinii; assembly: GCA_948150665.1. NCBI lineage: Eukaryota > Metazoa > Arthropoda > Insecta > Lepidoptera > Noctuidae > Conistra > Conistra vaccinii. The sequence goes on along the minus strand of OX411320.1, from coordinate 20,774,473 downwards.
ACTTTTACTACCGTTCCTCACCTGCTGCAACCTATTTCAACACCTATCCAAACATCGCACAGGTAATTCCACACAATACGACACCACACATTTTCGTAAATAAACATCAAAGTTTTAAATGAATCTTCATGTGAATTAGAAAATTTGAATCAAAACAATTCATAACGAAACAAAGGTGGGGCTGGTAAAAATAAAACAAGCAAAAATGCGCGCTACAGCGCGACCGTTGAACGAAGTCGTTTGGCCGGTTTCGGCTTTCGTGTTGATTCCTCCTCCCTTCCCTCCTCGGATATCAGCCTCACTCACTTCACTCATTCTATCAAAAGCCTCCTCCCCACCACTGCTACCCTATGCTACGCAGTGTTTGCATGAGCCTGAATGACGTCATAAATGTGCGCTAGTGGGACGCCGTTGCTAGTAGTTCATTCGTTCGTTCTTTCCTCCTGATAAGTAAACTATTAACGGTATTTTCATAAATCACTGCTAATAGTTGAAAAAAAAAATGTACAGAAACATCTTTATTTTATTTACTATTAGGCAATTAATTTTATTTAATCTAATTGAAGAAATTTTATATAGTTTGTATAATTAAGTTGCAACCCTGACTACAATGCTACCGTGGGAATAGTTCATTCTTAGATTCCGTTGAGTTTCGCTAACGATCGTTCATTCACTCATAAATTTCGTCGACTCTTTTATGTCTTCACAATTTATATTTAAAATAGTTGGAATAAAGTTATAAATTAGGTAATTTTAGGACTATTTTAATTCCTTTTCATTTTTATATCAACGTTACACGTAAGTTTTTGTTAATAATCATGTAATGTACGTTTTATTGTAATTGTTGGCGTGGCGTGGCAATGCTTGTGCAGTGTCGACATTTTGTTTTCTTCATTGTATTTATATATTTATTTCTGTGCGAAGTACGGTCGCGTCGTAGTTACATCTATGATAATTAACTTCTCCTTTACGATTGTGATCTATTTACATGTGTTTGAATTGAAATTTCTTTATTTATAGATTTCAACACAATCATGAGTTCTGGTGGTACTCGCGTGTATGTCGGCGGGTTAGTGGAAGGCATCAAGAAGGAAGACCTCGAAAGAGAATTCGATAAATACGGAAAACTAAACTCCGTTTGGGTGGCCCTCAACCCTCCGGGTTTTGCCTTCATAGAATTTGAGAACTTGCAGGAGGCTGAGGATGCGTGTAGCGCGATGAATGGATTCGAGATGTTAGGCGCGACCCTAAAAGTAGAGATCTCTAGGAAGCGAGATGGGCCCCGCAGGGGTGGCGGCTTCCGAGGAGGACGCGGCGGCAGCGGCAACTTCAGAGGTCGCGGCTTCGGCGGCCCACCCGGAGGCGGCAACAGATCCTTCGGCAACTCGTACGGCGGCGGCAGGCCCTACAATCGCAACAACCAACGCGATGAGTACGGCTCCGGCGGCGGCAACTTCAGATCTAGGTCGCCATTGTCTCGATATTAATTTAGTATTTAGTTTTATGTTAGGTGTTAGTGTTATCGTAATCTGAAGCCTTCTAAGTGTTAAATTCAATGTCTGGTAAAAACTGGGGGTTTGATATTAATACTAGGAGGTGTTCCATTGATGTCTCAAGGAATTAGAGGTAATAGCTTTTGATTTTATCTATCGTGTTATTCAGTGTGACTTTACTAAAATACTTCTGTCTAATAAATTAGCATTTAAATGTATGTAACTCGTATCTGTTTGATTCAATAAATTTATGTGAAAACAACTCCCGTTGTTTGCTCACTTACTGATATCCATTACTATTAGTATTGTATTGCAATTCATTTAGTATGAATCTGTGCAAAAGATTGTAAAATTAAATGTGTATAACCTAAAATGTTACTGTTGCTCGTTCCACGGATAAGTCATCGATTGATCGTCATTGTAAGTTCAACTCTTTACATCAAAACCCTATACTACTGGTATGTTGATAAGGTCATAACGAAGTTGTTTTTGTTACAGTTCCAAGGATGAATACTGATCTCGGGGCATTCGATTTTCGAGAAGTTAATGCAAGAACAATCCTTCAGTGATTACTTAACATTCTGCCTAAGCACCCTAATTGCTAAGTTTCTTTAAAAAAAATATACGACTACATAATTCAATTTGATTTTTATTATGTCAATACAAAATGACATCACAAAATTGTTCTTATTGCTAGTTTCACATAAATAATTATGAAGGGCTGCTAAGACACGCCATGAGGAGCTCCATCTTGTTCAAAAAGTTTTTGCCTTCCATTTTCTCTAATTTAATTTCTTTGAAAGCTCCTCCAAGATGCTCCCACTTTTTGTCTTGAACAAGTTCACTGGTAAAGAAGTCTTTTCTGGGAGATTGAGCTATGTAAACTTGAATACCAACTGATGGCTCGCATCTTATCGCAAGCATTCTGTCACCTAAAATAAAATAAAACTTGTTAAGACACCCAAACAATAAAATTCAAAATGCAACAAGTTAGTTCAAAAACGTCATAATTCAAAATAAACAACACATTTTAAAACGTTACTGTGCAAAATCACTATCATAAACCTACCATTAGGAGAGGCGAGAAGACATGAAGAAGCATTCCCCAGCGGTTCAACAGGTCCAGAGCCCAGGTGTGAGCTTATAGCCAGCAGCTGCCAGCCCATGCACCGGCCTACAGCTTGCACCGCAGTCATCTGATGCTGATATATCTGCCAGGAGAATTTGGTTATATTTCGATTTCTTATCAGTCATTTGTTTGGCTGATTTCTAGGGCTACTGCAGAAGTAAGTAACCATAATCAGTAATAGTATTTCACAATGACTAATATTAGATGTTAGTAATTTTTCCAGAGGTTACATGCATGGTTATCCAATTAACACATAACCTAACCTTCATTTGTACAAACAATTATTATCCAGCATGTTAAGCCCTGAATTTTTTATTTTCTTGTTTGTACAAATGTATATACAAGTAATATGTGTGTAATCAAAGATAAGAAAAGTGAATAGGCGGAGATTATTGTGTATCATCATCAAATTTCCTATTACAAGAATGATTACAGCTTTGCACACATATTACAAGAATGATTACAGCTTTGCACACATTTTTTCTAACTTACTGAATTGAAACAAGACTATTTTGATGGTTGTACCAGTTTTATTAGTAGTAGTATCATATAATTCATAGATTACCTGACAGTATATGAGATCCCTTAGCTCCTGCAGCTCATAAGACAGATGTCTCACTTTGCCATCACGGCAAATACACTTGAGAGTCTTCTCTCCAACATGTACTACAAGCGACGTTCTGCACACTGCATCATACCTGTATTATAGGATTATAAATGTAGATTCTTAGAACAAGCTAAACAAGGTTGTCAATGAACCAACCCATCATGTTTTGGTTATTGATTGCTACAAGTTTTAGAAATCAATAACCAAAACATGTTTCCAATGCAGTAATCACCATGGTTGGTAACTGCCAATAACCACCATGTGTTATTTATCTAAATAGTACAGGCATGGTATAGTAAAATGGCTTGTAAATATTTGGGCCTCAACATAGACCTACAATGGAAGACGTGGTAGGCAATATCTCATCACAATCACCATGCTAAACAGACAGGTGAAATCATCTGATCCATCTATTCACAGTTTACTGCAAGACATTAATAATATCGTCCATTAGTCACCAAGCATAAGAAGTAGGTTGGTAAAAAGCATTGCATCATGTTTTGTATTTATTTAACCTTAAATTGGCCTATTTGATAACATGATCCTCATTCCACTAGCTAAACTAAAGTTGGTCCCACCACACAGAGAAAACAGGAAAAGGTGGTTAGAATCATCAGGAAAATGTAACTTGTTACATATTTTAAATTTTAATATTTTTCCTGGTCCTGGACCCTAGCAATAAGAATAACTTCAAGGGTTCATACATAATCAAAAAAAAATATTCTTGTTCTGATTGAAAAGGATGAATTGTCTATTCTTACCCATAAGCCATAATATTGATCTTCACACATGATTGTGTAGGACTGTTCAGAGCATTCCAGTGTGACACGATCAGAGGGTCTTTGACCTGTATGGAAGGACAAAAGTGTGAATAGAATACATTAGAATCGCCTCAGAACACCCGATTACAATAATAACCGACGGTGTAATCATACATAGCAAACATAACTGGCAACCCATAACAAGCCCCTAAGATTTGGTTTTCAATGAGTGTTAGTGTGTTTTATCTCAAAAACTACTATAGGTACCTACCAATTTTGATGATCATAATAATGCTGTACTTAATCTTAATGCTTATTTTTATGATTTTAATGTGCGCACTAGAACTGACTTCAAGTGCACACCGTCCAGTGCATCATCAAAAATGGTACCTACTTAGGTTATAAGCATAAGAATGATTTTAATTTGTGCTCTTTCAAAACCTTTTTGAGAACGGGGTCCACCGCATACCTAAAAATTGTAATCTACATTGCTACTACACCATTATCATCACCAAATGATTAAATTAATGAAGATATGGACATCGCTGCCTTTTTACCTGATTTATGCATCTTACATGATCTTTTGTCAGTGAATAAACCAGCTTCCTAGCTGTTAGTTCAAAACAACTTCTTAGAATTTACTTTACTTGAGATTACAAACCTCTTTAGCAATAGTATCCAGTACATATTCACTTCGTCTCCTCATAAAGAAATGTTGTGCTTGCTGAATGATTTGTTCTAACAGAGACTGTTCTTTACTCATATCAAGCAATTCATAACGATCAGCTGCCATGGGACCTAAAACAGACAAGATTATTAAAAGGAAGCCCCTTTACAAAAACTAAAGCAGGGTTCGAAACCTGACAGGCACTTTGTGTAAATTGTTTCATCACCACTGCTCTCAAAATGGTGAAGGAAACATCGTGAGCAAACCAGCATGTCCTAGAACCAATAAATGGAAGACATGTGACATCTACCAATCCGCACTGGGCCCGCGTAGTGGATTACGGCCCACTCCCTCTCACAGAGGCCTGTGTCCCAGCAGTGGGAACATTATAGGCTAATATTATCCTTTTACAATTGAAATAAATTAATAGTAGAAGGAAAATGTAAGTAATTATTTTGATAAGTATGTTTTGTGACTAATAGAGAGGTTTTGAAGAGGATAATGACGTTTTATGTCTGTAGTTCCTTTTAGAGGTCAAAGATAAAGCTGATTATGGCCATTTTATATCAGATGCCAGATTTATGTAAATAAATACCTATAACTTGCTTTACAAAAGAACACAACTTCTCCAAGGAGGTTGTAGGATCATAGATTTCATTCTTAATTTATCTTTACCTGCCAAACAGCGTCGTTTTGAAGGTCCAAGTGGTCCAGTTGCAGGGTGAGGGAAGGGATGATGAGTATTAGCATGATGCACAGCCCTGAGTAGCTGATGTAATGAATGTTCCAGAACGTGGTCGTGGTCTGACTTGCCAGTCGCACTTTCAGGCTAAAAAAAAAGAATGTTGTGAAAAGGTTGCACGTTTTGTGACCTTGTTGGTTTAAATTCAAAACAGTGTTTTGGTAACAAACCTTGACTCCTTCTGGGTTAGCATTGTTATTATTTTGTCCATTGTTGTGGCAAAGTCCGATTAACAGTTGAATGCCTGGTAGAACCTAAAATAAAGATAAACTATTAAAAACATTTTCATGACAAATTATGTTATCAAATTGCATTTTTTTTTCAATCTTCTTAATGCTACATTCAGCAGTCCTGGGACTGCAGTCAGTTACTAAATTAATCAAGAGATGTAGCTTTGTAAGGTTTTGAATTTTATTCAAGCTGGGTTAATTTTTGTCCTCATACCATAGAATATAATTTCTACTTACTGTAGCCATAATCTGATTGCCCACAACCATATGAGGTATAGATGCATCAAGCTGCACGGCTTCTGCAGCTAATCTCGCGAACAACTCCTTACAGAACAGCACATTCTGGGCAGCCTCAAGCTTCTGCTGCCAGTGTAGTTCTGCTCCATCTCCTGGCAGGGTCCCGGGGCAGTTGATAGCGGCCGAACTTAGGGTAGCTGTCACTACGTCTTCTTGTTCTAAAACAGATTTGTGTATGAAATTGGCTGTAATGATTTATGGTTGAAGATTTGAGGAAAGAGCTTTTCGTAGAATACACATTCAAATATGCAAATGTCTACAATTTTCGAGTTATTTGAATTTTTTCATTTATATTTCATACATTTTAAAATATCAAATTACTCGAAAATGGTTGACATTGGCATAGGGGCCATCAGAAGTCATTTGGTTGAAAATGACCACCCCTACATCCCCATTGCCAACATATAGGTAACCAATAACCCTGTATAATAAATTCCTCATTCTATAAGAAATCTTTACTTGTGGTTCAAAAAACTTTTTGCAAAAAATGAACAACCGACTTCCAAAAAAGACACTACAAAGTCAAAAATAACTTTAATTTCGGAAGTCGGTGTATTTGGTTTTGAACTTTCGTTTTTTGCCACCGACTTCCGAAATAAAAGTTATTTTTGACTTTGTAGTGTCTTTTTTGGAAGTTGGTTGTTCTTTTTTTGCAAAAAGTTTTTATTTTGCACTTTTTAGTTGTGGTACCTACCCCATGCAAATTCGAATACCACTAACCTGCTATGTAAATAACAGTGATTGGAAGTTATCATTATATCATCCATATAAACGAAGTGGGAAAAATACGTATTATTGAAGCTAACTCAAAAACTATCCAAGTAAAGTTAATAAAATTAATATGGGACCACCTCGGGAGCATACCCTTTCAAACAAAAAAACAATTTTCAAAATCGGTCCACAATATTGACGGAGAAATCGCGTAACAAACATACAAAAAAAAAACATACAGACGAATTGAGAACCACTCTTTTTGGAAGTCGGTTAAAAACAGCAGAATTTCATGCTGATATGGTAGATAAAACCTTTTTAACTTTAAGATTTACTCCGAAAGTTGTAAGTTATTCACTTTAGCCAGGTTAGTACTAACTTCTTTGACCAATTGCATAGCAGAAATGTAGCATATTATAGCTATAATCCCAATAGAAAATGTTAAATGGAATATGACCTTCATGGAATTCATCATACAATACGTGCCACTAAAGACTTGATACACCACATGCTTTGACTTGTGCAGTAGAAGATTTATAGGACTCGCAGTATAAGGACTAAGATGCGGCAGCGGAAAGAGCGCGGGAGGTGTGTCAAGTCTCATCTTTCATGGCGAGTATTGTCCCAAACATTGGATTGGAGAGTTTTCTATACAGGGATTCCTTCAAAAGGGGTTTTTTTTCTAGTGCCATACATTTATTTTAAATAAACTGCCTCAATAAACAATTGAAGTCTCAAGAAATTTGTATAACTTTACAATGCTTACTTTTCACATGGTACTTTTTTTAAATGTTTTTCGAAAGAGTCATTAATTTATGAGCAATCAGAAAAGTATAATTTTCTAACATGCAGAGCAGAGTATATTTCTCACAAATTACAGTTAGAAGACCACCAGTTATTGGGGTCACAATTGTTGAAAATTTGGTCTCTATAGTATACCCTTTTCAAGGAATGCACCTAATTACCAATCAACCTGTATACAGCCCTGGCATGCATGCACATGACTGAACTATTGAATTATACCTTTTTGGCACAGCACAGATATAAATGCGACGCCCTGCAACTCAGGTGGGACAGTGACGCGTAATGCTGATGGCACAGGTCCTGCTGCACTCATTGCTTGAGCTATTTGTTCCTCTGGAGCTTTGGTTACCTAGTAGTAAAAAATATTACTTAATGTAATGTAAAATTAATTTGCTGTGCATTGTGTCATTATTACCATTACATATGTATGTGTAGTGTGTGTGAATGTCATCTAATGATTGGGTCTTTAGCTGATGTAATTGGCTGAAGGCAAAGGTAGAATGAAAGTCATTTAGTTCATTCCTTTATCATGGATCATGGCACTGCATGTCCCTGTTTTAATTTACACAACTGTATACTACAGTCAAAACCGTTTATAATGACTTCGAAAAGACCGTAAGATTACGGTTGTTATAGCCAATAGTTTTTACAACCAAACACTTTGTTAAGTAAACAGAAATGCTGGGTCCTCAAAAATTTCGCAGTTTTAAACGGTATGTTAAATATTATAAACGTAACGTAAAATTATTATAAACGGTTTTGACTGTATTTAGATGTAGAAATTCGTTCTTTCTATAGCTTTGACCGCCATTATAGATGAAGACTACATGTCTCTGCAATGTACCAACCTCAAACACTCCAGTCTGGCTAAACTTAGATCCAGCAGTACGGTAACTCAGATCCCCAACAATAGTGTTGGACACCTTCTTCAATCTCCAGTTCTGCCGCAGTCTCAGCAAGTCTATGTGGAAGTCTGGCATGTTGCGAGTCATTCTCATGGTCTCACTGGCCCTGAGACGCTCAACACCTGCCAGGAGTACTGCCGCTGCAGCACCAAGGGCTTTCTTCCTTCCGTATACTTGGACCATGGGTCTACCTTCAACTTGTTCTGGTTGGACTGGGTCTAGAACCTGCAATGTAACAATTTTAATTTTAATTCCTTGAATGGCATAGCTAATGTAATATTGCAATGATGGGCTTTATTATTAGTAAGTTTTAAAATGGTAAAAATAAAATAAACTCATAAATGAGCTTTTAATTCTAGTCTTACAAACTCTAATAAGTCATCATCATAAATCAGTCTCCTGCCTTTATACAAATGTATTTGAGGTTGCGCAACCACAGTAGAAATAAGTAGCAGTATTATGTCTTTATAGAAAATGGCCAAAACAATGCACTTGAAAATCTCAGTGTATTCAGTACGCAAGAGTCTCGAGTACGCGGCAGTTACGCATGGATGCGGAAGGTTTATCTACTGAGCGGCAGTAGGTAATTATTTCTAAGTCACTGCCGAGATATAGTACTGTTACTTTATTATACTGTGGCGCAAATAAATCTAAATAGATTCTTACTAAACAAAAATTGTTACTATTTTTATGATTATGGAAAATAGATTATAACATTCTTGAACTATTCATGTGCCTCTGAAAGAGAGGAGACCTGAGTCCCAGCAAGCAGGGGGCAATGGTAACAGTGTAAGTTGATTATGAAAAGCTATTGGAGTTCCTTACCATGTATCTCTTCTCCTTCGCAATGCTCAGTACATCAGCCAGTACACATACTTCAGTCAGAGCATTCTTGAGTTTGTTACGGATAGAGTCCCATGGCCACAAGCTGGACTGATACCCTGGCTCCTTGTTCTCATCCTCAGACTTCGAGTCAGAGCTACTCTCGCCTTCTTTCTTGATATTACAGAACTCATCTTCAGTTTTAGCAAAATCAATCTTCTGTGCTAGCCGGGCAAGGTTCTCTGACATAGACAGTGGCCTGTAAACGGAATCGTAAGATTATTGTAAGTACCTAGTAGCTACTTGATAAACAAAATATTTAGGTACTTATCTTTATTCTGATTTACTAAAAGTAGCACAGGTGAATGTAAAATTACTTACGCCTGATATATCTCTTGGCCATCGTAGGTAATCTCCTGGATTTGGTTTTCTATAGGTGCCTCTATAGATATGTTTACTGAATTTGCCATTTTTCTACCTTCTTCCTCTATTCTGATCACTTTTAAACAATATTTACCATAACATTGTATTTTAGGTACTTTTGTCTAAGAGAAAAATGTATATAGGTACCTAGTTGTATATTCTTTTAAGAATTCAGTTTAGGTTCGTGGCAATTGTAATTTGCTTAATTTGTGTACGTAAATAAACAATTTCTGAAAGATATTTTCAGGGACCTACAACCGCCACAAAACAAAATGATCACTTTTTTTAGTTTGATTTTTGATTTGACACATTTGTTTGACATAACAAATTTCAATTTGACATTTCCCTCTTTACTTTTTAAAGAAACCTAATTAATTTTATTTGGATAAGGGCAGTTTTACTTCGTAGTGTAACTGTACAATTCTGTGTTTGCTTTATTTGCAAAATGAGTATTGGGAGATTATGGTTTGTTAAATACACATGGTTCCCACATAAATATGATAAAATACAGTGCGAAGAATAAGTTTTGCAAAAAATAGCTTCGTAACGTTTCGTTCCGTACTTTTATGCACAGAGCATAAAGCCTGCGCCAGACATAGCAGCAGTATTTAAACACTTGTTTGAACACAAATGTGAGGTGAAACACCCGTGCGTGGTGTTTGATCATAGTTTATCACTTATTTCAACTTTTCCATTCGGTGTCGGTTTTCGAAAGCACATTAAAGTGTTCAAAGCATACAAATAAGTGTGTAGCACATATCAGAGCGTTCAAAATTCAAATGTGTGCGTAGCCTGCAAGTCCAGTGCAGTCCAATGTCTCGTATATCACTGAGCAGGAACGGTCTGTTTGTTTAGTCGCAAGATGGACTGAAGCAACGAAAGTGTCCTGGAATTTATTTAGTTGCTTGAAGGAGAACCATGTCTAAGGAACCCTAAAAGTTAACATTATAAAAAAAATAAAGTTATAAAATATAAGTACGAGAAAACAGTCATCTAAAAAGGTATAAACAAGACATCAAAGACAGACAAATTTAAAATCCGGAGTCACACGTAATCTTTAATTTGTCTATCTGATGTCTTGTTTATACCTTTTTAGATGACTTTTTGTCGTAGTTGGTTTTCTATTTTTTTTTGTGTGGTAATATATATATTTTTGGAATAAGCTAATCAAGCCCTTTCATTTGATATCCAACACGGCATTTTTTAAATTTATTTATGTCCACTAGAGGGCGCGATATTTAATATGATGTCACATAGCCTATAACCAGCGGACGATCAAGACTACTATTATTAATCTGTGATCAAGACGCTTCCAACGATACTTCATTTGTTAAATTATAATGAGTAGTTTAGGAGTTATGATGTAACAGATGAATAAACATACATATACACATACTTACCGGTTAAAATCATAACCCTCCTTTTTGCTTCGCCGTAGTCGGGTAAAAATAGAAATTTCGTCAATGACGCCTGGATCAGGATAAATAGTAAATTGTCAGTATATTGCTCTATCGAAGAATTAAAAAACCGGCCAAGTGCGAGTCGAACTCGCACACGAAGGGTTCCGTACCAGTCGTACCATCGTACAATATTTAGCAAAAAACGCCGAAAAAAACATGTTTCATGTTCATCTAATTTTAAAAGGTGGTAAAAGCAAACAAGTGTTCAAATAAGTGAGCAAAGTCTATCAAAGTGTTTGAACAAATTATGTAACTGTGTCTGGCGCCTACATATTATAAAGTCGGCGCCAGACATAGCAGCAATATTTTAACATTTGTGAGGGGTACGGGTATTTGATCAAAGTTTGATCACTTTAAACTTTGCTATTCGGTGTCAGTTTTTCGAGCGCACATCAAAGCGTTCAAAGTTCAAATGTGTGCGTAGCCTGCTACACTTGCACAAAGTCCAGTTGCTCGTAAGTTACTGACACAGAACACTATAAAATATAATCACTGAGCGAAACGGTCGCTTTGTTCACTCGCAAGATGGACTGGAGCAACGAAAGAGTCCTGCCTGAAATTTATTTACTTTTTTATTATTTATATAAAATAAAATAAAAAGTTTTTATCTATCAAATAAAAACATAGACAATTCCATTAATTTAATAAGTAACCTAGCTTGTTCTATTTCGATAAATTTCACACATTAACTCGCTCCTTCTTCTTGGACATTTTAGTTTAGTTTTTGCACATGTTATAAATAATATTATAGGTAGGTAGGTATACCGCTTTCACAAAATCGTCGTCCATCCTGTTTGTTATCTATTTGAGAACTGTGATGCAAACCTGTTGCGAAGCATGTCTGGCAGGTAAATAAAACAAACATTTATGTTCAAATGTGTGAGCAAAGTCTAGTCCACAGACTACAATTATATATAGGGTAAGTCTAGTCTATCAAACTGTTTAATCAAATATGTGACTGTGTCTGGCACACACTTAATACTGTACTCTTTCATGTCATGTGCACTCAGTGCCACAGAGTACTATGCTCAGTGCACTTTATTCACCATCCATCTTGCTGTACGTCCCGCCAAGGCCACGCACGAAACACGATGAAAAACGACAGTGAATCTTGAAATTATTATAGTTACTAATAATAAGGTCTTGACGGTCGTCAAGACCGTTCACTGTTGTTTTGCGTCATGCATCGACCATGGCCTTGGCGCTTGGCGGGACGTACAGCAAGCAAGATGGATGGTGAATAAGGCGCTTTTGTCCAAATTGTAGTCTGTGACTTGATTTAGTCTGTGGTGCACTTCAACGCCCCAACCAATGGTTGTCATAGAATATTTTGTTATCGACGTTTTGTAGTTTTGTGTACGAAGTTATTGCATTTTCCTGACACGAATCGGACTCGAAATGGAAGTCTTGGTATAGAAATATTGATTTATGCTAAGGCCATTACTTGTGGCTTATGTTTGCTAGCAAGCGATAGGTCCAATCAAGTAAATAATCAAATATGACTGATCGAGTCATAGCGGTAAGTGGAACAATCGTAGCCATTCATTAATTTTCATCAGATTCTCGTAAACACGGTAACTCGAACGATCTCGGCGCAATTCGTGTTTACCTCTACTCATTGCATTGTCGCTTCGCTGATGATGAGGCGAAATATGTTCGAATTTCGGCGTGAGTTCGATAAAACATGAGCCTTTCTTGAGCCTTAACTAACGGATATTTTATAAAGTTAGAATGAGGTAAACAGTAGGTGTAATTAAATCAACATTTCCATTATTTATTGAGTGTAGTCTACCAGGACTGGAATAGTTATATTCCTTTTTGCCTCTGCGTAGGCGTTAAGTTAGGGATCCAGAGGTATACCATGTGTAACAGTGTATTTCTAAATGTCTAAATATTACCCAGCAAAGCATAGGATTTTCAGACAGACTTATTACCTCCTATTGTTTTCTAACTAAGCCCTTGCATTACTTTCACAACAACTCTACAGGGTGTCAGGGACATCGATGCGAAGCCTGTTACCATGGATTCAGTACATGATTAAGAACCTTTATTTTTTTTATAGGTCTGCTGTTTATAGGTAAGTGCAATACCTACGCGGTCAAAATGTATGGAACAGCTATTTTTTTTTAAAGTAACCAACGAAAAATTTTAACGCAGGGGTTTCAGAATCATGTACTGAATCCATGGTAACAGGCTTCGCGTCTATGTCCCTGACACCCTGTATAATAATGTGTTTTCATTCATTGAGTGATATCCAAATACTATTTGGCTGATTTGAGTACAATTGATCTGAAATATTTTACTGTTTATAAAAATATAAAAATTTATTTATTTCTAGTCCCGTCCCAGCTTGGAGCAGGTGACAGCAATAGTAGACTTTATGGAGAAGCATCCCGTTTTGGCACTAGGTCAGTTGAGAGGTCTAGAGGGCAGGGATGAGAGCAAGAAGCTGTGGTTCAAACTGACCCGTATTGTCAATAATATTACTGGCCCCACTAGGCCTATGAAGTCTTGGATTAAAGTAAGTTTTGGTGGAGATGCAGACAATGAACTTGAGCCATAGTTGCAAATTGTGATCGCAACATTTTTTTTTTATGCTGTCATGCTGCGCCATCTCCTACGTGGTCTGCCACGACCCCACCTACTATGGCCACAGCCAGGAATTTATTTCGGAGGGGGGGGGGGGGGGGGGGGAGGGTTACTAATAATGCCTGAAAATCAAACATTTAAAGTCAGATGGTTGTGTAATTTATAGCTAGCGTGCTTTGAAACTGCTGAATTTGATATTTAATCACTACATCATTACCCGACTGGAACTATGTATTATGAATTATCATCTATCTTGCAATGTAGCTTGTTTAAATCATTACCAGCATCTCTGCTTGTGTCTGTCGTTTGCTGGGAAAGGCCTTCCTTATTTTCATGTTGAGTATTTCTGAACTGTTACAACAAGCAGCCTCCCATGCAGTGCAGTGGTGTAGTGGTTTTGTTTTCTATAAAACATAATTTTTCCAGTATTGGGCTGACAAAAAGTCAACAGTGAGATCCAAGGTGCAGGGTGGAGGTGGTGACCCTAACAACTTGTGCTCCAATATTGAGAAGAAAATCTGGGACTTATTCCTAACTGGTGACAATGGTAGTAAGTATTGTCCTTACATATTATAAAAACAAAGACCCCCCATCGCGTCTGTCTTATCTGTTGGTCTGTCTAAATGCGATAAACTGAAAAACTACCGAACGGATTTTCAAACGGTCGGGCTGAAATTATGACGATTATTGTTGAAGATGTCGGAAAAAATCATGCCAACTGGGAGCTTTACTAGCGTGCGTCGCATAAATAAAATTTATGTTCTACCAGGGTTGTTATATATTTTATTAAGAATTTCAACAAAAAACGCCTGCAATGGCATGTATCATCTAAGGATGACCCGCAACAACCATTTTTATCTTTCAGAATTTGATAAAAATTTCATTGTTATTTCTGATTCTATTTTTCTACACCAAATTACGTGTAACAAAGTAATTATGCTCGACGGCAACGCAGGCGCAGCGGTAGGAGTCAATGACCCTTTCCTCGGCTATTAGGTAGGTATGTAATCCCGGTAGTACCTACGTTCCCGTGGGGTATTTTCCGACATCCACGCTGGTAAAGCCGCGGGCAAAAGCTAGTAGTTGATAACAACAATATTTGGGTGGAGTTGTATGTGGCAAGTTACACTTTTGAAGTTTTGGGAACAGCCAGTATTGACTGCAGCTAAGCAGTGCAAAAAAAACTTCAAGTAGTTGGTGCCAAAAACCAACTAGGTTTTCACCAGTTGCCAAAGGGCAATGAGTCTTTCCAACTTGTTGCACAATTAATAAGTAAGCAACCAGTCCAATCACAGTTAACACCTACTAAACAGAAATGCAGTAAAGTTACAGCTGAACAGGCTTCCTTTGATGGGCAAGTTTTATGGTACTCCTCTGTTTTAACAATAACAAAAGCGTCATGTAGGTATAGAAAATAAAATATGTGTTTTTTAACTTTCTTTTTTTCAGAACCTCGTGGTGTCAAGCAAGAGTCCAACTTCATAGATGAGAGTTTCTATAACGAGGACAGTATGGACCAGAATCATGTGGAGTCAGATCCAGTACTGACTTTCGAGGAGCCTGTGGTGGATGTTGAAGACAGGCAGATGGCCATCATGGAGAAAATGGTAGGCGAAACTTGAAGCTGATTTCTCATTGGCATTAATGAAAGTCTAGCATATGTCATGTGTTTCAACAAGACTTAAATATGGGTGGATCGTTATCCATAGCGTGGGCTATCCCCTAGCTAGATAGACAACCTTAAGGCTGCCGGTCCCCTGGAGCGGAGAGGAGCGGAGATGTGCCAATATTAACCAATAGAATCTAAACTCCGCTCCAGAGTTGCGATTCTATTGGTTAATATTGGCACATCTCTGCTCCTCAATTTTCTAGTCCGTATCAGTTTGTATACTTTGTATGTTGATCAAAGTATGCTTCGCGACCATAACAATTATGTATTCAGAATTATAATTCAATTCAGATTCATATTACCCTATTGCAGTGTTTTTCAACCTTTTTCATGACACGACCCCCTTAGTATGAAATTTTTTTACGCGACCCCCTAAATAATAGTTAAATACGTACTTACAACATTTTATTATTTTTTATAATGTCATATAGGCTAATTTCATAATTTACAGACTCTCGCTATAACTTTAATAGCATCTGCAAATAAATAATTCTTATTCTTATGAAAATTTTTTAATTAGCATTTAACTTAAGACAATATTCTTAAAATCAGCTTCCGTTTTTGAGGTGAAAATTTCTTTAGCGGGGTTGTGCACTTTTTTTGGGAGGGGAAAAAATGTTAAACTCGCGACAGGACACGTGACCTGATTGAAAATTCGTTAGACGTTCAAGTTTTTGTTAACGGCGCACTCTGTTTTATTTTTTTGAATGGAGCTACAGCTTTCGTTCTTGTACTGATAGCAAGCCACATAAATTCCTGACATTTTCGTTTGATGGCTTTACTTAGTTTTCACTTCGATCGGCAGTCCCTGGTTGACTGCGTGGTTTTTTTATTTTATTAATCCATGGTGTTATTAAAGCGGAGAACCGTGTGTTGCTGCGTCATTTGGTAGAGGCCTATCTATGACCAGCAGTGGACTGCGAGACTGAGTTGATTAATTATTTGTTGTTGTAGTATGTTTTTATTAATTATGTACATCTCTGCCTTATCCTTCGGGGAAAACGGAACTGTTGTTATATGTTTTGTATTCTTATGAAACAGTTGAATTTTATTATATTTTTTACAGTTTAAAGTGATGAGTGACCAAGCGGCGGCTATGACTCAATTGGCGCAAGCGTCGCATGTAAACGCACAAGCCATGGAAAGACTTGCTGATGCATCACAGATACAGGTAAAAGTCTAATTAAAAATAACATACATACTTTCTGTAAATAGCCTGTACCCTAATTGCGTAATACACGGTCAATCAGAATCTAAATCGTTTTGAAACAGATTGCTTATCCATTGCTTCATAAGTTCGAAAAAATATAATATTATATAAATGCATATAGTTCAATATCATTATTGCTAACGTAGTTGCTAACAGCCAACAAGTTGGGGTCTATTTTTACGGGAAATCATGAGCCCAAAACTTCAGCTTGAAAAGTTCTGTCAGCGTTTTCGAGAATTACTGGATAATTGCTAATTAAAGATATGTAGGCATTCTGAAACAAGCCAACCCCATATTCTACAGCTTATATAATTTATTTTATGTTACCACCTACATTTGATCTAATCAAAAACATTGTGGTAATAATAAACAGTTTCATGTTTTGTGCTCTGTATAATTTTAAAAATGTTTTTTGACTAAAGCTACTGTAAGATTACAGTTGGTGCCAATTCAAATTCAAATTCAAAAGAAGTTATTCAAATTAGGCTGAGAATCAGCACTTTTCGAACGTCAAAATTACATAAGACAGTCCCCCAAAAACGCCCGCCCTTCACCACTTCCTAGTGCTTTTGCTGGAGAGAAGAAGTGGCGCAACAAACTCCCCAGCAGCACAGCTGTCTGTTCAGTTAGAAAAAATAACTTGATTCTATACAATAGTATGCAAATAATTTACATTACTCAACACAAAACATTCAATAAAATATATGCCATAATGACAGCTAGCACGCGCCAATATACCAACAAAAAAAAAAAATCGAAATCTAAACTCAAGCAAAAATAAAAACTAAAAACGTAAACAGAACTTAATACCCGAATTATAAAGCCTCCAGGCATAAGGGCGTGCCCGCTTACATATAGCTAATAAAGCTGTAACTCGAAGTCACATAATTAGATATGATAAACTAGGACCATTGAAGTAAAAATAAATCAACAATAGATCAACAGTTAGGCAAGAATAATATATAATCTACTGTCGAGGTCGCTAGCTAATCACATATTGCAATACAACTCATACGAAAACATTGTAATGAGTAGATCATGTCAACAATAAATAAAAATAAAATAAATTGTATAATAAAGTCAAATAAATTAAACATTCTATAAACTCATATAACCTGTCAGTAGGTAAGCTAATTCTGGAGAAAGAACATAAACATTGTCTTGAGTTAATCACAGCGACCAACTATTTTTATCGCTTAAGTAGTCATTGATAGAATAGTATGCCTTTGAACAAAGGTTGGATTTTACTTTAGCTTTAAACGCATTAAAAGGCAAATCTAGCAGAGAAGTGGGTAGCTTGTTATAAAAGGTTATACCAAGCCCAACAAATGAGTTATGAACCTTATGAAGCCGGTGAAAAGGAGCTCGTAATTTGTCTTTATTTCTGGTGTTGATATTGTGGATATCACTGTTTTTAGTGTATACGTGTATATTTTGCCTAATATATAAAAATAAATGGCTAATAGTGGATGCATCTTTTTTATTTTTGGGTGTGAAATCATCAAATGACTTCTCCCGCTCTGGGCAGAGCGGAAGGGCGTGTCAGACTCTAACTGACTAAAACCCACCCGTGTTCCTTCGCTGCCTGTACGTTGGATGCACCTACATTTATTTACAGAAATAAAGCTTCTTGATATCCTGAATATACGTTATAAATGTTATTTTTTTTTACAACTGATGGTTGATTCTTCATAATGAATTGTTTCTAATTTATGCCATCTTTTGTTCCATATCCACCAGGCGAGAGCGATAGATCGTCTAGCGAACACATTCGAGACGATAAGCGCCGCGACTCACGACGTTCGCAACGCGATTGTCGATATCGACGCGACGATGAAGCGATTCTACTCGACCTCGCCCACTTAGCACAGGTATCTGTGAACTGCCGAAGTGCTTCGGTGAAGTTCGTGAGTTTGAATATTGACTTCTATTTGGTGTCTCTCTCCACTCGCCATACTGAATATAGCGAGCAAAAATATTCTATTATGCGCTCGCAATGTATGTATTTGCCAAACATGTAAACAAACAAGAGTTTTTCACTTAGACAAACATCAATTTTATGCAAGTGTAAATAAAATTGATTTTAGACTGACTACTGTTGAAAAAGTCATAAAAAATATGAAGTTGTAGTGCAAACTGAACCTTATGTGTAGGCATTACAGTTGTATTTCCTAAAACTCGTGTTTGTTTACATGTTTGGCAAATGAATTGCGAACGCAGATTAGGCTGGATTGCTTTGTAGATGAAAGTTACGATTAAATCGTTTCAAAATATTGTGATATACAATGCTCGCAAATTGGCACAGTTATAATGTGTGCGTTTTGTGTTACCTTAAGAATTAATTATAAGACAAAATACTGTACCGTGATTGTAACTAAGATATATGTTTAAAATTTACATACTTCTGATTGACAATTAATTACGATAGTATTAATACGATATACGATATGCTGTGGAACATCGTAGTGTACTGTGGCACACCTAGTTTTAAGGTACCTAAAGATTTTCTAAATTTCTGACGATCGATATTTTTGATCACACTGGAAGCAACAAGATCATAAGATCAGGCAAGATTGCTCGTCATAGCATCGCATATCGAGGAACAATAAAGATCGCCAAATTAGAATCAATCTGTAGGCACTTTTTGAAAAAGGGTCTTTTTAATGGACTTGTCGCACTGGATGCGTTCTGCGTCCTAAGGTCCGGTCAAATCGAACGCAGCCCGCATTCTATGTGAACATAATTTGCATTATATATATATTTTATATTATTACGATCTGACTATGCTAGCACAAGCAAAGAACGTAAGGAACTCACCGGCCAGGCGGTCAGGGTGGGACCAAATATTTCGCCACAAATGTATTTTTGTTATGAAATAAATAACTTGAACTTGAACTTGACGGACGCGGAAGTGCTGTTTGCCCTACCTGTCAGATCGCTGACCGGTTGCCCTGCCCGGATCGCTGACCGGTTGACGGGCCCGGATCGAGCGTTCGAGTTGACCGGACCGCAGGACGCAGAACGCATCCAGTGTGAAAAGTCCTTCAAACTCGATGTGCCACATGAATGCCCGAGTTACGGCTCTGTCTTTGTCACTCACCTGTAAGGCGTTACCAAACACAACACACACAAACAACACAAAGACAAAGCCGTTTTCTTTTTCTATAACTCGTTGTGTTATACAATGTGGACACGACGATACGGCAATAATTTAATACAGGGTGTCAGGGACATCGACGCGAAGCATGTTACCATGGATTCAGTACATGACTCTGAACCCCCTAGCGTTGAAATTTTTCGTTGGTTATTAAAAAAAAATCTGCTGTTTCATAGAAAAGTGCAATACCTACGCGGTCAAAATGTATGGAACTGCAGATTATTTTTTAGGGTTCATATAGGGTGACTGGTAATTAGTGACCGATACTTAAACACGTGACTTTACTCATCATTATGAACAACTTTTATTATGGGGACAAACCTGAAATCGCGAAAAAATAATTGCTGTTCCCTACATTTATGTTCGCAAAATTCGTAAAAATGTATGGAACAGCATTTTTTTTTTTCGATTTTAGGTTTGGTCCCATAGTAAAAGTTGTTCATAATGATGAGTAAAGTCACGTGTTTAAGTATCGTTTACTAATTACCAGTCACCCAATATATTTAGGGTTGTAACGATTCCCATTCCGATGCCGATATATCGGTAAATAATCAGTCAATCAAATTAAGTTTATAATGATGATAGAAAATGTATTTCAATATTTTCATTGAAATACATTTCGTCGTCAACTTTACTATCGGGACATTTAATTTTGGGCATGAAATCGGAACGTCTGGCGACGCTGGTCAAGACCTTTACTCAGGCCCATCACTGCTATGTAGTTCGTTTCGAAAAAAAATAAAAAAAAATAACAATGCTAAGATATATTTGAGAGTTTCAAAATAGTCCCATACACAGATCCTGGCATTTTTTTTCAATTCTTGTCGTTTTGTTGTCTGCACATTGTATATTAACAACCAAGTATAGTCTAAACTCTGGCCGCCGAGAGCATGCGCTCCTGGCTCCTCTCAGTTGCGCATTAGCACAGATTATTACAGATGGGACTCTCCGCAAAATCATTTAAATAAAAAGCGACTCTTGCTACGACACAATAAAGTGCAATTCAGGTCGCACAACGCTAATTACCTACAGTTATATTCACCTACAAGTTGCCTCTCTTTCTATCGCGTAACTCTTATACCTTCTGACCACGTGAGGGTTGTCATCTTTTAAAAAATAATTAGAAAATTAAGTAGGTATCAGCTCTTGGTCTATTATATTTTTAAATGTACCACCGCAGGCGACTTCATAAAAATGCGATTCGATTTCTTAAAAATACAATAGAAACCAGAGTGTCGCGGCGGTGTTACGTCACCTGCTGCTGCCGCCTGCGGTAAATGCAACTTTAATTTGTTTAGTCTCCATTATTTATTAATATGTACCTACGTAACTGGGCAAATAATAAAGTATGTACGAATACCCTGTTGTCTACATAATAAAAAAATTACTAAGTACATAATATTTAGTTATGGTTAAGTACACTAAGTCCGTGGTGTACCTACCACGGATACCACCAAACAAAAAAAATTTAATTATGTACTTTCCTACCTATACTTATGAACCTGAACCTGACCTTGTAAACAGAACTTGTAAGTACCTAACTATACTAAGTATAATAAGAATAACAGTTAATGTAAACGTTTGGTACCTATACTACCTACCAAACGTTTACATTAATACTATTCATAGGTCACTAATTACTTAAAGGTAGACGTGCATTTCTTTACCTTTTCGTGTCCTTTGAAAGTGAGAAAAACTAGAGGTTCGGATCCATTATTATTAACACAGCCAAATGGGATGCAATAAACTGCTGCTTTCATTTTAGTATTTTTAAATATCTTGCGACAAACGGCGCGCGGCAGCCCTACTGAATAGGCACAGTGAGACGAGCCCGCCAGGTACTTGTAGCTTCATACCTAAACTGCGGAGTGTCCCATCTGTATTAATCTGTGGCATTAGGTTAGGGACTAGGTTAGGAACAAATCACGTGTACATTCGTAAAACACGTATTCTTTTGTGCTCAAGTCACAGGTGTCGGAAATGCATTCTCTCGGCGGCCGGGACATAGTCATAGGAAATTGTAAATAATTATACAAGTACGTAACAATTAAATTTATAGTAACAGAAGCGCATATTATTTTGTTTAATCAATTAGAATAGAGCAACATAGTGTTGTATATATTTTATTTATAAGATAATACTAGTTGTTTTCTTGTAAATGATTTTTTCAATATTTTAAAGCTTATTTAATAGATATAATATATTTCCAATAATATTTTGTTAGTACATCAATTAATAATTAAATGGTTACTATATGATGTTATTATAAACACTTAATAATTTACTAGTTTTAGAGCCGTGACATATTTACCGCGTTGCGATTATACACCTTTACATTAATCAATTTAATGAGCAAATCGATTTGCAAGGTAGATCGATTAAAATTAACATGGTCATTATAAAGAAATGATATAACACCGTCAAGGCCGTATTTTCTTTTTGAGTAAACTTGTGAATGGAAACCAAAATGTATGTTTCTAAAGCTAACTTTTCATTTCTAAATCTTAGTGTAACTTTATATGCATTTTGTGTAATAATATCTACGGTTAGACGCTGCACAGTCGGAGCAATTTCGATCTTCGAATTTCCGTAACTGGCAACCTGCAAGTACTTGTTGATGTTTTTTTATTTATTTTCAAGAAACTGCGCAATCGTAGATGTTACTGCAACAAGTGTGTAGCACGACTAACGGCAACCGTTTAAAAAGTTGACGGGACCTTATCCAGATTGGTGAAACGTTACATGAAATGTAACAAGAATAAGTCGTTTTAATTTAGGCAGTGTATAGAGTGCCACTAGCGGCACTCTATCCCTATCGAATTAAGTGCTGCTATCGGCACTTTATTAACACCGCCTCGGCCCGGCTAAAGCGCCGTAAGCATTGCATTGTCATTGTCACTGTCACTAAGTCACGTCACTTGGTATTTTGTTTGATTGTTTAGGTAAGATCGCTGTAAAACACTACATTCCCAAAACATTACATTCTCTTGTGCCTAAACGGACCCTGGCACACGCCGGCCGCTGCCGCGGCACGCTCGCTACGCTCGTTCGGCTCGTGCTTTCTGTGGTCAAAGTTCTAACCTAACCTAATCTACCTTTCAGCCATTTTATTTGATTTTATTCTATTCGAGAAACTTACAGGTTACAGCTAACTTACACAGTGGTCTTAAACAATACAAAACTGAAGGCCATTTTCATTTGCTAAGCCAAGGGATTATGGCACTTAAGTTTAGCCGGCTATAGATGAAAGAAGCTAACCTCAACAATCAAACAAAATAACAAATGGCAGTGACAATGCAATGCTTAAGGCACTTTAGCCGGGCCGAGGCAGCGCTACTAGCATTTCCTTTAAATGCAACACGAAATGTAACAACAACTAGGCGACATTGTTTCAACGTGTTACGTTTCATCAATCTGTACTACGTTGCTGTATGATACCTATTAGCAATTCAGTAGTTTCTTGTTAAATGTTAGTATGAAATATAATAACTGTTTTCATAGCCCAATAACAGACGTAATGCTCGAGTACTTGTTTGTAAACTGGCGCAATACACATTATTTCTAATCCTAGGTATTCATCGTTGCGTTTTAGCTACGAAAGTATTACTAGAAAAAAAAATCGCGCAAATTCAGTACATATTATATACGTAAGGTGCTGTAAATATTGTACATAGATACCTTTAGTATTTTGAATTAACAAAATTTAATAAAACCATTTATTTACGTACTTAGTTTTATTGCAGATCACATGGAACTTATTTTAAATAATACTATTTTATTTTTGAGGCAACCTTCTATCTATATAGGGTGACTGGTAATTAGTGAACTATACTTAATCGCGTGACTTTACTCATCATTATGAACAACTTTTACTATGGGACCAAATCTGAAATCGTGATTTTGTTCCTACAGTAAAAGTTGTTCATATATGAGCTTTTTGAACTAGATTGTTTCATAAACGTTAGAAGTATTTCATGATCCTCGTTAGTATGGGATTTCTCCTGCGCCTCCTCGCTTGAGTGCTTTTTGGTTTCATTCCTTCCACACCTAGTCCGAAAGGAGCGGTGGGACTTGTTCGCAGATAGAAGTTCCCTTTGGCTCTGTGGATAGAAAATTAAAAAATATTCATTGGCTTATTAGTAGTGCAGTGCTTATACCAGTGCCCCCGATAACCTACTCCTTACACATAACATGAGAAAGACTATAGGCAACGATCTCACTGCTAGGACATAGGCCTCCTGGCTGTGAGAGGGAGCGGCCCATAATCCACCACGCCGCAATCTAGGCCTTAGGGCGAAATATTATGTAAGAACATTATATGTTTGAGATAAATACATATTTCAAAAATGTAGGTATAAGCTTTCAGTTTTCGAAACATAATAATATGGTGTAAGTGACAAGGCCATGGAGGATTTTCTTTCACGTCGACTTCAAACTCGAAGTTTTTTAATCAACCGGAAATCAAACTAAGTACATGATTATGAATATACGTAATAACTATTTATAAACTTCGGCCATCACCATTGCTCACTTTAAATTAAATAGTTACCTAGGTTTAGTTGAGGTCAGCTTTTGTAAATAAAAATAAAAAAAATAATAGGTAAGCATTGCAGCGTTACTTCAAGTGCAACAAAAACTGTTCAAGACCATAAAACGTATAATAAGTGGGGTTTTTTGTCTCAATAATGTAGACTAGGTACTTACCTATAATTACTCTTGCAGTTATACGTTTATTTCTACTTGATGGATTCGACAAGACATTCTTTGCAATCTAATCTTTGTCTTTCTTATAATTTTATATTTGTATTGTGTGCGATTCAACTTTTTTGTTTCTTGGGACTCGAAACAATTTGAGCGACAGCTCCCAACATAAACCTACAATGGCATTTAGAAACCGTCTGAAGTCAGGTGCACGGTACCAGCAGGCATACAGAGCTCTCTTATAAAGTTCTCAGTTATGCAATAGCTATACTAACCGTGTGCTAGTCAGGGGTCCCAAGTATATGGTTTGGTTGGGGTCCCCTCCATGGGCGATCCATTCATTGACGTTCGACGCACGCGCTGCTTGGAAAGCCGTCGGTGACCCGAGGGCTTCCGCGAAGTATCGCCATGAGCGATCGTGGCTGCAAACCTCTGGAAATTAAAGAAATGGGAATAGGTACCTCCAATGGTTATAAGAGTTGGGGAAGACCAAAGAAACGGTGGATGGACTGTGTGAAAGGTGATATGGCTATAGAAAGGGGGTGATTACCGGGATGATGATGGACGATGTCAATTTGGGGCTACAGGCCTTTAAATTAAAACACGAATTTAAAAAAAAAATGTACTTATTAACATTCATTCATTCACTGGTAGACAATGCATTGCCTAAACCGCAGAAGCATGAAACTTTGCACAAGAGTTATTTAATGAAAAATACCCTAAAGCTGAAGGGGTTAAATAGGGGATGAAAAGTTTTATAGAGGTTCGTCGTTTTAGCCGATGGGTAATCCCATCGGGGATACGGGTATTATAATACTATTAGTAGGGAGCTTCCCGGGCCCCAATGCACAATAGTGGAAAGGCGGCTGTCGTTGGCATTGTTTATGACCCAATGACCTAACCGAGTCCTACCTTCAGGGCTGGCTTCCTTAAACTTCCCGACGGGACAACCGGCCTGGATCCCGGGTTCCCGTGTGTAGTTGGGCCATATGTCCACAGTGCCAGTGGATGTGTTGGAGCCGTAGTTGCCAGGGTCGGTGTGGATGATGTCCACGAACTTGGCGCATGTGCGGTCGAGACCGCTTAGTAATGCGAATGCACCGTCGAAGAGGGCTCGAGCGGGATCTAGACCGGTAATTCTGAAATGAATATACATATAAGCTATCCTCTTGCAAATGCAAGTTAGCTAGCTAATGATTCAAAGAATGTTTAGGAACAGATGAAAGTTATTTTTGAGCGAGCGCAGCGATCGAAGCGTCTCTACTTCGAGTCTAGCAAAATGTGCTTTCGTGTGTCAGTTTGTTGGTACCTACTCGTCTGTCGGTCGTATTTATAACCGATCCGATTTTTTCAGTCGTCGGGGATTTTTGATTGGAGGGGTCCTCCTCCTAAAAATGGGGCAAAAAGAGGGCTATCACTACCTCATGAGATCGATTTCGATGGTTCTTTTACTTTAAGTTGATTTCATAAAAATTTGGTGAAGATCTGATGAGGATCTTCGGCGTGATGAACAAAATAGCTCCTCCAAATACAGTAGATAAATTGCAAAATACAGTAGATAAATTGCTCACTTTTAGATTTCTACCAGTGGAATCGGCCTTTTAACTAAGTACTAGGTAGGGATTGATGGATCACCTGGGACCACCTCATCTGACTGGGCTTCACATGCCGTCGAGAAATATTTCTCAGGCATGCCGGTTTCCTCACGATGTTTTCCTTCACCGTTTTTGAAGCAAGTGATAATTATACAATACGCACATGAATCCGAAAAGTCGCAGGTGCGTGGCTTGGATTCGAAGTCAAGACCTATGACTTGGTAGTCCGACCCAGCTAAGGATTGATCATGCTACATAAAAGCACTAAAATCACTTGGAAGCACAAGGAATAAGAAAATACACCAGTAGTAAACAGCTGAGAAATAATGTAGCATCAACTTGCTATACCCACCTTGCCACCACATAGCCGTGTTCCCTGGTCCTCTTGCCAGCGTATCCTAAGAGGTGGGCTCCTAGGGAATGGCCGACCAGGTGGATGTCTTCCATCCTCACTCCAGCTTTAGTCAAGTCCATCAGAGCATGGCCTAGTTCTCTGCCAATCTAGATTGAGAAAGTAAGTTAAAACAATATGTGGTACCTAGGTCAGTAGGTTCCTACGTGGCTTTTTGTGTGGTTGGTACCTTTTTAAACGTGATTTTAAGCAGATTAGTTTTTATTATAAATCCACTGTTTACGTAGAGCATAACCCTATTGAAATTTAGGGCATTTTCCAGTGTTTAAAATAAAACTTGATTCAAAAGTTTAAAAGTCGTGGCCATACTCATATATTTTAGTTTGACGACAATTTGTGCTGCAAGCGGTTGCTATATGTTCATGGGCGTCGCCAAGGGGGGGCAGGGGGGGCCGTGGCCCCCCCTGCCCCCCCCCCCCCCCCGGGGTGGGAGGCTGGCGACGCCCTTGTATATGTTTTACATACAAATAAAGTAAACAAAGGTATATTGATTACCAAGAAGTATCTAGTAGTTTTTACAAATATCTTGAACGATATCCAACTTTGTAAGTTGCAGATCACAAATACAAATAGTCAATAGGCGAATACCATTACCTTCTTAGCATTAGGTACTGCTGACAGCGCGTATCCCAAGGTTATGCCAAGCAGGCCAGGAGCCGCCTCCTGCTCCCAGTCCAAGAGTATGACATTCTTCTTCCTCTGAGCTAAGTAAGCAGTCAGGACAGCCGTGGTTCCTGGTCCTGCAGTCTTGCCTCGGAAACCGAAGGTGTAAAATACAGTAGGAAGGTCTGTGTTGATGCATGGGGCTAGGGCGAGAGGCTTCTTCAATGTTGTCACTAGGTAGTTGTTCAGGGATCTGGAAATGATCAGCTTTGTTAGAATATTAGATTCAATACTAGCTTATGCCCGCGAGTTCGTCCACGTGTTTTAACATACAGCATCAGTAAAAGATTTTGTTTCTGGGTGCATGCCACGATACCTACACGGGGTCGTGAAAGTTTAGAGGCAGGAACAGGGTGTAAAGTTCACTCATCCTCTTTTGAAATAGGAGGAGAGACCAGACGAGTGTTGTGTCTGGCGCCTGGCGGGCAACTGCCCAAATTGCCCAATGATTGATGTTGGATAGTCTTATATAATTATGTTGTTTGCGCGGTAAACTAATAGCGCGATACAGGATTTGTGTGACGCCAGGATTTTGTGTGACGTCTTGTTCGCATGTGGCGAAGTAGATGCCGCAACGAAAGTATTGAAAAGTTGTAATATTAAAAACTGATATTCGTAAAAAAACGTCAAAAATAGTTGGCTGAACTGGCTTTTGCAGAATGCTGAAGGAATTGATTCAATACAAAGTCAGAGTCGATAAAAATACAGTATTTAACCGTCTCTTCCTGCTTTTGTAGATTATAAAGTACGCCTATGCGAAATAAATTACAAAATAATTATCTGTATTAGAGTGCGGAGGTAGCATAGGGGGGGGTCGATCTCCAGATTGAGATTCTGGTTTCTCACATTTCGGGGGGCGTTGGAACCCCCAAACCCCCTCGTTGGTCTAGTGGTCGCTAGCGCTACTGCTGAGCATGAGGTTCAGGGTTCGATTTCCGGTTCGGGCAAAGTGTTATTTGGTCTTTCCATCTAGAATTTCTTAGTAGCAACCCTGAGTCAGGATTTGTGCCCAGTTGATGGCAATAGGCTCGCCCGATTACATGGGACTTTAACTTAAGTGGTGAAATGTGGGTGTAGGTACTATAGGTACACCTCTGTCTAACCCTTCGGGGAATACAGGCGTGATGTTATGTTACGTAAATACACTTTCATTCGTGAAATGTTTTTATTTATAAATAGCAGCGGCAACAGTTCGGTGTTCAATTACTTCTGGGTGTCAAGGTTGAAGTCTAGACATAATATTTCATAAGAGATCGAGTGATGTAATTTATGTATGTATGGTATAAATAAGTAAAGCAATGCAGGACAGAGTGGCCAAAGTCTGTCCTGCATTGCTTTCATATCATTTGATTTTGAGTTAAGAGCCGAACAGGTTTCAGTGACCATTTGAGAAGAATCATCACAAATTCCTCGACCTGGATGAGATACGCACAGACCAGCGGCGGGCTTCCGCTTTGGTAGAATCACATTATGTATTATGAATCACACAAACTGTCACACACTGACAATTCATAATATTATCTGCGTTCAATTCGTATTACGCAATTCATCTGTTTGACAGTTTTTTGTTATAATGAAATTAAATTTCAACTTTAGAAATAACAAATCAAAAACTCATTTGATTAATAAAAACTGTAAAGAAAAATTATCCTGTAAAATTACGGTCTTTATTTTTTTTATGTGGTAATATTGTTAAAAATTGTCTTTAGCAAATCTTTATGGCAATATACTCAATTATATTTTGTCTGTGATTGTGAATGACATTTAATATGTCATATCCTTTTCCTGTCTTCTTGTTTGTGGTGTCATACGATGACTGTGTGCTCAGTGAGTTCTCTTTTTTATTAAATAAATAATAAGTAATAATATCATTATGGCCATTTATTGAAACCTCTAACAGGTTATGGTGCCCAGATACGTTAATTAGTGAACAGAAACAAGTTGGTTATAAAGTTTTTAATAGAAATTGATGCAATGCCATCGCCGCCATGTTCGCCACCACGTTCGCCGTCTCAGACGAAACCAATCTCTGAATCTGAAACGGCAATCCGAATGAATCCTAGTCATCCCCACGTGGTATCTATTGAAAAACTAGAAGGTGCTCGAAATTATTCTGCATGGAAGTTTCAAATGAAGCTTTTGCTCATTGATGCAGGGCTTTGGATACATGTGACTGGTGATCACAATGATGATTCACACAATCAACGAGCTTACGCAAAGATTTGCCTCAATATTAGTCAAGCATGTTACCCGCATGTGCGCAATGCAAACACTGCAAAGGAAGCATGGCTTGCTTTACAAAAGGCTTATGAAAATACTGGAATTAGTCGGCGCTTATATCTAAAAAGGAAGCTTGCTAGAATGCACTATTCTACTTTTAACTCTATGGAAAAATATATATCGGAGATAATATCTGTAACACAAGAATTATGTGAAATTGGCTGTAAAATTGATGATAATGAGATAGCAGAAATTCTCTTGATTGGGTTACCTGATGATTATGACCCTCTCATTATGGCCATTGAAGGCTCTCAGATAGATTCTATGACATCGGAAATGGTAAAGCAAAGACTCATGAGTGGTGAATTCAGGCGTTCAGAACTTACCTCTCAAACCAGTGCGTTGATAGCGCAGAAATCGAATAGGAAGATAATTAGATGTCATCATTGTCAAAAAGAGGGACATATTCGACCCAAGTGTCCAGATTTGAAGAAAAAAGCTGCAGCCAACAGTTTAGCTGCTATGTGTGACAGCTCAGCGACAAAGTGCAACGGTTCAGCTTTCCCTACAACAGTGGAATGTGAAGAGAAGCAGGCTGCTGCTTTGTTCACAGGTTTATGTGGGAGCTCTGATTGCTTGTAATATCAATGGTGTATATAAACTCAATCAGCATCTGCAACCTTTGAAGTCTCCTGAATATACGGATGCAAAATCATTTGATACTTCTTTAGTCACAGCTTCATGTAATGATATAAATTTGTGGCATAAGCGATTAGGACACCTCAGTTATAAAGGTATGTTATTATTACGTGATGGTCTTGCAGATGGCATTTCATTTGATGATAAAGCACTAAAGCCATGTGTTCCTTGCATTGAGGGGAAACAGAAAACTAAAACATTTCCAAAAGGTGTATCGAGAAGAGCAACATGTAAATTAGATTTAATACACTCAGATTTATGTGGCCCTATGCCTATCCCTTCATGGGGAAATTCAAAATATATATTGACATTAACTGATGATTTTACTCGAAAATCTTTTGTTTATTTACTTAAGACCAAGTCACAAAATGAGATTCATTCAAAATTTGTTGAATTTAAAACATTAGTGGAAAATCAAACAGGGTTAAAAATTAAACGAATTAGAACAGACAATGGCTCAGAATACTGTAACAACATGATGAAAGATTTTTTCTGTGCTAATGGTATCATTCATGAGACTACTATTCCCTACTCTCCTCAACAAAATGGAGTATCGGAACGCTTAAACCGGACTCTTATTGAAAAGGCTCGAACAATGCTTCGTGACTCTGGTTTAGATCAGCGTTACTGGGGTGAAGCAGTATCAACTGCTGTTTACTTGAAAAATATAAGTCCTACAACTGCTTTAAAAAAATGCCACCCCAGAACAAATGTGGTCAGGTACCAAAATAGATTTAAGTAATCTTAAGGTTTTTGGATGTCTAGTTTATGCGTTAACTCCAGATATTCATCGTAATAAGCTTGATGCTAAGTCTAAACCATATATCATGTTAGGTTATTGTGATCACTCTAAAGGCTATAGATTAGCTGATCCATTACAGCCAGGAAAAATGATAAAAGCTAGAAATGTAGTTTTTATAGAAAATGTTTCTGGATGTACTTCTGTAACTCAGAATTCTAATATAATCAGTCCATTATATTCTGATCATGCATCTGAGTCTATTGATAATCCTCATATCGATGTAATCAATTCATTGAATCCTAATCAAATATCAGAGTCTAATATTGTTGAGACTCAAAATACTCATTTAGAACCTATTGTCACTCATGAATGTAATTCATCAGATGAAGAAGACATAATAGTGGAATCTTCTGATAATAATCAAGACGTTTCAAATATAAATGATAGTGTAGAAAATGAGACAATGGAAAATATTTCTGATAGAAATGAGTTCACTGAACAGCTGTCAAGACCTGTACGAAATCGTCAACCACCTGTATGGTTAAATGACTATGTTAGTAATTTAGATAATAGTGACATTTCAATGCTAGTCACTGAACCTAAAACTTATACTGAAGCAATGTCTTCTAAGTATTCCCTTGACTGGAAATCTGCAATGGATAATGAATATGATTCATTAATACAAAAGCATGTATGGGAGTTAGTTGATAGACCAATAAATAAAAATATTATTCAATGTAAATGGGTTTATAAAGAAAAACGAGATGCTTCTGGTAACTTTGAAAGATATAAAGCTAGATTAGTTGCTCGCGGATTTACACAAGTGCAAGGTATCGATTATGATAAGACTTTTTCACCCGTAGTGCGTCACTCAACATTAAGATTACTTTTTTCAATTGCAGTGGATAGAGACATGGACATTGACCATGTGGATGTTAGTACTGCATTTCTTAATGGGGAATTAGAGGAAACAATTTATATGGAACAACCTCCTGGATATGAAAAGGATTAGACTAAAGTTTGTTTATTAAGAAAGGGCATATATGGGTTAAAACAAGCTAGTAGAAGTTGGAATTTAAAAGTTAATGAGGTCTTACAGAAAATAGGTTATAAAAGGTCAAGATGTGAACCATGTGTCTACTCAAAGATAAATAGTGAATGCACTGTAATTGTTGCTCTTTATGTTGACGATTTTTTCATTTTTAGTGCCAATAACTCTGAAAAACAGAAACTATTAAATACTTTAAAACAAAATTTTGACATAAAAGAGTTAGGTGAAGTTAAGAGTTGTCTAGGAATGAAGGTTGAAAGAGATAGAAAGAATGGTTTATTGAAATTATCCCAAGAGGAATATGTAAAAAACTTGTTAACACGATTTGGCATGACACAATGTAAACCAGTTTCCACCCCAATGCAAGTGAATGTTCTATTAGAAAAATCTGAAACATGTGATTCTAAATACCCTTATCAAGAGTTGATAGGTGGGTTGATGTATTTGTCGGTATGTACACGTCCAGACATTTCATTTGCATGTAGCAAGTTAGGACAGTATAATAATTGTTATACTGAGATACATTGGCAAGCAGCAAAACGGGTACTAAGATATCTCGCTGGGACATCTAATTATGGGTTGCAATTTAAGAAAGGAAATAATAAATTTGAAATATTTGCTGATGCTGATTGGGGAAATGATATAGATGACAGAAAATCATTTAGTGGGTTAGTAGTTAAGTATGGAGAATGTCTTATTAATTGGGAAGCACGCAAACAGCAATCAGTAGCATATTCCAGCACTGAAGCCGAGTATTATAGTATAGGAGAAGCAGTAAAAGAAAGTAAATATTTGCGTAATTTCTTTATTGATATATTTGATTACTGTTTGCCTGCAATTACTGTTTACAATGATAATTTAAGTGCTCATAATATTGTTGAAAATAATTTATGTCATCGCAGAAGCAAGCATATTGATATCCGTCATCATTTTATTCGAAATGCTGTTCAAGATAATTCTATTAAAATAGTTCATAGACCCACAGTGAATATGATTGCGGATATACTAACAAAACCTCTTCAAAAGTGCAAACATTATCAATTTGTTGAAAGTCTCTGTTTAGTTTAAACATTTTATTTTATTTTAATATAAACAAATAGTGTACTTAGTTTGTAAAATTGTTTTAATGCCTATATAATTGAGTAAGGGGGAGTGTTAAAAATTGTCTTTAGCAAATCTTTATGGCAATATACTCAATTATATTTTGTCTGTGATTGTGAATGACATTTAATATGTCATATCCTTTTCCTGTCTTCTTGTTTGTGGTGTCATACGATGACTGTGTGCTCAGTGAGTTCTCTTTTTTATTAAATAAATAATAAGTAATAATATCATTATGGCCATTTATTGAAACCTCTAACAAATATTTACACCAAATATTATTCTGATAAGAATTCAATTGAATATGATTCAGCTAAAATATGTGTAGAGTCATAGAGTCATAGAGGAATTGCTGGGAATTTAGAAAATGAATTGCTTTTAAAGGAATTGCATAGTGTGGCCGTTTTAGACCCCTAGGGCAAGCCTGGCACCAAAGGGAGGAGGCCTATTGTATATGCAGCAGTGAGTGGAACAAGGCTGCAATGATGGAAATCATAAATTACGATATTATTATTTTGCTGGACAACCACTCACTTATAAAGTTCATTGACCTGACTATTATGTAGTAGGTCTTACCTTTATATCTACCTAAATGAAATAGTGCACACTGTACGGTTATCCAACAACCAGTTTCTATTAATCATTTTAGACTAACCTCAAAGCAAATTGCAAATGATAAAAAACAGTAGGTACATTGTTTTTGTCTAACATTTTTTGTATCTGTGCCGTGGTCTAAAGTTATTTATTCTAAGGTTATTATGTTAGGATTGATGTTAGGTATGTAAAGTTATTAGTTATCATTTACCTATATTATGGAATAATCGTGCCTAGTCACCTGCACTCGTGAGGACCTAATGGCAGCGTCAGCGAACGGTATTCGCGTTGCTTAGTTTTGGACCAAACAAATTTAAATAACTAAGAACATAAATTATATTTTCGTGTTATTTTTGCCATCGACACGCTAAGAAAAAGAAGGAATAATGTTAATTGCAAAACTACTAATCCTAACTTTTAAAATGAATTGATTGAAGCAACTTTTTAATTATTTTGTGAATGCTGCTAACATAATGTATGCCACGTACATTTAACACAGAAGACTTGAAAAATGGAGTGAAATGTGTTCTTTATGTGGTCGTTTATATGCATGCAGATTTGATATTGCATAAACGTTGGTATATTATGTAGGTATTTAACGGTGCTCTTACACGACCCACTAAATTGCGCAATTCTTGGCAATTTTTATACAATTTTGGAATTGCCGTAAATTGAGCAATTTACAGAAATTCCAATATTGTACAGAATTCAGAAATTGCTAAGGATTGCACAATTTTAACTAACCCACTACCTAACATTAATCTGCAATCTGCCTAGCCTTTTCCCAACTAAGTATGTTGGGGTCGGCCTCCAGTCTAACCGAATGCAGCTGAATACCAGTGTTTTACATGGAGCGACTGCCTATCTGACTTCAACAACTGACCCAGTTAGGTACTGGGTAACGATACTCCTTGGTAAGAGTGGTTGTCAGACTTTTGGGCTTTTGACGAATGACAGCCGGGATCAACGGCTAAACGTGCTCACCGTGTGCGTGACACAGAGGGGTCTTTTTTGGAACTCGGTTGTTTTTTTTTTAAATTAGATATGTTAAAATCTGGTATGTTGTATAGGTAGGTACATATATCTTAAACTAGCTTCCGCCGGCGGCGTCGCCCAATTGATATCTTTATAAATTTTATCTACGGTCTTTATTACTCAGTGATTAAGCATTCTACTGGCGAAAGGGTTAAAAAAAAAATCGGTCGCATAGTTTTTGAGTTTATTCATGACTTATTAAAATATATATTATGTTAAATATAAGTAATAGGACGTTTTTTTTCTGTAAAAATATTCTGTTAAATAAAGTGTCCGTTTTGCCATAAGTTTTGTAGCCGTAGATATACGATAATAGTGCCGCAAGCATTGGATTGTCATTGTCACTGTCACTAAGTCACGTCACTTGGTATTTTGTTTGATTGTCGAGGTTAAATCGCTGTAAAACACCACATTCCCAAAACATTACATTCTCTTGTGCCTAAACGGACCCTGGCACTTCGCCGGCCGCTACCGCGGCACCGCTCGCTACGCTCGCTCGGCTCGTGCGTTGTGTGGTCACAGTTCTAACCTAACCTAACCTAAATAACAAGTGACAGTGACAATGCAACGCTCACGGCACCCTAGCCGGGCCGAGGCAGTGACACTAGAGTGCCACAAGAAACTCGCGGCACTCTATACACTTCGTTGTTTTTATTCCTTTTTCAATATCAATCTGACTGAACTCAAATACAATATGCACTATGAAAGACAAGCAAAGTAAATTTTTGGCGGGTCAACAACAGTTCTAATTTCTAAACTACTAGAACAGCTTTATGTAATTTCACTGATGTAATCAGACAGATTGCAAAATAATATTTTGCGTTGCAAATTAATGGCCGGATTCAGAATGCCTTTAGGTTGAACTACTTCCAGATCTGCTGCTAGTATTTTAACTATTGTGATGTCGTGCACGCAGAGGGTCCGGAACGCATGCATGCGCTTCTGCTAACGTTTTCTCAGTTAAAATAAGGGATTATAAGTGCGATGGGATAACTAAACATGGAATCACGACGCAATCTGCATTTGCTTTGTCTCACAAACAGGATTATTGCAGATAAATTACGTTCTCAGACTTGTAATTTGTAACGTGACAACGATCACTAAAAGGTTTCTAGAAAATGATCCCTTATGTGGTACAATTGAGATCATAAGGTAATTTTTACTATTGGTTAAGTCTGTTTATTATGATGATTGATGGGGTTTTCAGAAGGTTTAAGGGCTTGTTAAAGGGGTGATAGACGTGCGAGCAAGTATGCGTACTTATGGCTCGTCGACCTTACTCGCCCGTATATCATAACTAAGTATGCGCACTGTAAATCCGCCGAGTAAGTTCGTCGGAAATCCAACAGGTTTGACATTTTGCTCGTAGCCGCCTTGGTTCGTAGTTTCGTAGGGTACGTCTATTATCGCATCGCTGCGAGTCGCGAGCTGCCATTTGTGTAATGTACCTATGTTTAGTTAGGTTCAGAAAATTCGACAACATCGCGCTACAGTGCTCTCACACTGTAGCGCGATGTTGTCGAAGTTCACGTGTGTCACCGACGCGACGGCGAGCCGAGTAAGTTGGCGAAATTAAAAACCGCGGACTTTTAAGTTCGCATTACTAACACCCACTTTACAAAACTTCCAATAATTATTCATTTGTTGAAATAATATAGCCTCGTTAGCATAGTGGTCGCATGCGCTAGTGCTGAACATGAGGTCCTGGGTGCGATTCCCAGGTCGGACAAAGTGTTATTGGGTTTTAACAGCAGGAATTTCCTAGTAGCAGCCCGGAGTCTGGATAAAAATACCAGCAGGTATCTACCTTTTTTTTTTTTTTTTTTTTAGGAGCAGTGGTGGCCCAGTGGTAACGGCCCCGACTTACGAGTTGTAGGTCGTCGGTTCGAACCCCAGCAGGCGCTTTACTTTGTGTAAATAATTTCATCACCACTGCTCTCAAAACGGTGAAGGAAAACATCGTGATGAAACCGGCATGTCTTAGAACCAAAAATTCGAAGACATTATGTGACATCTACCAACCCACACTGGGTCCGCGTGGTAGATTACAGCCCACTCCCTCTCACAGAGAGGAGGCCTGTGTCCCAGCAGTGGGAACATTAATAGGCTGATGATGATCTACCTTTTATTTGTTTCTTTTTTGTACACTAGGTACACACACGCATGTAGGTATGGTACACACTCTTCCTATTGAATTAATTAATGTTTTGCAAATTACGCGTTAATTAATTTGCATTTGTCATCAAATTAACGACACAATATTAAACTTAGTAACTAAATTAAATTAATTTACCCGTTGTAGCATCGTAAAAATGCCGCTTGTGATGAATCGAGCAATCCTGAAATTGACATATTTTTATTTATTATGAAACTCAATCGAAATAAATAATTTAACAAAATTCGCGCTTTTACAAAGTTTCGTAAGTTATCAAAAGTATACCTACGTATACTATCTCGTTTCATATTATTTAGGTATTTTCTTGATATAGGTACTTAGTTATATAATAAACAGTAGGTATCTACTACGTAGGAACTGTCTTTTTTCATAAAATCTTATAAAAAAATAAGCGAGTTCAAATAATTAGTACAAACCATAGTACAAAACTATCAACAATAAAGGAAACACTGTCGTTAAAAACAACAAATTCTTAATACTACACATTTTTTTAGTTTTCTTTACGTCAAAACACACATTTATTATTTATATTCTGTTTTGTTTTATGCCAGGTACACTGTTATTCCTTTTTAGGTGGACGTGCGTATTTTTTTAAATAACTTTTTCCCGCGTCTTTCTGCGTTCGTCCGCACGCGTTTGTGCACGGATGCGCGCGCGCGGTCTAGTATTATGGTATAACTGATCGTATAACTGATAATACAATCTCTTCTAAATCAACATTTGCGGAAGTCGCTGTAACATTTATTGGTTTTAGTTGTGTACGTTACCCCAGCAAGAAAGTGTCTCCTAGAGTTATATGAGTAGAACGTATAATTTGTGCCTTATTTGCTGTAAATGTGCCCCCAAATAAAAAATGTGTGCCCCCTGTCGTTTTGGAAAAAAACGGAAAAAACGATTCTTGCTGGGGTAACGTTTTTCTAGCAGGAAAATTTTAAACGAATGATCGGAGAGAGAAAAATTATGCATGGTCATAGAGCTTATTTGTGTGCCAAAATGTGCCCCCAAAAATAAAATCTGTGCCCCTTCAGGTTTTCGAGATATTGCATTTCCTGCTGGAGTAACGTTTTGATGAATCGTATATCTCTAAAACCATTGCATGTGCCCCTGTAGAATAAACATACACGAGTAGCTCTTAATGTGTGCCCCTTAGTGCCCCAATTAGATTTAAGAAAATATTTATAGTTTTCAAGTTATCGCGGTTTTATGAAAACCCAAAAAAACATCGCAGCGCTTAAATGAGACAAGGTATAAGTTCGCTGAAAACTGTATTCGGTCCTTCTTGACGCTAATAATAACCATACAAAGTTTCAAAACTGCACATGCATGCGTTTTTGAATAATCTTGCTAAAAGTCAAAACGATGGTGTCATAACTTTGACGGCAAAATACAAGGAACCGGCTCAATCCGAGATGTGTAGGTGTAAACCAAAATCTTGTGCCTTTAGTCAAAAATATATGGTGAAAATATTCAGCTTGGAATGTTTCGCATTCAGTAAATATTAACAAAAAACCAAAATATGTAAGCAACGGCTGGCTATCCGACCAAATATGAATGACTACTAAAAAGCGACGGATTCATACATATCGATGACCTTCTTTATTGGACGTATTATACCTAAGCTGTTGTCCGTACAGTCGCGTTCAAAAGTTTTGGGGCTAATTAAAATATATATTAAATGCACCTTGTGACTATAATAAATGAAACAGCTTGTTGATGTGGAAATAATTATTTTTATTCCCTTAATTTTAATTCACATTCATTTTTCTTAAAGTAATTATTGCATCAAATCACAGATCAAATTTCCTACCTATAAATGTTAGAAATTATTTGCACGTTGTGCAGTCATTATTATTTAAATCACAGATCAGTTTTTCATCTAAGTCTAACATATAATTAGTAAATTCGCATCACAAAAAATCACAGATCAGTATTAAGTACTTATAAGTATAGTAAACCACATAAAGATATAACTGTAAACATCGAATGTACACAAATTATCTGATGGTATTTGGCTATAAATAAACATATTTATCCCATATTCGTAACAACATTATCACCTGACTGTGAAATGACACTTATATGTCTAAAACGCCATCAAATCAAAAATATGTGACACTACATAATCAGCTACCGATAAAGTCTCGCGACGACAGATCTGTTACGCGCACCCAAAACCGTAAAGCCCCGACGAGGCAGAACTGCGTCAGTGTATAGGCATCGATGCAACGGCCGATTTTACTCTATGTATGGGCAGATCTAGTCTGTTCTTGGCTTTAATTTATGGTAGGATAATATACCTGTCAAATAAATCGACTAAAACGTCAAAATATGCAGAAACAACTCTAAAAAAAAGTAAAAATTGAACATTTTTGGTACGGCAAAATGGCGTCCGCGCATGCGTGCCGTGCACTGCACTCCGCGTTCTATTTATTCATTTTCTATTGTTTTTTAAGTGTAAATCGACGGGAAATGGTGTTATTTCAATAATTAAGTAGTGTCGTCATCGTATATAGATAAAATTTGCACAAAATAACATCGTAATTACCTATTACGGACCCATTAAAAAATGTAAACAAACTCGGTAGTGAAAAAATGTGTTGATGTGAAATTTTGAGTTTTGTGTGTGTTTTGTGCATGTAATCGCTGGTAAGTCATTTATTTTATATTATTTATTAGTTATTGCATACTATATATGCCATTTTTCAGAAAAAAATAGGAGTTCAATATTTTTTATCAACTAAGTAATGTTACGTAATGATACGGATACCTATTATTGAACTTTTTTAATTATTGGTGTTTTTATTTATTGTGTTTGTTCGTAAAAAATGGTTTTGACCGATAGTATATGTATTCATAATGTATCCTGCGAAGTTTCATGTGAATCGAACCAGTAGTTTTATTATAAATAATCAAAACAGTGAACAAAGGAATTTCTTATAAGAATCTGATAAGAATGTTTATTTATCAATACTAGCGTTCGCTTACAAAGATTCTAAGTATTATAAAAAATCCTTTGTCTAATCAGGAACCCAAAACCATTAACGATAAGACTATTTACGTAACAAAAAGATCTCAGTATTTGTTTATGTTAGCGAGCTCTTATCTCCGCTGCGCCGGTGGGTAGTTCGCTGGATTTCCGCACGCGCGTGGCGCTGGAGTCACGAATCTTTAGCGGTTAATATAATCGTTGGTTAATAATTATAAATCCCTCATAGGTACGTAATACGAAATACAAAATGGAAACACGTTGTTGCAACACAGATCATTGTGCGGTTGACTATTATATAGGTATACACTAAATACAATTCTCAAAACTGTAGGTACCAAAATTTATTTGGTTAAGGTGGATGCTCCAACCAACCCGCGAAATACAAATTTTCTTACGTTTTTTGCAATTTGCAAGCCAGTGCTAGGTTGTATGATGTGAGCATTCATCTTTACCCTGTACAATTTTGTCTATTCTACTATGTAGACTATTACATGTGGCATAATATTATATTTCCCACGTCGTTGGATTTTACCATATAAGTCATCATAACATTCAAATAAATTACTATTTTTTCTGTAGCGGTGAGCCCTGTAATGTCCAACACTTTTGGGTTTCGAAGCGAGTTCATATTCTATTACAGATAGAATTGTGTACTCCTTATTATTTACTTCAATGTTACGAGGCAGATCATCCAACTTGGCGCACACGTCATGAAGTTCATAAATGATAATATCTTTAACATTGTATCTGAATGATATATTTCCAGCGCAACAAATATGACACTCTGGAGTAAATTCTGTTCTTAAACATGATTCGCAAGCTTCTTGTAGGTGGTTGATACCTTTAGTATTTATTATATCCAAGTTCAACGGCAAATACTTGCAATTGAACAATTTGTTTTCATCTGCATGACTTGTGCACATACTATTAGAGCAAACTCTTTGTCTTATAGCAGAAACGAATAAGCTACTTGTACATATTTCATCTAATATTTTGGTCGTGTTACATGAACAGTCAACTACGTATTGGGTTTTTGATTGTTTAAAAAGTTGAAGGAGCAATTTCGCTCTCAGGTCATATAATTTTTTACCACAATTCTTGGCATTCGATAATTCTGTAATTAATGATAAGAAATCATGAAATTCTCCTTTATTAATCTGTGCATCTACAGAGTCTCTAAATTTTTGTCTATCTTTATAAGCTATCGCAAACGTTTGTGAAACAGAATCGAAAGCACATGTGTTTGTTATTATGGTCCTGTTCTCAGCGGTTTTAGAATTTGCCACGTTGCCGTTTTGTAAAATATAAATTGGTTTGGGTTTTAAACTTCTGGGTGTGGATACGGCTAGCCCTCTCCAATTCTCAATTTTTATCGGGTTATCTTGAAAAACTGACTGTGCCTCAAAATCGTTATTTTCGCACTTCAAGGGGTTAGGTTTTGGCATTTTATTTTCTGTCCTTTGTGTTCGCACACTTTGTTGAGCTCGTTTGCTTGGATCTATTCTGTGCAAAACGTCACTGGAACTAAGTTTTACAGCTCCATTTATAAAACCATGGTGCTGTACTAAAAACTCGTCTAATCTCACGCGTTGGTTTTTTGTATCAAAGTATATAGTTTTTAAATCTTTGAAATGGTTTTCAACATTTGAGCTTGACGCATAGTGTTTGGCATTTTTGAAATGTTTATTCATAACGCAACCCCACAGTGGATTTTTTTTCAGAAGTCGTTTTAATGTACTGTTCAATTCCGGTAAGAAATATTCATTTTTGTTATCTGATGGTTCAACTAACTGCAGATACAATTTTTCGGTTTGTATTAAGTCATCATAAAAGTTTATTAAAGGTAATGAAACATCTTTGTCATTTTCCTTGTGAGGTAGTTCGATTTTTGGTTGTATGTCATTTTCAGTATGAATATCATCTAAATTTTCGTGATTCGTGTGATTTACAATTTGGACCTTTAAGTTTTCAAAAGCTTTATTGCATTTGGGCTGTAAATCATTCAAGTCCGCACTCCTGAACTCATGGAGCGATAACGTGATTATGTCTCTTAAAATTGTTTTAAGTTCTTCATAGCAACGGACCTGCTGAATATGTTTCAAGCAGCGAATGTAAAAGAACTTTACTTTTTCGGATGTTTTATCAAAACATGATTGTTTATAAATATTTTTAATAAAATGGGATTTGTCCATACGAACATAACAGAGAGGTATTGCTGCGGTATTTCCTTCAAGCACATCAAAACACTGTTTTAAATAATCATTGAATTCGATTTTTAAAAATACTTTAGTTATTGCTCCTAACAAGGCAGAACTGTCGTCACTAATTATTTCATCTGGCAAAACTTTTCCGATTTGCCACGTATTTAACCATGTGGTTATCGTCTCCATTGTATGGGATTCGGAGGCCATGTAGCACATTGGTACACTGGTATCCAGAGTGTAGGCAACCACTGCATATAAAAATAAATGTTTAGGAGTGCGATATTTTAATAAATCATTAGAAGGTGGTGGCTCGATTGGCTGAAATAAGGAGCCAGTAGCATCAACAGAAAGTATTTTCGGTCTATTTTTTAAAGTTTCATTGTAATATTGGTTTTGTTCATTCGTCCAAAAATATGTGAAGAAGGGAACAAGACTGATTTTACGGATAAAATTATCGTAAGGAATGCAGTGCGCCATAGCGTACAAAGATAGTATTGTATTTTTGTCAAACTGTAGCGCACTTCTGGCTTCATGACGCAATTTTCTTAAATTGGGTAATTTAGGGAAAGTTGTTGGCTTTTTTTGAGTATCTATAGTCATTACCTCGTTTGCCATCGTGTGTTGAACTTTTAAAGCTTTTTCGTATTTTAACTTTTCTTTGATTCGGTTTACTCTATCAGAAGTAAGTCTGTTTTTAATTAGTGGGTCATGAGGATCACTTTTGTTGTAATTATTTAATTTACAAGTAACCTTTACGCAATTTTTAGATGGGGGGGAGATATTCAATGACAGTAGCGCGTCACATTGGGTACACCTGCCAGTACATTTGATTTCATTAAAGTTAAGATCAGCAGGTACATAACTGTTACTGAAAGCAAATGTACACTCTATATCACTTTAAAAAAATATTTGGTCTTGAATTTCGTTAGTCCACTTTTTTGGTAGGAGACGGTAAATTGAATTTTGGGGTACGATGTTCGAATATTCTGCAAGGCTCATTTGAAATGTTATAATGTAGGGGTCAGTATCTTCTTTTTCTTCAAATAGGTTTAAACAATCATCGAAATCAAAAAGATATGTTTTATTTCTACTAATACATATTTGTATGGCTTTAATGGCCATATTGTGATTAAATTTTTCACGCAATTCCTGCTGTATGCAAATATAAACATTATTGCTTTTAGGAGGAATTGCTGCTTGGAATTCGTCTTTATATTTACTAATCACTCTCTTTAAATATTCTTTAGAAAAATTTCCTTTTCGAGTTGACATTATTGTATAGTAAAATTGACAAAATTGTACGTATGTGACTAAAAGAATGGGTGTGTTAAAAAAAGAAGAAAAAAAAAGTAACTTAAAAATAACTCTTGAGAGACTTGTGAAGCGGCTTACATTTCTCTACCATAACTTACTTGGGGCAGACTACCCGCCCGTTGGTGAGACGACATTGTGAATGACAGCCTGTATCATATTGGGTGAGGTTGGTGCAGGACCGTGGTGAAGAAGAGGCATATACCATATGAACTTTCTTGAAGGTGGGTATTACACTGAAAAATAATGAAAATATTTCTATTAGATTTTTTTATCTTCAGACAATTTAATTCGGCAGTATATATTTCTTGAAGGAACTACGGGCAAAAAAATATTTGTTCCAGGGACTAAGGGACCGGGAGACCACGGGCAATAAACGAGAAACTTGATTTATGTAAGTTCAGCCTTCAGCGTTTAAAATGATGAGATAGGTTTTGTACTTGGCCCAAACCAAGGGAAGTTATTGTAAGTGGCCCAAAACTCGAAATTGAAATTTTGATAATATCTTTACGTTTCAAAGTTTCCTGAATCTATTTACACAATTTTTATAGGATATAAGTTTGTGTATATCCATGGATATAAAATTTTGTGGTCAATTTTTTCCAGAAGCATTCTAGCAATTAAGTTGAAAATACAGTTGTGATAAAACTTAGCCCTGAATAAATAGATATATTCAGCCTGATCGGTCCGCCAGAACTTTTTTAGATACATACATTCTATAGATCAACAAAATTATTACTTACATCATTTATATAAACAATGGGAAGTTTATGCAACTTGCCATTGCCAATAGGCAAAATGCCACCCCTCCCTGCTTGGTTTATATTATTTTTGTTATAGCTGCCATAGAACATTCTGGAAAAATCAAATCAAGTATTTAGCTATTTCGGCTAAAAAGATACAGGCCTGTGACTGTGACATGTTGAGTGTTGATGGATTGTGGTCATCTTAGTTTTGGAGACATATGAATTCGTGTCTGTGTAACTAGAAGTTATTAAGGGAGTATATGTCATCAACCTAGCACAAGAAGAGAATTAAATACGTATTAAACAAAAAAGAAAACAAATTGCTGAATCGATTTTGATGAAATTTCTATTGGACCAATCGGAAAGTATGTATATCCTTTCAGATGAAAACAAAACAAACATGATTTAGAACATTTTTTGTTAAAAATAAATAAAAAGGTAAAGTAATGAAAAAAATTCAAGTACTTGATAAGTGTACAAGTATTTTTAAATAAGTTAAAACAATGCCTTTAAATACTTACCACCGCAGATCGTGCCATAAAATTCACCACCCCTACAACCACATAATTGTTATAAAATGCTTAATACGCCACTTTCAACCAACTTAAAAAAAAAGTAAACAAACAGTATCAGTGCAACTGCGCGACTCAACGTAACAGTGTCCTTGGCGTCATGACATAACTGCAACTGTTTCCCAATATCAAGTTATAATCCAAACGCACTTCCTAGTCAACAAACACTTCGTACCTATTATTCATAATAGAGCGACGTTACACTTATCTGTCTCTGTCACACTAACACCATACGCGTGCTAGCTGTCTCACTTTCTCCAAGCTAGACAAAGAGACTCCTTGCGACACCACGTCAGAATTATTTTTTGTTTTTGTTCCTACGCCTTTATGAACTTGGACGGTTGTATTGGTGATTTTGAAGATTATAATTCTGTAACTACTTACGTCTTACAGCCGCGACTTATTGTTAACT
This sequence comes from Conistra vaccinii, assembly GCA_948150665.1. Lineage (NCBI taxonomy): Eukaryota > Metazoa > Arthropoda > Insecta > Lepidoptera > Noctuidae > Conistra > Conistra vaccinii. The sequence continues at coordinate 20,729,574 of OX411320.1, read as the reverse complement.
TATGTAACCTACGGCTTATCAATAAATATATATATAATTATATAAAGACAAATACGGGCTTTTTATTTATATACAAAAAAGAGCTACCTATTTTAAGTGGTTTTATTTTCATCATTTTCACATTCATCACACATTTCATGAACTATATTTTTTTTTAAACATCGGGACCAATCAAATTTTTGGTCAAAGACCTGGCAAATGGCAAATATCTGGATGTATTTCTTTCGTTCATAAATAAATTACTGGATGTATTTTAATGAAATTTAGAATGGAGAAGATAGCTTACCTTGGAATATAGCACTTAGGCTACTATTTACAATGTACTTAATCATGTGTAAGGTCATAGAAACAGCTAGTAGGATATAATCCAATAACAACTTTATTTTATTACTTATTACTTTTCTACTTCATTGTACTCAGGCACACACAACACGTGTGAACCGGTTAGTGAGTAAAGTAAAGAAGGTCATCGATATGTATGAATCCGTCGCTTTTTAGTAGTCATTCATATTTGGTCGGATAGCCAGCCGTTGCTTACATATTTTGGTTTTTTGTTAATATTTACTGAATGCGAAACATTCCAAGCTGAATATTTTCACCATATATTTTTGATTAAAGGCACAAGATTTTGGTTTACACCTACACATCTCGGATTGAGCCGGTTCCTTGTATTTTGCCGTCAAAGTTATGACACCATCGTTTTGACTTTTAGCAAGATTATTCAAAAACGCATGCATGTGCAGTTTTGAAACTTTGTATGGTTATTATTAGCGTCAAGAACGACCGAATACAGTTTTCAGCGAACTTATACCTTGTCTCATTTAAGCGCTGCGATGTTTTTTTGGGTTTTCATAAAACCGCGATAACTTGAAAACTATAAATATTTTCTTAAATCTAATTGGGGCACTAAGGGGCACACATTAAGAGCTACTCGTGTATGTTTATTCTACAGGGGCACATGCAATGGTTTTAGAGATATACGATTCATCAAAACGTTACTCCAGCAGGAAATGCAATATCTCGAAAACCTGAAGGGGCACAGATTTTATTTTTGGGGGCACATTTTGGCACACAAATAAGCTCTATGACCATGCATAATTTTTCTCTCTCCGATCATTCGTTTAAAATTTTCCTGCTAGAAAAACGTTACCCCAGCAAGAATCGTTTTTTCCGTTTTTTTCCAAAACGACAGGGGGCACACATTTTTTATTTGGGGGCACATTTACAGCAAATAAGGCACAAATTATACGTTCTACTCATATAACTCTAGGAGACACTTTCTTGCTGGGGTAACGTACACGTTTTAGTTGACATTCAAACTGAAATCTAATGGGTAAAAATAAAGTTTGATTTATAATAAATAAATAGAAAGAGGCGGCGAGATGAACTGGATGCGTACTACTGTGAGGGTGACGGCTCTTTTGAGGCGCGAGAAAAGAGCTCCTGGAAGGACTTAGCGGAGGCCTTTGCCCAGCAGTGGGACAGTACAGGGTATGTAAGAAAAACGTCACAAACATTGAAAACCAGATACGTGACCACTTGAGATTAAAAGGACGATATCTCTAAAGTTTTGTATGGGACCCAGCTGTTTATAAAACTTGTGTCGTTGAAATCGTTATGAAATAAGCACAACACATTAAAAATGGATAGCTACATTTTTTTACCGACTTCCAAAAAGGAAGAGGAAAAAAGATTCTGCTGTTCCCTACGTACCTACTTATAAACCAGATATGCGAACATAAATGTCGAGAACAGCAGATTTTTTTTTTGCGATTTCTGCGTGGACCCATAGTGAAAGTTGTTCATAATGATGAGTACAATGACCCCTTAAGAGGTCATTAGTATAAATAAACAAATATTATAGTGGTATAATAATGATTTTTGTTAGAAGATTTATTCTATATTCCTACTTCGAGTAGGAACGATGGATTCCCAATTTCCACTTCGAGTAGGACGAATCTTCGTAGGATAATTTAGTTGTATGTAGTTAACTTTATTAATTAAAAGCCGTTTTAAGAATCATTTCGGATCTTCCGGCTGTGCACAAGTAGCATAAGAGCTTGGGAGCCAATCCGATTATTCCCTAAGGTGCTAAGACCCAAGCGCTAGAGCGTGCTCTGCAGGCCAAATGCAGCGACTCTAGCGCCATTTTGGGCACAATTTTATGCAGCTCACAGTTCCATTTCAACTGCACAACAGTGGCACAAAAGTTCCTTAATAGCTGCAACAAATGATTAACTCCATACTAATGCTCTTATGCCGCTACTTTTGAGAACGCGAGTGAACGAATGAATGTACTTTTTTAGATTTTAGTTCAGTATTTCGAATGAGTTTGTAAAATAAAATGTCAAGCGTTTTTATTCTATCAAACATCAGCGCCATCATTAAAATATTATTTGTAAAGTTTAAATTACATGCATTACTGTTTCATGATATATATCAGCGGCTAAGAACGCTTCCAGGTTTACTGTGTATATATACAATGTCGCCCATGCGCATGTGACCGCCCGTAATTTTCTGAATATTCATGAAAAAATATCGAAAATAAACTTCAAAAGGGTCTATCTATAACATTTTTCACTAGTTTTTTTATAATAAATACACAATTCTGTACCGAAAAAATTACTTCGATTCCGTTTTTTTTTTCGTAGTCGATAATTTTTTGTAAAAATTTTAATTAACCTGTTAAAATAACTCATAAGCTTTTGGAAATAATAAACAAAATCCAAATCGACCTATAAACTTCGGAGATGTGTCACAAAACAGAAAGCAAATCTTTAAAAAATTAAAAATTGAATAACATGAAAAATGTTATAGATAGACCCCCCCTTTTGAAGTTTATTTTCGATATTTTTTCATGAATGTTCAGAAAATTACGGGCGGTCACATGCGCACGGGCGACATTGTATGACGTTCTTCGAGTAATTTTGAAGCGCTTTTAAAATAACGTCATAATGTGAAAAAGTATGTAATAAATTTCATATATTTTTCTAATTAAATAATGTTTTTTTTTATATATTCTGTATTGAAAGTGTGCTATCTGTAATATTTCATTTATATATGTGAAGAAATAGATATTTTCGCTGAAATGCATCCGGTAATCTCAAAATCTTGCAAGTAAAAAGAAAAAAAAATCTTTGAAAACATGGCGTCCATGCAGTGCAGCTTTAGCCCACAGGTCCCACCCTAAAACTTCCATAATGCGGGTTAAAGCGCTTATTTTAACTCTTCTAAAGCTCCAAGAGATTTTTATTTCCTTAGTGCAGTTGGAATCGTAAAAAGGGCTGCAATTTTGGCCTTTTTGCAGGCATAAGTACTAATGTGATGTATTTTACAGGCTTACGCTGTGCCTTATATTTCGTTAAGTTTGGAGATCCGTAACGTGTGATTGAAGAAATTAAATCCCTCATTCAAATAAGTAACATCCAACTCTTAATTGATTCTAGATTCTACTCGACCTCGCCCACTTAGCACAGGTATCTGTGAACTGCCGAAGTGCTTCGGTGAAGTTCGTGAGTTTGAATATTGACTTCTATTTGGTGTCTCTCTCCACTCGCCATACTGAATATAGCGAGCAAAAATATTCTATTATGCGCTCGCAATGTATGTATTTGCCAAACATGTAAACAAACAAGAGTTTTTCACTTAGACAAACATCAATTTTATGCAAGTGTAAATAAAATTGATTTTAGACTGACTACTGTTGAAAAAGTCATAAAAAATATGAAGTTGTAGTGCAAACTGAACCTTATGCGTAGGCATTACAGTTGTATTTCCTAAAACTCGTGTTTGTTTACATGTTTGGCAAATGAATTGCGAACGCAGATTAGGCTGGATTGCTTTGTAGATGAAAGTTACGATTAAATCGTTCCAAAATATTGTGATATACAATGCTCGCAAATTGGCACAGTTATAATGTGTGCGTTTTGTGTTACCTTAAGAATTAATTATAAGACAAAATACTGTACCGTGATTTACATACTTCTGATTGACAATTAATTACGATAGTATTAATACGATATACGATATGCTGTGGAACATGTAGGTAGTGTACTGTGGCACACCTAGTTTTAAGGTACCTAAAGATTTTCTAAATTTCTGACGATCGATATTTTTGATCACACTGGAAGCAACAAGATCATAAGATCAGGCAAGATTGCTCGTCATAGCATCGCATATCGAGGAACAATAAAGATCGCCAAATTAGAATCAATCTGTAGGCACTTTTTGAAAAAGGGTCTTTTTAATGGACTTGTCGCACTGGATGCGTTCTGCGTCCTAAGGTCCGGTCAAATCGAACGCAGCCCGCATTCTATGTGAACATAATTTGCATTATATATCTTAATATATATAAATCTCGTGTCACAATGTTTGTCCTCAATGGACTCCTAAACCACTTAACCGATTATAATAAAATTCGCACACCATGTGCAGTTTGATCTAACTTAAAAGATAGGATAGCCTTCATATCAATTTATAGCCACAATATTATTTTATTGTAAATTATCTTAATATATATAAATCTCGTGTCACAATGTTTGTCCTCAATGGACTCCTAAACCACTTAGCCGATTATAATAAAATTCGCACACCATGTGCAGTTTGATCTAACTTAAAAGATAGGATAGCCTTCATATCAATTTATAGCCACAATATTATTTTATTGTAAATTAGGGCTACCATTGCGAAGCTGGGGCGGGCAGCTAGTATATTTTATATTATTACGATCTGACTATGCTAGCACAAGCAAAGAACGTAAGGAACTCACCGGCCAGGCGGTCAGGGTGGGACCAAATATTTCGCCATAAATGTATTTTTGTTATGAAATAAATAACTTGAACTTGAACTTGACGGACGCGGAAGTGCTGTTTGCCCTACCTGTCAGATCGCTGACCGGTTGCCCTGCCCGGATCGCTGACCGGTTGACGGGCCCGGATCGAGCGTTCGAGTTGACCGGGCCGCAGGACGCAGAACGCATCCAGTGTGTAAAGTCCTTCAAACTCGATGTGCCACATGAATGCCCGAGTTACGGCTCTGTATTTGTCACTCACCTGTAACTGTACGGCGTTACCAAACACAACACACACAAACAACACAAAGACAAAGCCGTTTTCTTTTTCTATAACTCGTTGTGTTATACAATGTGGACACGACGATACGACAATAATTTAAACTTTGTATACAGGGTGTCAGGGACACCGACGCGAAGCCTGTTACCATGGATTCAGTACATGACTCTGAACCCCCTAGAGTTAAAATTTTTCGTTGGTTATAAAAAAAAATCTGCTGTTTCATAGAAAAGTGCAATACCTACGCGGTCAAAATGTATGGAACTGCAGATTTTTTTTTTAGGGTTCATATATTTAGGGTTGTAACGATTCCCATTCCGATGCCGATATATCGGTAAAAAAAACGTAAATAATCAGTAGTATTTTTATATTTTACTACTTATTAAGTTCAAATTAAGTTTATAATGAAATGAAATGAAATGAAATGAAATGAAATGAAATGAAATGAAATTATTTATTCTGTAAATAGGATATTGGAATCACTTTTACACGTCATATTAAAAAAAATGTATGTTAAAAATTAGCTAGATGAGTTCGGCGTTTCCTATCTGACTACTCTGAGAAGAAAGGCCGAAACAAACTCAGAGGTCACAGTCTCTTTTAAAGTCCAGACATAATCTTGGTCAGGCCATATGAGGACCATGTAGACTAATGTCTGAAATAGTCTTTTGAGGAAAGAACCATACAGCTTTGAGTGGACCTGTCCAGTCAGTGCAAGCATTTGTCAGTAATCGCGGAGCTCAACTCTGAACTTAAGGAGCTCAACTCGACGAACAGTACCAAAGAAAGGACATTTGGGTAGGCCGCATAAACTACTCAAACTGCCAGACCATCATTAAATTAAAACTAACTGAGAAAGAAAAGAAAATAGAGAAGAGAAAAAGAAATGATAGAAAATGTATTTCAATATTTTCATTAAAATACATTTCGTCGTCAACTTTACTATCGGGACATTTAATTTTGGGCATGAAATCAGAACGTCTGGCGACGCTGGTCAAGACCTTTACTCAGGCCCATCACTGCTATGTAGTTCGTTTCGAAAAAAAAAAAAAAAAACATGTTCAATGCTAAGATATATTTGAGAGTTTCAAAATAGTCCTATACACTAGTATTGGCATTTTTTTATCAATTATTGTCGTATTGTTGTCTGCAGTCTGCACATTGTATATTAACAACCACGTATACGTCGTATAGTCTAAACACCGGCCGCCGAGAGCATGCGCTCCTGACTCCTGTCAGTTGCGCGGCTACGGACTAGGTTAGGAACAAATCAAGTGTAAATTCGTAAAACACGTATTCTTTTGTGCTCAAGTGACTGGTGTCGGAAATGCATTCTCTCGGCGGCCGGGACATAGTCATAGGAAATTGTAAATAATTATACAAGTACGTAACAATTAAATTTATAGTAACAGAAGCGCATATTATTTTGTTTAATCAATTAGAATAGAGCAACATAGTGTTGTATATATTTTATTTATAAGATAATACTAGTTGTTTTCTTGTAAATGAATTTTTCAATATTTTAAAGCTTATTTAAAGATATAATATATTTCCAATAATATTTTGTTAGTACTTACATCAATTAATAATTAAATGGTTACTATATGATGTTATTATAAACACTTAATAATTTACTAGTTTTAGAGCCGTGACATATTTACCGCGTTGCGTGCGATTATACACCTTTACATTAATCAATTTAATGAGCAAATCGATTTGCAAGGTAGATCGATTAAAAATAACATGGTCATTATAAAGAAATTATGGAACACCGTCAAGGCCGTATGTCCTTTTTGAGTTACAAACTTGTGAATGGAACCCAAAATGTATGTTTCTAAACCTATTAAAATCTTAGTATAATTTTATATGCATTTTGTGTAATAATATCTACAGTTAGACGCTGCACAGTCGGAGCAATTTCGATCTTCGATGTTCCGCAACTGGCAACCTGCAACTTCTTGTTTATGATGTTTTTCATTTATTTTTAAGAAACTGTTCAATCGTAGATGTTACTGCAACAAGTGTGTAGCACGCCTAACAGAAACCGTTTAGACAGTTGATAGGGCCATAAACAGATTGGTGAAATGTAACATGAAATGTAACACTAAGCCGACGTTCAAACGGACGTAATACAACCGGGGCGATTTTTTTTCGCGTATTGGATTTTTGACGCTCTGCTTAGCGCCGAGACTTGAATATCCAACAGTTTATTTTCTTCACGTATTGGGATATGCGCTGAATGCGCTCTGTTGAATATTCAATTCTTAGGCTGCCTGCCCACTGGAGCGGAGACGAGAAAAGAGTAGCGGAGATGTGCCAATATTAAACAATAGAATCTTGACTCGACTTGACTCCGCCCCTGAGTTTAGATTTGATTCCGCTCCGCTCCTCTCCTCTCCGCTCCAGTGGACAGGCAGCCTTAGCGCTAAGCAGAGCGTCGAGAGTCGAAAATTCAATACGCGAAAAAAGTCGCCGCGATTTTATTACGTCCGTGCGTACGTCGGCTAATAAGTCGTCCTAATTTATGCAATGCAAAATGAAATGTAACACAACAACTAGGCGAATTTGTTTCAACGTGTTACGTTTCATCCATCTGTACTACGTTGCTGTGATACCAATATTAGCAATTCGGTAGTTTCTTGTTAAATGTTAGTATGAAATATAATAACTGTTTTCATAGCCCAATAACGGACGTAATGCTCGAGAACTTGTTTGTAACTGTGTATACACATTATTTCTAAACCTAGGTATACATCGTTGCGTTTTAGCTACGAAAGTATTACTAGAAATAAAAAAACGCGCAAATTCAGTACATATTATATACGTAAGGTGCTGTAAATATTGTACATAGATACCTTTAGTATTTTGAATTAACAAAATTTAATAAAACCATTTATTTACGTACTTAGTTTTATTGCAGATCACATAAGTTTAATACTATAACGTAGTTCTGGCGTTCAAATGGAACTTATTTTAAATAATACTATCTTATGTTAGAGGCAACCTTCTATCTATATAGGGTGACTGGTAATTGGTGAACTATACTTAAACACGTGACTTTACTCATTATTATGAACAACTTTTACTATGGGACCAAATCTGAAATCGCGATTTGTTCCTACAGTAAAAGTTGTTCATATATGAGCTGTTTGAACTAGATTGTTTCATAAACGTTAGAAGTATTTCAAGATCCTCGTTAATATGGGATTTCTCCTACGCCTCCTCGTTTGAGTGTTTTTTGGTTTCATTCCTTCCGCACCTAGTCCGAAAGGAGGGGTGGAACTTGTTCGCAGATAGAAGTTTCCTTTGGCTCTGTGGATAGAAAATTAAATGTTATTGAAATATTCATTGGCGTATTAGTGGTGCAGTGCTTATACCAGTGCCCCCGATAACCTACTCCTTACACATAACATAAGAAAGACTATAGACAACGATCCCACTGCTAGGACATAGGCTTCTTGGCTGTGAGAGGGAGCGGCCCATAATCCACCACGCCACAATCTAGGCCTTAGGGCGAAATATTATGTAAGAAGAACATTTATGTTTGAGATAAATATTTCAAAAATGTATAATAGGTGTAAGCTTTCAGTTTTGGAAACATATGGTGTAAGTGACAAGGCCATGGAGGATTTTCTTTCACGTCGACTTCAAACTAGAAGTTTTTTAATCAACCGGAAATCAAACTAAGTACATGATTATGAATATACATTTATAAACTTCGGCCATCACCATTGCTCACTTTAAATGAAATAGTTACCTAGGTTTAGTTGAGGTCAGCTTTTGTTAACGGAAAAGATATTAAAATAATAGGTAAGCATTGCAGCGTTACTTCAAGTGCAACAAAAACTGTTCAAGACCATAAAACGTATAATAAGTGGGGTTTTTTGTCTCAATAATGTAGACTAGGTACTTACCTATAATTACTCTTGCAGTTATACGTTTATTTCTACTTGATGGATTCGACAAGACATTCTTTGCAATCTAATCTTTGTCTTTCTTATAATTTTATATTTGTATTGTGTGCGATTCAACTTTTTTGTTTCTTGGGACTCGAAACAATTTGAGCGACAGCTCCCAACATAAACCTACAATGGCATTTAGAAACTGTCTGAAGTCAGGTGCACGGTACCAGCAGGCATACAGAGCTCTCTTATAAAGTTCTCAGTTATGCAATAGCTATACTAACCGTGTGCTAGTCAGGGGTCCCAAGTATATGGTTTGGTTGGGGTCCCCTCCATGGGCGATCCATTCATTGACGTTCGACGCACGCGCTGCTTGGAAAGCCGTCGGTGACCCGAGGGCTTTTGCGAAGTATCGCCATGAGCGATCGTGGCTGCAAACCTCTGGAAATTAAAGAAATGGGAATAGGTACCTCCAATGGTTATAAGAGTTGGGGAAGACCAAAGAAACGGTGGATGGACTGTGTGAAAGGTGATATGGCTATAGAAAGGGGGTGATTACCGGGATGATGATGGACGATGTCAATTTGGGGCTACAGGCCTTTAAACTAAAACACGAATTAAAAAAAAAAAATGTACTTATTAACATTCATTCATTCACTGGCAGACAACGCATTGCCTAAACCGCAGAAGCATTAAACTTTGCACAAGAGTTATTTAATGAAAAATACCCTAAAGCTGAAGGGGTTAAATAGGGGATGAAAAGTTTTATAGAGGTTCGTCGTTTTAGCCGATGGGTAATCCCATCGGGGATACGGGTATTATAATACTATTAGTAGGGAGCTTCCCGGGCCCCAATGCACAATAGTGGAAAGGCGGCTGTCGTTGGCATTGTTTATGACCCAATGACCTAACCGAGTCCTACCTTCAGGGCTGGCTTCCTTAAAGTTCCCGACGGGACAACCGGCCTGGATCCCGGGTTCCCGTGTGTAGTTGGGCCAGATGTCCACAGTGCCAGTGGAAGCGTTGGAGCCGTAGTTGCCAGGGTCGGTGTGGATGATGTCCACGAACTTGGCGCATGTGCGGTCGAGACCGCTTAGTAATGCGAATGCACCGTCGAAGAGGGCTCGAGCGGGATCTAGACCGGTAATTCTGAAATGAATATACATATAAGCTATCCTCTTGCAAATGCAAGTTAGCTAGCTAATGATTCAAAGAATGTTTAGGAACAGATGAAAGTTATTTTTGAGCGAGCGCAGCGATCGAAGCGTCTCTGCTTCAAGTCTAGCAAAATGTGCTTTCGTGTGTCAGTTTGTTGGTACCTACTCGTCTGCCGGTCGTATTTATAACCGATCCGATTTTTTCAGTCGTCGGGGATTTTTGATTGGAGGGGTCCTCCTCCTAAAAATGGGGCAAAAAGAGGGCTATCACCACCTCATGAGATCGATTTCGATGGTTCTTTTACTTTAAGTTGATTTCATAAAAATTTGGTGAAGATCTGATGAGGATCTTCGGCGTGATGAACAAAATAGCTCCTCAAAATACAGTAGATAAATTGCTCACTTTTAGATTTTTACCAGTGCAAGGTAGGGATTGATGGAGCACCTGGGACCACTTCATCACAAAATTAGAATTACAATGACGTAACATTTTAAAATAAGGTCACTAGATGGCGCTACTATGCACCACTAGGTCGCGCTGTCGTTGTCGCTCGCCAAATGGCCAAATGGTTAGGTCCTGTCGAACATTTTGTGTGACTGCGTTTAGAAGTAAAGTAGCTTCAAAAGTAAATAGCTAGATCCAATTTTATTGCTTTTATTGTATGGTACAATATTAACTACCGCTAGTGGAACATCAGTAGGAAAATACCCAGCTTCTTCATGTTTTCGTGTGGTTGGTCACTTACCTGGTGTCAGAGTTCTAAAGCCGCCCATGGGCATCTGACTTGGCTTCACATGCAATCAACGAATATCTCTCAGGCATGCCAGTTTCTTCACGATGTTTTCCTTCACCGTTTTTGAAGCAAGTGATAATTATACAATACGCACATGAATCCGAAAAGTCAGAGGTGCGTGGCTTGGATTCAAACTCAAGGACTACTGGACCTATGACTTGGCAGTCAGACCCAGCTAAGGATAGATCACGCTACATAAAAGCACTAAAATCACTTGGAAGAAAACACAACAAAACAACAAATTAAACATGATTTGCATGCCCATGCGACGCGCAACGGTAGGACGTGGAGGACTTTCATAATAACAAACATCAATGTAAAAATTATCCATGTTTGCAAAGAATAAATGATTTGATTTGATTTTTGATTTGAAGAACAGGGAATAGGAAAATACACCAGTAGTAAACAGCTGAGAAATAATGTAGCATCAACTTGCTATACCCACCTTGCCACCACATAGCCGCGTTCCCTGGTCCTCTTGCCAGCGTATCCTAAGAGGTGGGCTCCTAGGGAATGGCCGACCAGGTGGATGTCTTCCATCCTCACTCCAGCTTTAGTCAAGTCCATCAGAGCATGGCCTAGTTCTCTGCCAATCTAGATTGAGAAAGATATAAGTTAAAACAATATCTGGTACCTAGGTCAGTAGGTTCTTACGTGGCTTTTTGTGTGGTTGGTACCTTTTTAAACGTGATTTTAAGCAGAGTAGTTTTTATAATAAATCCACTGTTTACGTAGAGCATAATTAACCCTAATGAAAAGAGCATTTTCCAGAGTTTAAAATAAAACTTGATTCAAAAGTTTAAAAGTCGTGGCCATAGGTACTCATATATTTTAGTTTGACGACAATTTGTGCTGCAAGCGGTTGCTATATGTTCATGGGCGTCGCCAAGGGGGGGCAGGCCCGGGCCATGGTCCCCCCCTACAGACATGGGCGTACCCAGCTTTTGGCCCAGGGGGGGGGCAAATCAGAAATGTCAAGCAGCACATTGTCACCCGCACATTTTTTACCCTACACAAGTACACACTTCACGAAACATGAGTATGTAGTACTGTGTAGGGGAAACAAAACACCCGCAGGAGATCCTATTTTTAGTGGTGGACTAAAACGCCTGCTACACGGCTGCCAACCGCGTCCCCGACAGAGGTCACCTTCGTTGGCGACCGGCAAAATTGTTTCAACGTTTGGTCGTAAACATCATCTAATACACGGTTGTAAACCACCAAGGTCACCTCTGTCGGGACGCGGTTGGCGACCGTGTAGAAGGCGTTTAATGTCTTAGGCCCGGGGCCGCAAAACCAAAAGGGGCCCCCCGGCCAAGACAGAGCGCTTTGAAAAGGTTAAGTTTTCTTTTGACTATTGATATAGAAAAGCTAGAGCATCAGACGAATTGAGGTCATGAGAACCATAGCGGCCTAATTCAGTATTATAATAGTGCTCTGTGCATTATGGACAAGCCTTTTAAATACCATAGAAAACCAAAACAGTATTTTTAAAATGAAAAAAATAGGAATTACTTTGTCAACATATACAGTAAATTGTGAAACGGTATGATGCAAGAGCGAGCGAAGCGAGCTCGATAATTTTAGCACCCTACCCCGGATAGGTAAGGTTTTCATTTGACTATTCGTACATAAATAGGAGTTGCTTTGTCGATTTACGCAGAGAAGTTTGGGAAAAAAGAGAATGTAGGTTGCAAGAGCGAGCGAAACGAGCTCAAACATTTTAGCACCCTACATTTATATTTAGCATGCGTAGTTCCCCAACTACAAACTGCCTTTCACTTACTAAAAATAGGATTTATATTTTGGTCTCGTTTATTTATTTATTTATTTATTTAGGATTTCATTAAAAAGTATTTCTGAGTTTTTGGGGCCCTCCCAGGACTTGAGGCGGACTGCACCTTAGTCAGCTAGTGCCTGGTTTCTCGGTAGCAAAATAAAATACTTAATAAACTGTGTGTTTGCTACAATATGACCGAGACACATTTCGCATGATACAATATGACCAGCCGCGCAGTGCGGTTTTTTCCAAAATTAATGCATAAGTAAATTGTAATTGTAAAGAAGTCCTAACGTGACTAATGTGACTATAACATAACTCTAACACAACTTGTATGGACAACACTGTAGGTACTTAGTTATACAAAATCCAGGGGGGGGGGCCGCTGCCCCCCCCTGCCCCCCCTTGGGTACGCCCATGCCTACAGATTCAAAAACATATTTATAAAGCCAATTCTCAAACTCGCCTCATGTTCCGAGCCGCCATCGGGCTGTACGCCCAGTCATAATACCTACTAGGTTTCACTTCTACTAAAGTTCTGAATAGTTTTGGGAAAAAACGACCGATAGGTCCCCAATCCATACATTGAAAATGGAAATTATTATTTTTCATAGTTCCTATCGGGACTACCGAGTTAAAAATCAAATGTCCACCAGCGTCGATTTTGGCCCCATTGTGCGCCGTAGAGGTAATAGTCGCCCTACAATGGTAAAGCTTCATGTGCTCTTGTCTCTTGACTGTACCTTCAAATTATACTTTTTCTATCCTCCACATATATCAATTTGCCCCCCCCCCCCACCCCTGGGCGATAGGCTGACGCCCTTGTATATGTTTTACATACAAATAAAGTAAACAAAGGTATATTGAATACCAAGAAGTATCTAGTAGTTTTTACAAATATCTTGAACGATATCCAACTTTGTAAGTTGCAGATCACAAATACAAATAGTCAATAGGCGAATACCATTACCTTCTTAGCATTAGGTACTGCTGACAGCGCGTATCCCAAGGTTATGCCAAGCAGGCCAGGAGCCGCCTCCTGCTCCCAGTCCAAGAGTATGACATTCTTCTTCCTCTGAGCTAAGTAAGCAGTCAGGACAGCCGTGGTTGCTGGTCCTGCAGTCTTGCCTCGGTAGCCGAAGGTGTAAAATACAGTAGGAAGGTCTGTGTTGATGCATGGGGCTAGGGCGAGAGGCTTCTTCAATGTTGTCACTAGGTAGTTGTTCAGGGATCTGGAAATGATCAGCTTTGTTAGAATATTAGATTCAATAGTAGCTTATGCCCGCGAGTTCGTCCACGTGTTTTAACATACAGCATCAGTAAAAGATTTTGTTTCTGGGTGCATGCCACGATACCTACACGGGGTCGTGAAAGTTTAGAGGCAGGAACAGGGTGTAAAGTTCACTCATCCTCTTTTGAAATAGGAGGAGAGACCAGACGAGTGTTGTGTCTGGCGCCTGGCGGGCAACTGCCCAAATTGCCCAATGATTGATGTTGGATAGTCTTATATAATTATGTTGTTTGCGCGGTAAACTAATAGCGCGATACAGGATTTGTGTGACGCCAGGATTTTGTGTGACGTCTTGTTCGCATGTGGCGAAGTAGATGCCGCAACGAAAGTATTGAAAAGTTGTAATATTAAAAACTGATATTCGTAAAAAAACGTCAAAAATAGTTGGCTGAACTGGCTTTTGCAGAATGCTGAAGGAATTGATTCAATACAAAGTCAGAGTCGATAAAAATACAGTACTTATTTAACAGTCTCTTCCTGCTTTTGTAGATTATAAAGTACGCCTATGCGAAATAAATTACAAAATAATTATCTGTATTAGAGTGCGGAGGTAGCATAAGAGGGGGTCGATCTCCAGATTGAGATTCTGGTTTCTCACATTTCGGGGGGCGTTGGAACCCCCAAACCCCTGCGTTGGTCTAGTGGTCGCTAGCGCTACTGCTGAGCATGAGGTTCTGGGTTCGATTTCCGGTTCGGGCAAAGTGTTATTTGGTCTTTCCATCTAGAATTTCTTAGTAGCAACCCTGAGTCAGGATTTGTGCCCAGTTGATGGCAATAGGCTCGCCCGATTACATGGGACTTTAACTTAACTGGTGAAATGTGGGTGTACTATAGGTACACCTCTGTCTAACCCTTCGGGGAATAGGCGTGATGTTATGTTACGTAAATACACTTTCATTCGTGAAATGTTTTTATTTATAAATAGCAGCGGCAACAGTTCGGTGTTCAATTACTTCTGGGTGTCAAGGTTGAAGTCTAGACATAATATTTCATAACAGATCGAGTGTTGTAATTTATGTATGTATGGTTTATATAAGTAAAGCAATGCAGGACAGAGTGGCCAAAGTCTGTCCTGCATTGCTTTCTTAACATTTGATTTTGAGTTAAGAGCCGAACAGGTTTCAGTGACCATTTGAGAAGAATCATCACAAATTCCTCGACCTGGATGAGATACGCACAGACCAGCGGCGGGCTTCCGCTTTGGTAGAATCACACTATGATAATATTATGAATCACACAAACTGTCACACACTGACAATTCATAATATTATCTGCGTTCAATTCATATTACGCAATTCATCTGTTTGACAGTTTTTTGTTATAATGAAATTACATTTCAACTGTAGAAATAACAAATCAAAAACTCATTTGATTAATAAAAACTGTAAAGAAAAATTATCCTGTAAAATTACGGTCTTTATTTTTTTTTTATGTGGGAATATTTACACCAAATATTATTCTGATAAGAATTCAATTGAATATGATTCAGCTAAAATATGTGTAGAGTCATAGAGTCATAGAGGAATTGCTGGGAATTCAGAAAATGAATTGCTTTTAAAGGAATTGCATAGTGTGGCCGTTTTAGACCCCTAGGGCAAGCCTGGCACCAAAGGGAGGAGGCCTATTGTATATACAGCAGTGAGTGGAACAAGGCTGCAATGATGGAAATCATAAATTACGATATTATTATTTTGCTGGACAACCACTCACTTATAAAGTTCATTGACCTGACTATTATGTAGTAGGTCTTACCTTTATATCTACCTAAATGAAATAGTGCACACTGTACGGTTATCCAACAACCAGTTTCTATTAATCATTTTAGACTAATGCATGCAGATTTGATATTGCATAAACGTTGGTATATTATGTAGGTATTTAACGGTGCTCTTACACGACCCACTAAATTGCGCAATTCTTGGCAATTTTTATACAATTTTGGAATTGCCGTAAATTGAGCAATTTACAGAAATTCCAATAATGGTGCCGATTCTCTTGTCACAAATGCCTCTAAACTAGACTAAAAATCACTAAAATTTAGTTTAGTCCTGTCAAACGAGCATTTCCCATTCTGAAATAGTCTAAAGTGACACAACTTAACTATATTTTAGTTTGACAGCACTAAGATTGCACTGAGTTATTAGTTTAGTGAAAATGGCAATTTTGCTATTCTGAATTTGACGTTTTTCACCTAAAAATTTAGATTATCCAACTAAATCAGTCTATTTTTAAACGCGATTAAAAAGGAGTGGAATAAAATTAGTTGGCATGAACAAAAATTTACACACTTCAGCTGCAAAAACTTTATCTTTTTTTTTATTTTGCTTATATCTCGAAAACGGTGCGTCCTAGCGCAAAAATAATGGAAATTTCGACCCCCCTCTGCCACCCGTAAACCCATATGCCCCTACTCACAGGTAATATTTTTTCATATTTTCCATAATAAAAGTTTAAAATTCCATACAAAATACGTCAAGGCTGCCCCCCCCGCGCGCCTCTGGCTCTAAAAAAATTCACGGGGTAGAGCAAACAAGTACCACGTGGGTCGCGACGTGACTGTCAAATTCAATTTTAGATGTGTCAAAATTATTTTTTAATTTAGAGATATTTTTCCGCAGAATAGCTTTTAGATTCTCATAGCCAAAAGTAAGGTATTTTAGTCGTAGTTTAGTTAGTTTAGTTCGGTGTACAAGAGAATCGGCACCATTGTACAGAATTCAGAAATTGCTAAGGATTGCACAATTTTAACTAACCCACTACCTAACATTAATCTGCAATCTGCCTAGCCTTTTCCCAACTAAGTATGTTGGGGTCGGCCTCCAGTCTAACCGAATGCAGCTGAATACCAGTGTTTTACATGGAGCGACTGCCTATCTGACTTCAAAAACTGACCCAGTTAGGTACTGGGTAACGATACTCCTTGGTAAGAGTGGTTGTCAGACTTTTGGGCTTTTGACGAATGTCAACGGCTAAACGTGCTCACCGTGCGTGACACAGAGGGGTCTTTTTTGGAACTCGGTTGTTTTTTTTTAAAATTAGATATGTTAAAATCTGGTATGTTGTATAGGTAGGTACATATATCTTAAACTAGCTTCCGCCGGGCGGCGTCGCCCAATTGATATCTTTATAAATTTTATCTACGGTCTTTATTACTCAGTGATTAAGCATTCTACTGGCGAAAGGGTTAAAAAAAAAATCGGTCGCATAGTTTTTGAGTTTATTCATGACTTATTAAAATATATATTATGTTAAATATAAGTAATAGGACGTTTTTTTCTGTAAAAATATTCTGACAAATAAAGTGTCTGTTTTGCCATAAGTTTTGTAGCCGTAGATATACGATAATAGTGCCGCAAGCATTGGATTGTCATTGTCACTGTCACTAAGTCACGTCACTTGGTATTTTGTTTGATTGTCGAGGTTAAATCGCTGTAAAACACCACATTCCCAAAACATTACATTCTCTTGGGCCTAAACGGACCCTGGCACTTCGCCGGCCGCTACCGCGGCACCGCTCGCTACGCTCGCTCGGCTCGTGCGTTGTGTGGTCACAGTTCTAACCTAACCTAACCTAAATAACAAGTGACAGTGACAATGCAACGCTCACGGCACCCTAGCCGGGCCGAGGCAGTGACACTAGAGTGCCACAAGAAACTCGCGGCACTCTATACACTTCGTTGTTTTTATTCCTTTTTCAATATCAATCTGACTGAACTCAAATACAATATGCACTATGAAAGACAAGCAAAGTAAATTTTTGGCGGGTCAACAACAGTTCTAATTTCTAAACTACTAGAACAGCTTTATGTAATTTCACTGATGTAATCAGACAGATTGCAAAATAATATTTTGCGTTGCAAATTAATGGCCGGATTCAGAATGCCTTTAGGTTGAACTACTTCCAGATCTGCTGCTAGTATTTTAACTATTGTGATGTCGTGCACGCAGAGGGTCCGGAACGCATGCATGCGCTTCTGCTAAAGTTTTCTCAGTTAAAATAAGGGATTATAAGTGCGATGGGATAACTAAACATGGAATCACGACGCAATCTGCATTTGCTTTGTCTCACAAACAGGATTATTGCAGATAAATTACGTTCTCAGACTTGTAATTTGTAACGTGACAACTATGCAGATCACTAAAAGGTTTCTAGAAAATGATCCCTTATGTGGTACAATTGAGATCATAAGGTAATTTTTACTATTGGTTAAGTCTGTTTATTATGATGATTGATGGGGTTTTCAGAAGGTTTAAGGGCTTGTTAAAGGGGTGATAGACGTGCGAGCAAGTATGCGTACTTATGGCTCGTCGACCTTACTCGCCCGTGTATCATAACTAAGTATGCGCACTGTAAATCCGCCGAGTAAGTTCGTCGGCAATCCAACAGGTTTGACATTTTGCTCGTAGCCGCCTTGGTTCGTAGTTTCGTAGGGTACGTCTATTATCGCATCGCTGCGAGTCGCGAGCTGCCATTTGTGTAATGTACCTATGTTTAGTTAGGTTCAGAAAATTCGACAACATCGCGCTACAGTGTGAGAGAGTTCACGTGTGTCACCGACGCGACGGCGAGCCGAGTAAGTTGGCGAAATTAAAAACCGCGGACTTTTAAGTTCGCATTACTAACACCCACTTTACAAAACTTCCAATAATTATTCATTTGTTGAAATAATATAGCCTCGTTAGCATAGTGGTCGCATGCGCTAGTGCTGAACATGAGGTCCTGGGTGCGATTCCCAGGTCGGACAAAGTGTTATTGGGTTTTAACAGCAGGAATTTCCTAGTAGCAGCCCGGAGTCTGGATAAAAATACCAGCAGGTATTACCTTTTTTTTTTTTTTTTTAGGAGCAGTGGTGGCCCAGTGGTAACGGCCCCGACTTACGAGTTGTAGGTCGTCGGTTCGAACCCCAGCAGGCGCTTTACTTTGTGTAAATAATTTCATCACCACTGCTCTCAAAACGGTGAAGGAAAACATCGTGATGAAACCGGCATGTCTTAGAACCAAAAATTCGAAGACATTATGTGACATCTACCAATCCGCACTGGGCCCGCGTGGTAGATTACAGCCCACTCCCTCTCACAGAGAGGAGGCCTGTGTCCCAGCAGTGGGAACATTAATAGGCTGATGATGATCTACCTTTTATTTGTTTCTTTTTTGTACACTAGGTACACACACGCATGTAGGTATGGTACACACTCTTCCTATTGAATTAATTAATGTTTTGCAAATTACGCGTTAATTAATTTGCATTTGTCATCAAATTAACGACACAATATTAAACTTAGTAACTAAATTAAATTAATTTACCCGTTGTAGCATCGTAAAAATGCCGCTTGTGATGAATCGAGCAATCCTGAAATTGACATATTTTTATTTATTATGAAACTCAATCGAAATAAATAATTTAACAAAATTCGCGCTTTTACAAAGTTTCGTAAGTTATCAAAAGTATACCTACGTATACTATCTCGTTTCATATTATTTAGGTATTTTCTTGATATAGGTACTTAGTTATTAATAAACAGTAGGTATGTAAGAACTGTCTTTTTTCATAAAATCTTATAAAAAAATAAGCGAGTTCAAATAATTAGTACAAACCATAGTACAAAACTATCAACAATAAAGGAAACACTGTCGTTAAAAACAACAAATTCTTAATACTACACATTTTTTTAGTTTTCTTTACGTCAAAACACACATTTATTATTTATATTCTGTTTTGTTTTATGCCAGGTACACTGTTATTCCTTTTTAGGTGGACGTGCGTATTTTTTTAAATAACTTTTTCCCGCGCCTTTCTGCGTTCGTCCGCACGCGTTTGTGCACGGATGCGCGCGCGCGGTCTAGTATTATGGTATAACTGATCGTATAACTGATAATACAATCTCTTCTAAATCAACATTTGCGGAAGTCGCTGTAACATTTATTGGTTTTAGTTGACATTCAAACTGAAATCTAATGGGTAAAAATAAAGTTTGATTTATAATAAATAAATAGAAAGAGGCGGCGAGATGAACTGGATGCGTACCTACTGTGAGGGTGACGGCTCGTTTGAGGCGCGAGAAAAGAGCTCCTGGAAGGACTTAGCGGAGGCCTTTGCCCAGCAGTGGGACAGTACAGGGTATGTAAGAAAAACGTCACAAACATTGAAAACCAGATACGTGACCACTTGAGATTAAAAGGACGATATCTCTAAAGTTTTGTATGGGACCTGTTTATAAAACTTGTGTCGTTGAAATCGTTATGAAATAAGTACAACACATTAAAAATGGATAGCTACATTTTTTTACCGACTTCCAAAAAGGAAGAGGAAAAAAGATTCTGCTGTTCCCTACGTACCTACTTATAAACGAGATATGCGAACATAAATGTCGAGAACAGCAGATATTTTTTTTGCGATTTCTGCGTGGACCCATAGTGAAAGTTGTTCATAATGATGAGTACAATGACCCCTTAAGAGGTCATTAGTATAAATAAACAAATATTATAGTGGTATAATAATGATTTTTGTTAGAAGATTTATTCTATATTCCTACTTCGAGTAGGAACGATGGATTCCCAATTTCCACTTCGAGTAGGACGAATCTTCGTAGGATAATTTAGTTGTATGTAGTTAACTTTATTAATTAAAAGCCGTTTTAAGAATCATTTCGGTTTTTTTTCGGATCTTCCGGCTGTGCACAAGTAACACAAAACTGCATAAGAGCTTGGGAGCCAATCCGATTATTCCCTAAGGTGCTAAGACCCAAGCGCTAGAGCGTGCTCTGCAGGCCAAATGCAGCGACTCTAGCGCCATTTTGGGCACAATTTTATGCAGCTCACAGTTCCATTTCAACTGCACAACAGTGGCACAAAAGTTCCCTAATAGCTGCAACAAATGATTAACTCCATACTAATGCTCTTATGCCGCTACTTTTGAGAACGCGAGTGAACGAATGAATGTACTTTTTTAGATTTTAGTTCAGTATTTCGAATGAGTTTGTAAAATAAAATGTCAAGCGTTTTTATTCTATCAAACATCAGCGCCATCATTAAAATATTATTTGTAAAGTTTAAATTACATGCATTACTGTTTCATGATATATATCAGCGGCTAAGAACGCTTCCAGGTTTACTGTGTATATATACAATGTCGCCCATGCGCATGTGACCGCCCGTAATTTTCTGAATATTCATGAAAAAATATCGAAAATAAACTTCAAAAGGGTCTATCTATAACATTTTTCACTAGTTTTTTTAAAATAAATACACAATTTTGTACCGAAAAAATGACTTCGATTCCGTTTTTTTTTTCGTAGTCGATAATTTTTTGTAAAAATTTTAATTAACCTGTTAAAATAACTCATAAGCTTTTGGAAATAATAAACAAAATCCAAATCGACCTATAAACTTCGGAGATGTGTCACAAAACAGAAAGCAAATCTTTAAAAAATTAAAAATTGAATAACATGAAAAATGTTATAGATAGACCCCCCCTTTTGAAGTTTATTTTCGATATTTTTTCATGAATGTTCAGAAAATTACGGGCGGTCACATGCGCACGGGCGACATTGTATGACGTTCTTCGAGTAATTTTGAAGCGCTTTAAAATAACGTCATAATGTGAAAAAGTATATTGAAAGTGTGCTATCTGTAATATTTCATTTATATATGTGAAGAAATAGATATTTTCGCTGAAATGCATCCGGTAATCTCAAAATCTTGCAAGTAAAAAGAAAAAAAAATCTTTGAAAACATGGCGTCCATGCAGTGCAGCTTTAGCCTACAGGTCCCACCCTAAAACTTCCATAATGCGGGTTAAAGCGCTTATTTTAACTCTTCTAAAGCTCCAAGAGATTTTTATTTCCTTAGTGCAGTTGGAATCGTAAAAAGGGCTGCAATTTTGGCCTTTTTGCAGGCATAAGTACTAATGTGATGTATTTTACAGGCTTACGCTGTGCCTTATATTTCGTTAAGTTTGGAGATCCGTAACGTGTGATTGAAGAAATTAAATCCCTCATTCAAATAAGTAACATCCAACTCTTAATATCTGAAAATCCTACTTCCTGCTAATATGGATATAGATGTTTGTTACTCAATCACTCAAAAACAACTAAACGTGTTTTATTGACATTTGGTATGTAGGTACTGGAAAAAGACAGGATACTTTTTATCCCAGGAATACTTCCATGCGGGTGAAACCGAGTGACGTAGTTAGTCTAATATACCTACATTATTGCTTACAGCTTGATTCTTAGGAAATCACCCTTATTTATGAAACTTGATTTATCATTTGGGCTTGTCCCCGCAAAATTCCTAAAAATCATTGGCATTAAGTGTAAGAACTAGTGTTTTATTATAAAATAGTGTATATTTATGATCTAATTGATTGATAATTTTGATTTATAAAAAAATCTAAGTAATTTTGTCGAAAAGTGCTAATTTTCAACCTAGTTTGAATAAATGAATATGATTTTTTTATTTGAATAATAAATGATTTACCTGAAAAAAAGTGACTGAATGTTGTTTACCTTTTGATTTCATGAGCCTTATTATATGTACGAGTATACTACCACTCACATCAATAACGGAGTCATCACCATTATTAGTTGAACAAAATCTACCTGCAGAACCCTCACCCCTATTTAAGAAACTTAGGTTATCATTTAGGCTTCTATGAAATATGCTTACGCAGAGACGGCGATCAAACAGCGATTGACTCAGGCTTTTCAATGGTACAGATTTACTCTATTATACTACCTAGGGAAGCAATCCTCTCATTTCTAAAGTTCAAAGTATGCTGTAGTAATATTTGATGACTTTCTGGAACTGGAGTCTATATAAGAGTTCTTTTTACTTCTATTACCAGAACTTTAGGTAGAATAATAGTGGTTATTTTAACTATTATACTGCTGCTTTAATTAGGCTACAATTAACTCTTTTATGCAGCCGGTCAGTCTAGATCGTTGCTGCAAGGCGGCGAAAATTCCCAATACCCTAAATCTAGATCGCGGCCTTGAGGCCGCAGTCAGGCTCAACGGATTACAGCGTTATTTTTATATTAAATACGGTCTGAAATGGTCTGTGGTTGGTTTTATTCTATGGATTTGGTAATATACTTGTCAAATAAATCGACCAAAACGTCAAAATATGCAGAAACAATTCTAGAAAAAAGAAAAAGTTGAACATTTTGGCACGGCAAAATGGCGTTCGCGCATGCGTTCAGCGCGCTGCACTCCGCGTTCTATTTATTTGTTTTCTATTGTTTTTTAAGTGTAAATCGACGGGAAATGGTGTTATTTCAATAATTAAGTAGTGTCGTCATCGTATATAGATAAAATTTGCACAAAATAACATCGTAATTACCTATTACGGACCCATCAAAAAATGTAAACAAACTCGGTAGTGAAAAAATGTGTTGATGTGAAATTTTGAGTTTTGTGTGTGTTTTGTGCATGTAATCGCTGGTAAGTCATTTATTTTATATTATTTAATAGTTAGTCCATAATAAAAATGCCATTTTTCAGAAAAAAATAAGAGTTCAATATTTTTTATCAACTAAGTAATGTTACGTAATGATACGGATACCTATTATTGAACTTTTTTAATTATTGGTGTTTTTATTTATTGTGTTTATTCAAAAATAATGGTTTTGACCGATAGTATATGTATTCATAATGTATCCTGCGAAATTTCATGTGAATCGAACCAGTAGTTTTATTATAAATAATCAAAACGAATTTCTTATAAGAATCTGATAAGAATGTTTATTTATTCCAACTAGCGTTCGCTTACAAAGATTCTAAGTATTATAAAAAATCCTTTGTCTAATCAGGAACCAAAAACCATTAACGATAAGACTATTTACGTAACAAAACGCTCTCAGTTTTTGTTTATATTAGCGAGCTCTTATCTCTGACGCGCCGCGGGCGTGCCGCGCGGCTTGAGGGGTTGTTCCGAAATCGCGCCGCGCGGCCTGAGAGGCGGCATTTAACAGTTATAAAAGAATCCCGTATGCAGCTTTCAGTGACCAAATGCCCTTTTTAACTCTCTATTATAGACGTAAGTAATTAATGGGCTTTAAAATGAACTATTATATAGGCAAGGGTAGTATTTGGTTCCATTACTGCTACCCTTAGTTACTTTTGTAGCTACAGACGTTATCGGAAGCAAATATGCAACTTAAAACTGCTTCTTGAACTCTTAAGCCGCTATTATATAACTTGAAGCTATGAAATATGCTGCAATTTCCATCACTGTGTTAGTTAAACGAAATTGTCGACGACGACAATTTCACGATATTTTGACAATACTCCACCTTCATTCATTCATAGTGATGCAAACGATTAATCGTCTAGATTAAAATAATTATTTACAAATCGATTATAATTGTTATTTTTGAAGTTCAACTACATACTTTCTCCTCATCCATGTTAGAGTCCGGAGTTAACAGTCAAGATGTTATTTGTACATAGGTACATTACTTATTTCAAACATTTTTTATTCATTTAATTGGAAAACAAAAGTATTTTAAAGTATCGTTTTTTTATTTTTTTATTTGGTTCACCAACAATTGTTTACACTAACATCTTAAAAAGTTAAAAAAAAACATGGTCTTTGAGAACTGTGAACAGTGTAACAATTACTTAAAGGTAAACACCGCATGAGCTAAATTAAATTATGCTAATTGTAAGCCAAGGTAAATGTTTAGTTTACAGCCAACTTAAAACAAAGGCAAAAAAAAAATGAAGCCCAAGTATAACTAACTAATGAGTTAGTAATGCCATTTATTAGTGTGCTAACCAAAAACTTAAGATAAAAATAAAAATTATAAAAAAAAATCCCATTCAATACGAACAAATTAATACCTTACACCAGATAAACAACTTGGACTTGGAACTTGGAGTTGGTCGAGGAGTTTCACATTTAACAATCAGTGCGTTCCGAGTTAGAAAGCCCGCAGACTTACATTTAGTCGTTGGCCGACTAAATCGCAGAGTTTACCAATAGATAAAGCGATATATGCTAGCCCGCACATCTTGTCCAACTAAATCGTCCAATTAAATAATTGGACAGCGATCGTATCAGAATCGAGAACTATCGGCCAACTGCTCGTTAAGCGCAGGCCACACCGCCAGCTAACTCGCGGGCGAACATCGTTTCACCTCTTTACATTCTCATTTCATTCACTTCGGTTCACACCGCGAGCTATGTAAAGAGGTGAAACGATGTTCGCCCGCCTAGCCCGCCCGCCCGCTAGCTGGCGGTGTGGCCTGCGCTTTAGCACGCACGCTCGCGGACTATCCACTATCCAACTTTGTTGGTCAGTCGCAAGACGACCAGATGCGCGCGCGTTTGCCCTAGAAATTATATATGTATATATTCTCTCCCATATTTTCATTTTATTTTTTTAGAAATTGTATTGTTCAAGTCGCGTCGCGCTAGGCAGCACGACGAAAAAAATTTTCGAACTTATGAAGCAATGGATTACCAATCGGTGTCAAAACGATTCAGATTCTGTTTAAAGCTGTTTTCAGACCAACGCGATTTTACTACGAACAATACAAAACTTCACGGTATAACAATAACCGGTGTCGCGTCGCGCGACAATTCGCACTGGTCTGAAAACAGCTTAATCGTGTATTATGAGTTTATTTATTTATTTATATACTTTATTGTACACCAGAAAATACATAGCAACAAAAATAAATATAACACTACAAAACATACAATGGGCGGCCTTATCGCTTATCGCTAGTTTATGACGCAATTAGGGTACAAGTCTCAATTATTTTAGGGCTCCGTCGAATATTTCATTTTCCAAAAGGGGTCCGGTTATTTAATAGTAAACATTCAGTTTAGTGTATGTTATTATATGTAATACGACAGTGTTTTTTAGCCTGTGGTTAAAACCTCTACAAGGGGGTCGCGAGGTCTCAGGAAAAATATTTTTTTTTTTTAAATATATTTTTTTAAGTTTGGTTTTGTTGGTTTGGATAATTTCCAGCAGATTTTCTTTAAGTTGGGTTTCAAACTTGCCTCATCTATAGTTGCATTTAAAAACGTAACTACTCTATTGGGAAGTTCCTCGTAGCCATGACCCTCAAAAATCCATCAATTATACCAATTATACGACATAAAATTTACTTAAAATATTCTTAGGCGAGTGGGATACGTTGTCTCCACAAATCCATCGTATCGCTTTTCCGTGGAGGCGTTTGGCGATGTAATATTATGTCTGTTAATTATGTTATTAGACGATACATCATTAGGTATATATAAAAAAAAATGTTGCACGTATAATGTAAAAATTTAATACAAATATCAAAGGTACAGATTACAAACAGTGTATGATAGGCGGTCGCGAAAAATTGTTTCCTACGAAGGGGGTTGCGTTGAAAAGCACTGTATTATGATATAACATAACATTCTAATGTGAATATTTTTTGGGGTGTGTTGCGTATTTTGCGATTTGTTGGTAGTGTGCGTTAATTCCGGGACATGTTGTATAAATAAAATAATCCAGTTTTTTTTTAATTCCTTCCTTTATCAAGTCAGAACACATAATACTTTTTGAATCTACACCACTGAGCAGACTGTTGCACAGAAAATTATATTTAACCGGTCAAACCCGACTATATCCATATTGATAGAAAACTAACGGCCCCTTCATGCCCGACCGTATCCACCGGGAAACGCGCGTCACGGCGGCGTAGCCCGTTGGACACGGACCGTGCCGGATTATCCCTAAGGCAAACTAGGCACGTGCCTAGTTTGCTTTAGGGATAATCCGCCACGTACACGCCACGCCGTGCTTTTTATTGTTGTGTGCATTACCCTGCTAATGCCCTCATTGTAACAATTTATGGACTGTGTCTGTGTCTGTGCCGTTTGTGTATGTGAGTTTCAAAGTTTGCAAACGCACCCACAATACAGGAGAAATACCTAGAGTGGGCCAACGTTTTAAAAAAATGAAAAGGAAAAAAAAAACAAACAAAAAAGGAAAAGATAAATTATTATTAATTATTATTCTATAATTAACCACTAATATCGACAAATATGGCTTCCTTATTCGTGATTTTAGTCTTTGGATATACATAGCATACACACTACTTAAATTATTCTACTGCTAGTATAACTACACCGTCCTCTATCATAATCAAGCCTGCCACATACCTGCCACAACAATTTCCATACAGAGTGCATGCTTTGTTTTTGAGCCTCTATCTACTATGACCCCTATCAACCGATATTTAGATGTCATATCTCTACAGCAACGAACCAATGGCCAGAAGACTATGTGGAGTGTAGAATCCTGTGGATCCCGTATTTAAGTTATTTATATCAATATACTGGCTCACTACCATACCAAGCCCCACGTGCAGGTTTAATTTCAAACTTTATGCTACCATTCGTGGTAACTGACAGATGACATAAGTGATTGCAGGTCTAGTGCGTTTCATCGAATAGTATGCTGTCATGTTGGCTCCACGCTATGGCTGATGATGACGTATGAACTAATGTTTGAACTAGATTGTTTCAAAAACGTTAGAAGTATTTCAAGATCCTCGACAATATAGAATTTCTCCTACGCCTCCTCGCTTGAGTGCTTTTTGGTTTCATTCCTTCCGCACCCAGTCCAAAAAGAGGGGCGGAACTTGTTCGCAGATAGAAGTTTCCTTTGGCTCTGTGGATAGAAAATTAAATGTTATTGAAATATTCATTGGCGTATTAGTGGTGCAGTGCTTATACCAGTGCCCCCGATAACCTACTCCTTACACATAACATAAGAATGATTATAGGCAACGATCCCACTGCTAGGACATAGGCTTCTTGGCTGTGAGAGGGAGCGGCCCATAATCCACCACGCCACAATCTAGGCCTTAGGGCGAAATGTTATGTAAGAAGAACATTATATGTTTGAGATAAATATTTCAAAAATGTAGGTGTAAGCTTTCAGTTTTGGAAACATGGTGTAAGTGACAATGCCATGGAGGATTTTCTTTCACGTCGACTTCAAACTAGAAGTTTTTTAATCAACTAGAAAACAAACTAAGTACATGAGTATGAATATACGTAATAACTATTTATAAACTTCGGCCATCACCATTGCTCACTTTAAATTAAATAGTTACCTAGGTTTAGTAGAGGTCAGCTTTTGTTAACGGAAAAATTATTAAAGAAAGAAAGAAAGAAAGAAAGAAAATGCGTTTATTGGCATTACAATAAAACAAAACACCTTATAACTAAAAAATAACAAAAACAGAAAACAATTATTATAATGCCAAAAGGGCCTCAGCTCAGCATAATGTCAGAAGGCTGCACAAAGTGTGCCACCTGACGCTGATTTTCAGCTGCAACCCACGAGTGCCATACGCTTGAATCTGAAAGACAGGGAAGTGAGTGTCCGATCTAATGAATTACATAATAAATTAAATGTAGTCTTATGTAGTAAAAGATCATCAGACAAAATCAAATAAAATGTTGTGACAGACGTGTGTGTGTGGTGTGTCGTAAAAGGGAAACAAAAATAAATAAATAAATACCCACTATCTGTGTCATAAAAACTAAAACTATCAAGGCAAAATAGCATGACTGCATTGTTCTTGTAAGCTATGAAACGGAACGGATTTTGATGCGGATCCTAATAAAGAGAATACCTTCTAATTCATGACAATTTAAGAAATTGATAAAATGTATATAAATTCAAAATTAAACAAACAGTCGGCGGTGACGTTGTGACGTCGTAGAATGAGATATTTAAATGATTAATGGATAATTAAATAATGATTAATTAAAATAAAAAATAATACAATATAAAATAAAATACAAAAACAATAAAATACAATATTGGCATTATATTAATGGCAACATTCCGTTCAGTTTGCATTTCGACTCGCGCGCCGCCCCGGCTTCTATTACCTAATCTGTGCCGCTGTGCGCACAGCTGTCAGAAAAACTATTTGTATGACCACAGACTACAATTATATATGACGTATTGACAATGATTGACATCTGTGATCTGGTCATTAAGCATCTGGTTACGTAACATTCAACATTTAACATGGCACACTATTGAATCACTTGAATCTAATTGTGGTATTAACAAATACATTAAACACATTAAAATAATAGGTAAGCATTGGCGTTACTTCAAGTGCAACAAAAACTGTTCAAGAGCATAAAACGTATAATAAGTGGGGTTTTTTGTCTCAATAATGTAGACTAGGTACCCACCTACTTCTTGCTATATTAATTATGCTTGCAGTTATACGTTTATTTCTACTTGATGGATTCGACAAGACATTCTTTGCAATCTAATCTTTGTCTTTCTTATAATTTTATATTCGTATTGTGTGCGATTCAACTTTTTTGTTTCTTGGGACTCGAAACAATTTGAGCGACAGCTCCCAACATAAACCTACAATGGCATTTAGAAACCGTCTGAAGTTAGGTGCACGGTACCAGCAGGCATACATGCGTGGCTTTTAAGAGCTCTCTTATAAAGTTCTCAGTTATGCAATAGCTATACTAACCGTGTGCTAGTCAGGGGTCCCAAGTATATGGTTTGGTTGGGGTCCCCTCCATGGGCGATCCATTCATTGACGTTCGACGCACGCACTGCTTGGAAAGCCGTCGGTGACCCGAGGGCTTCCGCGAAGTATCGCCATGAGCGATCGTGGCTGCAAACCTCTGGAAATTAAAGAAATGGGAATAGATACCTCCAATGGTTATAAGAGTTGGGGAAGACCAAAGAAACAGTGGATGGACTGTGTGAAAGGTTATATGGCTATAGAAAGGGGGTGATTACCGGGATGATGATGGACGATGTCAATTTTGGGCTACAGGCCTTAAAACACGAATAAAAAAAAAAAAAATGTACTTAATAACATTCATTCATTCACTGGCAGACAACGCATTGCCTAAACCGCAGAAGCATGAAACTTTGCGCAAGAGTTATTTAATGAAAAATACCCTAAATAGAGGTTCGTCGCTTTAGGCGATGGGTAATCTCATCGGGGACACGGTATTATAATACTATTAGTAAGGAGTTTCCCGGGCCCTAATGCACAATAGTGGAAAGGCGGATGCCATAGGCATATAAGAATAATAAGAATAATAATTCTTTATGACCCAATGACCTAACCGAGTCCTACTCGAGATTTTGGTTATGTTTAAGAAAACCGACTCCGTGTTATCGATAATTTGAGACTAGCTTCTATCTCTTTCACAACTTGTGGCATGGCTTGTAGGATTTTTTAATGAAATGGTCTAAGGTTACCTACTACTACTTGTAAAGGTGGAAACGGTTTAAGCCTAGGACCATTGTTATGGCCAACCTCATACGACCGAGTTTGCCTGACCGGATAGATATCCAAGCCTCATAACATTTATTTATTTATTTAAAACACAATTAACAACAATTTAACAAATTCAGCTTTGCCTTTTATTCATGCATTCGATGACCTAACGTTTCATTAACTAAAAGTCTGCCTCGGTGGTCTTGTGGTCTGTAAGCCCAACTGCTGAGAAGGGTTCAAAGTTCGATCCCTGGGTCGGACTAAGTGTTTTTATGTTGTTCTCAGTGGCAGACCGGATTCAGGGTATCTGCCCGGTTAATGGCATTAAATTAGGCTCGCCCCTTATTGCATAGATTTTATATAAACTAGCGATATGTGGATGTGTCTGTTCCGTACCAGAAAAAACGGAACCCTTATAGGATCACTTCGTTATCCATGTCTGTCTGTCAAGACCCTTTTCCCCTGAAAAACGTGGAGGCATCAAGTTGAAATTAAATATCAAATAGGTACGTAGGTCTATGGTCCCTTGGAACTCTAAAAAAAATCAAGCTTCTAATTCAACGCAATAAAAAAATACAGCCATTTATGCGACATATTTTGATACTTGCAAATAAACCAAAAACTATGGTATGTTCCGTTGACCTAGAATTATGAAATTTTGCAAGAAGCAAGGTCTCGAAAATCATTAATTTGTAATACATTTTTTTTTTGCGTTTACGTCCTTACCTTTGCAGTCGAATAATTGACCATGACGTATATAGATTTAAGGAGGAACATGTTTTTCAACTACAATGTTAAGTTTGTTTTTGGGATAAATTTATCCCAACTACGGAACCCTTCATTGTGCGTGGTCCGA
Source organism: Conistra vaccinii (assembly GCA_948150665.1). Lineage (NCBI taxonomy): Eukaryota > Metazoa > Arthropoda > Insecta > Lepidoptera > Noctuidae > Conistra > Conistra vaccinii. Next base: position 20,698,447 of record OX411320.1, on the reverse strand, counting down.
CACGCGCTTGGTCGGTTTTTTACATTTTGTTTTTTACATTGTTCCTCATGTAAATTTTTGACATGAGGAACAGGGTGTAAAGTTCACTCATCTTCTATAGAAAAGGGAGGATCATCCGACAAGACGGGTATCGCGTCTGGCGGGAAATTGCCCAACAATTGATGTCGGATAGTCAAGTCATATATGTATATGTCGTTGGCGCGGTAAACTAATTGCGCGATGCAGAATTTGTGTGACGTCAGGATTTTGTGTGACGTCAGGTCTTTGATGCGTAAGAAGTTCGCATGTGGCGATGTAGAAGCCGCCACAAATCTTTAAACGAAATTAATAACAGGCAATCAGGCAAGCATTCTACCTTTCATAAATACAAACTAGGTATTCCATAAATTAACCTTGAATATATTCCGACACATCTTCAAGGGAATCTTTTATAAAAAATAACTACACGTCTCCAAAATCCAGTATTTCACGTTTCAATCTTACCTTCAGGGCTGGCTTCCTTAAAGTTCCCGACGGGACAACCGGCCTGGATCCCGGGTTCCCGTGTGTAGTTGGGCCAGATGTCCACAGTGCCAGTGGATGTGTTGGAGCCGTAGTTGCCAGGGTCGGTGTGGATGATGTCCACGAACTTGGCGCATGTGCGGTCGAGACCGCTTAGTAATGCGAATGCACCGTCGAAGAGGGCTCGAGCGGGATCTAGACCGGTAATTCTGAAATGAATATACATATAAGCTATCCTCTTGCAAATGCAAGTTAGCTAGCTAATGATTCAAAGAATGTTTAGGAACAGATGAAAGTTATTTTTGAGCGAGCGCAGGGATCGAAGCGTCTCTGCTTCAAGTCTAGCAAAATGTGCTTTCGTGTGTCAGTTTGTTGGTACCTACTCGTCTGCCGGTCGTATTTATAACCGATCCGATTTTTTCAGTCGTCGGGGATTTTTGATTGGAGGGGTCCTCCTCCTAAAAATGGGGCAAAAAGAGGGCTATCACCACCTCATGAGATTGATTTCGATGGTTCTTTTACTTTAAGTTGATTTCATAAATATTTGGTGAAGATCTGATGAGGATCTTCGGCGTGATGAACAAAATAGCTCCTCAAAATACAGTAGATAAATTGCAAAATACAGTAGATAAATTGCTCACTTTTAGATTTCTACCAGTGGAATCGGCCTTTTAACTAAGTACTAGGTAGGGATTGATGGATCACCTGGGACCACCTCATCTGACTGGGCTTCACATGCCGTCGAGAAATATCTCTCAGGCATGCCGGTTTCCTCACGATGTTTTCCTTCACCGTTTTTGAAGCAAGTGATAATTATACAATACGCACATGAATCCGAAAAGTCGCAGGTGCGTGGCTTGGATTCGAAGTCAAGACCTATGACTTGGCAGTCCAACCCAGCTAAGGATAGATCATGCTACATAAAAGCACTAAAATCACTTGGAAGCACAAGGAATAAGAAAATACACCAGTAGTAAACAGCTGAGAAATAATGTAGCATCAACTTGCTATACCCACCTTGCCACCACATAGCCGTGTTCCCTGGTCCTCTTGCCAGCGTATCCTAAAAGGTGGGCTCCTAGGGAATGGCCGACCAGGTGGATGTCTTCCATCCTCACTCCAGCTTTAGTCAAGTCCATCAGAGCATCGCCTAGTTCTCTGCCAATCTAGATTGAGAAAGATATAAGTTAAAACAATATGTGGTACCTACCTAGGTCAGTAGGTTCCTACGTGGCTTTTTGTGTGGTTGGTACCTTTTTAAACGTGATTTTAAGCAGATTAGTTTTTATTACTATAAATCCACTGTTTACGTAGAGCATAACCCTAGGGCATTTTCCAGTGTTTAAAATAAAACTTGATTCAAAAGTTTAGAAGTCGTGGCCATACTCATATATTTTAGTTTGACGACAATTTGTGCTGCAAGCGGTTGCTATATGTTCATGGGTGTCGCCAAGGGGGGGCAGGGGGGGCCATGACCCCCCCCTGCAGATTCAAAAACATATTTATAAAGCCAATTCTCAAACTCGCCTCATGTTCCGAGCCGCCATCGGGCTGTACGCCCAGTCATAATACCTACTAGGTTTCACTTCTACTAAAGTTCTGAATAGTTTTGGGAAAAAACGACCGATAGGTCCGTTTCCAATCCATACATTGAAAATGGAAATTATTATTTTTCATAGTTCCTATCGGGACTACCGAGTTAAAAATCAAATGTCCACCAGCGTCGATTTTGGCCCCATTGTGCGCCGTAGAGGTAATAGTTGCCCTACAAAGGTAAAGCTTCATGTGCTCTTGTCTCTTGACTGTACCTTCAAATCATACTTTTTCTATCCTCCATATATCAATTTGCCCCCCCCAAACCCCCCCCCCCCCCCCCCTGGGCGATAGGCTGGCGAACAAGGGCGTCGCGACGCCCTTGTATATGTTTTACATACAAATAAAGTAAACAAAGGTATATTGAATACCAAGAAGTATCTAGTAGTTTTTACAAATATCTTGAACGATATCCAACTTTGTAAGTTGCAGATCACAAATACAAATAGTCAATAGGCGAATACCATTACCTTCTTAGCATTAGGTACTGCTGACAGCGCGTATCCCAAGGTTATGCCAAGCAGGCCAGGAGCCGCCTCCTGCTCCCAGTCCAAGAGTATGACATTCTTCTTCCTCTGAGCTAAGTAAGCAGTCAGGACAGCCGTGGTTGCTGGTCCTGCAGTCTTGCCTCGGAAACCGAAGGTGTAAATACAGTAGGAAGGTCTGTGTTGATGCATGGGGCTAGGGCGAGAGGCTTCTTCAATGTTGTCACTAGGTAGTTGTTCAGGGATCTGGAAATGATCAGCTTTGTTAGAATATTAGATTCAATACTAGCTTAATATGCCCGCGAGTTCGTCCACGTGTTTTAACATACAGCATCAGTAATAGTAGATTGTTATACAAGGAGCTAAAATGACCCATTATAACGAGGTAGTTTTACTCCCGAGCTTTAGCGAGGGAGTAAACAGAAACCGAGGTATAATGGGTTTTTAGCGCCGTGTGTTACACTCTACTTTTCACTACGATTGCGAGAAAATAAAATAGTAAATAAAATAATAATTATTTATTAAAAATTATTTATTTTCCTTTCTCTTCCATCTGCAAATTAGGGTCTCCATTCTCACTAGATGATGACATTTTCACTGTTGTAAATTATATTAAGGTCACCAATGCAATTTATCAGAGCAGAGAATTGAGAGCAGTGGTGGCCCAGTGGTAACGGCCCCGACTTACGAGTTGTAGGTCGTGGGTTCGAACCCAAGCAGGCGCTTTACTTTGTGTAAATAATTTCATCACCACTGCTCTCAAAACGGTGAAGGAAAACATCGTGAGGAAACCGGCATGTCTTAGAACCAAAAAATTCGAAGACATGTGACATCTACCAACCCGCACTGGGCCCGCGTGGTAGATTACAGCCCACTCCCTCTCACAGAGAGGAGGCCTGTGTCCCAGCAGTGGGAACATTAATAGGCTGATGATGATGATGATGATGATGATGCAATTTATAATAATTGGAGAAAAATCATAAATATATTTAACTTACCTATCTTACCAATCTTACCAATCTTACCTATCTTACCTATCTTACCTATCTTACCTATCTTACCTATCTTACCTATCTTACCTATCTTACCTATCTTACCTATCTTACCTATCTTACCTATCTTACCTATCTTACCTATCTTACCTATCTTACCTATCTTACCTATCTTACCTATCTTACCTATCTTACCTATCTTACCTATCTTACCTATCTTACCTATCTTACCTATCTTACCTATCTTAACCTATCTTACCTATCTTACCTATCTTACCTATCTTACCTATCTTACCTATCTTACCTATCTTACCTATCTTACCTATCTTACCTATCTTACCTATCTTACCTATCTTACCTATCTTACCTATCTTACCTATCTTACCTATCTTACCTATCTTACCTATCTTACCTATCTTACCTATCTTACCTATCTTACCTATCTTACCTATCTTACCTATCTTACCTATCTTACCTATCTTACCTATCTTACCTATCTTACCTATCTTACCTATCTTACCTATCTTACCTATCTTACCTATCTTACCTATCTTACCTATCTTACCTATCTTACCTATCTTACCTATCTTACCTATCTCACCTATCTCGCCTATCCTACCTATCCTACATAATTATCCTACCTATCCTACCTATCCTACCAATCCTACCTAAGAACAAAGACTTTTTCGTCTTTGGGTGGTAGGCTCGTTGGAAACAGACAAAAATTAAAAAAAAATTACTTTAGCCCCTAGAGGATGAAATGCTATTTTATCTTCGCTCTGGTACGCTACAATGACGGATTTTTTGAGCAAGAGAAGTGAAAAAGATTTTGTTTCTGGGTGCATGCCACGATACCTACACGGGGTCGTGAAAGTTTAGAAGCAGGAACAGGGTGTAAAGTTCACTCATCCTCTTTTGAAATAGGAGGATCCTCCGACCAGACGAGTGTTGTGTCTGGCGCCTGGCGGGCAACTGCCCAAATTGCCCAATGATTGATGTTGGATAGTCTTATATAATTATGTTGTTTGCGCGGTAAACTCTAATAGCGCGATACAGGATTTGTGTGACGCCAGGATTTTGTGTGACGTCGTCTTTGATGCGTTGTTCGCATGTGGCGAAGTAGATGCCGCAACGAAAGTATTGAAAAGTTGTAATATTAAAAACTGATATTCGTAAAAAAACGTCAAAAATAGTTGGATCTTTGACCTTCAATATCTCTGTTATCAGGTTTTAGTACATAAAAAACTTTTTACAAAAAAAATTAAAACCGACTTCCAAAAAAAACCACTACAAAGTGAAAAATATAAACTTTAATTTCGGAAGTCGGTGTCGGTGTTTTTTAATTTTCGTTTTTTGCCACCGACTTCCGAAATTAAAGTTATTTTTCACTTTGTAGTGGTTTTTTTTGGAAGTTGGTTTTAATTTTTTTTGTAAAAAGGTTTTATTTTTCACTTTTTAGTTGTGGTACCTACCCCACACAATATCCAATACCACTAACTGCAATAAATAAGAGTGACAGGAAGTTATCATAATATCGTCCATATAAACTAAGTGGGAAAAATATGTATTATTGAAGCTAACTCAAAAACTATCTAAGCAAAGTCAATAAAATTTATATGGGACCACCTCGGGAGCTTACCCTTTCAAACAAAAAAATAATTTTCAAAATCGGTCCACAATTGGCGGAGATATCGGTGAACATACATAAAAAAAAAAAAACATACATAAAGTCGAACATAGAACCTCCTCCTTTTTGGAAGTCGGTTAAAAATGATCACAATGACGGCAAGAACAAGTGACTCGCGACTTCGTACACCCGTTATTTTATAATATTAATTCTCTCTCGCTCTTTTGAATATTAGTTTAATACAACCTGCTATCTAAATATGTAACATATATTTTCGTAAACTATTACGACTAATTTGTTTCATTTTGACAGTTTAACAACATTCATTTCGTTAGGCGGTTTACACACAGCACCGCGCTCCGTCGCGGAGGGCGGTGGTCGCAAAGGGATTAGCACCGCCCGACCGCGCGGTCGAGCGGTGTAAGTGTGTTAGGCGGTTTACGCACGGCACCGCGCACCGCCGCGGCAGGCGGTGAAGCGGATCTCATGTCGTATTGGCCTCTAATAAATCCGTTGATGCCTAACACACGTACACCGCCCGACCGCGCGGTCGAGCGGTGCTAATCTCCTTTACCGCCACCGCCCTCCGTGGCGGTGCGCGGTGCCGTGTGTAAACCGCCTTATTGCGTTGTTGAGCAGATGTTTTTTTCGAACTTATGAAGCAATGGATTAACAATCTGTTTCAAAACGATTCAGATTCTGATTGATCATGTATTTCGCAATTAGGGTACTGAACTATTGGAAAGGTGGAGTACGCGGAGAAAGGAAATGCAAACGCACTGCATAAAAAGGGCGATAGCTACAATGGATGGTTCTGTCGCAATCAGCGATTTCTACCAGACAATCCGGATCCTCGGTATATGATTCAATATTACTGACAATCAGTAGTAAAATACCGGCCAATTAGTGCGTGTCGGACCACGCAAAGTGACAGGTTCCGTAGTTGGGATAAATATTTAAGCATGCACAATTGCACAGTAGGTATTGATTTCATCGACCACAAAAATAAGTTCGAACCTATTTGATAGTTTAAAAAAATAAAATGTTTTACGATCTTAGACATTCTAAGTCAGAATTCAAATTGATGAAGAGGTATGTGTGATGCTAGGTACGTTATTATCAACTTCAATAAAGAGCTGTTTCTCTCTTCCTGCCACTTTGCAATCATAATGACGCATCTTTAAGCGGGTGCATCCTAAAAGTTGGCAACGTCGTAAATAGCTGTCAAATAGTTACCTTTTGATTAATTTGGAAATAATACTATACGGAAATAAGAAATGTGGCTATATAAATAACTAGGTAACTAGAATAATAATAATGAATTCCAATTGTACCAAACATTGAATTTGATGTTGTACTCGTTTTAGGTGTAAAAAAGGCATTTGGAAAGTTTCCAAATACTTTATTTACATTTAAAACTAACTATTCGGTGTTACGATATTAGGTAATTGTTGCATTTCATAATCAATATTCTACATAGTTCGCTAGTTAGCTACATTTTTTATTTCCGTATAGAAATATTATCAAATTAATCAAAACAGCGAAATATTTGATATCTATTTGCGACGTTGCCAACTTTCAGAATAAACCCTCTTAACCTTTAAATTCCCTCTAGCATACTGGGGTTGGTAAAGGAGAACATAGGGTGCTAGAGCGACCGAAGTGAGCTCGAAATTTTTAGTGTCCCGCTTCGAATACTTGTTAGGTTTTCTTTCTCTTTGACCGTTCATATCTTAAAGAAATACTTACGCAGGAAAGTTTGAGAATCAAGAGAATGTAGTTAGTTTTAGCACCCCACCTGAGGTAGGTTAGACTCTCTCAGAAAATGCTGAACTGGCTTTTGCAGAATGCTGAAGGAATTGATTCAATACAAAGTCAGAGTCGATAAAAATACAGTATTTAACCGTCTCTTCCTGCTTTTGTAGATTATAAAGTACGCCTATGCGAAATAAATTACAAAATAATTATCTGTATTAGAGTGCGGAGGTAGCATAGGGGGTCGGGGGGGGGGGGGTCGATCTCCAGATTGAGATTCTGGTTTCTCACATTTCGGGGGGCGTTGGAACCCCCAAACCCCTGCGTTGGTCTAGTGGTCGCTAGCGCTACTGAGCATGAGGTTCTGGGTTCGATTTCCGGTTCGGGCAAAGTGTTATTGGGTCTTTCCATCTAGAATTTCTTAGTAGCAACCCTGAGTCAGGATTTGTGCCCAGTTGATGGCAATAGGCTCGCCCGATTACATGGGACTTTAACTTAACTGGTGAAATGTGGGTGTACTATAGGTACACCTCTGTCTAACCCTTCGGGGAATAGGCGTGATGTTATGTTACGTAAATACACTTTCATTCGTGAAATGTTTTTATTTATAAATAGCAGCGGCAACAGTTCGGTGTTCAATTACTTCTGGGTGTCAAGGTTGAAGTCTAGACATAATATTTCATAACAGATCGAGTGTTGTAATTTATGTATGTATGGTATAAATAAGTAAAGCAATGCAGAACAGAGTGGCCATACTCTGTCCTGCATTGCTTTCATATCATTTGATTTTGAGTTAAGAGCCGAACAGGTTTCAGTGACCATTTGAGAAGAATCATCACAAATTCCTCGACCTGGATGAGATACGCACAGACCAGCGGCGGGCTTCCGCTTTGGTAGAATCACACTATGATAATATTATGAATCACACAAACTGTCACACACTGACAATTCATAATATTATCTGCGTTCAATTCATATTACGCAATTCATCTGTTTGACAGTTTTTTGTTATAATGAAATTACATTTCAACTGTAGAAATAACAAATCAAAAACTCATTTGATTAATAAAAACTGTAAAGAAAAATTATCCTGTAAAATTACGGTCTTTATTTTTTTTATGTGGTAATATTTACACCAAATATTATTCTGATAAGAATTCAATTGATTATGATTCAGCTAAAATATGTGTAGAGTCATAGAGTCATAGAGGAATTGCTGGGAATTCAGAAAATGAATTGCTTTTAAAGGAATTGCATAGTGTGGCCGTTTTAGACCCCTAGGGCAAGCCTGGCACCAAAGGGAGGAGGCCTATTGTATATGCAGCAGTGAGTGGAACAAGGCTGCAATGATGGAAATCATAAATTACGATATTATTATTTTGCTGGACAACCACTCACTTATAAAGTTCATTGACCTGACTATTATGTAGTAGGTCTTACCTTTATATCTACCTAAATGAAATAGTGCACACTGTACGGTTATCCAACAACCAGCACCCTAATTACGAAACGCAAACTCAATTTTAAATTGAAACCAATTGAAAAAGATTGTCAGTCCATTGCTTCATAAGTTCGACAAAAAGAATCTGCTTAATTTTTTTTGTCGAACTTATGAAGCAATGGACTGGCAATCTTTTTCAATTGGTTTCAATTTAAAATTGAGTTTGCGTTTCGTAATTAGGGTGCAGTTTCTATTAATCATTTTAGACTAACCTCAAAGCAAATTGCAAATGATAAAAAACAGTAGGTACATTGTTTTTGTCTAACATTTTTTGTATCTGTGCCGTGGTCTAAAGTTATTTATTCTAAGGTTATTATGTTAGGATTGATGTTAGGTATGTAAAGTTATTAGTTATCATTTACCTATATTATGGAATAATCGTGCCTAGTCACCTGCACTCGTGAGGACCTAATGGCAGCGTCAGCGAACGGTATTCGCGTTGCTTAGTTTTGGACCAAACAAATTTAAATAACTAAGAACATAAATTATATTTTCGTGTTATTTTTGCCATCGACACGCTAAGAAAAAGAAGGAATAATGTTAATTGCAAAACTACTAATCCTAACTTTTAAAATGAATTGATTGAAGCAACTTTTTAATTATTTTGTGAATGCTGCTAACATAATGTATGCCACGTACATTTAACACAGAAGACTTGAAAAATGGAGTGAAATGTGTTCTTTATGTGGTCGTTTATATGCATGCAGATTTGATATTGCATAAACGTTGGTATATTATGTAGGTATTTAACGGTGCTCTTACACGACCCACTAAATTGCGCAATTCTTGGCAATTTTTATACAATTTTGGAATTGCCGTAAATTGAGCAATTTACAGAAATTCCAATATTGTACAGAATTCAGAAATTGCTAAGGATTGCACAATTTTAACTAACCCACTACCTAACATTAATCTGCAATCTGCCTAGCCTTTTCCCAACTAAGTATGTTGGGGTCGGCCTCCAGTCTAACCGAATGCAGCTGAATACCAGTGTTTTACATGGAGCGACTGCCTATCTGACTTCAACAACTGACCCAGTTAGGTACTGGGTAACGATACTCCTTGGTAAGAGTGGTTGTCAGACTTTTGGGCTTTTGACGAATGACAGCCGGGATCAACGGCTAAACGTGCTCACCGTGTGCGTGACACAGAGGGGTCTTTTTTGGAACTCGGTTGTTTTTTTTTTAAATTAGATATGTTAAAATCTGGTATGTTGTATAGGTAGGTACATATATCTTAAACTAGCTTCCGCCGGGCGGCGTCGCCCAATTGATATCTTTATAAATTTTATCTACGGTCTTTATTACTCAGTGATTAAGCATTCTACTGGCGAAAGGGTTAAAAAAAAAATCGGTCGCATAGTTTTTGAGTTTATTCATGACTTATTAAAATATATATTATGTTAAATATAAGTAATAGGACGTTTTTTTTCTGTAAAAATATTCTGTTAAATAAAGTGTCCGTTTTGCCATAAGTTTTGTAGCCGTAGATATACGATAATAGTGCCGCAAGCATTGGATTGTCATTGTCACTGTCACTAAGTCACGTCACTTGGTATTTTGTTTGATTGTCGAGGTTAAATCGCTGTAAAACACCACATTCCCAAAACATTACATTCTCTTGTGCCTAAACGGACCCTGGCACTTCGCCGGCCGCTACCGCGGCACCGCTCGCTACGCTCGCTCGGCTCGTGCGTTGTGTGGTCACAGTTCTAACCTAACCTAACCTAAATAACAAGTGACAGTGACAATGCAACGCTCACGGCACCCTAGCCGGGCCGAGGCAGTGACACTAGAGTGCCACAAGAAACTCGCGGCACTCTATACACTTCGTTGTTTTTATTCCTTTTTCAATATCAATCTGACTGAACTCAAATACAATATGCACTATGAAAGACAAGCAAAGTAAATTTTTGGCGGGTCAACAACAGTTCTAATTTCTAAACTACTAGAACAGCTTTATGTAATTTCACTGATGTAATCAGACAGATTGCAAAATAATATTTTGCGTTGCAAATTAATGGCCGGATTCAGAATGCCTTTAGGTTGAACTACTTCCAGATCTGCTGCTAGTATTTTAACTATTGTGATGTCGTGCACGCAGAGGGTCCGGAACGCATGCATGCGCTTCTGCTAAAGTTTTCTCAGTTAAAATAAGGGATTATAAGTGCGATGGGATAACTAAACATGGAATCACGACGCAATCTGCATTTGCTTTGTCTCACAAACAGGATTATTGCAGATAAATTACGTTCTCAGACTTGTAATTTGTAACGTGACAACTATGCAGATCACTAAAAGGTTTCTAGAAAATGATCCCTTATGTGGTACAATTGAGATCATAAGGTAATTTTTACTATTGGTTAAGTCTGTTTATTATGATGATTGATGGGGTTTTCAGAAGGTTTAAGGGCTTGTTAAAGGGGTGATAGACGTGCGAGCAAGTATGCGTACTTATGGCTCGTCGACCTTACTCGCCCGTATATCATAACTAAGTATGCGCACTGTAAATCCGCCGAGTAAGTTCGTCGGAAATCCAACAGGTTTGACATTTTGCTCGTAGCCGCCTTGGTTCGTAGTTTCGTAGGGTACGTCTATTATCGCATCGCTGCGAGTCGCGAGCTGCCATTTGTGTAATGTACCTATGTTTAGTTAGCTTCAGAAAATTCGACAACATCGCGCTACAGTGTGAGAGAGTTCACGTGTGTCACCGACGCGACGGCGAGCCGAGTAAGTTGGCGAAATTAAAAACCGCGGACTTTTAAGTTCGCATTACTAACACCCACTTTACAAAACTTCCAATAATTATTCATTTGTTGAAATAATATAGCCTCGTTAGCATAGTGGTCGCATGCGCTAGTGCTGAACATGAGGTCCTGGGTGCGATTCCCAGGTCGGACAAAGTGTTATTGGGTTTTAACAGCAGGAATTTCCTAGTAGCAGCCCGGAGTCTGGATAAAAATACCAGCAGGTATCTACCTTTTTTTTTTTTTTTTTTTTTAGGAGCAGTGGTGGCCCAGTGGTAACGGCCCCGACTTACGAGTTGTAGGTCGTCGGTTCGAACCCCAGCAGGCGCTTTACTTTGTGTAAATAATTTCATCACCACTGCTCTCAAAACGGTGAAGGAAAACATCGTGATGAAACCGGCATGTCTTAGAACCAAAAATTCGAAGACATTATGTGACATCTACCAATCCGCACTGGGCCCGCGTGGTAGATTACAGCCCACTCCCTCTCACAGAGAGGAGGCCTGTGTCCCAGCAGTGGGAACATTAATAGGCTGATGATGATCTACCTTTTATTTGTTTCTTTTTTGTACACTAGGTACACACACGCATGTAGGTATGGTACACACTCTTCCTATTGAATTAATTAATGTTTTGCAAATTACGCGTTAATTAATTTGCATTTGTCATCAAATTAACGACACAATATTAAACTTAGTAACTAAATTAAATTAATTTACCCGTTGTAGCATCGTAAAAATGCCGCTTGTGATGAATCGAGCAATCCTGAAATTGACATATTTTTATTTATTATGAAACTCAATCGAAATAAATAATTTAACAAAATTCGCGCTTTTACAAAGTTTCGTAAGTTATCAAAAGTATACCTACGTATACTATCTCGTTTCATATTATTTAGGTATTTTCTTGATATAGGTACTTAGTTATATAATAAACAGTAGGTATCTACTACGTAGGAACTGTCTTTTTTCATAAAATCTTATAAAAAAATAAGCGAGTTCAAATAATTAGTACAAACCATAGTACAAAACTATCAACAATAAAGGAAACACTGTCGTTAAAAACAACAAATTCTTAATACTACACATTTTTTTAGTTTTCTTTACGTCAAAACACACATTTATTATTTATATTCTGTTTTGTTTTATGCCAGGTACACTGTTATTCCTTTTTAGGTGGACGTGCGTATTTTTTTAAATAACTTTTTCCCGCGTCTTTCTGCGTTCGTCCGCACGCGTTTGTGTACGGATGCGCGCGCGCGGTCTAGCATTATGGTATAACTGATCGTAGAACTGATAATACAATCTCTTCTAAATCAACATTTGCGGAAGTCGCTGTAACATTTATTGGTTTTAGTTGACATTCAAACTGAAATCTAATGGGTAAAAATAAAGTTTGATTTATAATAAATAAATAGAAAGAGGCGGCGAGATGAACTGGATGCGTACCTACTGTGAGGGTGACGGCTCGTTTGAGGCGCGAGAAAAGAGCTCCTGGAAGGACTTAGCGGAGGCCTTTGCCCAGCAGTGGGACAGTACAGGGTATGTAAGAAAAACGTCACAAACATTGAAAACCAGATACGTGACCACTTGAGATTAAAAGGACGATATCTCTAAAGTTTTGTATGGGACCTGTTTATAAAACTTGTGTCGTTGAAATCGTTATTAAGCACAAGTGCACAACACATTAAAAATGGATAGCTACATTTTTTTACCGACTTCCAAAAAGGAAGAGGAAAAAAGATTCTGCTGTTCCCTACGTACCTACTTATAAACGAGATATGCGAACATAAATGTCGAGAACAGCAGATTTTTTTTTTGCGATTTCTGCGTGGACCCATAGTGAAAGTTGTTCATAATGATGAGTACAATGACCCCTTAAGAGGTCATTAGTATAAATAAACAAATATTATAGTGGTATAATAATGATTTTTGTTAGAAGATTTATTCTATATTCCTACTTCGAGTAGGAACGATGGATTCCCAATTTCCACTTCGAGTAGGACGAATCTTCGTAGGATAATTTAGTTGTATGTAGTTAACTTTATTAATTAAAAGCCGTTTTAAGAATCATTTCGGTTTTTTTTCGGATCTTCCGGCTGTGCACAAGTAGCATAAGAGCTTGGGAGCCAATCCGATTATTCCCTAAGGTGCTAAGACCCAAGCGCTAGAGCGTGCTCTGCAGGCCAAATGCAGCGACTCTAGCGCCATTTTGGGCACAATTTTATGCAGCTCACAGTTCCATTTCAACTGCACAACAGTGGCACAAAAGTTCCTTAATAGCTGCAACAAATGATTAACTCCATACTAATGCTCTTATGCCGCTACTTTTGAGAACGCGAGTGAACGAATGAATGTACTTTTTTAGATTTTAGTTCAGTATTTCGAATGAGTTTGTAAAATAAAATGTCAAGCGTTTTTATTCTATCAAACATCAGCGCCATCATTAAAATATTATTTGTAAAGTTTAAATTACATGCATTACTGTTTCATGATATATATCAGCGGCTAAGAACGCTTCCAGGTTTACTGTGTATATATACAATGTCGCCCATGCGCATGTGACCGCCCGTAATTTTCTGAATATTCATGAAAAAATATCGAAAATAAACTTCAAAAGGGTCTATCTATAACATTTTTCACTAGTTTTTTTAAAATAAATACACAATTTTGTACCGAAAAAATGACTTCGATTCCGTTTTTTTTTTCGTAGTCGATAATTTTTTGTAAAAATTTTAATTAACCTGTTAAAATAACTCATAAGCTTTTGGAAATAATAAACAAAATCCAAATCGACCTATAAACTTCGGAGATGTGTCACAAAACAGAAAGCAAATCTTTAAAAAAATAAAAATTGAATAACATGAAAAATGTTATAGATAGACCCCCCCCTTTTGAAGTTTATTTTCGATATTTTTTCATGAATGTTCAGAAAATTACGGGCGGTCACATGCGCACGGGCGACATTGTATGACGTTCTTCGAGTAATTTTGAAGCGCTTTTAAAATAACGTCATAATGTGAAAAAGTATGTAATAAATTTCATATATTTTTCTAATTAAATAATGTTTTTTTTTATATATTCTGTATTGAAAGTGTGCTATCTGTAATATTTCATTTATATATGTGAAGAAATAGATATTTTCGCTGAAATGCATTCGGTAATCTCAAAATCTTGCAAGTAAAAAGAAAAAAAAATCTTTGAAAACATGGCGTCCATGCAGTGCAGCTTTAGCCCACAGGTCCCACCCTAAAACTTCCATAATGCGGGTTAAAGCGCTTATTTTAACTCTTCTAAAGCTCCAAGAGATTTTTATTTCCTTAGTGCAGTTGGAATCGTAAAAAGGGCTGCAATTTTGGCCTTTTTGCAGGCATAAGTACTAATGTGATGTATTTTACAGGCTTACGCTGTGCCTTATATTTCGTTAAGTTTGGAGATCCGTAACGTGTGATTGAAGAAATTAAATCCCTCATTCAAATAAGTAACATCCAACTCTTAATATCTGAAAATCCTACTTCCTGCTAATATGGATATAGATGTTTGTTACTCAATCACTCAAAAACAACTAAACGTGTTTTATTGACATTTGGTATGTAGGTACTGGAAAAAGACAGGATACTTTTTATCCCAGGAATACTTCCATGCGGGTGAAACCGAGTGACGTAGTTAGTCTAATATACCTACATTATTGCTTACAGCTTGATTCTTAGGAAATCACCCTTATTTATGAAACTTGATTTATCATTTGGGCTTGTCCCCGCAAAATTCCTAAAAATCATTGGCATTAAGTGTAAGAACTAGTGTTTTATTATAAAATAGTGTATATTTATGATCTAATTGATTGATAATTTTGATTTATAAAAAAATCTAAGTAATTTTGTCGAAAAGTGCTAATTTTCAACCTAGTTTGAATAAATGAATATGATTTTTTTATTTGAATAATAAATGATTTACCTGAAAAAAAGTGACTGAATGTTGTTTACCTTTTGATTTCATGAGCCTTATTATATGTACGAGTATACTACCACTCACATCAATAACGGAGTCATCACCATTATTAGTTGAACAAAATCTACCTGCAGAACCCTCACCCCTATTTAAGAAACTTAGGTTATCATTTAGGCTTCTATGAAATATGCTTACGCAGAGACGGCGATCAAACAGCGATTGACTCAGGCTTTTCAATGGTACAGATTTACTCTATTATACTACCTAGGGAAGCAATCCTCTCATTTCTAAAGTTCAAAGTATGCTGTAGTAATATTTGATGACTTTCTGGAACTGGAGTCTATATAAGAGTTCTTTTTACTTCTATTACCAGAACTTTAGGTAAAATAATAGTGGTTATTTTAACTCTTATACTGCTGCTTTAATTAGGCTACAATTAACTCTTTTATGCAGTTAAGCGGCGTTTAACAGTTATAAAAGAATCCCGTATGCAGCTTTCAGTGACCAAATGCCCTTTTTAACTCTCTATTATAGACATAAGTAATTAATGGGCTTTAAAATGAACTATTATATAGGCAAGGGTAGTATTTGGTTCCATTACTGCTACCCTTAGTTACTTTTGTAGCTACAGACGTTATCGGAAGCAAATATGCAACTTAAAACTGCTTCTTGAACTCTTAAGCCGCTATTATATAACTTGAAGCTATGAAATATGCTGCAATTTCCATCACTGTGTTAGTTAAACGAAATTGTCGACGACGACAATTTCACGATATTTTGACAATACTCCACCTTCATTAATTCATAGTGATGCAAACGATTAATCGTCTAGATTAAAATAATTATTTACAAATCGATTATAATTGTTATTTTTGAAGTTCAACTACATACTTTCTCCTCATCCATGTTAGAGTCCGGAGTTAACAGTCAAGATGTTATTTGTACTTAGGTACATTACTTATTTCAAACATTTTTTATTCATTTAATTGGAAAACAAAAGTATTTTAAAGTATTGTTTTTTTATTTTTTTATTTGGTTCACCAACAATTGTTTACACTAACATCATAAAAAGTTAAAAAAAAACATGGTCTTTGAGAACTGTGAACAGTGTAACAATTACTTAAAGGTAAACACCGCATGAGCTAAATTAAATTATGCTAATTGTAAGCCAAGGTAAATGTTTAGTTTACAGCCATCTTAAAACAAAGGCCAAAAAAAAATGAAGCCCAAGTATAACTAACTAATGAGTTAGTAATGCCATTTATTAGTGTGCTAACCAAAAACTTAAGATAAAAATAAAAATTATAAAAAAAAATCCCATTCAATACGAACAAATTAATACCTTACACCAGATAAACAACTTGGACTTGGAACTTGGAGTTGGTCGAGGAGTTTCACATTTAACAATCAGTGCGTTCCGAGTTAGAAAGCCCGCAGACTTACATTTAGTCGTTGGCCGACTAAATCGCAGAGTTTACCAATAGATAAAGCGATATATGCTAGCCCGCACATCTTGTCCAACTAAATCGTCCAATTAAATAATTGGACAGCGATCGTATCAGAATCGAGAACTATCGGCCAACTGCTCGTTAAGCGCAGGCCACACCGCCAGCTAACTCGCGGGCGAACATCGTTTCACCTCTTTACATATTATACTTCGGTTCACACCGCGAGCTATGTAAAGAGGTGAAACGATGTTCGCCCGCCTAGCCCGCCCGCCCGCTAGCTGGCGGTGTGGCCTGCGCTTTAGCACGCACGCTCGCGGACTATCCACTATCCAACTTTGTTGGTCAGTCGCAAGACGACCAGATGCGCGCGCGTTTGCCCTAGAAATTATATATGTACACTCGAGAGCAATGAATCCGGGTCACTTAAAGAATCCTAAAAATCTCGGAAACTAAAAATGCTAGGTTAATGCAATAAATTGTATTTAATAGACAATGTAATACTCCTTAAATGAAGGTATTAAAACTTCTTAGTTATTGTAAAGTTATATCATAAAAAAATCAAATTTGAAAAAGGGCCACTTTCGAAGATGGAACTACGAAATTACAGCATTTGGTTTTGCTTTTGTTTGTAATCTGTCATTTATGTGGGTACATAAACCATGTTGATAGTGCTCTATATTCATTATTCAAGCTGAAATTATGTCGCTTACGCCTGAAGAATGCACCAGAATACTTACAATGCTGGAAACCGGCCGGAGTCAGCGCGATACAGCCAGGACTGTCGGTGTGTCGCTGTCAACAGTACAAAGAGTTCTCCGACGTTACGAAGAAACTGGTTCTAACCTACGCAGACCAGGAACGGGCAGAACCAGGTGTACCACAGCACGAGAAGACCGATACTTGGTGAACACCATGCTTCGAAATCGCTTTCTCACAGGAACTGAACTCACAAATCAGTTTCGACGCCTCGGAGGAAGTAACCCAAGTGCATGGACAGTAAGACGTCGGCTTGCTGAATCTAACTTAAAACCCCTTAGACCTGCAAACGGCCCTAAACTGGAGCGTGGGCATCGTATTTCAAGACTAAGATATGCCCAGAGCCACGTAAATTGGAGTATTGAAGATTGGTCAAAAGTTATGTTCTCCGACGAATCAAAATGTATGCTCTACAAGCACGATGGAAGACACAGAGTGTATCGAAGACCAGGGGAAAGATTCAAGCAAGCATGCATCGAAGAAAAAGTAGCCTACGGTGGTGGGTCTGTACTTGTGTGGGCCGGAATTTCTTCTGAAAGTCGCACAGAGCTGGTGATCATAGAAAACGGCTCTTTAACTAGCGTAAGATATGTGGAAGAAATCCTCAATGATCACGTTGGTCCATTTATGGTCAATTTAGGTGAGGATGCTATATTTATGCATGACAATGCCCGACCTCATACAGGTAGGATTGTGAATGACTACCTTCCAGAGATGAACATTACTCGTATGGAGTTGCCAGCGCACAGCCCGGATATCAACCCGATCGAGCATGCTTGGGACGAGCTAGGCAGATGCGTAAAACAACGAAACCCTCCCCCAATCACGCTTCGTGAGCTCAAAATTGCTCTCACAGAGGAATGGGAGAATATTCCCCAAAATCGTATAAGGAACTTGGTGTACAGCATGCCAAACCGCGTAAACGCAGTAATGGAAGCACGAGGAGGCAATACGAAGTATTAAAATTCAAGAAAATCGTAATAAAGTTCAAAAATTTCATGTTTCCTATTTTTGTTTTAAGGAGAGATCAGCAGTTTTTTTCTTTATGTAATTTTGTGTTAATAAAATGTATGGTGACTCATATTTTTTAGGGTTCCGTACCCGAAGGGTGACAAACGGAACCCTATTCATAAGCCTCCGCTGTCCGTCTGTCTGTCAGCGAGCTCTATCTCATGAACCGTAATAGGTAGGCAGTTGAAAATTTCACAGATTGAGCATTTCTATTGCCGTAAGAGCAACAAATAATAAAATTAAAAAATAAAGGGGGGTCGCCATACAATAAAATTAAATTTTGAAAAAAAAAATATCTGACCCTGGCATGTGGGGTATCATTTTCTAGAGCTCATCGAGTAGAGAATAAATATAATTTTTATTTGTTTTTATCTTCAAAAATGATGAATTAGGGGGCCGTAGAAGTTGTCTGTTTTAGACCATTTTTATACGAGCTCTATCTCAACAACTAAACAAATTAGGAATTTGAAACTTGTGTGTATCATGTAACATATACTGTTTATAATCAACAAATACTAAAAACGCCTATTCATACCGTATTTTATATAATATGGGCGATTTTCTGCAACTTAAAGTAATAATTTTGTATTTCATGCTGATATTATGCGATATAAATTCCACAGATAACTATTTAATAGTCGGAGTAATGACATGGAATTAGTAAGTACCTACTATCATGGCAGCATATACTATTTCGATCATTTAAATTTCGATCATCCAAAAAGGTCTACAAAATAAACTTTCTTCACAAGATTTTAAAACCGGCCAGTATTTTTTGAGTTTAAGAACTTTATCGACTTTTTTCAAAGTATCCCTAGACGGTGTTGATGTGTGTACCTCGTGTTAAAACTACACTCCAATAGACAATATATTCAGTAACATTGAAATGAATGCTGGCACATACAGTGTACTATTCAGTTACCTAGCTTAAAACCGTTGTGGATACAATTTCTTATTGAGAAAAATTATTGGTGTACAAATATTCGGTCATGGCGGCCAATCTCAACGGAGACTGGCCTTCGGCGCGGGAGATATTATAGTGCACAAGTGTGTGCGCAGACACGAGTGCACTCTCGCTTCCCTCACTCTCATAGTCCGATGGGATGTGTAAAAATAATAAGTAAGAAATAATAGATTCTGTATGACTATCAAAAATAACGTAAATAAATACCTGTATTGACCCGTGCGTTTGCACTGGCGAAACATCACGACAAAACATGTTGAAATCTCTAGTTCCTGTCAAACATTGTATGAAAAATTGACAGAAAATAGAGATTCAGACATGTTTTGTTGTGAATGTTTCGCCAGTGCAAACGCACAGTTATAATTAAAATTTGGCGTACTACTTACATTCTATTTTGTACAATATAGTCTGATGTAGCAAGAGAAATCCTTTTATTTATAAGTAACTAGCTTTACCCGGCCTGGCTTCGCACGGTTAGCACTAAGTACTTATCTACGGCGCATCTACCTTTCCTAATTACCTATTTCTACCTAATTACCTACCCTACCTACCTACCCTACCTTTCTTACCAGGGTAGGTAGGTACCTAACCTACCCTACCTACCCTACATATCTACCTGCTTACCTACCATATATACCTATTTATACCTACCAATACTATGTTAGTAGCAAATAAATAACTTTGACTTTAGTTAATGCATGTTACTGGATAAAGTTAACTTAATATTTTTCTCTTAAAATAAATGAAATATACTCCTACACCTATATTTTAACACAACAACATTTTCTCATTAAAATTAGACAATTTCTTTACAAATCTTTGTTTTTTTATAGCACCTCTGTTGTTACCTTTACGAAAGTATTACAAAAATTCATAGTGTTAAATCTTGTACGACATGGTATGGAACCCTTCGTGTGCGAGTCCGACTCGCACTTGACAGATTTTTTTTTACTTTCATTTAAGGAGTATTACATTGTCTATTAAATACAATTTATTGCATTAACCTATCATTTTTAGTTTCCGAGATTTTTAACATTCTTTAAGTGACCCGGATTCATTGCTCTCGAGTGTATATATTCTCTCCCATATTTTCATTTTATTTTTTTAGAAATTGTATTGTTCGAGTCGCGTCGCGCTAGGCAGCACGACGAAAAAAATTTTCGAACTTATGAAGCAATGGATTACCAATCGGTGTCAAAACGATTCAGATTCTGTTTAAAGCTGTTTTCAGACCAACGCGATTTTACTACGAACAATACAAAACTTCACGGTATAACAATAACCGGTGTCGCGTCGCGCGACAATTCGCACTGGTCTGAAAACAGCTTAATCGTGTATTATGAGTTTATTTATTTATTTATATACTTTATTGTACACCAGAAAATACATAGCAACAAAAATAAATATAACACTACAAAACATACAATAGGCGGCCTTATCGCTTATCGCTAGTTTATGACGCAATTAGGGTACAAGTCTCAATTATTTTAGGGCTCCGTCGAATATTTCATATTCCAAAAGGGGTCCGGTTATTTAATAGTAAACATTCAGTTTAGTGTATGTTATTATATGTAATACGACAGTGTTTTTTAGCCTGTGGTTAAAACCTCTACAAGGGGGTCGGGAGGTCTCAGGAAAAAATAAAAAATGTTTTAAAATATATTTTTTTAAGTTTGGTTTTGTTGGTTTGGATAATTTCCAGCAGATTTTCTTTAAGTTGGGTTTCAAACTTGCCTCATCTATAGTTGCATTTAAAAACGTAACTACTCTATTGGGAAGTTCCTCGTAGCCATGACCCTCAAAAATCCATCAATTATACCAATTATACGACATAAAATTTACTTAAAATATTCTTAGGCGAGTGGGATACGTTGTCTCCACAAATCCATCGTATCGCTTTTCCGTGGAGGCGTTTGGCGATGTAATATTATGTCTGTTAATTATGTTATTAGACGATACATGGGGGGGGGTCTGGATTTATGCTTTCGCGGTTGCACAACGACATGCTTTGCTTTGCTTTGCTTGGTAGTATAGATGCAGGCCTACCTTGCCGCCTCCTTCAGAGGCAGTAGGGTGGCGGGGTCTTGAGGGTGAGCGCTACAGTCGTGTAGATCCTCAAGGCAAGTCTGGCGGATGCACCTTCCCGAGGTTGCCACCCCTTTATTGGTCTAATTCCATAAGAAATAGACGTAACAAAAACCACCAGGCGTCATCACATCCCCTCCCCATCTTCTCCCCTCCTCACCTCATCCCTTAATCCTCTCTCCTCCACCTTTCCAACTTCCCACTCCGAACCGTTACCCCTCTGTGACTGGGTGGTGGCGGGCTCGACTATCACTACAATCAGCTGATGGCGAGTAGGAGTAAGCAGTCACCTGCGCTAGGACCTGCGCAGTTGAGCGCCGTGAGCGGGGATGAAGGAGTCCTGGGGGGTTGAGCCGAACGGCTCTGGCTGTAATGTGTCCGTAAGGCAACACGCCCCCTTTGGTCTGGATTTCAAGCAAAACGGTGGCCCTACCCATTAGCCAGGGGTAGGGAAATGGTCATAGTGTCCCGTCAGAGGGCCACAGGCGAGGTGCGTGAGGTCCGCTGAGGTCGTCTTCGGACGGCTGAAGCGGTAGGTTAAGGTCATGCTGACGGTGTAAGTGAGGGTTGATCAGTTCGTTGGCCAACGCCAACCCGATCGAGCACCCGATGTCGCACTGTAAGCCAGCCTTGCGCCCCTATATCTCTCTGGTAGTCCTAACGATCGAACTTTTTTATAGTGAGACGTTCCCAGTTGCGGGCTCCATGGAGGGTGGGAGCCAGAGAGACGAATTCGAACGACTTTTTTAACATGGATAATTTAAGGCCAGTTAAAGACAGCTACACCGGAGTGGAGGCGAGAGCCAATGATACTCTGAAGGGAGGTGCTTGCACTTCCCTTGCCCCTGGTGGCCTGGCGGCTAACGCCCCGGGTACCAGCGCGGGCGCTGGTCCGGCTGTGGCGAGAACCACAGCTAAGACCAAACCCAAAAAGTCCCAAAATAAACAAAGGGCGTCGGCGCTGATTGGGACCAGTACCGGCCCTTCCAAAACGCAGGTGAAGACGACGGCGACGATTAATGCCACTGCCGGTCCGACCCTGTCTAAACAGATCCCGGCGCTGGGTAACCCTGGCACCGGGCTTCCTGATAAACACCCTTCCACTCCTGTGGCTCCTCTAGCCGCCTCCCATCAGACGGCCGTC
The DNA here is from genome assembly GCA_948150665.1 of Conistra vaccinii. Taxonomy (NCBI): domain Eukaryota; kingdom Metazoa; phylum Arthropoda; class Insecta; order Lepidoptera; family Noctuidae; genus Conistra; species Conistra vaccinii. Next base: position 20,675,892 of record OX411320.1, on the reverse strand, counting down.
ACCGGTCAGACGGAGACGGCCAGCTGCACTGAGGATGTGTTCTCGCACGCCTGGCAAGTGGTGCAGAAAAGCAAGGGCATGGGTAAACGCACTCAAAAAGCCCGATGCCCTTGCACCGACCCTTCAGGTCCACCGGCAGCATCCTCACAAAAACGCAAGGGCAAGGGTAAACAAACTCAATTAGCCCGTTGCCCTTGCACAGACCCTTCAGGTACACAAGCTGCCTCAGTTCAGGGCAAAAAGAGGGGTGGAGTGACGAGGAAGGAGCGACGCCAGGAGCGACGCCAGGCTCGTATAATGGCAGGTAAGTGCTCTGGTAAGAAACAGATCACTGCCCGTTCGGACAAACCGACCAGCGGTAAGCTGTGCTTCTCCGCCGGAAAGGGGTCGCAGGCAGAGGCCGGCACTAGCCGACCAATGCCCAGTCAACCTCCAACCGGTGCTCCTGAGAGGCAGGCTGCAGAGACCAGCACGCAGCGACCCGTTTGGAAGGATCAGGCTACGGCCAAGCGAGCTCTCAACGAGACTTTGACACCTCGTGGAGAGCATAAGCGGCCGCGACTTGATCAATCCAAACGAGTCGAGAATCGAAGCTACGCCCAAGCTGCCAGCGCTACTCTCGACGTCGTGATCACCTGCGACCGTACGGGAATCCTCAGCAAGGGCGTATCGGATCAGGTACTCGCTGCTATCCAGAAGCAGATCATACTCGAGGCCTGCTCCCCCAAGCAAGACACTCCAGGGCCGACCTTCAACGCCAAGCCGCTGTTCGCCGGGGGTGTCCTGAAACTGTGGTGCGGTAACGACCACACTTTAGCCTGGCTGAAGAAAACTGTCTCCGACTTGGTTCTTCCAACTAACATCCCGTTAGTCGTCAAGAGCCAGTCGGAGATCACGAAACGAGCACGATGTGGTGTCGTGATCCCAAATGAACAGGGGGTCTTCGGAGAGGCTACCAACATTGGCCGCGTTCTCTCCTATCAGAACCCGTGGGTCGACATAAAGAGGTGGGTTCTTCTGCATGCCGACCAACAAGCAGCGGCATGGTTCGTGGTGGTCGGTGTTCCCGTAGACCAAATCCCGACCCTGATGGAGGCCGGACGCCGTCTCTCACTGGGACTTGGGACGGTGTACGTAAAGTTCCAGGGTCGGAACGGCAGGTTCACCGACGTCCCCGATGGATGGGACCCCGACACGGGATCCATCTGCGAGGCGCTGCCGCTAACACCAGCGGGGGAGTCCACTCCCCCTTCACACAACCCGGAGGCATCCGCGGCGGAACCTGCTCTGGTAGAGCCCGCTGCCCCTGCTGCCGCCACCGTGGGCGCCGTCCCTTCATCGGGCGAGGAGCTGGACGACATGCTCCTTTCCCCGGTTTCGGGCCAGGGAGGGGACGGCTTCGACGAGGGCGACCTGTTTGCCGGGCTCAGACTTGGGGGGGACGAGGAGGGTTCGACCAGCGATGGCGTCCCTTTCGTCGAACTGTAGTGTCCTCCAGGCAAACCTCCACCACAGTCAGACCGCGACGGCTCAGCTTCGCAAGTGGCTGGAGGTTCAACACACGGCCATTGCCCTGATCCAGGAGCCGTGGATTAGGGCGGGTCGCATACAAGGGCTCTCCAATCTTGGCGGTAAGCTACTGGTCACTACTGATCACGATCATCCCAGATCGTGCATCTATGTCACAGGTAACCTTAAAACACAGCTCTTAACTGACTTCTGTTGCAGAGATGTCTCTGCAGTAAAGCTGCTTATACAGCGTGACAACGCCAGGGAGATTGTGATCGTTTTCGCCTCGGCCTACATGCCCGAGGCGGAGACTCCGCCCCCCCACGACCTCGCCCGTCTCGTGAGCCATTGCGAGAGGTGTGGGTTCGAGGTCGTAATCGGGGCCGACGCAAATGCTCACCACCAACTGTGGGGTATGGACACGCAAAACGAGAGGGGTAAGGCCTTGGTTGACTACCTATTCTCAACTAACCTATCCCTACTAAACACTGGCTCTGAACCAACGTTCGTAACTAGGCGAAGCCGCACAATCATTGATCTCTCTCTGGCAACGGAGGGCGCGGCGGAGATCATCACCGGGTGGCAGGTTTCTAAGGAGGCCTCCTGCTCTGATCACAGGTGGATCCGCTTCGACATACAGGTCTGTGTGCTACCAACACCTCCACGGCGTAACCCGCGTAACACGGATCGAGCCACCTATACCCGCAACCTTGATTGTAAGCTTGCGACTCTAAACAACCCGTCGACCTATGCGGACACGACACAGATTGAAGTACAAGTAAGCCACCTTACAGAGTCAATCATAGACAGCTATCAGGCTGCATGCCCAGAGACCACGCCGCGCAACACACCAGGTAAACAACCCTGGTGGGGCGCCGATCTGGAGCGCAAACGCAGCAAGGTAAGAACTGCTCTGAATAGAGCCATGAACACATGTGCGGATGAGGACTGGGACAACTACTACGCGGCCAAATCCAGCTACAAAAAATGCATCAGATTCAGGAGCACCTCGGGATGGCGTAAATTCTGTGGTAGCATTGAATCTTGTCAGCAAGCAAACAGGGTAAGGAAAGTACTGGCGCAACAGAATACATCTGGGCCCGTCACGCTCCGAAAACCGGATAACACACTCACTTCGTCGCCTGAAGAAGCAAGACGCGTCCTAATCGAAACTCACTTCCCTGGATGCGTCTTCGCGCAGGTAATTGACTGGCAAGATGAAACCCAAACACCGTCAGACAATGATTGGAGGTATGCACACAGGGTGATCACGTTGGAGAAACTCCAATGGGCCATCCGGAGCTTTCATCCTTTTAAGGCAGCTGGTCCTGATGGAGTATTCCCCGCTTTACTACAGTGGGGGGGTGCTCTGGTCGCAATAAGATTGGTACCTTTAATGAGAGCGTGCCTGGCCTTCAGATACGTTCCAAAAGGATGGAGGGAAGTGAAAGTGATATTCATCCCCAAGCCAGGTAAGGGTGACTATACAAACGCCAAATCCCACCGACCAATCAGCCTGACCTCCTTTCTCCTAAAAACTATGGAAAGGTTATGTGATAGGGAGCTGAGGGACGGCGCGTTAAAAACTATACCGTTACATGGTAATCAACACGCTTACAGCTCAGGTAAGTCGACCGAATCCGCTCTCCACCAGGTGGTCAGCCAGATAGAGGACGCGATTCATCAAAAAGGCACCTGCCTGGGCACTTTCATAGACATCGAGGGAGCCTTCGACAAAACCAACTTCTCCAGTATCAGCAGCGCCCTCTCCAGACATGGAGTAGAACAGGTACTAACGGACTGGATTACAAACATGTTAAGCAAACGAGTGGTTCGCCTTGAGGATGAGCGGCAGTTGGCTATGATAGCCAGAGGCTGCCCCCAGGGAGGGGTTCTGTCCCCCCTTCTATGGAATCTGGTAATCAATGACCTCATTACTAAACTCAACGCTAACCGCTACTACACAATAGGGTATGCAGATGACCTCGTAATCCTTGTATCGGGGAAGGTGACGGGAACGATCTGTAACCTCACTCAGCAAGCACTACGCATCGTAGAAAGTTGGTGCAGGGAATTTGAACTATCAGTGAACCCCACTAAAACTGAACTAGTCATGTTTACCCAAAAACGGGCATTAGGCCCTTTTCGCCTACCCAAACTGTTTGATACAGAACTTCAGTTGGCCAACGAGGTCAAGTACCTCGGGGTCATTCTTGACAGTAAGTTAAACTGGAGTAGTCAAGTGGACAACAAGCTAAACAGGGCCTGCATCACCTTCTGGCAGTGCAGGAAAATGATAGGTAAGAAGTGGGGCCTATCCCCCAAAATCATAATGTGGCTGTACACAGCAGTGATCCGCCCCATGATCGCTTACGGGGCCGTGGTCTGGTGGCCCCGCACTGAGCTGGTTACAACTACCAACAAACTACAGCGCATGCAAAGGCTAGCCTGTGTGGCGACCACGGGCTGCATGAGGACTACTCCGACCGCAGCAATCGAAGCCATGCTGGGTCTGCCCCCGCTTCACCTGTTTATACAACAGGAAGCGACAATGGCGGCGGTGCGCCTTAATACAATTAACCTCTGGGGTAAGAGGAAAACACAACACACCGCGTTGCTTGAGGGGTTCAATAATGAGTTCCCTATTACGAAAGCCATTAATGACCGGATACCCAAACAATTTATCTTCGATAAAAAATACAAGATCCAACTTCACGAGGATAGCCGGTGCGAGGGTTTGCGCCCCGCAGAGCTGCGGATCTTCACCGACGGATCCAAAACAGGTAGTGGCACAGGTGCTGGAATCTTCTCGGAGGACTTCAACATACACATAGCCACGCCATTGGGAGTCCACAACACAGTGTTCCAGGCCGAATGCATGGGTATATCTCTTGCCGCTTCAGCCATCATGGCCAGGGAAGTTAAGGACCACTCAATACGCATACTCTCGGACAGCATGGCTGTTCTGCAAGCGCTAAACAGTTACACTGTTGACTCCGGGTTGATATACGAGTGCCACCAGCGTCTTAACCAGGTGGGTAGCCTCAATAATATAACCATTCAATGGATCAAGGGACACAGCGGCTCGCGGGGCAATGACGCAGCTGACGAACTTGCCAGAAGGGGGTCGAGCATGGCACCAGTGGGGCCTGAACCCATCGCGTCACTCCCCTTCGGGTACCTACGCACTTTGGTAAGGAAACGAACCAGGGACCAACATCATAAACTATGGTCGGATCACGGTGAGTGTAGGCAAGCCAAGGAGGCACTCCCTACAATAGATGGCCGCCTCACGAAAAAGGTTCTCCGGCTATCGAAACAACAGCTGCGCACAGTCACAGCAGCTGTAACTGGCCATGGGTCATTTAATAAACACCTCTATGTCATAGGAGTCACAGACAGTCCGCTGTGCAGAGCCTGCATGGAGGACGACGAGACAGCAGCTCATGTGCTGTTAAACTGCCCGGTGGTCGCCGATTACAGGGCAAAGTGCTTCGGTAACCCAGGTACCCTGCATGAGATTGTCAGTGACACCAAGGCGTTGCTGGCCTTCTTTGAGGAGCTGGGGTGGATCGAATGACCTATTTTCCCACCCGTACGCAAAATACGCGCTTTGACGTGGAGTTGCGGATACCAGCCCGTTTTACCTATTACCTATTACCTAGACGATACATCATTAGGTATATATAAAAAAAAATGTTGCACGTATAATGTAAAAATTTAATACAAATATCAAAGGTACAGATTACAAACAGTGTATGATAGGCGGTCGCGAAAAATTGTTTCCTACGAAGGGGGTTGCGTCTTGAAAAAGGTTGAAAAGCACTGTATTATGATATAACATAACATTCTAATGTGAATATTTTTTGGGGTGTGTTGCGTATTTTGCGATTTGTTGGTAGTGTGCGTTAATTCCGGGACATGTTGTATAAATAAAATAATCCAGTTTTTTTTAATTCCTTCCTTTATCAAGTCAGAACACATAATACTTTTTGAATCTACACCACTGAGCAGACTGTTGCACAGAAAATTATATTTAACCGGTCAAACCCGACTATATCCATATTGATAGAAAACTAACGGCCCGTTCATGCCCGACCGTATCCACCGGGAAACGCGCGTCACGGCGGCGTAGCCCGTTGGACACGGACCGTGGCGGATTATCCCTAAGGCAAACTAGGCACGTGCCTAGTTTGCTTTAGGGATAATCCGCCACGTACACGCCACGCCGTGCTTTTTATTGTTGTGTGCATTACCCTGCTAATGCCCTCATTGTAACAATTTATGGACTGTGTCTGTGTCTGTGCCGTTTGTGTATACAGTGAGTTTCAAAGTTTGCAAACGCACCCACAATACAGGAGAAATACCTAGAGTGGGCCCACGTTTTAAAAAAATGAAAAGGAAAAAAAAAACAAACAAAAAAGGAAATGATAAATTATTATTAATTATTATTCTATAATTAACCACTAATATCGACAAATATGGCTTCCTTATTCGTGATTTTAGTCTTTGGATATACATAGCATACACACTACTTAAATTATTCTACTGCTAGTATAACTACACCGTCCTCTATCATAATCAAGCCTGCCACATGCCTGCCACAACAATTTCCATACAGAGTGCATGCTTTGTTTTTGAGCCTCTATCTACTATGACCCCTATCAACCGATATTTAGATGTCATATCTATACAGCAACGAACCAATGGCCAGAAGACTATGTGGAGTGTAGAATCCTGTGGATCCCGTATTTAAGTTGTTTATATCAATATACTGGCTCACTACCATACCAAGCCTCACGTGCAGGTTTAATTTCAAACTTTATGCTACCATTCGTGGTAACTGACAGATGACATAAGTGATTGCAGGTCTAGTGCGTTTCATCGAATAGTATGCTGTCATGTTGGCTCCACGCTATGGCTGATGATGACGTATGAACTAATGTTTGAACTAGATTGTTTCAAAAACGTTAGAAGTATTTCAAGATCCTCGACAGTATAGAATTTCTCCTACGCCTCCTCGCTTGAGTGCATTTTGGTTTCATTCCTTCCGCACCCAGTCCAAAAAGAGGGGCGGAACTTGTTCGCAGATAGAAGTTTCCTTTGGCTCTGTGGATAGAAAATTAAATGTTATTGAAATATTCATTGGCGTATTAGTGGTGCAGTGCTTATACCAGTGCCCCCGATAACCTACTCCTTACACATAACATAAGAATGATTATAGGCAACGATCCCACTGCTAGGACATAGGCTTCTTGGCTGTGAGAGGGAGCGGCCCATAATCCACCACGCCACAATCTAGACCTTAGGGCGAAATGTTATGTAAGAAAAATAGATGTTTGGGATAAATATGGCAGAGCAGTGGTGGCCGTGGTCGTGGGTTCGAACCCAGACAGGCGCTTTACTTTGTGTTAATAATTTCATTATCACTGCTCTTAAAATTTCATCACCACTGCTCTTAAAACGATGAAGGGAAACATCGTGAGGAAACCCGGCATGTCTTAGAACCAAAAATTCGAAGACATGTCACATCTACCAACCCGCACTGGGCCCGCGTGGTAGATTACGGCCCACTCCCTCTCGCAGAGAGGAGGCCTGTGTCCCAGCAGGGGGAACATTTATAGGCTGATGATGATGATGCTGATGGGATAAATATTTCAATAATATTATACTTTTCTCAACTCCTATTGAATTAATGAAAATGTTTTATTGACATAAAAAACTGGCCAAGTGCGTGTCGGAACACGCACAATGTAGGGTTCCGTAGATGGGATGAATTTATCCCAAGAACAAACTTAACATAGTATTTGGAAAACATGTTCTCCATACGGAATGTACGGGAGAACAGGTTTTTGCAACTACAAATTTATGTAAGTTGGTCGATTATCTTGTAGAGCCTACTTAGCTGTGATAGTTTTCCTTTTAATTTCGTTATATAAACTACTACCGTGAATTTTTTCACATATCCAAAACCAACTATTTAGCTGGCAGGGCCCCGGACACTTGACTCTAACATCAATTTGCACTTTAAAGCTTAATATTTCGCAAACGGATCCCTGCATCCAAAAATGGATTTCGCGTCTTATAATTTTGTGCGAATCAACTTTATTGTTTCTTGTTATTCGAAACCTACTACATTGGCATTTAGAAACCGTCTAAAGTTAGGCTACACGGTACCAGCAGGCATACATGCGCGGATAATTTTAAGAGCTACTTACCGTGTGCTAGTCAAGGGTCCCAAGTATATGGTTTGGTTGGGGTCCCCACCATGGGCGATCCATTCATTGACGTTCGACGCACTCGCTGCTTGGAAAGCCGTCGGTGACCCGAGGGCTTCCGCGAAGTATCGCCACGAGCGATCGTGGCTGCATAGGTCTGGAAAACGAAGAAATCGGATTAGGTATCTTCAAAGACTTCAAGTTTAGGCAGGAACTACCTTAACCAGAATATCTAATGAGATTGCGGCTACTCTCCCGACTTTACCAGTACAGTACCCTAAGTACAGACGCCAGCACATCGACCTACTCCAATCTGTCGAATTTTCCCAATCAACATTGAACCTTACTTTTTAGCAATAAAGTTGAAAATCTGTTGTCTGTACGTAATACACGATCAATCAGAATTTGAATTGTTTTGAAACATATTGCTAATCCAATGCTTCATAAGTTCGAAAAAATATCTGCTCAACTCAACAACGTAAGTAGCGCAATGAATATTATTGAACTGTCAAAATGAAACAGATTAGTCGGAATCGTTTACAAAAATGTGTTGCGTAATTAGATAGCAGTTCTTTCTTATGCAAAATTGTGGAGCTCCACAGGCCATTAATTACAATTGCTTTTGTCCATAAATCTTTTTTATCTTTTTTCAATACCTATTTAGGTAATTTATAGGTTGGCGTTATCCGTCTAACCTGAATTCCTACTAAATGCATTCATAATCTGATATTTGAATAATATGCTCATGAAGATAACCTGCAGCTATTGAAATTCATTTTTTTAACATGCTTCGATTGGGCACTAATTAGAATGGTATTAGGTCAATGGGTTAATTGCATTGAATATCTATGACCCTCAAGTACTAGAATTATCTCGATCACGAACGTTGCCAATTCGGGGATATATAGGGGCGTGAAACTTATTCCATTTTTCGGGTTCCGCAAGTCCGAATGAAAAAACGAGACCCTTATAGGATCACTGCATGGTGTGTCTGCCTGGCTGGCTGTATGTCTGTCTATCCGTCTGTCACAGCCAATCCCGAATGTACTGGACCAATTTAGTTGAAATTCATTCAATTCAACATATGAATTTCTGTGACCCAAACACGGACGCGTAACGTAAATAAAGGAATTTTGAATATGGGGTCACTTTTCTGGGGCAAATTGGAAAAAAATTGCAAACCGTACCGTGTAACAAATTTTAATATGAAATGAAAGGGCTTGTGATACTCACAACTTTTTTTAAAATTATTCTGTAATAAATACTTTTAAGATATTTAAGAAAATATATGAAAATTTACCATCTCTCCCGCTCTTACCTCCGAAACTGCTTTGAAAAAAAAAACTGAGTTTGGTTCTTTACTTACCTATAGATTACAGGAAAACCTTTAAGAAGTCAATGGTCTTAAAATAACATGGTAATATCTCTCTCAACATTTCAACTGCAAATGTAAGTTTGTACGCACAATGCGTACAAACTTACATTTGCAGTTGAAATGTTGGAGAAAATGTTTTTCAACTATGTATTATACAAGGTAAAGTTTGTTCTTGGGATAAAAAACCTAACCTTTAGTTATGAAAAACGTCATTACTATACTGGGAAATCCCTCGTAGCCATGACCCACATAAATCCATCAATTATACGACATAAAATTTACTCAAAATATACTTAGGATTTAATTAGGATGCGAGTGGGATACGCTTTCCCCACAAATCCATCGTATCGCTTTTCCGTGGAGGCGGTTATCGATGTAATATATAATTATGTAATTAGCCGATACAGCATTATAAAAAATAATAAAAATGTTGAACGTTTGATATTTATAATAAAATACTGATTATAAACAGAGGAGGATTTTTTCGCGACCCCCTGGTCGCGAAAAAATGTTTCGTACTAAGGTCGCGTCATGAAAAAGGTTGAAAAACACTGACGTATACATTTTATATTTTGTTGGTGGTATTTGTTTTAAAACAAAGGAAACACCAAAATTGCGCGCGAACCGCCCTTGTAGTATTTATTGCCTAAGTACATAATTAGAAATGTGCCACGGTTTTTTTTAATAAATAGATTAAATCGTAGATAAATAATACAACAATTTCCATGGTCTGTAAATTACCTAATAGCCAGATAACAACATTGCATAATTATTTGTCATTCGAACAGAAATTAATATAATGTATTACGCAATTTTTTTGTTAGGTAATAATTATAATATTCTTTCTATCTACCTCTAGTAATAAGTTATCAAAACAAACGAGTTTTAGCGGCCGGAAATGTAAGTTTATGTGAGCGAAAATGGGGTTAATAAAACCAAATAATTCATGTCACATCCATTGTACTAAGGTAAAGTCGGGTTGCGAAACAGAAATAATTTCGTACAATGACCCCTCATTACTTATCTCTATCGCTCGCGCTCAAATGTATTGCCGTCGCGCATTAGAAGGACCGTCCTTATAGCGAGCGCGACGGTTATACATTGCTACTGATATAAACTTGCATTTTTCGATAGAACTACCCCAAAAAGGGATTGGGAAATGGCTTGAATCTTAAAGCTGTTTTCAGACCTGCGCGATTTGTCGCGCGACGCGACACGAACAATACAAAACTTCACGGTATAACAATAACCGGTGTCGCGTCGCGCGACAAATCGCGCTGGTCTGAAAACAGCTTTAACAAGTTTTTGTACAAAACCACAATACAGTCTTTCACGTTCCAATCTTACCTTCAGGACTGAACTCCTCAAACTTCCCGACGGGACAACCGGGCTGGGTCCCGGTTTCCCCTGTGTAGTTGGGCCAGATGTCCACAGTGCCAGTGGAAGCGTTGGAGCCATAGTTGCCTGGGTCGGTGTGGATGATATCTACGAAGTTGGCGCATGTGCGGTCTAAACCGCTTTTTAACGCGAATGTACCGTCGAAGAGCGCTCGAGCGGGATCCAGACCGGTGATTCTGAAATGATAAAGTACGAAGGATTTCAGGAGTGTGTAGAATAGAATATTCTTTATTATGTACACCATAAAAAGTAAAGATATAAATGTAGAAATTCTACATAAGGGTCGCGCCGAACGTTCCGCGGCGGAACGTTCCGTCGCGTCATGTTTGCTTGCATTTCTATGGACATAACGTTCGGCTGATGTGTCATTGTGTCATAGGTAACTTGAAAAACATTAGGAGCGTATTCAACCGAACGTTCCGCCGCGTAACGTTCGGCAGATGTGGCGCGACCCTAAGGTGACACTATGGGCGGTCTTATCGCTAAAATATGATCTGATCATGATCTGTGTAATATATTTCTAGGAGTTTTAAGATTTTTTTAACTCAGATTCAATTTTACTTAACAATACCGTAGCGTTTTATCTAACAACACAATCGATTATGCAGATCGCGATGAATACTTCCGAACTTGTAAGCGAAAATTAATTTGAACACGAATAATTATTTTCTAATGTGTAAAGGTTAATTTAGAAGTTATTGTGATGTGCATTACAAAGTGTTTCAGTACTGTTACCTTACCACATAGGGGCCCCTATGTTCAAGTATTACGTAAGCAGATTTACTACAATTATTTACCCACCTTCCCAAAAATAATCAAAGTTACCCCCCCCCCCCCCCCCCTTGTTTACGTAAACAATGGTATATTATGCATTTTTCTTTTAATGTAATTCTGTTTTTTTTTATTGATTCATGAGCAGCAGATATAATTCTAGAAAATAGGCTTAGGATAGAGGACTTTAACGCACATAATATTCATTTAAACAAACTTTATTGACACGGTATTCAACATAGAGTAAGGTACAAATATTCATACTATAGACAATGTATGGGTGTTCCATATGTGTAAAAAAGTAAATAACTACTGCTGACGTAATCACTATCTAGACCCCCCACCCCCATATCATAAAAAATAAGCAAAGCAAAAACCCCCCAGCCCCCCATATTGCTTACGTAATACTTGAACGGGCCCATATTATGATGGAGAGCTGGTAGAGATTGCAAATTTTTCTTCTTTAATTAAATGCAACACGAACAAGGAACTTAAAGTCATTTATAAGAATAGTCGCTACGATTTATTAAATATGCATGCGGAGTTACAGGATAGAGGACAATTACTATTGCCTATTATTCTATCAATGTCCTTATTGATATGCCTAATAGAGGTCAATACATCTATTGCATACCGACGATGTAAACAATCAAATCTATTTTGGGAGTGTCTTACTGCTTATTATTGTACATACTACTTAATTGTAGAACCTAACCAATCTTCCTAGCCTTTTCCCAACTGCATATATTGGGGTCGGTTTCCAGTCTAACCGGAAGCAGCTGAATACCAGGATTTTACACGGAGCGACTGCCTATCTGACCTCCAAAACCCAGTAACTGAGTAATACGATACCCTTTGGTAAGACTGGTCAGACTTTCGGGCTTCTCACGACCCGAAACGACAGTCAAAGATCCACGAATGTCAGCCAGGACCAACGGCTTAACGTGCTTTCCGAGGCACGGAGGAGTCTCGATATGTAAAGATGGTCACCCATCCACAGACCAACCCCGGCAAGCGTAGCTTAATCTGTTGGATCGACCCGTACGGCGGTTATTACTTAGCCACGAGGTCGATTATAGACTCTATAACCTAACTAAATAGTACGATCGAGTACGAACTGGATCTTACTATTTCGTTACAGAACGAGAACTAAAATCATAAATAGGCCTACGTTTGCATCGTCGAGGAAATATCGATGGAACATTTTTTTAAATCTTTTATTAGTACCTACCTACCTAATAGCATTAAAATCTCTTCGAAGAACAGAAGCAATAAGCAAATACACCAGCAGGAAACAGCTAATAAATAATGTAGCATCAACTTGCTATACCCACCTTGCCACCACATAGCCGCGTTCCCTGGTCCTCTTGCCAGCGTATCCTAAGAGGTGGGCTCCTAGGGAATGGCCGACCAGGTGGATGTCTTCCATCCTCACTCCAGCTTTAGTCAAGTCTATCAGAGCATCGCCTAGCTCGCTGCCAACCTAGATTGAGAAAGATATAAGTTAAAACAACATGTGGTAGGTGCTTATGTGGCTTTTTCTGTGGTTTGTAGAATGTAACTTCTTAAACGTAATTTTTAGCAGAATATTATTATATGTTAATATTATTATATATCAACTCTACGTAAAGCATAACCCCATTGAAATTCACGGCATTTTCCAGTGTTTAAAATAAAATTTGATTTAAAAGTTGGAAAGTCGTGGCCATACTCATTTTTAGTTTGACGACAATTTGTGGTAGCGGTTGCATAACTTGTTTAACATACAAAGAAAGTAAACAAAGGTGTCTTGAATACCAAGGAGTACCTACAATCAACGTCACTATATAGAATCCATTGAATTCCATTGTTCAACATAAGTTCAAGAACCTTTATAAAAAATATGTCGACAATCAAGTGAAAAGGAAATCAACTCTTTTATTTATTTAATTTTAAATGTGCCTTAATTGTCATTGAAAAGATAAAGCCAACCAAGTTTTAAAATTAATACGTTCAAATTCAATTCAAAATATTTTATTTCACTTAAACAAGGTTATTTTGACATAAGTACTTGGCCTACAAACAAAAGTGATAAGAATTCAAATTCACACACAATGCATTGAATGAATCTTCTACATAGTATATTGTGATAAATATATACCTATATTCAGAATGTATACGGAAGCTCGAGTCGACTCGTTTATTGCTATCCAAAGGAAGAGGATAGTCATTCATGCTTAGAATTTACAAGTTTAATAATTAGCAGTCTACGCAGTAATATACAAGGTCCTATTAAAATAGATGGACAAATTTTAACACAGCGTTTAGTACGTCTAACCAAAAATATCCGAACAAAAAAAAGTAATTTTATGTTGACCTAAAATAATAGGTAACATTGGGTAACCAACATTTTTTGTGTACTACGAGGATTTCGCCAGCGTATCGTCGCGACTCTTAACGGAATCGCTGCGTGTCCGCGATGACTCGTAACAGAATCGCCGTGTTTGTTTTGTTTTAACGAAGGCGTCCCCCGTGGACGCTTGCGTTAAGAGGGTGCATCCTAAAAGTTGGCAACGTCGTAAATAGCTGTCAAATATTCACCTGGTTTGATTAATTTGGAAATAATACTGTATGGATATAAGAAATGTGGCTAACTAACTACCTAGATTCCTAGAATATTAATAATGAATTGCAATAATGGATATCGTAACACCGAATATTTAGTTTTAGATGTAAAAAAAGTATTTGGAAACTTTCCAAATGAATTTTTTACACCTATAACGGGTACAACATCAAAATCAATGTTATAATTGCATGTCATAAACAATATTCTAGTTCATAGTTAGCCACATTTTTTATTTCCATACAGAAATATTATCAAATTAATCAAAACAGCGAAATATTTGACATCTATTTGCGACGTTGCTAACTTTCAGAATAAACCCTCTTAAGACAGCGAGCTCACCGCGCTCTCGCTGCGAGAGCGTCACGTTCCGCGGCGAGAGCGCGGCGGGCGCGCCGCCAGTCGCGACGAGCACGCGGCGATACGATGACGTTTCGCTCGCACTCAGTAACTCGTCGCATCGCCGCGATTCTCTCGCTAGTGGAGACGGCCTCTAAGTACACCAATAGTCAATAGGCGAATAGCATTACCCTCTTAGCATTAGGTACTGCCGACAGCGCGTATCCCAAGGTTATACCAAGCAGGCCAGACGCCGCCTCCTGCTCCCAGTCCAAGAGTATGACATTCTTCTTCCTCTGAGCTAAGTAAGCAGTCAGGACAGCCGTGGTTCCTGGTCCTGCAGTCTTGCCTCGGTAGCCGAAGGTGTAAAATACGGTAGGACGGTCAGTGTTGATGCATGGGGCTAGGGCGAGCGGCTTGTTCAATGGTGTCACTAGGTAGTTGTTCAGAGATCTGGAAATGATAGACTTTGTTAGAATATTAGATTATACTTACTTCTACCCGCGAGTTCGTCCGCGTGTGTTTTCATATAAATGTAGTATAGGTTTCTATCAGAGAACGATTTTGCTTATGGGTACAAGCAACGGTACCTACTGGGGTTGTGGGGTTAGGTATTTTGGGTGATAATATTAATAATTGTTGTTCATAAAAAAACGTCAAAAAAAATTGGAACTTTGACCTTCAATATCTCTGTTACCAGAAGGTTCCAGTTCATAAAAATGATCACAATGACGGCAAGAACAAGTCTTAGTGACTCTCGGCGCGTTATAACAAACAATTTTATAATATTAGTTCTCTCTCGCTCTATAATATTAGTTTAGACCTGTACCCTAATTACGTAATACACAATCAATCAATCTGAATCGTTTTGAAACAGATTGCTAATCCATTGCTTCATAAGTTCGAAAATAAATTCTGCTCTGCAACGTAATTATCGCAATGAATGTTGTTGAACTGTCAAAATGAAACAAGTTAATCGGAATCGTTTACGAAAAATCAACCTGAACTATTGGAAATATAGTACAAACGCACTTCATAAAAAGATCGATACAACGGATGGTTCTGTCGCAATCCGCGATTTCTACCAGACAATCCGGATCCTCGGTATGAGTCGGTATGACCGACAAGTTAACAAACCGGACAAGTCCGAGTTAAACTCACGAGGTGAGGGCTCTCAAGATAAAACTTAATATTGTTGTAGAATAACATGTTTTCCCATACATTCCAACTGCCAAGTAATGTAAGTTTCTACGCACAATATTGAGAGATGTACCATGTCATTTTAAGAGCGTTTACGACACAAAGATACAAAGGTCTAAAAAGTTAGTTAAGAACATTTTCGAAAAATAGTTTTACAGCCAAATTAGACTGATTTTAAATTTTCTATAAAAACAAAGATTTCCAGTTAAGTATCTGTTTTTAAATAAGACATTTCTTTTTCATTCGGACGTACGGAACCCTAAAAATACCGGGCAAGTGCGTGTCGGACCACGCACAGTGAAGGGTTATTAATTCCACACTAGGACGAGCCTGTCTCGTGGAGTTGGGATGAGTAATGACTATTTACGCACTCACTGTAGGTATTGGTTTAGTCTACCGCAAAGATAAGTTCGCATTTCATAGTATTTCTAAAAAAAACGCACGCACCGCGCGAACGACATAATCACTATCACCACATGATAATATAAAGTACATAAATGTAAAACAAAGTCCCTTCCCGCTGTCTGTCCCTATTTATGCTCCGATCTTTAAAACTACGCAACGGATTTTGATGCGGTTTTTTTTATAGATAGAGTGATTCAAGAGGAAGGTTTATATGTATAATACTTGCATAATATAGTAAGCTATAATTTATTAAAATATCACGCGGGCGAAGCCGCTGGCGGAAGCTAGTAATATACAAGACTATCTGACATCAACTTTCGGGCGCCCCTGGCTGGAGGCTTTGAGGGTAGAAGCTTAAGGCTGCCACAGGAATGTCCGGTTAAATAGTCATGGCCTCAGAGACCAGCTACTAGATACCCAGTTGAAAAAAAAGAAATACCTTCGGGCAGTTGCCCGCCAGACACGACATCCGTCGTAGGACGTCCTCCCGTTTCTAATGAGGATGAGTGAACTTTACACCCTGTTCCTCATACTACTAGAATATAGGTAGGTAGGTAGGTATTTTTGCACAGTCTATGAATGATTGCACAAAATTAATATTCATTGTTGCATTTATAGGCAACCGCCAAAATATCGCATGTGGAAACAGTGCAGTGACCTTTGAGAACGTCTGGCCGGTTGATTTAATTTATTTTTGGGGTTCCGAAGTGTGATGCGAAGTTAAAATAGCAAGTCATTAAGAAACACATTGCGTTGACCCAGTAAAACCAAGAATGATGAACCGTGGAGTACCACAGGGAGGGATATTGGTAGCCGCAGTAACAATAAGTAATATATTTTACTTGAAACATAATAGGTAAAAGTTTCTGCATAATACAACATCACTCCTAAGCTCGATAAAGGGGTAGGCAGATAAGGAACCGAGGGTTACAGGTACCTACTTCGCCAGATATGTTTATGTCTTATGTGATGTCAAGTTATGACACAAATCTAGACTTCGAACAGCTGCTGATTCTCTAATGGAAACCCCACCCATCACTAATAAGCCAATAAAACTCTGCCCCACTTGGAGACCGAACCCAAGACAGGCCAGTGACCTCTAGACTAGACTATACCAACGAGGCAATCAACTCAACTTTTTTGTTAATAGATTCTTCACACGGAATGCATATATCGGCATTGGCCCTGGGTCACACCTCAACAATATCGGAAAAAAACGCATTCTCGTCATCTAGATTATTTGGAGGTTTTATTATTTACCTCCAACATTTAAATTCTATGTAAGAAAAAACAATCTTGTGTAAGAAAACTCCTTGTGTACATAATAATTATTATTTAATAACTCCTATTCAACAATCTATTATAACAGTTAACTAAATTCAATTAACTACACCGTAACTCTAGTTTGTCCGACCCGTAGCTCGCTCCAAAACCAAGTGCCCATCCCGCCTTCCTTGAACATTTAACCGTCACCGCTTGGTGTTAAACCAATTAAATCGTTCTCAATAATCGATATGTCAGTTTAGTCGATTATAAAAAGACTGATAAATAATTCTAACACTTGTAAAAAGTTTGTGTTGGTGAATTTCGTATGCAAGTTTACTTGCTTATGGAGAGCCTAGAAATGCTCGGTCTGCCTTTAAGGATTTAAGTAAATGAAACAATTGTTACAGCCGAATACTAAAACAATTGTTGATAGTGAAAAAAAAAACTTTTAGGCTTTGCACCTACAGGTTCTTTCTTATATATGGGTTCTACCGACATATTACGACAATATAATTCCTGGAGTATCTCAAATTGCGTTGCATCGATTTAGCCTGCCTAGCCTTTTCCCAACTATTTTGGGGTCGGCTTCCAATCTAACCAGATGCAGCGTGTATTTTACATGGAGCGACTGCCTATCTGACTTCCACAACTCAGTAACTGGGTAATACGATACCCTTTGGTAAGACTGGTTGTCAGACTTTCAGGCTTCTGGCGACCCGTAACGACTGTTTAAGATTCACAAATGACAGTCAGGATTCCGAGGCACGGAGGAGAAAGATGGTCACCCATCCATGGACCAACCCCGGCAAGCGTAGCTTACCCTTATCGTTCGACTTGTGCGGCTGGTACCCCCGTGTTATTACTTAGCCACCCTAATTACTTCCCCGCTGTTAATACTTCCTGGTTCCAGCCCACGTAATACCTTTCTATTGCTAAATGCAAAATTAAAATGCATAAGAGGTCAGTCTTTCTGAAGGTCCTACTAAAATTTCATTGTTCATAAACGCTTCGGTTTACCAATATCAGCGGTCGAGTACAAATTGGTTTCGTAAACAAGTAGTTTGAAGTATTAGGTAAATTAAGCACTTTAATAGGTCTATGAAACACCTGATATTACAGATTTCCGGTCTACAATTAAAATTGGAAAAAGCAATGGCAAAATGTTTCACTTGACATGGATTGCAGGGCTCACACAAACCACATTATGTTGGATTTACCAGTTAATTTATTAGTTTAGGCTATTAATTTTCAGCATAACATCACGTCGGAATTTCCCGTAGGGGTAGAGACGGAGGTGGGTAAACATTTTGCTAGAATTCCGAATAACCGGCGGGATAATTGAGTTGTAGTTAAACACTGTAAGTATCGCGCTTATTCTTTAATACAACTAGACTTTTAAATAAAAATAAGCAAAAAAAAAAACACTTGATGATATTACTATAAGATCGTACTATACGGTGTGAGTCAGCCAATCGCTACTCATCCGCGTCGTTACCAAGGCGCACGCGCACTGTACCGGTGCGTTTGTCGACACCGACACCCAACGAGGTCAGTGTTTGAACTTGGGTTCATCTATTTGTTTCACTAACTAGATTAGATTTTTCTGGTCCAAGGTAAAGCCTAATATAGTCTTCTAACATAATATACATAAATACAATAAAGAATGTAAGTCAATCTGCCTATATAGCCTTTTCCCAAGTATGTTAGGGTCGGCTTCCATCCGGTCTAACCGGATGCAGCTGAATACTAGTATTTTACATGGAGCGACTGCCTATCACTTGGAGAGTAGTGGTGGCCCAGTGGTATCGGCCTTGACTTATGAGTTGTAGGTCGTGGGTTCGAACCCAAGCAGGCGCTTTACTTTGTGTAAATAATTTCATCAATACTGCTCTCAAAACGGTGAAGGAAAACATCGTGAGGAAACCGGCATGTCTTAGAACCAAAAATTTGAAGACATGTGACATCTACCAACCCGCACTGGGCCCGCGTGGTAGATTACGGCCCACTCCCTATCTCACAGAGAGGAGGCCTGTGTCCCACCAGTGGGAACATTAATAGGCTGTTTATGTTATGTATGACTGACTGCAAGACATTGATCTACCTATATACACACATCAAAAGTGTCTAGGGATCAAGCATTTTTATGCGGATTTCTTGAGATTGAGATGTGGCTTTGTAATAAATTTATGATTTTATAAATTTATATGGATCCTTTTTGGTGCATTTCATAATTTGAATCAGGAACTGTGAATCAAATTCGAGTAAAAGATGAAAATCAGCTGTCAATATTTTCCCTATAAAAACATACAACGCATTGAAGACATTATTAGTGCTACTGTTTCCCTACTACTGATTAAAACCAACGTTATTATGGAGCAGCGACGTCATTTAAGCAGGGAAGAAATGCTCAGAGCCGTGGGAATGATAGAAGCTGGTTCCCGGCAACGTACTGTGGCTTTAGCTCTGAATACAAGTCAGAGTGTTATCAGTCGACTTTGGACACGTTACCGAAGCACTGGTACCGTGGCTGAGCGCCATGGAGGACGGTATCGCTGCACCACACGGAGACAAGACCGATACATTCAAATCTTAGCTCGAAGAGCTCCAACAATAACCGCCATGATGTTAGCCGTGAGGCTTCATCACTCTTCAGGGAACTTAATTAGCGACCAAACAGTCAGAAACCGCTTGCATGAAGTGAACCTTCATTCCCGAAGACCGCTACGGGTACCACCTATAGCAATGCACAATCGTAGGATTCGATATCAATGGGCTCTTGAACACAGAAATTGGGCAGAAGAACAATGGCGTTTCGTGTGCTTTTCTGATGAGTCTCGTTTTGGTATGAGACCGGATACAAGACGTATACGACACTGGAGAACCCCTGGACGCCAACAGCGATTAAAATCCTGCCAGGAAGTCCATCCTTATAGTGGTGGAACCATCATGGTATGGGCGGGTATTTGGATCGGCGGAAGAACTGAGTTGATTTGGATTAGAGGCAACCTCAACGCTCAAATTTATGCTGAGACGATTGTATCAGACGTCATCGTTCCTCTACAAGTGCAAATCGGTCCCTTATTTCAGTTAATGCATGATAATGCACGACCGCACACCGCAAGAGTTGTAAGACAGACTCTCGCCGCAGCTAACATCAATGTCCTGCCCTGGCCTGCTCAGTCGCCAGACTTGAACCCGATTGAGCATGCATGGGATATGCTACAGAGAAGAGCTCTGCCGAATATGGAGGGTATCCAGTCGCAAGAAGACCTTTTTTTGTTGTTGCAACGAACATGGGCGGCCATTCCACAGCGTGATTTGGATGAACTCATTTTGAGTATGCCAAACCGATGTTCTTGTGTTGTTAGTGTTCGCGGTAGAAACACGGATTATTAATTGTTTAAGTTACCCAATAAAATTTTAAAGTTTCAGTCTTTTTTTCGAACTTTAATGTTACTGGTTCAAATGTCAAAAATCCCTTTATTAGGAAAATGGCAAATTTCTTTATTAATGCAAAGGTGACTTGGTTTATCGTTACTGTGACAAACGAAAACACTTTATTTGATGAATCCTTAAAGAAAATTTTAATTAATATCAATCAGGAGAAAAGTTATTGCAAAAATATATGTTGATCCCTAGACACTTTTGATGTGTGTATTTTATATTTTCATTTTAGAAAATATTTTGTCCAATACTTTTTGTACAGCTACATCTTTGGCATAATTTCATACAATACATTGTATTGAGTGATATAAATATTCAAGTTCATGTAACACGGTAATTAGCTACAATGATGGCAAAAAATTTAACGACTCAATGGTGAGCGACCTTGAAGCGCTATCTTCCATTAACAGCTGAATAAACCGATTGTTTTTCCAAGGCTTTTCATAATAATTAGTTTTGGAGCACGAATTATGTTTTATTTGTATTTTGTTTAAACCTAGTAGGAAATGAAACAGAGGAGTTGTTTGTACTTATAATTTTACATTGGGCGTGCTTTGTTAGAGTAACTAAGGTTAATAATTATATGAATTAAATCAAATAATTGATAAAATATACTCGCTTCTACTAATACTCGGGGGTTTGTGGCTAAATAATAAAAACCGCACGGGTCGATCTTCAAGGTTCAACAACGCTCTCCGAACTCGGTCCGTGGATGGGTGAATATCTATTACATACCAAGAAACCTCCGTGCCTCGGAAAGCACATTAACCCCCTTACTAATAAATGTTGTATTGCCTGTAGATTCCTCTCTTTCAGTAGTCAGTAATTTGACATTCGAAAGAAGAAGACAAAGCGTTGTGTAACTTTATATGCGATATACAACGATTATTAGTAAGGGGGTAAGTATTTGGGCCGGCTGTCATTTGTTGCAATCTTTGACAGTCGTTAGAACCCCAAAAGTCTTACCAAAAGGTATCGTGTTACCCCGTAACTGGGTTAGGGAAGTCAGATGGGTAGTCGCTCGATGTAATACTAATTCAGCTTGTAATTCTGGTATTCAGGTGCACCTAGTTAGACTAGAAGCTGACCCCAACATAATTGGAAAAAGGTTAAGCAGATGATAATGAATTTATTAAAAATACTGATTGATATTTTTATAATAACTATAACTATAACGTTCACGGATCTGGAGGTGCCCTATATAATGTTAAATTAAATAGCGGAATTGTAAATAATTTTCTAAGTTAGTTATAAGTACTATTTACTTACAATGTATGGAATGTTTTATCCTGAAATAAATGATTAATTAATTAATTATAAACAATGATCCACATTAGACCGAATTACCGGGAAGTAATGGAGGGAGGGATTTGGCACGAATCATCACAAATTCCTGGCCCTTGATGAGACTCGCACAGATCGGGGAAGCATGGCAAACAAGGCACAAACACAAAAGGGAGGAGACTTAAATCTACTTAGCAGTGGGTGCAACAAGGCTGCCAATGATGATGATGATGATACTTGGCGAATGAAGCTAGACTGAAAAAAAGGGAAAAAAGAAAAAAAAAAGATAAAATAAAAAGAAAAGCGAAGAAAAGAGAAAAGTGTGTATATGTTAAAGCGAAAGGAACTTCGTTCCAACCAGCTGTCCCACGACGCCTCTCGACTGTCCGGTCAAGTCCTGCAGGCACTAAATAGAGCCGGTTTCCGCGCGCTTCCTTTTAGCGTGGGTCAAATTATATCGCGATAAGCCGCGCGTAGCGGTACTCTAGGGATTTTTCCGCGAATTTTTTTGCGGGACTTGACCGGCTTTTGTTTGACTATGAGACAGTGTGATAGTGCCAACCTTAGTGAAGTTTCATTTTACGAGGAATTGTTGTCAAAAGTCTGACTGTACGTTTTTATCTTGGTACTCAAAATCAATTGGTCATGCTTGTTACCAAACGTAGTGTTTCGAAGTTGATTGTTATTCTGTTTTGTACTCCTTACATTACGCAGGTAGGTATTGCGTCGTTAAGACGTTACTATTGTCTTTAATTCTGATCCAAGAGTTTGGATTTCCTGTCACGACTATTGTTATCTTGTTTGGCCGAATTACTGATGAATGAACATAAATATTAAGTAGGTACCACACATTGTCCCAAATACTCTACTTAGGTATAATAATTTTGTTAAACGTAGCCCTACGAAGACGTCTGAACATTGAATGATACATAGGTATTTGATTAAGTAAATAGTTGTACTTTTTCTTGATTGCATTTTTATCTTTAGGCACATTGTTTTTTATTTTGTTTGATAATTTTTGTTGGTATATCGGTGTGAGCTAGAAACATAATATCTTACGGTACTTTGGTGTGGGGACGGACTGGAGAAATCGAGACTATTTTTACCCGACTTCGGCGAAGCAAAAAGGAGGGTTATGATTTTGACCGGTATGTATGTATGTAAGTATGTATGTATGTATGTATATATATATGTATGTATGTATGTATGTTCATCTGTAACCTCATAACTTCTAAACTACTGATCATTGTTTGACAAATGAGGTATCGTTAAAAGCGCCCAGATCGTCCGCTGGTTATAGGCTATGTGAAGTTACATTCAATTCAATGCAGCGCCCTCAAGAGTACATAAAGTGACGAACGAAAAAAAAAAAAAAATTTAATTATACCATGTAGGATATCAAATGAAAGGGCTTGACAAGCACATTACAAATATGTACATATATCATATTGTCTAAGTAAATAAATATGTTTAAATTGTTAAAAACATGCAAAAGTGTGACTGCAACGTACGGCGCGGCTGTAAAATTAATACCTATTATACAATTAAACCTAAACAAAAAAAATGCAAATACTTTATCACGAAATTATAACCCCAAAATAATTTAAATAAAAATTAAGTTTAAAAACTAAAACCCAACTACTCAAAAATCACGCTCTTAAAAGTATGAAACAAGAAAATATTTCGCCGTCGTCACATGCCATTATTTTGTAGCCGACAGGCATGCGACTACGGCTTTACCTTGACCATTTTTGTACGTATGTCTAGATTTCTGTCCGAAATATTTTCTTGTTTCATACTTTTAAGAGCGTGATTTTTGAGTAGTTGGGTTTTAGTTTTTAAACTTAATTTCATTACACTCTCAACACGGTGAAGGAAAACATTTTGAGGAAACCGGCATGTCTTAGAACCAAAAATTCGAAGACATGTGACATCTACCAACCCGCACTGGGCCCGCGTGGTGGATTACGGCCCACACCCTCTCACCGAGAGGAGGCCTGTGTCCCAGCAGTGGGAACATTAATAGGCTGATGATGATGATGATGATGAGTAGGGAAAACATAACATGGAATCATTTGCTGTGTTTCACAAACAGGATTCGGATTTGGATGTAATTTTTAATATTGGATAACTCAGTTTATTAAGATGACTGATGGGGTTTTCAGAAGGTTTAAGGGCTCGTTATAAAACTTCCTATTATTCGTTTGTGGAAATAATATAGCCTCGTTAGTCTGGTGGTCGCATGCGCTACTGCTGAGCCTGAGGTCCTGGATTCGATGGCCAGGTAGGACAAAGTGTTATTGGGTTTTTACATCAGGAATTTCCCTGAAGCAACGCGGAATCTGGATTCGAGTCTCATTTCTTCTATTTGTTTAATTTTACACTCTTTCTATTGAATTAAAAATGTTTTTTTGCAAATTATCAGTTAATTTATTTGTATTTTTATCACCAAATTAACGATTGCTATCTTTGTATGTTAACACAAAATTAAACTTCAAACGAAATTAAATAAACTTACCCGTTGTAGCATCGTAAAAATGCTGCTTGTGATGATTCGAGCAAGCCTGAAATTGATATAATTTTATAATTGAAAGAAAAATTTTAACATAACAATTCGCGCTTTTACAACGTTTCGTAAGTTAAATTTTTTTATTATTTATGTTGTCTTGATATAGGTATGTATATAATATACAATAAGTAAAAACAGAAATAAGTAAAAAGAAAAACACTGTCATTTTTTCTTTTCATAGAATGTTATTTAAAAAATAAGCGAGTCTCGTATGTTTACAAATGTACGAATCATAGTACATACCTATCAACACTAAAGGAATCACTATCGTTAAAAACAACAGATTAGCACTATACATTTTTAAAATTTTCTCTTTCTCAAAACACACACATTTATTTATATTCCGTTTTATTTTATGCCAGGAACACTGTTATTTTTTTTTAGGTAGTCGTACGTATTTTTTTATTAACTTTTTCCCGCGTCTTTCTGCGTTCGTCCGCACGCGTTTGTGCACGGATGCGCGCGCGCGGCTTAATATTACGTTAGAACTGATCGTAGAGTTGATAATACAATCGCTTCTAAATTAACTGTCGCGGAAGTTAGTGTTAGGACCTTGAAGCAGTTAATTGTTTTCATTGAAACTCTAACTGAAATCTAATAAAATCACGTATCTATACTGATTAATTTAAAAAATATTTGAATACAAGATAAATACAAAGAGGTGACGAAATGACGGACGCACCGTGGTTTGAGGTGGTACAGGAAGAGTTCCTGGAACGACTTGGGGGATGCCTTTGCCCAGCAGTGGGACAGTACAGCATTGGAAACCAGATATTACTCACACTCAGAGTTTCTCAAGTTCTTTTTGTTTAAACTCAAGGTGTAAAATAATTCGTAAAATTTCACTGAAAAGGCAATTCAAGGCTCTGTTTTAATTGTTTGAGGTATAATGCCAGTTAAGGTTTTCTTCTTAGATTATATTTTCGTAGTTTTACTTTTCCTCTGTCACTTTAAACTCAGGCTAATCACTTCTATCCACTAATTCATAGATAATGCTTAATTTTAAAAAGACTGCCTCGGTGGTCTAGTGGTCGCAAGCTACTACTGAGCATGAGGTCTTGGCTTCGATTCCCAGGTCGAGCAAAGGGCTATTGGGTATTTCCACCAGGAATTACTCAGTAGACGATTCCTAAATTATAATATAACACACAAAAAGTCGATTTAAAAATATTAAATATGTAATCAAAAGACCCGACTGCAATAAAAAAGGTTCAAAACAAGCTCACTTTTCAAGTAGTCTGCAAATATGAGATTGACTGAAATAACTGCCACTATTGTTTTGAACTTTTAAGTCCAGTTCTGAGTTGAGCTGCACGATTTCTGACAAATGCGTTCACTGACTAGACAGGTCCACTCAAATGTATGTGGTTCTTTTCTCAAAAGACCATCTCAGACATTGACCTGCATGGTCCTCATATAGCTTGACCAAGATTATGTCTGGACTTTAAAAGAGTCTGACCTCTGAGTTTGTTTCGGTCTTTCTTCTCAGAGTTAAAAAGTCATTTAAGAAACACCAAACTCAACAATTTTTAACCGACTTCCAAAAAGGAGGAGGTTATATGTTCGTCGCGTATGTTTTTTTTTTGTAGGTCCAACGATTTCTCCGTCAATTGTGGACCGATTTTGAAAATAGTTTTTTTGTTTGAAAGGGTCTAGAGGTGGTCCCATATAAATTTTATTAACTTTGCTTGGATAGTTTTTGAGTTAGCTTCAAGAATACGTATTTTTCCCACTTAGTTTATATGGATGATATGATGATAACTTCCTGTCACTGTTATTTGCATAGCAGGTAGTGGTATTCGAATTTGTGTGGGGTAGGTATCACAACTAAAAAGTGTAAAACGAAAACTTTTTACAAAAAAAAAAACAACCGACTACCAAGAAAAAAACACTAGAAAGTGAAAAATAACTTTAATTTCGGAAGTCGTAGTCGGTGTCATTAAACCAAAATTCAAAACGAAAGACACCGACTTCCGAAATTAAAGTTATTTTTCACTTTGTTGTGTTATTTTTGGTAGTCGGTTATTTTGTAATTTAAAGTTAATCAAAAAATTAACTTTTTTTTGTTTTTTTTTTTGTTATAGCAGCCATAGTCTGAAAATTTGGACCAGACCTGTGAAGATTTTGATGAGATCAGGATCCCATTGTAACGGCTAGCGCTGCGCAGGGTAGGCTACGCAGGCCGTTAACTGATAGGTAGGTAGATTAGGTAAAAGATAGTAATAGAAACAGCAAGGAAGGTTAATACATATATTGTAGCAAGGTATTAGATAACACGGCTCGGTCGCGGGTAAGGTCCTGAACACTGAGTCTGAGCAGTCGCACTTATAGATAGAGAGGAAGGGTACCGTCCTTGGCAGCATGTAGTAGACGTCCGGCCTGTCAGCACAGGCTCCGCAGTAGTAGGCCGGACGGCCCTCGTAGGATGACAGGTAGTGGCGTCGGTAGCAGGTGGAGACGTGGCCTGCTAAGCACAGGCCTGCGGCGGTAGGCCGTAGGTAGGCGACGCCTCCGTGGCAGGTGGCATGCAGCAACGGGTAAGGGGTCCTGCCCTCAGCCCGTACGGTGAGCCCCTAGATTCGGGGCTCATAGCTGACCTTAGAGGTTAGCTGTCACCGGTACAGCAAAAGAAGTCAAATGCCAGAGCCAAGGGCTACACTGAGATAAAAAGTGTTGTAGCATGTTTTTAGTGTTGTGATTAGTAACTTACAAAATATCATTATAGCAACATTCGACTATTCAGTTGCACAACGTTACACTATCCGCTCATCCGCCTCTAGTTGTGCGCGGCCACTCTGTTTGCTGTATGGAAGAACCGGCCCTGCGCGCGACAACGACTTCTATATTGAGATTCTGGATTCTTCTAGATTGTCATATTTCGGGAGACTACCCCCACCTCCCGACCTTGCAAAGTGGTGAAACAATTACGAGGCAGTACTCTTCTACGCTCACTTCTACGAGTATTTCATCTCACAGAGACCTGAGACACCAGAGAGGGAACTTTATACGACAATTATGTATCTGTTACCGCAACCGGCGAGCGTGTATGACCACATGTATGAATGTAGACGAGGCAAAAGGAGTATGTAAGGATAGTAGCAAGTGGCATTCTGTAGTTTCTGCCTACCCCCATGGGAAGAAGGCGTGAGTTTATGTATGTATGTATCTATCTATTACTTATGTATGTATTATGTACCCAGAGCTGAGGGCCGTTCAGGATAAAGATGGAAATAACAGGGCTCCACTCAGAGCATTGTTTTTAACTGTAGGTACTTGAACGAACAGCTCCTAAGCTGTTTAAGGCGACGACAAGCTACTTTTATTGATTTTATACCGGAAATTACGTCTAAACGAGTGGTGTTAATGATTTGGAAAAAATATATGTTAAATTAGAGCATTTTAAGGATAATTAAAATATAAATCTATTAATCTAAGAGTTTTATTAAAATACCTTCTGTTTTATGTATAATAAATAAATAATGCGTCAAATTGGTGACAGCGCTCCTTGATGCGCGAGTTCTATTACTGGCTGGATGTACGACGCGTTGCGTGAGCTCAGTACAGAACACGCAAGCCACTCAAGGTCACTGGCATGTATCTCTTAAGGGCTGGTTATTAAAACAAAAGATTTTGAAACATTTCATTTTATTAGATATAGGTACATCAACTTAATTCATTAATTTTTTTTTGCTGAATGTAATTTTTGCACTACAAATATCAATCACAGCACGAATATGATATACCTAATCATCAGTTGCGATAGTAGGAAAAGTGTAAATGATAGGTAGATACAGTTGTTAATTATAGTGATATATATACATTTTTTTATTTTTTGTTTAAACATTACCCCACACTAGGAATTTCTCCTGTATTGTGGGGAGCGTTTACAAACATTTAAACTCACATACACAAACAGCCAGACTCGGAACAACTAATTGTAGGTTATACAAATATTTGTTCCGTGCTGGAATCGAACCCGCGACACGCCGCGCAGCAGTCAAACGCTTAACCACTGTGCCAACCCTGCCGTCAACATTACTTTTATGATGCCTTTAGTCCTGCTTCATTTAAGCCATACGGAGACTGCCCGTTGGTAACCAGATAAAAAATGCCGCGTAATCTGTAAAAAGAGCACATTCGATTATTGTTGTTTTTATAAAGAGTAGAGTTTTATAGAGTCCATGAATATCTTTACTATTTTTGAAATCTTAGAGTTCAAGTTTTGGCCTTGCGATCCTCCAGAAAATTCACCCTGTCCTGAGTTTCTTAACCACTTTTGAATAGGTGTTCAAACATAGAAAAGTAGAAAAAAAAAAATCCATGTATATACACGGATTAAGTACTATCGATAACAAGAAGTTGCTTTTTCTGCATATAATAGCTAGCAAAACTTCACACCTGTGATGAGTAATGACCGCAGACTAGCGAGCACAGCCTTGTGATGGCTCGAGTCACACATTTTATATTAAAGTTTATTCATATAAAATGTGTGTATTTAGTAAGGTGTGTAGATTTTAGAAATAATTATGCTTTTAGGAAGTCTGCTTTAATTTAATTTGCCACTCTATAGTCAGGGAGCTCATGTCTAAATAACAACAGCCACTCGGGTCGCCATTCAAGGTTAAGCAACACTTGCCGAGATCGATCGGTGGATGAGTGACCATTCATAACATACCGAGATTCCTCCGTGCCTCGGAGAGCACGTCAAGCAGTTGGTTCCGGCTGTCATTCATAGATCTTTGACAGTCGTTACGGATAGTCAGAAGTCAGAAGCCCGTAAGTGACCACCAGTCTTGCCGAGGAGTATCGTGTTACAAAGTAACTAGGTTGAGGAGGTCAGATAGGCAGTCGCTCCTTGTAAAATGCTGGTATCCAGCTGCATTCGGTTAGACTAGAAACCGACCCCAACATAGTCGGGAAAAGGCTATAGGTAGATTGACTTATAGAGATTTCAAGAATGTATAACGAACGTACGTATGTGGGTGTACCTACTACAGGTACACCTCTGCCCAATCCTTCGGGGACACAAGGCGTGATGTTATTTATTTATTTATATTTATATATACTTTATTGTACACCACAAAAATACATAACAGAAAAAATATAAATTTGACACTACAAAGTATACAATTGGCGGCCTTATCGCTTTCCGCGATCTCTTCCAGGCAACCTTGGAATGGACAGTGATCTGCCTGGACATAAAATGGGGCTGTCGTTGGTGCAAATAATAAGTACTTAATTAATATCTTACTAGAATAGATACACAGATAAATACATATCCCAAATTATAGATACATAAATACTAAATGTATAAGCAACGAAAATAAATGAAGACTATAGATAATTACAGTTACGAGAACAAGATGATGATGATGATGTTATGTGTTAAGAACGTACGTTTGGTTGATATATTCTCCGATGCAAGCGACTACTTTTGGAATAAAGTCAGGACTCGCCCAGACGGTTTCATTCGCAGCCTGTGCGCCCAGCAGCTGACATTTAAATTTCAACGAGTCTATATACAGATCCAAGGAGCGGCGGTGGCTGCATGCATCTGGTAACAATGATTTACCGATTATGTGTCGCAGCCTCGCAGGTCTAGCCCAAGTCTGACAACCAGTCTTACTAAGGAGTATCGTGTTAAGTAGGTAATCGTATTCTAGGTCAGATAGGCAGTCGCTTCTTACTTATTATAAATTATAGAGATATTCTCATTTTGATTTTGAAATAAGATAATATCTTAGTGTTACAAAAACCCTGTCCGATCATGGGCACTGCAATAATATTACCAAAAATAAATTAAAAACATTATGATTATTAAAAATAAAAAGGTTATTTCTATTTAAATTCACGATTTTAGTACCAAAGTTATCCCAATTTCATAAAAAATTGATACATTTTCAACAGGGGTCATAAGTTATGATATGACTTGTAGACACCCGTTAAACGACGGCTCCCGCGCGCCCCATGTATAAGCCGTTAAAATTCCCCATAAAAAAAAATACGGCAAATATTTTGTCCTTTTTTCCTGAACCGACCATAGGGGATTTTGTATGGACCCCTTATCCACCCTCCAACAGCCATCCTCTTTGTAAAAAAAAAAAAAAACACTCAGACAACGAAAGCCCATAGTGTTAGTTACAAAAACCTTAAAAAGTATGTTAGTAGGTACAAAAATAAAAAAAAACGAAAACAATGTCGATTCATCAACCCGCACCTCTCACATGCAGATTGATGAATCGCTTGAACACAGGTGCATCCAACCTTTCTGCTATCATTTATTTTATTTTTGCTAACAATAATCTTTTCGGTAAGGTTAACCTAATCTAACCTTACCTATCCTTACCTAGAGGGGACGAATGGGTACCTTAAAAATAATATTGATTATTAAAATATTAATTGGTCCCCTACCAGGAGACCAATGGGCACCTATATAAGGGCCGAATCTACAACTTTTATGCTGGGGGACGAATTTTAGGGGACGAATGGGCTCTGACCCACATAAACTAACGTAATAGTATTCAACTGATCTTGGATTTTGAAGGTCACATGGAACTAATAGACTCTCAGTACGATTCTTCACAACACCCTCACGGCTCGGACAGGGTTTTTGTTACACGTTGTATATAAAAATTAATCGCAGAAATGTGTCCTCTAGAATAAAACACTGTCACATACATGGGATTTGTACTGAGACTGTGGGGGTCGTGATTATCAATATCCGCCACATCCATCACTATCAAAAGAGTATCAAAAGCCGCCAGATCCATAACTTAGTATCTATATCCGCTACATCACTTTTTTTCGATCACAAATTGATTTATTAGACCAAAAACAAACTAATATTTGTAGTTTATTAATACAATCGGTTTTACTTATTTTATTCCAAATGAGCGCCAGAATATTACTTATGTAACATACTGAGCAAAAAAGTTGATATTGAAAAATTTACTTTTCTGGATGTGACTGCGTTAAAGACTGTATAGAAAAAGTTGGCCGAGGCATTGGAAATGTTTTCTTTCATTGGTGAGTAAATTTGTTTTTAAAATGTGTGTGAAAAATTGGCACGCTTGGTTTTCATACAGATGGAGGGACTTGCGTTACCTAGTTAGATTTATACTCGTATCTGTGACCTACGCGCATAACTTCCGAACGAAAATTTGTCCGCATCGCTGTTAACAGGAAAACTGCCCAATAGGCTGGCAGCACGGCTACGTTGTATGGCAATGCTAAATCTTTGGTCAAAAATAGGGCAGCCCTCAGGTAGACTCGGCAGGTCACATGAAGATTAAACCATCCGCTTGGCGGTGCTTCAAAAATCCAAGTAATAGAGATATTATTACATTTTCAACCCATCTTTCTACATTATATAACAAAAGTCCGTGATGACCAAAAGAAACTTAAAGTATTAATAATTAACATACTTACTTGTCAGGTTTTAGATCTGAAACTAGTGTCATATTCATCACGTAGCTCTTAGTACCAGCAAAAGTTATGGCTATCTTAGTTTTTAAGCTATTGCATAGCTTCTATCGCGGGCCTTGAGCGTGGAGACCTAATCCAGAAATTTCGTAACGAAAATACTACCTAAGAAAGAGTAGAGTTTTGTATTGAAAATTATGTTTAACTGCTTGACAACAAAGTTCAAATTTACTTAAACGAATGATACGAGAGTGTTGTATTGAAAATTATGTTTAACTGTTTGACAACAAAGTTCAAATTTACTTAGACAAATGATACGAGAGTGTTGTATTGAAAATTATGTTTAACTGTTTGACAATAAAGTTCAAATTTACTTAGACGAATGATCCTTGACTATTAATAGTTAAATTAAAACCTTTTTATTAGTTTGATGTTCCCATTACGTTGTGTCAAGTTTTAAAAACTATAAATGTGAATAACAGTTCCTGTCAATGTCATCATTGCTATTTCTTGTATTCGGGTTAATATTTTACAATTGCGTAAGTTGATAAAAAATGCTATGCAATAGCTTCGCCGGGGCAGTCCCCGAGTGCCACACGTCTTTTTTTTTTATTTTTTATTAGCCTGTGCTGTCCCAGTCCTGGGCAAAGACCTCCCTCCACTCCTTCCATATTTCGCGAGCCCGCGCGTCCTTCTTCCAGTTTTGACGGAACCTATCTAGCTCGTCCCGCCATCTCCTACGTGGTCTGCCGTGACCCCGCCTCAGTGTCTCAGGGCATCAGTTCTGTGCTATTTAGGCCCACAGTTTGTCCGACATGCGGCAGACATGTCCTGCCCAGTCCCATTTAAGTTGGGCAGCCTTTTGAGCCACGTTAGCTATTTTAGTTTTGGAGCGCAGTATTGTGCTTCGAACACGATCCGTTAGTTTAACGCTTAGTATACTGCGCTCCATTGCTCGCAACTTAGATACATAAAAAAAAAAAAATTACTTAGAAAATAAATTATTTCGTTTCTAGTTTTTATCGTACCTTCAGGTGTCAAAGGTGGATTAACGATGAGGTTAACGAGAGCGCATCCTGGCTGGACACCGGTCTCTTTATATCTAATGAGGTTGGGATAACAGTCTACATGTCCCACTGCTGTCGCCATGCCGTATCTATTAGTGTCAGTGTGGATGATGTCAACAAAATCAGCACAAGTCCTGTCAATACGCTCGGTAGGTGGGTAAGTGCCATCATATCCGGGCCGCGCAGGGTCGAGACCCGTGGCTCTGCAAATAATAAGCAACTAATTGAATGCCTCGTTGATATAGTGGTTGCAAGAGCTACTGCGGAGCGTGAGGTCCTGGGTTTGACGAGAGAAGCACACCTCCGCCGTGAAACCGTAGTAGCGAAATCGCAGTAGTTCAATTCAACTAGCTCGCGTCATGTTCCGCTACTCGAATTTCGCGTAGCGGAACGTGACGCAAGCCAGTGCTACCGGGGTGATTCCCGGGTCAAGCAAAGTTTTATTGGGTTTTTCCATCTGGAAATTCTGAGTAGTAGCCCGGAGTCTGGACTTGTGCCCGGTTGATGGCAATAGGCTCGCCCCCTATTACATGGGGCTTAAACATAACTGGCCAATGTGGGTGTACACTGTTCTATAGGTACACAGCTGCCTAACCATTTGGAGATTACAGGCGTGACGATGTTATCAATGCAGAAATTAGTAGTGCAGTAAATTCAGATTCCGGGAACAGATTGCTGCTACAGAAAAAATCCTGATGGAAAAACCCAATAACATTTTGCCCGACCTGGGAATCGAACCAAGAACCTCATGTTCAGCAGTGGCACTTGCGACCACTAGACAAACGAGATGATTGCCGGCAATAATTGTAAGAGCAGCTTTAGGGGCATACCGTGCAATTGTCATGTTCGTCAACTTGCGGAATGTTCTAGCGGCATTACCAGCCACATGTGCGCCCAAAGACAACCCCATCAAATGCATAGTTCCTGGGTTCATGCCATTTTGCCACATAATTTTTAAGCATTCTGCCAATTCCTTCTGAACCTGGAATATGAAGACAATTCAAGCCTCTCTGTGTGATATTTTTAAACATACTAGCTGTCCTCCCCGGCTTCGCACGGGTAGCACTCTCTACGGCGTATACGCGCCTTTACATACCTACCTACATACATACCTACCGACCTACATACCTACCTACCCTACCTACTTACCTACCTACCTACCCTACCTACATACCTATTTATCTACCTACCTACTTGCATACCTACCTACCTACCAACCCTACCTTCACCTACCTATCCTAAGAACCTTTTCTTTACTATAACAAACACAACATAAAAAGAATTTGCGAAATTGGTCCTGCCGTTCACGCGTGATGCCGTGACCAAGGAAATAGGGATTCATTTTTATATATATAGATAGATAGAAGATAGATATAAAAGATGCTTGATTACATTTTTGCATCTTATAAGGAGAGACGGTAGATAGCTTGATAGCAACTAGGAGTAGCAGTTACTTTTAAAATTACCCATTCCGTACCATTCCGTACCCTGCAGTTGCCGCCAGCGGTCGGCTACCAAATTGTACCTTAAAGGTAGCCGTTAATCTAAAAGGGGGAAGGATAAGCTCATCACATAACATAGTTATAATTTATACTTATGTATATCAATCTGCCTAGCCTTTTCCCAACTATGTTAAAGTCGGCTTCCAGTCTAACTGGAAGTTACTGAATACCAGTATTTTATATGGAGTGATTGCTATCTGACTTCCACAACCCAGTAATTGGGTAGTCTCACCAAGTATTGGGTACTTGCTATGACTGGTTGTCGGACTTTCGGGCTTCTGACGACCGTTGACGACTGTCAAAAATGCACGATACACAGCCGGGACCAACGACTTAACGTGCTTTCCGAGGCACAAAGGAGTCTCGGTATGTAGAGATGGTCACCCATCCACGGACCAACCCCGGCAAGCGTAGCTTAACCTGATGGATTGACCCGTGCGGCTGTTAATTATTTATTATTTATTTATTTATTCAGACAAAGTCCATAAGTCCATATTGCTTAATTAATACTTAGCCACGAGCACGTCGAGCACCTAGCTAAAATGACTTATGAAAACAAAATGATTTGAACTGATTACATCGCTGATAGAAATGCTTGGGTCAATGCTGGTCCTGCACCACAACCACAACTAATTGATTAACATTTGAAAATACTGTTGGAGCTGCTGAAGATTGTAAGACCATCTTTGCATTATATAAACTCAATCTCCTTTGTATTGTATAATTGTATAGCACATGTCTTTCAATGACTTGAATGTGCCCTGGCGGCTGAGAGTATGTCATGCTCACTCAGATGTCTCGCTGATGTGGCGTGTGTGTTGGATCATTTAGCTCCCTTCAAAATGGTTGAGTTAAATGGTGCTAATACATGCGTCATGTTCGTGAACGGGCGCCGTCAGTTGGGACTGGTCATCTCTTAGCTGCCGTGGCTTATTTTAATTAATTTTAATCTTTAAATTGTTTTTGTTTTATCTTTTTATTACGGACGCTTTTAACGTGCGCATCTTTTTACATTGTTCTCACAATATGTATAATTTAAACATGAATGATGTAACCACTATTTTGTAACAATTATTTATTTAAAAGAGTGTCCGTGGAGTTTTTTGCCCGTTCTTCTCCATAGGTACCTTCTACGCTTTGGAATGGGCAACTAGCTTCATATTTCTGACTGACCGACTCCTTGACAATTCAAAAGTGCCTGTATATGGTTTAATTGAAATAAATGCTTTGAGTTTGAGTTTGAAAAAATCGCTGTTTAAAAAGGAGTAGACTCAATAAAAGCAGTTGTAAAAAAAAGGGTAAAGCTAATGCTCCCCCAAAATATCCATCACGTAGTCACCTAGAAAAGTAAACCAGTATTATATTATCTGTGCCGAACAAACCTAAGGAGTTATTATAGTTACTTACCTCGTAAGCTGCAGCGATAACAAGAGGAAAATTCGCATATGGGATCAGACCGAGGTTCGCTTCTGTCGACCAGTCTACAACACATACATTTATACAAAACACCTGTATGAGCGCAGCTGTGATATTGTTTGTGCCCTCAGTTGTCAAGCTACCCCGGTATCCATGGGCATACACTACTCCTCTTTGGTTTATATCATAGTATCCACTCGTTATGAGCTCTGCTGCATTTGTATACGTAACCCTTTTGAAGTTACTTAAAGAGCTGAAACGATTAATAAAGTTCGTTTAATTCAGTGGTCCAAAATCGAGATGACTTGAGCTGCTTTACCACAGTAAAGCAGCTCAAGTCATCTCGATTTTGAACACATAGTTTGGTACATAGTTGCCACAGCAACTATGTACTTATAGGTATGTAAAATACTGTAGGTATAGTACAGTACAGTTTTTGTTAATGTTAATCATTAAAGACATCAACGCGAGAATCAAAAAGTTACTTAGTTTTCACTTGTATCGGCAGTCTCGACAAGACTGCTCGATTTTTTTTGTTTTTTGGAACTGTAATTAAAACTAAACTATGTCCATAATAAAAATATCGAAGTGTATAGAGTGCCGCGAGTTTCTTGTGGCACTCTAGTGTCACTGCCTCGGCCCGGTTAGGGTGCCGTGAGCGTTGCATTGTCACTGTCACTTGTTATTTAGGTTAGGTTAGGTTAGAACTGTGACCACACAACGCACGAGCCGAGCGAGCGTAGCGAGCGGTGCCGCGGTAGCGGCCGGCGAAGTGCCAGGGTCCGTTTAGGCACAAGAGAATGTAATGTTTTGGGAATGTGGTGTTTTACAGCGATCTAACCTCGACAATCAAACAAAATACCAAGTGACGTGACTTAGTGACAGTGACAATGACAATCCAATGCTTGCGGCACTTTGGCCGGGCCGAGGCGGTGTTACTAGGGTGCCTGTAGTGGCACTTTATCCGATAGGGATAGAGTGCCCCTGGTGGCACTCTATACACTGCCTAAAAATATTTGAATTTGAATCAAAGAAAACTTTATTTCTTTCTTTTTGGATTATTTGGCAACCATTAAACACATGCCATTAAATTAATATTGTGATTTGTTTTTAAGGTTTCACTTAACTTGTCACTACGATTATTATAATAACCTTTATTTATTATGGTAATTAGGTACCTACCTACTAAGGTAACCGAGATAACTCGGAGGCCTCCATACTACCTAGTAAAGAGTTTTGATTGTTTCTCCATTTCCCTCCCCGCGTCGTAACCAAGCAGAACACCAAGAAGAAGAAGAAGAGCAGTGGTGGCCCAGTGGTATCGGCCCTTACTTACGAGTTGTAGTCGTGGGTTCGAACCCAAGCAGGCGCTTTACTTTGTGTAAATAATTTCATCACCACTGCTGTCAAAACGGTGAAGGAAAACATCGTGAGGAAACCGGCATGTCTTAGAACCAAAAATTCGAAGACATGTGACATCTACTAACCCGCACTGGGCCCGCGTGGTAGATTACAGCCCACTTCCTCTCACAGAGAGGAGGCCTGTGTCCCAGCAGTGGGAACATTAATAGGCTTATTATGTAATGTCCTAACCAAAAAGATCGTCTGCCGCGGTTGCGATCGTCGTGTCGCTTTCATTTTGTTTGAAAACAATCAAAACTTTTAACCAGGTATTCTGAGCTATTGTTAAACATTTTACAGAAAGGCTCAGCTACTTACCCATTATAACAGACCATTTCCCAAGCTTGAGTGATTTGTAAAATTACTGCAAAATGAAGAGGTACACACCAATATTATAATAATTATTGTAACCTGTTGTTGTCCTACGGGCAGAAGCGTCTTCTCATACAGAGACAGCTCACATGCGCATGGGCGACATTGTATAAAAGTAAACACACAATCACTAATGTTTGTAAATACGTCAAATGTAAGACTGCCTCAGCTAGACGGCAACATCTTTTTCTTGCTACGAATATCTATAATAAGATAAACAACGCCCTACTGATTAACCCATTCTCTACAAATTAAAACGAAAATAAACACCTGGCTACAAACATTGACTACATACAGACAGAAAAATTAATAAGTTAAACCCTGCAATTGCCATGTCCCATTATAAACATGCACGATAAATATATATGTTACGGCTAATACCCGAAGTGCGGCTACACCTAGTTTTAGCCGGTTAGAACTAGGTGTAGCCACTTACTCTTGGTTAAACCTAGTACGAGCCGATTGTTTTCGGGTAAAACTAGGTCTAGCCTTCATCATGCCGGCTACAACTAGGTCCAGCCATTCCCTGTTGGATAAAACTAGGTCTATCCGATATCATTCCGGCTAGAACTAGGTCCAGACAATCCCTGTTGGATAAAACTTAGATGCGTGTCCCGCCAAGCCTTCCACCCCGCGTCACACTCGTGACTCACAGCATCTGCAGCAGCGGCGCGGGGTGGAGGGCACAGCGAGGCACGCGCCTCTGCAGGTTGTGAGCGCCAGGTGCTGCTGATCTACTGCCGGTCTACTGCCGGTCTACTAGCGAGTGTGACTCACAGCGCCTGCAGCAGCAGCGCGTGTCTTAGTTTTATCTAACAGGGATTGGCTGTACATAGTTGTAGCCGGCATGCTATCAGCAGAGCTTTTTTAGATATTAAAAAACATCAAATAAAAAGAAACGTAGAGAGTTTTTTTATTCTTATAAATCACATTGTAATAATTAACACAAATTATTAGGAGTACAATTTTTAATATAATAGGAACAATCAGGAACATTTTTTTAACAACAGACAATAAGTAGTTGCATATTATAATTGTAAAAGAATGTTATTATAATTATAAATCACACTTTTATAAAGTAACATAAACTATTTATTAGAACAACTTAAACTTGAGTGACATTTTGAGTTGCACAAAATACCAGCAGCTTTGCAGAGACACTTTTTGTTGCCACATTTGGTTTTGCAGTGGCATCTTTTATAGCCTTGCCCACCAGAGGTCGATTGTGCATTGGCTATTTGGCGTAGTGATTTCTTTTCGGGTGAAACCATGTCAATATCTAAAAATTTTGAGTCACACACGTTGAACTGATTTCTTGAAAATAGTTCTGTTATAGTGCCGTATTTGTTTCCTAATTTGTATAACCCCTTGTCGTTACATTCAAGTACAACCATTAACACATTGGGAAAGTCGCCTCTACCTCTGTCCACGTCAGGAATTTTTACTCGGACTGTATCACCGACTTTACATGGGGGAAACTTTTCATTTGATGAAGCCGTCATTTTTATAGCTTGTTTTACCAAACCGTCAAACCAAAGCCAGGCGCCTGTTACTTGTTTCAACTTGTTTGCATCTAGTTTTATCCAACAGGGAATGGCTGGACCTAGTTGTAGCCGGCATGATGAAGGCTAAACCTAGTTTTACCCGAAAACAATCGGCTCGTACTAGGTTTAACCAAGAGTAAGTGGCTACACCTAGTTCTAACCGGCTAAAACTAGGTGTAGCCGCACTTCGGGTATTAGCCGTAACATATATATACCATGATATTCATTCACACGTACGCTCACGCATTCTCACACACACGCACACACAAACACTCTCTCACTCACACACACCCACACACGCTCACACATAAATGCACATGGATACACACCCAACCTCACACATACACCTCAAGCAGGTATTGTTTAATTTAAAATTGTTTAAATCTTATTGCATATTTATCTATGTTAAACTACTGGGAGAAGACATTGATTCCTGTAACACAGGTTACAACCTAGCGCACGAGTCAGGGTTTCCATATAAAAATGTAACATACTTTTATGTCAATAAAAATATATCTAATATCTAAAAATACGTGCGAGATAAGTACATACTTATTGGTAATTGTTCCTATCATAACATAACATCACGCTTGTGTTACCCGAAGGGTTAGGCAGAGCCGGTACAGTCTCCAAAAGAGTTAAGTATCCAGTTTTGTAGTGCACACCAGTACAAAACTGGATACTTAATTCTTATGGAGACTGTACACCCACATTTTGCCAATTATGTTTAAGCCTAAGGGGGCGAGCCAAAAACAAATATTTTATTATAACAAAAACATATGTTTTTGTTATAATAAAATAATTGTCATATATGACAATTTTTGTGTACGTTAATACTGCCAGGAGCGAAAGACAACTGAGTTCCATAACAATTTTGGTTATACTATGTAGAAACTAGGCATAAACATTTAATAACAACAAAACTAGAACTAGACATTTATTAATAATTGTTGTAGCAGTTTATGTGGGTGTGAGTGAGTGTGTGTGAGTAAGTGTATGTGAGTGAGTGAGTGTGTGTGAGTGAGTGTGTGTGTATGGGAGGGTGTGGCGGTGCGTGCGTCTGTGTGGGTGTGTGGGAAGGGTGCATGTATGCGTATGCGAGGGATGCGATATTAATATAATTTAAGTTTGTATGAGGGTCTCTGTTTCCAAATAAGCTATATTGCTCCTTACAGCTTAAAAAAATTTACGACTGTCAAAAATATCTACAAAATAGTTTTAATAACGTAATTATGTAATTATGGCCTTTACTTGTGTTCAGTGTGTTGTACAAGTTAATTACTTACCAAATAATGTAAATGTTGTTTTCCAAACATTTTGCGACATTATACTGAATTCATGTAGGTACAATACAACGCGAAGAATAGTTTCTTCGCGATGTATTTCGAATAATGTACTGACACAAAACTAGAGTTAACTCTACTTTTATACTAAAACAAATATGCTGAAAACACTTGCATTTTATTTACTTTAGGTAGGTACTGTAAATAATATACTTAGTTATTTACATTAAAATGTATCGTTAATTGCTACAATCGGTACATGTGATGTGGTATTGTGCTATACAAACCACACCTTTTAGTTTATTTTCCAAGTAATAATTTTTAACATTTACCATTTAATTTAAATTAAAATCGTATGACACTCATATTACAGACTTTTTATATACAGGGTGGACCAAAAATACACGTCATAAAAACAAAAATAGATTCCTCATGTCCAGGGGTATTCGAAAATACCCCAAGTATGTTCCGCGATTTTGTTTAGTTTTCGAGTTTTTTTTTTTTTTGAGTTTTCTTGCCGGTGGAGCCTCAAAAATTCATGTCTTTTTTGTAGTGACTATTTTCCAGTTTTTAAGCTATTGCATAACTTCTATCGCGGGCCTTGAGCGTGGAGACCTAATCCAGAAATTTCGTTACGAAAATACTACCTAAGAAAGAGTGTTTTTTTGTATTGAAAATTATGTTTAACTGCTTGACAACAAAGTTCAAATTTACTTAAACGAATGATACGAGAGTGTTGTATTGAAAATTATGTTTAACTGTTTGACAATAAAGTTCAAATTTACTTAGACGAATGATCCTTGACTATTAATAGTTAAATTAAAACCTTTTTATTAGTTTGGAGTTCCCGGCCATTACGTTGTGTCAAGTTTTAAAAACTATAAATGTGAATAACAGTTCCTGTCAATGTCACCATTGGTATTTCTTGTATTCGGGTTAATATTTTACAATGCCGAGAAATTTAAATATTCAAGAAAGAGCAGCTATTATTAATGAAGAAAGTCACGAAAAAATAGTGAAAGAAAATATAGATCTGTTATATTTAGAAGATATCAAGTCTCAAACTTATGTTTCTTATTTCAGTTACCATAAACCTATAGTTTCGTGAATAAAGAACGTGAACTAATTGATCATCGTCATAATTCTGGTCGCCGCCCCTTCCTTAGTGCTGCACAAAGAGCTGACATGAGACGATAATATGAAGATAACGATTTTGTGTCAACCAATTATTATACTGAAATATATGAAGTTTGTCCAAGAGTAATAAGAAACGCCTTACACTCAATGGGATTGCAATAAAGACAACACGCAAACAAAATTGACTGATGCTCATAAGCCAGCACGCTTGGAATATGCACGCATGCATTTGAACGACGATTGAAGTACGACAATATTTACCGACAAAAAATGCTTCAAATCGAGCCAACATGGGAGGCTACATATAAGGAGATATAACGGTACGAGGTATCTATACAGAAGACCCTGTAGTGCCCAATTTTAGTTCCGGACAAATTTCGGATAATATATGGGGATAGATGTCAGCGGTGTATCAGTTACAACACTGCTTATTCAGTTATTCCTTATTTTCAGTTAAGATTGCAGGCTAATAATAAATCTCAATCGACATATTTTCACAGAAGTGATTGTTTGTTTTATTGAAATATATTTAACTCTAGCATTAAATTCGTTTGATTTCTGTGAACACAGGTATACACCAGTGATTTAAGTAGCACGGCGAGTTTTACTCTTTCCTAAGTCAAAAGTAAAATTACAATATAAAAACTATGCAATAGCTTTACCGCGGCAGTCCCCGAGTGCCACAGGTCTTTTTTTTTATGGCGTCGCTATTTGAACCACCTATTTTAAAACTTAAATCGTATATTATGCAATTAGTGAATAAAGGACGGATTTAAAGCGAGGGCCATAGATGAATCACGAGCAAGTGAAAAATTCTAACGACCGAATCACGACCGTAGGGCACTCCCTACGGTCGTGATTCATGATGATTGAATCACTCGCTACGCTCGTGATTCAAGTGTTAGAATCCTGAGTAACGCGAGTGATTCATGGCCCTCGATATAAATCCGTTTTATTCAAGAGTTGCATACTATTCTTTATACCATTACTACGAGAAAAAGAAAGATTTAAGCGATAATAGACAATTATTGAAGAAAAAAGGAAGGTTAACACGTTTAGTGGTGGGAGCCCTCCAGGAGGGTTCAGTTAGTCACATATGAGATACCTCGCGGAGGGCTCATTTTAAATGTAGGTTTTCTTAGCAAATACATATTATGAACCGCCAAGCAACTTTTTTTTAAATTTTGTTCACTTTTACAAATATTCACAAAAAATTTAAAGGTTGGAAACTACGTCTAGCTACAAGACCCTCTGAAAATTGTATTTAATGACAATGATGGTTAACTTTAGCGCAAACGTAATGCCGGCAACCCTCCCGGAGGTTTCACTTCCCACTACGAATAATAAAAGTCGTAGACTTCCAATATTTATGGCGGCATGGCGTATGAGTTCTATGAAAATGGCTAGAGTCGAAAGTGTTAAGGAGGTTGTACTCGTATAGCATTGAGATGGAGGTCGGATACATTGGTGTGTTCTAAATTCAAACACCAAAATAGTGATTAAAAGTGCTTTATATTCACTGTTTTCAGTGAATAAAATAAGCTTTTTCGAGGGGGAATGGTATAAAGGATTTTTAGCTTAACCTTCGAAGGCCAATTACAGTGAATTATTAAAAGGTTAAGTACTAACTTTTTTTTATGTTTTGCGTAGCTTAGGAACCTGCATAGTTTTTAAAGTCAGCTAGAATATATGGAACCTCATTTTGTATTTTTAAATTGAAGTTGAAAATTTCAGTCTTACCACTAAAAACTTAAATTCCTGCTATCGATACTTTTTTGAGTAACTTGCAGGAATGTTAGCAAGTTTATTATTTTATGTATGAAAGTAACATTTAAGATGATACCGTCGCTAAAAAAAAAACTGGAAAATACTCACCACAAAAAAATATATGAATTTTTGAAGCTCCACCGGCAAGAAAACTCGAAAAAATTACAAAAAAAATAATAACTCGAAAACTACAAAAAATCGCAGAACATACATGGGGTATCTATATTTAGGGTACCCCTAGACATGTGGAATCTATATTTTTTTTATGACGTTATTTTTGGTCCACCCTGTATTTTTGAACACTGTTACCTCTGGAAAGCATATTTTTAATTATCTTTGACTGATTTAGCATTCGAAGCTGTATTTTATATTATAAATTTTCCCTTTTTGTAAAAACCTTAGAATATTTTTTTAGTCAGTGTATAGAGTGCCACCGGTGGCACTCTATCCCTATCGGATAAA
Source organism: Conistra vaccinii (assembly GCA_948150665.1). Taxonomy (NCBI): domain Eukaryota; kingdom Metazoa; phylum Arthropoda; class Insecta; order Lepidoptera; family Noctuidae; genus Conistra; species Conistra vaccinii. The sequence goes on along the minus strand of OX411320.1, from coordinate 20,632,139 downwards.
GTGCCACTACAGGCACCCCAGTAACACCGCCTCGGCCCGGCCAAAGTGCCGCAAGCATTGGATTGTCATTGTCACTGTCACTAAGTCACTTCACTTGGTATTTTGTTTGATTGTCGAGGTTAGATCGCTGTAAAACACCACATTCCCAAAACATTACATTCTCTTGTGCCTAAACGGACCCTGGCACTTCGCCGGCCGGTACCGCGGCACCGCTCGCTACGCTCGCTCGGCTCACAGTTCTAACCTAACCTAAATAACAAGTGACAGTGACAATGCAACGCTCACGGCACCCTTGCCGGGCCGAGGCAGCGACACTAGAGTGCCACAAGAATACTCGCGGCACTCTATACACTTCGATTTTTTTATCTGACATTTGCATCATAAATTGTCACCTGTCCGATTTTACTTTTCTATATAAAACTTGACACACTCTTCTAATGTTACGGTTTCCTAGGAAAGCGGTGGCCGCACTTGACGGCCGCAATGGCGGCTGTCATGAAAATGATGACAGCGGCAAAGCTTTAAATCGTTAGATTCGCCCTACCGCGTCAAAAGATAGTCGCGTTTCTGTTTCGTTTTCACACCTCTGACACACAATGACGCCGTGACAACACTTGTTTGTCATCGAAACGCTATTTAATAATATATGAGCTCACTCTTCTCAGTATGGCCACTTTTTCTTGTGACTGTGTTCGGTGAAGGCAAATCGAGCGATTTGAATCTTTGCAGTGCGGGGTTTGCTTTACGGTGTCAAAAACGCTCTCTAGAAAACCACACCAACTTGGCTTCTCGGTTGTGTGGCCTGGTGAAAATTATGCCTAGTCACTGAATTATTAAAGGAGAAGGGAACGACTCCATAGATTTCTGGGCCCAGGTGTTAACTCAATCAAACTAGCCTTATTTGTAAGAGGATATAATAAAAAGGCCTCACTGAAAATTTGGTGAAATTTGGCTATCCAGGAATCAAGTTAAATGAAGTATAGTTATGTGTTAATGCATGTTCAACCAAATCACTACGAGTTTATGAGTGAAACGGTCAAATGGCACATTCAATATTCGTATGGCTAATTAATCAACTACTTAGCTATTAAGTAAGGGCTCCACTGTACAATAGGGACCGCGCGTGCGGAGCTTCATATTTTTATTGCGTGTAGATGTCTTCGTATGGAACACTTTTGCAAAATGCCACAGCTAGCAAACGCTTAGTTTTCGAGAAAAAAATTCCTAAAGTTTCAATAAATTCAATTAATTTACGTAATAAAATTGACGTTTTACCACAGATAATGTACGAACTTCACTCCTAGGTCGTTCCGTTTTATGTTCAGACTAAGTCTTAGCGGATTTTAATGGGTTTTTTTTTATAAATTTGTGTTTTTTTTTTTAAACCACCCAGTAGTAGGAGCCCCGCGAAGCGGGGCTCCGTCGACGTAGCTTGACTTGGTAAAAAGGCAATAAGAACTTGGGATGCAAGAGCGAGCGAAGCGAGCTCGGGACTTGGGGCACCCCGACACGGACAGGTTAGGTTAGAAGGGGATGGCGGGGTCACAGACCCCGCCATCCCCTTCGTGGTTATTTTTTTTTTAACCACCCAGAAGTAGGAGCCCCGCGAAGCGGGGCTCCGTCGACAATGCTTTACAAATTTTTTTTGACCTTGAAACCATCACCTGAGAGCTTGTTATAAGGAAATATACCAAGATTTTAGTATTTTTTGGTTTGACCTTGACCTTTGGGGTGTTGACCTTGACCTTGAAGATGTCATTGACCTCCCTGAGAGCTTGTTATAAGGAAATATACCAAAAAAGTATTTTTTGGTTTGACCTTGACTTTTGGGGTGTTGACCTTGACCTTTGTGGTGTTGACCTTGACCTTGAAGATGTCATTGACCTCATTATTGCTTGGAACCTAATTTAGACCCGTCACGTAAACTTCCCCACCCTTAATACTCCCACTATCCCACCAATCCCGAAAGGAAACTTTTGGCGATTTTTTTCTCAGCATCTATGGTTTTGCTAGATTTGCGGTTTTCAAAATTACACTAAAAAGGGTATAATCTACCAAAAAAAAAATACCTACTATAAAAAATCGCCGGTCCCTATTGTACAGTGCTTCCTAAGTAAGTTTTGTTTTAAAATATGCTATCCTACAGAAAGACAACCGACAGACATGACGCCGGAGACTGTAAACAGTAGATACATAAGTCTGGTTTTGTTCGCTTGATAGGCTAAAAGCTCGATTTGAATAGGTACTTACAGGTTGAGATGCACGCCACTGACGAATAACTGATAAAATCGCCTCATCGTCCAAGACTCTTCTGCCAATAGAATTACTGCGACCAGTCGCAATAGTACAATTCACACAGCGATCCATGTCGTCAATATCCGATCGATAGGCGTAATCAGTTGTCCAAAATAGAGAGCCAGATAATTAAAAGTAGCAAGATCCGTCGAATAGTCCTTTATAATATTTAAAGCCGAGGTCGTGGGGTTATACAATAAAAAATGGAAAATACGTGAGCACTCAGAACGAAAGAAAACGAACGAGTACCCGTGTACCGAGTTTTTCTGCCTGTCATCTGTCAGCACAGAACATATTATGTTAATATGTTATTAACTGTCATAGAAAAATTAAAGGAGTTCGATTCACTATGAATCGATTCCACGAAATGATCATACATATTCTGAGAATTAATTTAACTTTTCTCGCTTCCTAGATAGAAACATGGTACTGTATTTTGTGATTTGCTTTATAAAAATATAACGGTTTTTTTAATACACATTTCAACTAGTTAACTGCTGGGCCCAGGAATTCCCATCTCCTTTCTGTTATAGTTTATAGTTATAGTTGTAGTTACTTTAATTAAAGTTAAATAGTTGATAAGGTACGCTGGGGTTGGCATATCTGTATGGATAAAAACCCCTTTAAAAATAAAGAATAAAAAAAATAAAAAATAAACTTGGCTTCTCTTTGAATCTCAGGAAATGCTTCTTCCTCAAGACGAAGGTAGAGGTCATGAGATTTGAGGTAAAGTCTGACCAAGTCTGACCCAATCGCAGAAAAGTAGAGACCTTAAGGGTTCTACCACCTCCAAAAACGGTGACCGTACCGGACTAGCCTCATACTTTCGCCAATTTGTGCAAGATTTCTCTAGAATAATGGCTCCATTGTACCGACTGACTTCACTGAAAGGCGAATTGGCATGGAAACCAGAACAGAAGACATTCGCTAAAAATTATTCTGTACCTTGACGAGTGATCCGGTATTGACGATCTAAAACCCAGAGCCCGCCGGTCGAGCTACACACAGACGCAAGTTTATGGAGAAATTATATTCCAAGTGAAGGCTGATGGTAAGCGTTGTGTGGTAGAGTACTTTAGTAAGACAACGTCTCCTGCAGAGAGCCAATATCATTCGTACGAGCTCGAAACCCGGTTGTGAACTCTATCAAACACTTTAGGCAATATTTTCTTCGCAGAAAGTTTACCGTCGTTACGGACGTCGTTGAAATCTTCTCAAAAGGACCACCTGTATATTGAATACATCTATTTAACATCTATTAAATATTTGGCACTAAAATGATTAACTATTGTATAGGGTGGCGCATAAACCTAAACAAAGACAAGGTCATTTAAAAATCTCATTTTAAAAATGGGTAATTGCTTTGAAAGTGGTGTCGTACGACTGACTTTGATATAATTTTTGAAATAGAAATGTAAAATACATGTAGACATCGTATAGAGCCTAAACGTCGCAGTAACTCGGTATACTTTGCCTTGACCGGAAATCTCTCGATTACCCGGTTTTTCGAGACTTTTATCTATGGGGTTTTTTAAACCCAAAAACTTTCGTTGCCCTAAAAGGTACCATCAAAGAAGTAGCTTGACCAATCTATCGAAAAAAGTATTGACAAAACTGGATATTGCTATAAAACTGGTAGTTATTGACAGGCCTAAACTGTCCTCCCATACCTACAAAACATTGCAAACATAACAAAAAAAAAACATTGAAACATTGTAAAAGTAAATTATTTTTAAAATAGTACCCGTGGAGTTTCTTGCCGGTTCTTCTCCAAGGAAACGACCAATTGGAACCGTGCACCTAGTTTCTGACGTTTCATAAGTCGTTCCATGTAGATTTATGTGAAATAAAATTATTTTGAATTGGAATTTGAAAAAACCGGCGAAATGCGAGTCGGACTCGCACACTAAGGGTTCCGTACCACCGTACAATATTTTGCAAATAAATGAAAATACTAAACGAAGAATAGATTTTGTATTTTATAATGATAGTGAATTCCAAAGTTATTTTTTGCAGTTGCAGAAAATCGCCCATATTTTAAATTAAATACCTAATGAATCGGCGTTTTTAATATTTGTTGATTAAATACAGTATAATAGGTATGATATGCAGAAGTTTCAAATTCGTAACTGTTCAGTTATTGCGATAGAGTTCCTAAAAAAATGGTCTAAAACTGACAACTTTTACGGCCCCCTATTTCTTCATTTTTGAAGATAAAAGAAATAAAAAAATATATTTGTACTCTACTCGATGAGCTCTAGACAACAACGGTATGTACGTCCCACAATGTAGGATAATAGTTTTTATATTTATACTTTCATTTGTTTTGGATTTTAATTTTAATTGTGATTTTAATTCTAATTTTGTTATATTTTATTTATGTGTCTTGACATTTCTCGTGACCGTGGGGTCCCGGACCTTTGGAAGGCGTACGAGGGGCCGAAGCCAACTCGCAGAGGCCCGTTAGACGTTTTTAATGATATGAGGCACCAACCGACGATTATCCCTGTATGCACTATGCAAGTGCATCCAAGGACAACCCCCGGTTGGTGTAGGACTGTTGCAGGATATGGAAACAAAGATATTGGACTATAGGTTTGGCTGGCTTATGTTGACTGGTGACCTGGAACTATGGAAAGACTATGGCCCCTGCCTGATCAATGTTTTATATGGACACAGCTAAAATGGCAGGGGGTGACTTGCACACTCAATAATGGGCCCCCGAAAACGGTCGCTAGCACAAAGTGTCGTAGCGACAAGGGCGCAACATGTCCTGAGGTGCTTATGAGGAGTGGAGCGGTATTCCACGGCTATCAGGACAATCCCGGAAGTACGGTCAAGATCCCTGCCATCTGATCCTGCCCTACCAGCATCTTACTGGAATACTTCCTTCCTCCGAGCACGTTTGCTCTTGCGAATCTCCACTCAAGCCAGCCAATTAAGGCAAGAATGAGGTGGGAGCTCTGTTCCTCGTCAGTGTTCACTCCAGCCGGCCAATAAAGGCAAGCCAGAGATGAGGAACAAGATTTCTCCCAGAACATAGGGTCCGTGGGGTTGCTACTGCCCAACGGCTAGCCACATGCTGCCCTGCGGTTTTCTGTATCTCTCTTAGTCTGGCTCCTCATCCTAGACCCGTTCCGGCAAAGTAAACTATACCGGCACAAACCTAGAATTCGGAGCGCGCAAGCCCCACCACGACGTCAACGTAGAGATACGGCGGCGGTGGGGTTATTTATGTGTTTTTTTTTATTTTTTTATTGATCATGTGGTCTGCAATTAAGTTGTTTTTATTTTTTATTAATAATTTTATCATTTTGAAGGTGCCTTTGCATCTTCCCATTTATATTATACTTAAGTAGAGTAGTTTTACAAATTATTTACTGCCTAAAAACACAATGACACAATACGGAACCCTAAAAACGTGCAACCCACAAACAGAAATATACAAATTTCTTAAAAAAGAAGGTTATTGCTTAGAATAATGTCTATCTATACTTTACGCCACCTTGTTTGTGTATCTAGGAATTGAATGTGACTAGTATGATCTATGTATATATTTATTTTTCAATTCTCATGCTCGGAAAATAGTGTTTTTTTGATCCGAGTATAGGGTGGAAAACGCTGCTTCCTTCTCTAGGGCGGCAAAGACTCATACTAATTGCTCCCCTCCCTACGGCGGGAATGAATTAAAAAAATAGAACTTTTGCTTAGGTTAGGCTACGAAACTTTTCACATGATAAATATCGAATAGACAAAAAACTTTTTACAAAAAAAATTTAAACCGACTTCCAAAAAAAACCACTACAAAGTGAAAAATAACTTTAATTTCGGAAGTCGGTGTCTTTCTTTTTTAATTTTCGTTTTTTGCCACCGACTTCCGAAATTAAAGTTATTTTTCACTTTGTAGTGGTTTTTTTTGGAAGTCGGTTTAAATTTTTTTTGTAAAAAGTTTTTATTTTTCACTTTTTAGTTGTGGTACCTACCCCACACAATATCCAATACCACTAACTGCAATAAATAACAGTGACAGGAAGTTATCATCATATCGTCCATATAAACTAAGTGGGAAAAATATGTATTATTGAAGCTAACTCAAAAACTATCTAAGCAAAGTCAATAAAATTTATATGGGACCACCTCGGGAGCTTACCCTTTCAAACAAAAAAATAATTTTCAAAATCGGTCCACAATTGGCGGAAATATCGGTGAACATACATAAAAAAAAAAAAAAAACATACATAAAGTCGAACATAGAACCTCCTCCTTTTTGGAAGTCGGTTAAAAAATAAAAAGGCTGTAGTCTTGTGAGTGTATAAACAGCCAGTGCGAATTAAAAAAAAAATACCTATTAAGCGGGACGGTCCGCGGCGGCAGTGTTTCCACTCTTTAGGGATTTCTCCCTTTTTTTGGGAAAAATGGCCAATAATAAGAATGGTTTAGGGATATTTTATTTTGACAGGGATTTAGGGCAATTTTAGGGGAAAATTGAACTTGAGTTGGTAGCCCTATTGTTTTTAGTAGGCAGCACCCAATGTACTACTTTACTCTATGGTAGCACCGATTGATTAAAGGGGATTGAAACTCGTAATGAATATAATTCGTCTAATTTAAGTTTACAATGTTATTGTTAATTTTACTATTTCCGTGGTTAAAGATAAAGAGAAGAGGGAATTTTAGGGATAATTCGTTTTGAAACTGGGGAAAAACCAAAAATGTAAGTGGAAACGCAGCGCGGCGGTACGAGGCGCGTTCCAAATTTAAAAAAAATCACAAATTGTTTTAACTTCCCAGTTAATTTTAAATTATACTCATGTTATTTAATATCAATAAGTATTTTAGAAGTTTTACTATTTTATACTTTCCTTATATTCGAAATGAAAAGTAGAGTGTTTAACACGCCGCCCTCGCTACGCTCGGGCGTCTACATACCTCGTATGGGAATTGATTCCTTTCGACCCTTGTCTACTATTTCTAATCTACTATTTCCGTTGAATGAACCTGAAGACAAACAAGTTTCCATTTGTTTCGGTTTGTCTTCAAGTCAGGGAAAAATAAATTGTTTGGGAGGGAATCGTCCAAGAGAGTTAGGATAAAAAAACGCAAGAAAGTAAAAATTGCACTGATTTTATTTTAAAACAATACAGTTACACAAATACACAACACGTTTATTTATAAAAATATTAGTAGTAATAAATTAGTCTTATACTAAACAACACTAATCTGGAAAAATAACATCGCTGTCCTTATTTACTAAGTTTCTACAAACTTTATATTAGATATTACTAGCTTATATGTTACTATTGACTATAATTCAACTGTACAATGGCTTATCAAGTTCAGAGCTTACTGCAAGCGAGGCGAATTTCCTACCTATGACACTGAGCGCGATATGGCAAGGATATACAAGGCACGTTTTGAAATCAAACCGAGTAAGAATATGTACTATGTACCTTTCTGAACTTGTTTCTTACCAATAATATTCTTTCTGATGCAGCGAAGAAAAACAGGCAACATTACCATCACGAGAGAACTGATGATGATCCTAGTCTTTTCCGGCTGTTGACAACCTCTATTCCAAACCTTGATTATAAAAACTCATTCAGTTAGAATTTGGCTTAGCAGGTTAAGGTCGAGATGCCAACACGTTTTATTTTCCACGTACGTAGTCTAATTTAAATGCTGTTCCAAATATAAAACCATACATTAATTTATGTTATTATCTATTTTTCGCCCGCTTGCAATGAACCCCTTCGTAATACATTAATAGATATTAATGGCATACATGATACACTGATTCTTCTGACACATCAAATTCTTCACTTTGTTCGTACACTATTTGCCACCGACAGCATGATTTACTTGTCGTAATTTAAGTTACAAAAATCGATTCCAAGAGTTAAATTATATTTACAAAATGTCTCGTCAAAACCGAGTAACAATGTTGGAACTTGGCTAGTTTTTAGCCAGCCTTTCCCGTCAAGCCTCGACTCGAAGACTTTTGTCTATTATATTACATTTGTACACTGATTCCCAAAAGCTTTTGCTTTTGTGTTCAAGGAGGAGCGGCGGATATATTGTTCGGAACTATTTCCGACACGCTATCAGCCGAGTCTCCTTCGTTCTCCTTGTTGGCCGGTTCCTCTGGCTCGTCTCTCATCAGAGCACGGTACTTCTTTGCGATGACCTCCCAGTCCACCACGTTTTCGATCTTCGTAGCGTTGCTGATGCTCAGCTGGGAGCCCAGAGGACTGAGGTGCACCACGGAGAGACGCGTTGAATCTAGGAGTTGGAAGGATATTGTAAAAAATACAAAACTAGAGAAAAAAATTAAGTCCTAGGTAAGGGTTGGGGATGATAATAAGTAGTGATTAAGCTTGTTTTCTAGAGTAAAACCTTGTAATTAGTTAGTCTGTATTACAGAGTACTAAAATAATAAAATTGGTTGAATATCAGGAACTTTGAGAAAAAAAGGCTTTTGAATTGATTCAAAATTTTGTGTTTATTCAGAGACCCGGAGGATTAGGTACTTTAGATATCTTCCATGAATGCCTTGGGATTATTTCCTGTAATGTTGTGCATGAACATTTTAATAAATATGCAACGACCAAAATTACCCCTCGTTCGTGCGTACATGTCATGCGTGGGTTGTATACCACTGTTTGTGAAAAGACATAATATCCCATTGTGTCTTTTAAGTAAGGTGTAGGTACATTGTAGAGTATTTTAAGAATCTTACAAATTTTATGTAACTTACCCTTCGGCACTACCTGTCCCCTCTTCACCTTGGACAGCCACTTGGCACCAGCCTTGGACCGCGCGCTCATCTGGTCCTGTCTCTGCAAACCGATCATATGCACCAAACTTGGTCGCTTCTTTTTGCTTATGCGGTCCTGGTGCGAAATAGTTGGGTTAAAAATGGAGTGTAATGCTGTATAGTCAGACCAATATACGTTGTGGTTGAATGTGGGGCGATGTGAATGATGTGTGGGTTTTGAAGTTAGCTTAGTGCTTACTCTACAAGTAGATTTTTTTTTGATTCTTTGGATTTCTAACCTTTAAAGTCTACTCGTGCGTCCATATTCCGGACGGTGTCTGATTTGATAATTTGTAAGCAAACGTTATGTGTTTATTGCAATGTGCATATAAAATGCCAATTTCACTTAACGTTCGTATAAATCGAAATAAGCTTTTCTAATATGGCTCTTTTCGTGTATGACGATAACATTTAATTGTTTGAGAGAATCTCCGTGTTTATAACTTTACTGCAGAATATGGATTTTTGTAACAGAATTTGGTGTAAATATTTTTTACACATTACAGAGACAGAACAAATTAATTTTTTGAAAAAAAGTGTCATGTGTAGCAATAATTTGAGGTGTAGCAGTGGAGTCATCTAAGACTAGGCTTAATTTAAATTATCATAAGAAGTGTTGTTCCTGGAGATGTTTCTTTGTAATTACGTACCAAAAGCAAGAATCGTATTTCTTTCGTATTTTGTTGAAGAAGCAACTATCCTAAGCTTGTCTCACAGTGTCCAAATATTACAGAAAATAATTTAAATGAGAGTTTATTATGCTCGTTGACAGGGAAGTTAACAGCAACGTATCTAGAGGTGGTGAAACAGGTCGTAAAAATTGTAAGTACTCAGTGATTTTAGCCTTACAGATGAACTCAATTTTTTTTCATCGGTTATCCGCTGACAAAACTAACGTTAGTAGTATTAATTAAAAGATGGAAGTACTGTCTCACCTTACACCTGTGGATAATCCACATCAACCACGTCGTGACCAGGTTGAGAGGAGATGGCGCGGTGGTCGTCCGATGCATGTTGCGGATCAACTTAGATAGCCCATACTTCCACTCGATGTCTGATTGTGCCTGAAAAAATTTAGTTGTTGTAGCAGGTAGATAATTTTGGAGTTTTTAGGGGGGTGATAATTTTGAAACAGCAGTTATGTTTATCGCAATGGAAAAGATGGGGTTGTCATAGGCAGACAGTTTGTTAATGGCAGTATAGTACGACACAACTTAGATGTAGCATAGATTTGAAAATTTTCATTCATTCATTTCAATTTTACGAACGTATTTGGATAAGAGACTTTACAAGTTATTGCGTTTTCGAAAGATCATTTTCACCTGAAGCAGTAATAAAGATTGGTGATTTTGAAGGCGCACTCAGTTCGGATGGTGATCGGTTTTACGAATTTTGCCGATGCTACATCTAAGTTGTGTCGTACTGTACTCAAGTATGTTTTTACTAGCGTACAACATTCTGGCAATAAGTTCTGTTCATTTTAACCCCATATACCTTCAAACGCCAATCAAATTAAACTACTTCAAAGTTTTGTGTTGCTACAATGTAAGAGAATCAGCAGACTTAGCGGTGATTGAGTAGCATTTGAGTACTTTTGACGGTCTTTAGAAATGAGAAAAAATGGAATCTTAGACAGGAATGATTTACTTAAAAGAATATATATCTACAAAGTATGATGGTATATAGAAAAGAATAAAGTGATGGTGAGTAGGTAAAGAAGTTATCATTATAAAGGTGCCTATAGACATCCTAACTTTGATGACCGGCAGGTAGTGTCCTCAACCCAACCCAACCCTTCAATCCTTCTTCGGTTTGTAAATTAGGATGCCTGTAAACACCTTTACGGTTTATCATATTTACTTTGTCCTTATTTAAATAACCCAACAATACTCGTCTTAGTTTAGTAACTTTAATTATAATTTTAGTAGGTCAACTATTTTTTCTTTGTACGTATTTAATTTGCTTAAAATTGTAATGTGCTGCAATTGCCTGATAATTTTAGTTACTAACGTGTACAATTGTGTGAGCAGGTCCGATATAATTTAGCGAAAAACGTATTAATTCAATATAATTAATTCAAAATTATTTTCTACAACGTGCCACAGACATCAATTATTTAAATAGCTGTTTTATTATTGGTTTAATTTATTTGTTTATCTGTATCTACATGCGCATAAGTACTTGACAACGCACATCATGTTTTAATCTGTTCACGTGTTACCTGGATCCTCTGGTACGTGTCTGACATCATAGCGATGAGCAAATTGATGAGTACCACCACCGACACCAACATGTAGATCCCGAACACAATTTTAAACAGGTAATTGGTCCAGGCCGGCTGTATGTTACTATCGTTACGATGCACGCGCGTCTGGTCGGTGGTCGTCTGGCCGAACACCGCGAAGAACAGCAGCTCGAACGAGTACAGTGGGTTCATAGTAACTGCGAACAAAAGATCAGAGTTCTGGGGACACGTAGTTACCTGTATACGTTGGTAAGTGTCCGACATCATCGCAATGAGGAGCGTTATGAGCACCACGACCGACATCAGTAAGTACGCCCCAAACACGAACTTGAATATGTTCTGCGTCCACAGCGGCCGCACGCTGGACACGTAGTTAAGGTCCGACAACGTTATCTGTCCGAAAAGTGCGAAGAACAGTTTCTCCAACGCCTCGACCGGTGATAACGTCGCTAGAAGACAACACTCAACATGGACCAAGGTCTTGTAGCTCGCGGCGCGAACAGAACCGGGGTAGGTTGATGCATGGCTTACTATGCCTGTTTTAAGTACTTCGGTGACTTTGAATATTTAGATTTAAAATAGGAATGTTTGATCTACTCCTGCATCAATCTTCCCGCAAATCTAAAGATCTAAGACGGCTAGACACCTAATTGTGTGGAAGAGATAGATTGATACGGTTGTGTAAGTATTCTGTACATTGGTATAAAGAAGTGTAGATGTGTGTTGAAATATATTTTTTTGATTTTAGTGTCTATATAATTTTGTGTTAGTGTGCTAATGAGAATAGATTGCTTGATTTCCACTTATTATACCAGTGCATCAATCCACCCCGTCCTGACTACGGCTAGACATTGAGAGCGCGGGACAGACGCCACATTGACGACAAACAGCCAAACAAATCCGAAACATAAAATGGTACCTCGGAGTGGTGAAACAAACGCAGGACATAAGCCAGCCGCGGCATGCGCAAATCAAACTTGCTCCATCAAATGCGGTGAGGTCGGCCACTCATTCCACTAAAACTAGTATTGTGACGCGCAATGCATGTTCTGTGTCCACATCTGGAAACCACGACTCTCATAAAGCTGTGATGCGATGCAGAAAATGCATTGTGTACTTAATAGACATCAAGGTTTCTAACCACCAACCACTTACACGTGCCATAATATATGAAAATAAAACATTGAAATTATGGCGAGGCGAAGTGTACTTTGTATATTACAGAGACCTAACATTCCACATTCTTAACGTGATGGCAACAGTTATCTATATAATGTAATGTAATGTAACGTATGAAACGCCAACGATGATAACATTCTCGATGTGACAAACACTGAAGCTTGCAAGCGGATGCACGTATTGTTTATAACAAAAAATAACAAGTAAAACAAGCACATCGAGTTGTAATGCGATCATCGTAAGGAAAATGGCATTCATATATATGCACATAAAATTAAACAGTCTTGTTCGTGTGTATGTGGACTTACGTCCTGTTGGACCTTGTTTCCTCCTGTATGATTCCCCGTTAAGTGTATTTTGCCATTGTGTATCATACGCTTGTCGTTTCAGTCGGAGAGTCTCTATTACGACAAGTACAACATTTAATATTTGGATGAACACATATGATCTACATACATGAATGAACGATTTTTATGGTAGATGTTATGGTAGGCAACATTGTAAGTATAATGGATTCACACTCACCGTCGGAGAACAGTCTCTTCCTCGCTTGTCTTGCATACTTATTGTCTTCCGCCTTGTTAATATTCCTGAACGGCTGGTTTAATGCAACGATGTGCATCGAGAAGCCGAACACGAATATCGCTAATACAGCTAGGAACCTTCCTAGATCCTTCATAAGATCTCCTATGATAATAGCCCAAGGACCGAATAGGTGGTGGAAAGATAAGAAATCTAATATTTGAACGCACGCTAATAGAAATGATAAGGCAAAACATTGATTCCTACAATACATAAGCGTTGGCCAATACTTAGGTAATACGAATATCCAGCCGACGACGTGTGTAGCCACGCCGATCATGCCGCATAACAAAACTGCTATCTTGATCCACCCTAAACCAGATTTATCACTGGGGTTGGTGAGCTCAAAGAGTAGGAGACCGCTCAGACAAATGAGCAGCATCCATTCATACCACCGTGGTATTAAACTATCCCTAAATATCGAATTATAAATAGGCGTTATCGCTACTAAGGCTAACAATACCATCAGGTAAATGTGTGAAGTTAAATACGACATGAACTTAATTATTGGTATCTTATTATATCTATGGCCTAATGGAAGAGAGAACACCACCCATACGGGTGGACAAACTATGAACGCGACAAAAAGGAACATAATTTTGATGCCAGTCCATTTGAGGCTCCCTCTCCAGAGTTCCTGTAAACAAGCGAAGTAATGAACATCATCATATGTTTGTGGAGTCAAGTTTCTGTGAAGTAGGGAAGTTACCTATTTTTTACCTGAAGATATCTCTGGACCACTGTGTGGGCTATGACCTCCTTTTGTTCGTTCTCTATTAACACGTCGAGGAACTCAATGTTCCTGTTGTCGGTGGCGGTGAGGATGTGTCCGGCGGACTCGGCGCCGGCTGCCAGCGCCAGCAGCTCGGTGGCCATGGCTTCACATTGTTTTCCTGCCGCTATAAGGTCTTTGGCACGCTCCTTTTCCTATTACGGAAAACAACGTGCGATGAATATAAACTCACTGATTAATCATAAAGCAATAAATGTGTGAGGCATACCTTAGTGGATAAAATAATGTAAATGTTGGACAGTTTAGCTGCGGTGTCGACGGGCGCCGGCGACACCAACACGAACTCCTCGATGGGAATGTTATTGTGGTTCTTGGAGCACACCATCAGGTTGTACACGAACCTCTTGTCGTCCATAAGGGACTGAGTGTCGTGTTCTTTGTGCAGTAAGTACTCTAGAACATCGTTGTGGTTTTCCGATGCGGCAAACCAAATTGGAGCACAATTTAGGTTAGTTTCACTTTTTGGTGATGCTCCTGATTCGCATAAGAGCTTCACCACGTTAAGGTGACCAGCTTTTGCTGCACAATGAAGAGGTGTCCATCCATTCTTGTCAGTGGCGTTGATTTCAGCTCCTTGACCAAGAAGAACTTCTACCATCTGGTAGTGACCGTGCGTTGACGCTATGTGTAACCCTGTTTTCCCATGTCTGTCCGTACTTTGAAGAAGCTCTGCTGATCTACTGAGGAGTAGACCTACAATAGACATGTGTCCTCCAAAACACGCCAGATGTAGCGGATTGAAGCCCTGGAATGAGAAAATCAAAGTTGTAGTTCATATCAAGAGTTTTGTATGAAAGTTATGAGGACTTACATTTTCATTACTCGCGGCGTCGACTTGCACACCAGCAGAGTTGAGAAGTAACCGCACGACGTTTTCGTTACCATTGTAAGCAGCTAGATGTAGCGGAGTTAGTCCAGACTCGGCACCTAGCTCAGGAACTAGTGACACTCCAGTAGGAGCTTCTGACTTTACTGTTCCCGGTACATGGGAGAGCAGTTCTCGGACAGTTTCTGTAAAAAAAAACGTATTGATTCAAAATTATGTTCAAATAATATCCTTAAAATAGTTGCGTATAATGTTAATTTTATTTACCTGCTTGTCCATAATATGCAGCTATATGAAGCGGCGTCAATCCTAATTTCTTGCTTGATATTCTTAAAGTGTTGGTCGATCTCATCACATCTAATACATTAGTATGTCCATATTGCGCTGCTAAATGTACAGCTGTCAGGCCTGCCCTGTTCTCATCAGTACATGACGCTCCTGCTCTTACTAAGACCCTGACAACATCCGCATGACCACCTTCGGCAGCCAATTGAAGAGGTGTCGAGTCGTTCAACTTATTCCTAGCAGATATAACACCAGTTCTATCAAACTTCATTAGTTCTTCAATCACTTTCACTGAACCTTGAATAGCTGCTATATGAGCACACGTGTTCCCATCCTTCGTAGTAGCCATTACTAAGTTTGGATGTGATTGTAAAAAAAGTTGGACTACTTCATTATAATTATTTTGTGCGGCTGCATGAATAGGTTTTTGTCCTAATTCGTCTGTCGCGTCGATGTTAGCTCCAAGTTCTAGTAATAGTTTACACACTTCTATTTGACCGCTCGCTGATGCTAAGTGTAGTGGAGTCTGCTTTTTCAATGTGAGGACATCTATCATAGCGTTGTGATCTCGTATTAAGAATTTGACTAAATGCGCGTAGCCATTCATAGCTGCTAAGTGAAGTGCTGTTCTGCCATTTCTCGCTTTGGAGTTTATAAATGCTTTGTTTGTAAGGAGAGCGTCACAGACTTGTAGGAAGCCATGTTCAGCAGCGAGGTGAAGAGCTGATCTACCTTCTGTATCGAACACGTCAACTCTCGCGTGGTTCGACAGTAGCGTACTGACAAGTTCCATGTGCCCTCTATTACAAGCTATTAGTAAAGGCGTCCACCCTATTGAGTTCTGTTTGTTTAGTGCTCTGCTAACGTCAGCAGGCGAGATGTGCGCGATCATCTCAGTCATGACGTCGTTATTTCCGGCAATAGCACAAAAGTGGAAGGCCGTTTCTAAATAATGTTTCGTTATTAACGTGACATCGGCGCCATTTTCTATGAGGCATTTGACCACTTGTCTGTCGGCTGTTGGTATCTTGACCTCTTCTTTTGTAATTTTGCAGGCAAAGTGGAGTGCGCTCGCACCATCTTCGTCAACTGCGTCGATGTATGCCGTTGCGACGGTTTCACCTTTATGATCTTTGACGAATTCTATCAAGTGTCGCACAACGTCTGGCTTACAACTTCTACACGCCATGTGTAGAGGTGTTTCTCCAGTCTATAAACAAAAACGATTATAATTATAACGATTGCATCAATGTGTTATTAAAAGAATATAATATAAATAATAGTCACATTCATAACATATATTATAAATAAATAAAGTACACGAGCAAACATGTTATGCTAATAGAAATAAGTATGCAATTTCTTACATTTATATTACTATATAAATTATAATAAAAATAACCACATAAATTATAATTTCGGTTAATGACTAATTTTATAGCAAAGTTCTTCACTCACACAAAAAAACCTAAAATGGAACCAGGTCTGAACCTTGGGGAACACCAACCGTGACCGACCGCAGATAATAAGTCCACGTGGGCACTTTATTAAAATAATCTAGTGCAGATTTGAATCAACAGAAAAAGTGTCCAAAAGGCTGGCAGCATTTCCATGTTGTAATAGCAATGCTAATTCTTTAGCCACAAAATAGGCCAGCCCTCTGGTCACGTGAAGAGTCGACCAACCGCTTGGCGAGGTCTCGACAAACTAAGAGGGCACTCGGACCCCATGGCCTAGTGTTGCAACCCCAAAAGGCTCAAACATATACAATGTCGCCCATGCGCATGTGACTGCCCGTAATTTTCTGAATATTCATGAAAAAATATCGAAAATAAACTTCAAAAGAATGGGTCTATCTATAACATTTTTCGCTAGTTTTTTTAAATTAAATACACAATTTTTTACCGAAAAAATTACTTCGATTCCGTTTTTTTTTTCGTAGTCGATAATTTTTTGTAAAAATTTTAATTAACCTGTTAAAATAACTCATAAGCTTTTGGAAATAATAAACAGAATCCAAATCGACCCATAAACTTCGGAGATGTGTCAAAAAACAGAAAGCAAATCTTTAAAAAATTAAAAATTGAATAACATGAAAAATGTTATAGATAGACCCCCTTTTGAAGTTTATTTTCGATATTTTTTCATGAATATTCAGAAAATTACGGGCGGTCACATGCGCTTGGGCGACATTGTATATTATATCCCTATAAGATTGAAGTATTTGCGCGTTTGAGGGTTTCCGCACGTGCAGCAGCCGCCCCAGCCCAGCCCACCGTGCTACGAAGATGGGATGATGCAAGGATGTCGACACACGTTGCATCTCACACCAAAGGCCTACCTACTTTCCAAGGGATTATGGTCATTACGTCTGGTCTCTTTCTATCGCCATGCGCCAAGCCATTAGGTTCTAAAACAGGCACTTGGCAGCTGGCTGGTTGTTCGTGCCAAGAGCACGACGGATTATGCTGGCGTGCCATGCATGCTATAAGGCCGTACATGTCGAAACGAAACATACCAAATTAATCAGCTCCATTAAAAACACCTCCTTTGTTTTCCTCACCTTGGTTTTCCTCAGTGGGTCTCCTCCATCTTCTAACAATAATACGAGTGTGGCGAGGTTGCCGTACTTTGCAGCTACGTGCACCGGGGTTTGTCCGTCTTCCGTCGCTTTGTTAGGACCTGCTCCTGACTTTAACAGCATCAGCGCGCATTTGTCACCTGGAATTAATATATATCCATTTGAATTATATGTGCAATAGGTAATTTGGCTTCTAAAGTATCACCATCTTGATGGCGCGGTTCATCTTCTAGTTTATCCATCTACAGTGCCTAAAATGGTTTTTCAATATGCCAGTAAATGTTCTGGTCCGTGTGCATTTATGAGGCACTAATTGAACGTTACTTCCGTATAAGCTAAGTTACTGATTTACAGAAAACTTCAGTCATTGATTCAGAAATTAATAATGTAATAGTGTGCTTACCATCAGGTATCCTGGCAGCAATGTGTAACGCAGTCTCCCTTTGTTTGCCACCTCTCACATGGACATCAGCTCCATACCCCAACAGGGTCTCTACGACAGCAGGCTTACACGATTCTACAGCTATGTGTAATGCTGTGTAATTATCCTGTAAACACAATTTCGGTTATAGTACTTCTGCAAAAATTGGTTCTGCAAACTTCATGGTTTTCTTTGTAATTATGGTTCATGTAAATTATGTTGTCTAGATGGTGAATATTTTCTTATACAATTTGAGTTGCGCTAAAAACATACTGCAATCACCAAAAGTCTTATAAATAATCCCATTGATACATTGATTATCCATTGATCTCCACAGAGTAAGCAACTCGTTCATGGGTCAATGTATACGCTTTTACAACAAACTTCCCATTGACATTCGAAATTTACCCATTAAACGATTTAAAAACTGCATTAAAACCAAACTTTGTAAAAAAGGGTATTATAGAATTTCCGATTATTTAGAAGATAAAAAAGCATGGGATTGAGCTGCTCGCTCTGCTAAACTTTGTAATAAAACCTTGAAACTTCACATTATAATTATTCAGTAAAATCATCAAATTATACCAGTTTTATATAAACATTGACATTGTTGAATATTACATACAAAATGACATGATTACTTTGTAAAGTATTATATTATTTTAATTATTGTGAATGTGAGGACTATGTGGATATTTTTTCTTCTCTATTTTCTTTTCTTTCATTATTTTCTTTTTTCTTGCACAGTTAGTTTTAATAATGGTCTGGCAGTTTGAGTAGTTTATGCGGCCTACCCAAATGTCCTTTCTTTGGTACTGTTCAGAGTTGAGCTCCGCGATTACTGACAAATGCTTGCACTGATTGGACAGGTCCACTCAAATCTGTATGGTTCTTTCCTCAAAATACCATTTCAGACACTAGTCTACATGGTCCTCATATGGCCTGACCAAGATTATGTCTGGACTTTAAAAGAGACTGTGACCTCTGAGTTTGTTTCGGCCTTTCTTCTCAGAGTAGTCAGATAGGAAACGCCGAACTCATCTAGCTAATTTATAACATAAATTTTAATATGACGTGTAAAAGTGATTCCAATATCCTATTTACAGAATAAACAATTTCATTTCATTATTGTAGAAATTTGGCGGCGTTTGGCAATAGTTTACTATTGCCAAATACCATAAAATTTCTACAATAGGTTTATGAGGCAGTTGCCTTCTTCGGCATTTCAGAAAACAGCTAGCGTTAGCAAACGGAGCCCGCCGTTGGTATAATGACGAATCATATTATCTGTCAACGACATGGACATAATAAAGCTAAAGATGAATCTGTAAAGAAAGCAAAATACAAGAAGCATACGTTGGTGGTGACGTCGACGCTTTCGCCCTTCTGTAGCAGTGTGTTGATGATCCCGACGTGCCCGTACCGCGCCGCCGTGTGGATACTGCGGGCGCCATCCTGCAAACATAATGGTAGGATATGTGTAAGGATATTTTGTTATGTTAAAAATTCTACTTTCGTGTCAATATGCTAATAAAGATCTATGAAGGAAGAAAACATGATCCCAAATAAATTGATATAATATCATAATACATAACATACATAATCAGCCTATTAATGTTCCCACTGTTGGGACGCAGGCCTCCTCTCTGTGAGAGGAAGTGGGCTGTAATCTACCACGCGGGCCCAGTGCGGGTTGGTAGATGTCACATATCTTCGAAATTTTGGTTCTAAGACATGCCGGTTTCCTCACGATGTTTTCCTTCACCGTTTGGAGAGCAGTGGTGATGCAATTATGTACGACCTACAACTCGTAAGTTGGGGCCGTTACCACTGGGCCACCACTGCGCTCCTGAGAGCAGTGGTGGCCCAGTGGTAATATCATAATAATAATATATAATAGAAGGATGATGCTTCTTCATCAAACTTTCTTTGATAATCATTTGTAAGTTTGGTCATATAAAACATTGTGATTGTTTGTGATGTAGGCCGATAGAGGTACGTCTTTTCTAAACAATGGTGTTGCTAGCCTGGGTTTTATCGGTTAACCTAATTAACTTATACTAGTAGAGGTTGCGCGTCGATGTCCCTGCAACCCTGTAATAAATACAGGGTGGCAGGGACATCGACGCGTAACCTGTTATATCGATTCACTACATGATTTTGAACACCCGTGCCCGTTGAAATTTTTCGTAGATTATTAAAAAAAAATGTGTTCAATACATTTTGACCGAGTAGGTATTGATTGCACTTTGAAATGAAACAGCAGTATTTTTTTTTACAACCGATTCTTAATTTTCTCGCTGGGGGGTCTAGAATCATATGCTGAATTCATGGCTACAGTTTGCGCGTTGACGACCCTGCCACCCTGTATATTATAAAGAAGATATTTACTTTAATTATTATACAAACGAGTTTTGGTTTCCTTTCGGTTATAAATTCGTTTTCAGATTCCACTTGGTTAAATAATTAAACGACAAAAACAAATGATGTTTGAATGACAAAGCGCCATATTTTCAGGTATAATGTAAATTAATATGTAGAAATCCTTTCATATTTATGCGTTAGGTACATTTTCCTACTTTTATCACTGCGTACAAAGGTCGCCCCTAGTTTCACATCCGGCACGTGTAGATACGATGTATGCTGACCTCTTTAAGCAACCCGCAGAGGAAATCCGGGCATGTCATATATAACTAAGTAGATAATGTCATGCTAGGTCATGCTAGGTAAATATATTTTAACACTAGCAAGGTTGATGAGCGTGATGTTTGAATGTCAGTGATGATAAGGAAAATAAAATAATGTACCTATAGATAAAAATTTGCTGAGGGCTGGTCTAGTATTTGTAGAATATAATGTTTTATTTGCATTGTGTAGGTATGTTGGTTTGTGTAAAACAAACACAAAAAATAGTTTTAGAGGTAATATGCTTACTAACTGCACCTATACTACTATCACTATTGGGTAATCATCAAATGACTTCTCCCGGTCTGGGCGGAGCGGAAGGGCGTGTCACTCTTACTGACTAAAACCCACCCGTGTTCCTTCCCTTGCCTAGATGCGGGCCACGGTTTCCCCTTAGGACTATCCGCAACCCCGGTGGCCCTAACGGACCCCTTCAGATGTGCCTCTGACTTGGCTTCGCATTCCGTCGAGAAATATCTCTGAGGCATACCGATTTCGTCACGATGTTTTCTTTCACCGTTTTTGAAGCAAGTGATAATTATACAATACGCACATGCATCCGGAAAGTTAAAGGTGAGTGCCTAGGGTTCGAACTCGAGACATATGACTTGGCAGTCCAACGATCACACCACTATCAGTGCTATCAGTGCTACTACTACTAATTACTAGTAAGTAGGTACTGTTTCATTGAAGAATTGGTAGGTTTTGTTTGGAGACAGAACAGTGTTCTTTTTATGACAGTCCATTTCTTTTCACTATTTAGAAACAGTTCATCTTCCCACTGCTGGGACACAGGCCTCCTCTCTGTGAGAGGGATTGGGCCGTAATCTACCACGCGGGCCCAGTGCGAGTTGGTAGATGTCACATGTCTTCGAATTTTTGGTTCAAGGCATGCCGGTTTCCTCACGATGTTTTCCTTTAGAAACAGTTACCAAGCGAATAAAAACAACAAGTTTTTAAAATTCAAAGAACATTTTTTGATTATAAAGGTCTACTGCAGGCTACGCTACGTATAATATAGGTGCTGTTTTTGAGTCCGTGTGGATTGAGGAGCCAGTCTCATGTTTAAACGCGCGCGCGGTACTACCAACATTTTGTATAAATTAGCCGATTTCCTATTTACGATACGATTACGATACAGTACGAGTTACGATTTTGTAGGCCCGATCCTGGAATTTGTAGAAAACCCTTCAATAACAATTCACACGTCTGGATTGAGGAGCCACCTCAGAAATCGAAAGTAATAGCCGACGGATATTTTTGAAAATTTGGTAGCGTTTAGTAGTACTTATGCGTAATCTTTACAAAAAAAAAAGGGGTTTGTACGACTGGATTTCACGACACGACACAATGACTCAATCCACATGGAAACGTTTTTGGATACTTACCCATCAATAATAAAAAAAGTACCTAAGTTTACCGGCAAATCGACTAACTATGCATTATGCATTATTAAATCTAAGGGACGATCAGAAAAAATATCTATAAATAGGCATTTATAGATATTTTCACTTAAAATCAGAACGCTTTTCAAATTATTCACTGACTGTACCACTCTACAATTACAATTTGTATGTAAAGCTACTCCTAGCTTCGAAATAAGGCTAAGGTTGAACAATGTGAAATATATTTAATTACGAATGCACTGGCGATGAAATTAAACACGCGACGTCTTATGGCAGTTTCGTGCGCATAGACTACCAGGCCTTTGCGGAACCCGTACAAAGGAGACAGTGTCACGGAAAAACGGGAAATGAAGCGACGAGTATATTTGCTTGATTTTGTTAATTACTTTATTATTATGATAACTATGATCTGTAATGTTTCTGGGTGACCTTATTTTGTCTATTCAGGTTTAAAAAAAGTTACTGGTTAGGTCTACGGGAAAAGTATCCCAATAACTTAAAGACAACACGTCTTTTGTCTGCCTGTTCATTAGTGGTTAGTGCGCTCATAAGTCCAGAATGACTTTTCTGGTTTCCGTGATTTTTATTTTAAACGATATTTATTTATTTTTTATTTGCCACCTAAACGGAGTCGGCAGCACAGCTATTATAAATATGTAGTCAAGTGTTTCACAATCAAAGTCAACATAAGAAATGTTAATATTATATTCTGATGAATTTATATTGTAAAAAAACATTGTTAGGTTACATAATGCTATGACAATTATCCTTCGCTTCTAAAGCTGAATAAATAATAGCAATATCTTAGATATTTAATAAAATGTAATAGTGACTCATGGATTGTCCATGAGTTCTATTATTATTGTTCACGTGGCTGCAATAATATTCAATGCTAGCTACAATGGGAACAAAGAAAACTGGAAGCCTAGGTACCTACGATATTTTGTCTCATCATCATCATAATCAGCCTATTATTGTTCCCACTGCTGGGACACAGGCATCCTCTCTATGAGAGGGAGTGGGCCGTTATCCACCACGCGGGCCCAGTGCGGGTTGGTAGATGTCACGTCTTCGAATATTTTGTCTACTAATCATAATTATCATAGCTGGCTTATCGTTTCATCGGCGTAACCTTTTATTTGTTTAACATCTGTTTATTGTGAACATAATATTATAATGTGATGTGATGAATAATAATTCAATTATTATAAATACAAGCACAGTCGTACAGTCACACATACACTGGCATATTCACACGGTAGGTATACCATATTTTAGCAATTCGGTCATCATTTTCTTAAGGTGGAACTAGTCGCGGGCTCGAACTCAATGGTGGGCATGGCCAAAAACCACGCTGTCTCACCTGGCATCGTGTCCGACAGAGATAGTATCAGTGATGAGCAGTTAGAAGCTGGTCTACATGGAAAACGTATAGTTCGCACGCACAGAAACACCGTACCCACCAATTTTAGTAAAACGAGCGCGTCAAAAATTACGAAAAGGCCTTTGGAAAAAAGGTTTTTCTGAAAAAACCACTGCCTAAATCAATTATAAATAAAATTTATTGAAATCTTCGATAATTTTTCTGTGTCGGTACGGATTTTATTTTCGAGATTTCACACTTATTGTATTACTTATTTACGCCCAAAGTTGCGTTAAAAATAGCAAGAAAAACGAATCTTTGTTGGCTTATAACTTTTTAATGGCTTTTTATTTTACTATTCTGCTTCCGTACAGACAAAATTAATAATGAGACCTAACGATATAATGTTAAACTTTGAATGTACGATGTCAAACAGTGGAGTAAAACCCCTCCGAAGTTTGTATGGAAAAAATATCAAATTGTTTCACCTTAACGGAAATATTCACCGCAAACGCGCATTTGGTCAACATCAAAATCTGAATGATTTTGAAAGGTATTGCGAATCCATTGCTTCATATTGTCTTTGATTTTGAATTTTTGTTTTTTTTCATGGATTTTTTTATTGTAAAAAGTTTTTATTTATCACTTTTAGTTGTGTTACCTACGCCACACAAATTCAACAAATACTAGTACCTGCACGCGTAGCATGACAACCATAGAAACAGGTTTTCTACGGATTTTGTCGACAGAAGAATAGACAAAATGACATTGTGTAAAAACAGTGACAGGAATTTATCATAACATCATCCACATCGACTTAGTATGAAGTATGACCAACCAAACAAAAAAAGAGTCATCAAAATCAATTTATAATTGGCGGCCGAGTAATCGCGTAACAATCATACAAAAAAAAAACAGTCGAATTGAAAACCTTTTTGAAGTCGGTTAAAAACGAAACCTATTATAAGTGTTGTACACCGCTGGTATACCCCAATTTTAAATTTTTGGTTTATACCTACATCAAACATTGTCTGATGATGTTTTAGGGAAAACAAGATGGGAAATCATCAAATAACTAGGGCGTGTCAGACTCTTACTGACTAAAACCCACCCATGTTCCTTCAGTTGCCTGTACGTTGCCAGGGGCCACGGTCTCCCCTTAGGACCCCGTAGCAGCCTTAATCAGTCGGTACATTTATAAAACTGTACCTTATTAGGCATATGCAGGTAGACTCCCTTCTTGAACAGCATCATCGCACAGTCCGCATGTCCGTTGAGCGATGCTATGTGCATCAGCGTACTGCCATCCTTGGTCCTCTCGAAGATGGAAGCCTTGAACTTGTCGGCTAGGAGCTCTATGATCGCTGCGTGGCCGTTTTCTGCTGCTAAGTGCATTGGTGTCCGGTCTGGAAGAAAAGAGGAAGCATCATCATAGAAGGCATTGGTTTAGTTAGAGTAGGGCTCTCCGGTATGACACAATCTACATAGATATGCCATCGACATGCTAAGCAGAAGCAGTAGGGCTAGAGGGTGCTACGAATTTTGCCTGGTCCTTCACAAATTGGAAGGTTTAGATTAGACGAACGAACGAGATTTTGATTCACAAGTGATGGCAAAAAATGTGTTCAGTGGAATGGCAGAATATGATTTGAATAATTGGTTGTTTAGATAAGATGCGACCTTCAGGATATTTTTAGATACCTAATTAACGTCTCTAAAGTAACCGTGAAGTGTCTTGCCGGCTCTTCTCCATAGGAAACGACTAATTGGAACCACACCCTGCCGATGTTCCAAAACTGCGTATGAAGGTTTATGTGAAATAAAATATTTTGAATTTTAAAGCTGTAGGGATAGTGGACTTGTTGACCATCTTCTCTTCGTTGTTAAGTACTTGGTACTTGTTGAAAGACCTTCACTGTCCTCGCATAGCTAATAACACTGTTCTTTTTGAAAATACCTATTGTAAAAGCCAATTATTTTTAAAACCGCTCTTCTCCATAGGAAACGACCAATTGGAACCGTGCGTAGCTTCTGACGTTTCCATCCTACATGGAAACGTCAGAAGCTACGCACGGTTATGTGGAAAAAATATTTTGAATTTTGAAAAAATATGTAACAAGCATCAGTTTTAACTCACCTTCATTATCAGCAATCGCAGCATTTGCTCTGACTCCATAGAAGTACTTGACCAGCGGCTCGTCACCTTCCGCGGCCGCGATATGCAGGGCGGTCTGACCAGCGCCATTGACGGCGTCCACACCGGCGCCATAGTCCACCAGGATGCGCGCCATGTCCACGTCGCGGCGCCGCGCCGCCAGGTGCAGGGCCGTGTCCCCCGCGGGGGTACTCGCCTGGGTGGCACACGAGTTGTTAAACTACTGGGATTAGTATCCGTGTCACTCTGGTCAATGGGTGGCAAAGCGATACTTCGCGTCCTAACCAAACAGATAGTTCGCATCGCACGACTTTGCGATCTTCACGTTCATATGTCACTTATTATCGCGAACGATCTTTTTGGTGAGGATGTGGGGTCATGATGGTGGCAGAAGCGATGGTTGATGGTTTAAGTGATGCGTTTCGTCGTCAAAACTTTATTTAGTTGTATTATAGGAATATAATAGAATTATGATAAATTACAGTACGCTACATAACAATACTAAAATACTTATAGCTTTCTTTCTATATTTAAAAGTGATTGTTACATGTAACTGGAGAGACGACGCAACGCTTATTATAAGTGAACCTAATTACTTGAAATTAAAAACTAGCTAGTTAGGTATGGTAAGATAGAATCGGATAACTTATTAAAATACATATTTAAAATAAGCCTATTCATAAAATATTCACATAGCAAACCAACTCTGTTAAAGCTTCGTATAAGTTAATTTATTTACAAAAAGCTGTGAGAAAACTTTCAAACAATGAAAATAAAAACTGATACAAGTAATTCACGTACTTATTGAATAATTGTTCATACGATAATCTCGTGTGTAGTTGCATAACACTAGCTCTACAGCCTGTACTACATTACCACGCGTGTCACGTCGTGTATGACACATATTACGGGCGGCACATACCTTTAGTTGCTCGGCGGTCTGCGCGCTCAGCAGCTCGCGCACCATGCTCTGGTTGCCCGCCTCCACTGCCAGCAGCAGCGGGATCTTCCCCCTCTGGGAACACACCATGTCGCGAATTAGCTTTTTCCATTCTTTCTGTCTGGCGCGCTCCTTGTTGAGCTCTATGAAACTGATCTCGAGTTTCTGTAGGTCCTTTGTCTGCTGGTTGGCAGGCGGGCTGCGCGGCCGGCCGCGGCTGGCACTGGCGGCATCCCGGTCGGACATCGCGCCCGCTCAGCGCCCGCACCGCATCCATGCGCCGCCACCACAGACAACCCGCGCCATGCACACCGCGGTGCAACTGCACGAATCGCTTCCAAACCGTGACACCACAGACAATAACAACCGATTTATGTGCATCGCAGTCTTCGCAGGCGACTAGACAATAACGTATAATCGATCGTCTATCGTGCTTCTCACTGAATACCGATGCATTCGAAATTGCCACGATTTCCGATGTACTAAGTTTCGTCCGTCACGCTCAGAGCCAGTGATACGTACTTGATCCTCCATGAGTACTAGGTACTAGCTACACGAACGACACTCGGAGGCCATGGCAAAGCTGCCTTCCTCTAGTCGTGACGAAGGACCGACTGAGACGTATTGTATTAAAATTAGTAATTTTGAATTTCAGCGCTGACGTTGTAACTAATATTCAGCGGGTGATTTGCATTGTAAATTCGCGCTGTGACGTTTACTCGGCGGCTAAAGCTCCACGGATAATTAGCTAGTTTCTATTCGTACAGGGTGGCTCGTTCCTGCTATCGGAATGTCCTTAGCACGTCAGTCTCGGGGCACGCGGCACGCGGCGCGCGACACCGCATTTTGCTTGAATTTAGTCATAATTAGTGATTGTCGGATAATTTTTGTCAGTCTATGCGTGTTGCGTCAAACGATGGCACGATAAGTTTGAAAGTTTTATTAACATATAGGTAGGCATAGAGTTGATTCAGCTCACAGCGTAAACGTAGAGTTTTGTTTACAGGTTGTGTTTTAGGGTGTTTTCGGGGGTAGTTCCTGAATCAGGCGGATGGCGGTGCCAGGCGCGCGGCTGCACGCGATGCCTGCGACGACGCTGCATCTACGCCCGTTGACTACTTTTGTATTTACAAATCATAACTCTAATAACAGCGCTATAAAGCTTAAGATTTATTGTACACAATTCGCATCGGTCGTTTAGTTTTACTATTTCCAATTTGCATACATTTATGTATTTGCCAGGTATAGGTATAGATAGAGGTAGGCTTCGGTCGATGTACTAACGACAGACAGTAAATGACCTTTTTCGAAGATGAATAAACTTTTGTATGAGCATTCTTTTTGTACCGTGGTGCTTCGTGCTTCTCTTCCCGGCTTGTGTCCAATGCTTTTGGAAAAATTACTATCATTAGATTATACTATACTGCTTACCCCATCAACTCGCAGTCTGATATCCTTCCCGGCGGCAGTGAGCAGTGCTCTAAGTATGCTGGTGGCAGTGCCGGTCTGTCTGCTAGCCACCAAATGCACAGCTGTTTGTTGCCGGCTCTGCAATCAACACGCTATGTAAAACATCAATTAATAAACCTAGGCAGTTGGGCCTGCGAGCTAAATGCAATGTTTATGCTTTTTTTTTTAGTTAAAAAGAAATTAAAGTTAATTGCAGACCTAGATTTTTTGTTTTATGTGTTTTTTTTCGATCGTAATATTAACCACTAGAAAAAAGTGTGAAATGAGAATCAGGTTTCAAACTGATTTAATGATAAGAAATAATCATCGTTAAAAGTTCGTAACAATTATTGTGCTATAATAAGTTTCATAAATTATACATATTAGCGTACATAATAGTGACTAGTGTTATGCAAATTAAGAACAAGTTCCTGCCACAGTAAATTCTTGTAACATTTTGAAATATTACACCAATTTTTTGACAGAATGGTCAGAGACTATCAAAATGACAATTCTGCCTGTAGTTAATGGTCTAACCTGAGGGTCTAACTGAAAATAATGATTGAACATGGGTGGTTTTTACTTCAACTGGTAGAAGATGCTCTATAAAAATTGTTTTTTTTTTTAAAGGAAATAGCAGTCATATTATTAATCTCTATATTGATAATCTCACCCCTCCAGTGGCGAATGGATCGACCCCTCTCTTGGACAGCAGTAGTTTGACGATGTCCTCCCTCGAGTACATGGCTGATATGTGGAGCACATTGTAGTTGTCCTGTCAAGAAGAAACAGAAAGCCTTACGTTCATTTCCATAAACAACAAACTTGTATTGCCTGAAGGTGTAGACATTAATATACAAGATTTCTTCCTTGGCAGTTTCTTATAAAAGGCGATACCTATAGCCTTATTACATGCATAAAATCAGACTCTGGACTCTCTTAATGGAAAACCCGATAACACTTTGTCCGACCCGGGAGTTTAACCCAGGACTGCTCAGTAGTCGCGCTTAGCACCACTAGATCAACGGCCAGTATCGACAAGTATAACATTATATTTTATACATAGGTATATAAAGTCACGCCTTTTTCACATGGGGGTAGGCAGAAACCACAGAAGCAACAGCTATGACCCTTTTGATTCGCTTACGATCATATATCGCATACTGGTCATACACGCACGCTGGTTGCAACAATAAGTAGTATACTTTGTATTGATACTGCATTATTTAATCACAGCTGTAAGTGAAATACTCAATAGTAGGTACAGGTACCGCCATCTATGCTACAAACGTTGAATAAGAAGTCCCAGTAAATAAGTTCAAACCTTCGCCGTTCTTCCACCAACGAAACTGAACGCGATAGGTATTTCCAAAACGCGTTCAAGAACTGTCAGTGTCAAAATTGTTATGGAATATTGTACAATGACAGCTTTTGAACGCGTTTAGATGTGCTGAACGCGTTCAATTTCATTGGCGAAATCCGCACTTAGTAGTTAAAACTAAATGTATGGTTGTTTCATCGAAACCGTGACGATACTTTCATAATCATCTTACAAACGAAATAAAAATGATTGAGCAAAAATATTACCTTATTACGTCCATAATAAGATACAATCTACATTATTCCGGAGATTTTTTTTAAAGATTACTATTTTCTAACGACTGACGGCCTGGTACGAATCTAGATCGACAACATTAGCCCCGAATAGCTTTTATTGGCAAAAAATGAAATAGAAACGTAGACGCCATAAAATATGTTTTAAATTTCAGGGTTAGTTCCCCGGCGTCGTATTATTGCGACCGTAAATACTAGCTTGTGGGGAAACCGAGCGGTTTAGTAAGAATTGCTTCATTTGCAAAAGTTATGAAAACTTATAAGAACTTAGAATATGCCGCAAGTATGTTTGTAGCGTAGCGCATCTACGGCGTAGCATCGACTACGGAAACTGCTACGCTGCTACGACGTTTGTCGTATTTGCTACGTAATTTTTTACTGAGTGGTCCGATTTGAACGATTCTTTTTTTATTGGGAAGGGTATACCTCGAAGTTGGTTCCATAAAATTGGGGTTGATTGATGTTTCACGTACTGAATTTTCAACTGTGAACCGATTCTGTTGTAATTTCGCACACATATGTAGTTCTGATGACACAACTACACAATAAAGACCTGGAGTTGATCTGATGATGGAGTCAGAAGACAGTCGCGAGAGCTCCTCACCAGTTTACAGCAGCTACATCGTGTTTGGGCTTATTTCATTCCCCCTGATGAGAACTTTACACCTAGCTGGAGTATGACTGTCATCGACGGTCAAAAGGTTGAGGCAAACATTAAAACCGCCTGGCCACGGAACGGGCGGCGCGAACGGCGCGGCGGTGCGTCTTGCGGGGTGAAATTCTATACATTTGTTTTAGTCGCAAGACGCTTCGCCGTTCGCACCGCGCGAATTTTCGCTGTAGCGAATAAAAAACTTTTTTGCAAAAAATTTAACCGACGAAAAAAAACTGAAAAGCGAAAAATAAAAACTTTTTTTGCAAAAAAAGCGAAAAATAAAAAATAACTATGTACTTAGTGACAAATTGATGACCTTCAAATAACAAATTTTGAGGCGGCGCCAAACAAACATATTATAATTTACATAAAGCGTAAAATGTTAGCTTGATAGATCTTCGTTGAATGTGTTTTAGGCGCCGCCTCAAAATTTGATATTTGAAGGTCATCAATTTGTCACTAAATACATAGTTATTTTTTATTTTTCGCTTTTTTTGCAAAAAAAGTTTTTATTTTTCGCTTTTCAGTTTTTTTTCGTCGGTTTAATTTTTTGCAAAAAAGTTTTTTATAATTTGATTGTACTGATACCCATCAGTATTGTCGCCATTTACAGGTAAATATTATAGACATGGAACGTACGTTGATTTAATGCAGATTTCGTTTTTAAACGAACACATGAAACTTAAATACATTTGCTTTAATCAATCTTCAATCTTCCTAGCTTTTTCCCGACTTTCTTGGGGTCGGCTTCCAGTCTAACCGGATGCCGCTGAATACCAGTATTTTACATGGAGCGACTGCCTATCTGACCTTCACAACCCAGTAACTGGGTAATACGATACCCCTTGGAAAGACTTTCGGGCTTCTGACGACTCGTAACGACTGTCAAAGATCCATGAATGATAGCCGGGATCAACGGCTTAACGTGTAACTTTCCGAGGCACGGAGGTGTCTTGGTATGTGAAGATGGTCACCCATCCACTGACCAACCCCGGCAAGCGTAGCTTAACCTGATGGGTCGACCAGTGCGGCTTGTTATTACTTAGCCACGAGCTTTGCTTTAATATTGGGATTAAATCTACAACCCTAAACAAAGCGAGCTGTTTCTACTAACGGTGTCACCAAATCACTTTACATACATTATGTGGGCACAATTTCCCTACATTCCCATGCGTGGTACATATTGTCCATACATATGTATGTTTGTTTGCTGATGGATCGCGTGCGCTCAAGTACAGGTCCTGCTAAGACATTAGCTTACTTAATCAATATGTATGCAAACTGGGCTGTATGTGTATGCTATAGGACTTTAATTATTGCTTACATTTTGTTCTGCTTGATGTTATTTCACAGCATATTTTCAAGAAAATTATAGTATGTACGTATTTTTAGCTTGGCAATTATAATAAAACCATTTAAATGATTAAAAAATCAATTTAAATTATAGCATGTAAGCACATCCAGATTAAAAAAAAAATCTGCTGTTCCATACATTTTGACCGCGTAGGTAGGTATTGCACTTTTTTGACACAGCCGATTTAAAAAAAATAACCGATGAATAATTTCAACGCAGGGGGGTTCAGAATCATGTACTGAATCCATGGTAATAAGCTTCCTGTCGATGTCCCTGACACCATGTAAATAATATTATAAGTGTGAAAGTTTGTATGTTTGTTACTCCATCACGCAAAAACGGTAGAACGGATTTGGATGTAATTTGGCATATAGATAGTTTATAACCTGTATTAACTAGTTAGTACATAAAAGGAATCTTCTGCCAATCTTGTTAACATAATCAGTAGGTAGTATTAAACAACCAGACAAAAATATCAACACCAAGAAAACTGACGTCATAGGCCACGTGACGAAATGAGAGAAAAGCGTGAAGTGAGTAAATTGCGTAAAGCAGCGTGTAGGCACGTGTAATTCGTGGGTTGCGTGCTGACGTGGCACTAGTGGTACTAGTGGTCACCTCGCGCCATTTGTTGCTCTAATGTCACGGCCCATTGACTCATACCTGATGAGTCTATTGGTTTACCTACAAGTAAACTGACAGGGAAACAGGGAAAAAGAGTTTGGAAAAGATGATGAAGTCCAAGATCCGTTGCCACGCAACCGACAAAGTAAATATTAAAATAAATAGTCTTTGATATTACGTAAAGATTGCGAGATAAGATACTCTACCCATATATTGATGGGTAAAAAAAGCAGTCAAAACATATTTCATGAAAAGTGTTTATTCAAAAATGCACAACGTTAATGTTCAAGTTTTCACTTCTGCCGGCACTCCCGGAGTGCAACCCGTTGTTTTTTTTTTCCTACAAAATAGTTCGACAGAGTCACGATTATTTATGTAAAACACCCTTACGTAAAATATGCAGTAAAAATTAAAAAAAAACATTAATTCAGACTATTTTTGTCCATAAGAAATACATATGACAACGTCTCATTTTCTTAGCTTTAAATATTAATGATTGGTGTGAATGAAAATGATTTACTCGTACTTTTTCAATGAAACTTATATAGTGTTATGTAACTTGTCTAGTGTTATGTTATATTCGAAACTATGTATTTTTGGAACACTTTGTTCTAGGACTTTTTGTATTATTTTTACTTATAGCATATATAACCTTAGGGTTATGGAACATCAAAAGGAACACGTTGGATAGCATCAGCCTCGTCACGGAACATAACATTGACAATTTATAGCAAGCACCACTTTCTGGGAAGAAATTCTCAGAACCTGCAGTAAACATTTACGTACCTGATGTAAACAATCCTGTAATTCACAGGCTACATACTTACAGCAAGTTGTTGCTAATATGTACTTAAATGTTACTAAGTACAATATTTTATTAGTTTTGTGTGGCTTAGCTATGAACAGTTTTTGACACGGAATTGCTAAACATAAAAAAACCGGTCAAGTGCGTGTCGGACCAAGCAGAATGAAGGGTTCTGTAGATACGTCACGGTCACAAATGAAAGTTAGAAAAAAAAAATGTGAATATACTACAAATTTACGATTTTCGGACTTGAACAAACTTCATGATTCTAGATCAACGGGAAGTACCCTGTAGGTTTTGATTTATTTGTAAAATATGTCGCTTAAATGGCCGTAATTTTTTATTACTTTGACTTAGAAGCTAGATTTTTTTGTAGCACCAAGGGACTATAGACTTACCTATTTGATGTTAATTTCAACTAGATACCTCAATGTGTTCATGATAAAAAAAGTCTTGACAAACTGACGGGCGCTCAACGAAGTGCATTGCATACATTGACTAGGCAGGGTATATAATGATAATCGATACATAAAATATTCTATACAATTCCTAGACGAGCTCGGCATTCTATAGAATCACTAGGTATTCTATACAATGCCTGAATTACATACTTTACCGGTAACTTATACATAGCGTCACAAAGACTAAAAAGTATTTACCTATTATTATCAGAAATTAATATACCTACAATTTAAATGGGCATCTACAATGCATTGGGTGTCAGTGAGTATAATGCAATGGAACCAAATTTTGAGGCCAATTGAACAGCAAGAAAATAAAAATAGAACATAAAGGAAGTAATTTGCTTTCGCTTATCGTAGTTATAGCTTATAGGATAGGTATGCAGCAATCATTGCGGAAAAATAAACTCGATTTGTAAGTTTTCAAGTGATATGAATCTAAAGAAAGGAATTCTAGCTCATTTTGTAGACTTAATTAAAAGATAAAAGTTATAGACCTTGTGCAAGTTTTAGTACATGAAAATTTGTTTACTGTAGAGGCTTTATTCTGTCGTAATGTTAGTTACAAAGTTTTATAGAATATGTAACTCTGTATAAAAGAGCGTGGTAATAAAAAAGAAAGATAGAGATGTTGAATGTTAAGACGGCGGCGACCCTTGAATTGTCCATACAAACGTAATACCTAAATCATTTGCAATTTGAGCATATTTCCTTCATATTATGTTAATATTCGGATTTAGACAGTATTTATCTAGACTTGTACATCTTTTTTTTTTTTTTAAACTTACCTAAAATGAAGTTTAAGCGAATTGAATTTCGCACATTTTTACAGCTAAATGACATGTTTTCATACTGTTTTTTCTGTATTATAAACAACAATATTTGGAATATTGTTGCAGCAGAAGCATCCTTACATATTATAAAACAAAGTCGCCCGCCGCGTCTGTCTGTCTGTCTGTCTGTCTGAACGCGATAAACTCAAAAACTGCCGAACGGATTTTCAAACGGTTTTCACCATTGGACGGAGTGATTCATGTGGAAGGTTTTAGTGTATAATTCATTAAGGTTTTGTGTAAATTGGCTGAAATATGACGATTATTGTTGAAGATGTCGGAAAAAATCATGCCGACTGGGAGCTTTACTGGCGTGCGCTGCGTAAGTCGTGAGAGATAAATCAAATTTATGTTCTAGAGTATTGTATATCTTAAAAATTGCAACAAAAAAGTCCGCGATGGCATATGTCTATCTTTTAAGGGTGACCCACAATAACCATTTTTATCTTTCAATTTTGTATTAAATTTTCATTGTTATTTCCGAAGCTATTTTGACCGGTATCTTATTAATCCTTATCCAATTAAATAGGTTATTTAAATTGGGCATTCAATTTCGATTAAAATATGCCTTTACATCACATCATTTAAATGAATAGTTTAAGAGATATCACAGTTTCAAAATTACGCGTAACAAAATAATTCTGGTTGACCACGCGGGCGCTGTAGTAGCCTACCACTGCGTCCGCTGAAAGTTAGTCAATGATCTTTTCCTTGGCTATTAGGTATGTATTCCCGGTAGAACGTTCCCGTGGGATATTTTGCGGCATCCACGCGGGCGAAGCCGCGGGTAAAAGCTAGTAGCTTATATTATCAAG
Organism: Conistra vaccinii; assembly: GCA_948150665.1. Taxonomy (NCBI): domain Eukaryota; kingdom Metazoa; phylum Arthropoda; class Insecta; order Lepidoptera; family Noctuidae; genus Conistra; species Conistra vaccinii. Next base: position 20,596,959 of record OX411320.1, on the reverse strand, counting down.
TTACAAAGTATAGAAAAAATTATGATGAATATTAATTTTCATTCATCATTTTTGGTATTACGGAACACATCCAAATTTATCATAAATGCCGATAGCTAGTAACAACGCTAACAACACACAACACACATAACACACAACAGACACAGTCAGACACCAACAACAACACAACAGAACGGAGATAACAACATTCCAAACGCATTTTCCTCGTATCTCGACTTGCAGTTGCGAGCCATGTTCGCCGGACCCTTAAGAAAATCGACAAATGACGAATTGATAACAGAAGTTTGAAGATAAAAACTTTTGCTGCTACAGTTGTAATCTACTACCAAACACAAAGCAACACAAAATAAACCCGATAAATATATAGGTAATTAAAATGTATGCAAAAATGATGCGATGCGTCAATTTAATTTGCCCACCACAGACATTTCCAGCTCATGTTCTGGTAACATTAGACTAGCTAGTCCATAATGCATTTTCTTATAACCCGGTCCGAGCTTGAGTGCTGACCTATTACAGGTTATGAGCATAAATTGCCTGTGGAGGGCGCTATCAGGCAATCTGTGACGGTAGGCATGAAACCCGCGCTATAAGTTAGCATTATAAGTCGCGAGTTCTACTGCAAGCAAGACAGATTTATTTTGTAGTTGGAACTTGATGTTGTTGCTTTTACATATAGTGTGGATTGTGGTGATGATAAACTTTATTTTTCTCTAAAAGAGTTGGAAAAAATATGATGAAGACTTAGGACCCTGATCAACTTTACCAAACTTTTTTTTTTCGATTAAAATACTACTGCTGGCAAGCCACCAGTTATATTGTAAATCTTAGGGAAAGAGAGATGGAATATACAACGTGTTCCTTTCGATATCCTATAAGTCTAGGTACATGTCAAAGAATCAACTGGCATATAAATATTTTTTCAAATATATTTTTTTACCATTTTTCTTTTTTCCTACAAAATAGTTCGACAGAGTCATGATTATTACCTTTACGTAAAATATGCAGTAAATTTTGTTGGTGATGATAAACTTTTTTTTCTCTAAAAGGTCTTGGCTCTGTTAACCTTGTGATTGCAAGGCCGATTGCTAAACATGGGGACCTGTTTTCGTTTTCACCGTCGGGCAAAGTGTTGTAGAGTTATTTTTTTGAGTTCATTATAACAGACTAATTCAGACTATAGTCGGGATTTGTGTCCAGTTAGTGACAATAAGCTTGTCCTCTATTACATGAGACTTATGTAAACATAACGAGCGATATACACTTCTGTTTCTCTCGCACCTCACAAAAAAAGCGTTGAGTTTGAGTAACCGGATGCAGCTGAATACCAGTAATTTACATGGAGCGACTGCCTATCTGACCTCCACAACCCAGTAACTGGGTAATACGATACATACCCCGTGGTAAGACTGGTTGTAAGAATTTCGGGCTTCTGACGACCCGTGGCGACTGTCAAATGACAGCAGACATCAATGGCTTAAAGTGCTCTCCGAGGCACGGATGAGTCTCGGTATGTAAAGATGGTCACCCATCTACGGATCATTAACCTGTTGGTTCGACCCGTGCGGCTGTTATTACTTAGCCACGAGCTCCTCTGTCGCACCTACTGCACCACTAAATTATTTGTTTATCGCAGACATCATTGAAGTATTATCGCTCTATGTGGACGGAAGCCCTTTCGGCGGCAGCTCGGCACGCCTTATAGGAAATTACCCCCTTCGTTCCAGTTTGCTTTGTTTCAAGACGCGAACCTACTTACATGCTGTTAATTTGTTATTGCACCTACGCCTTTGTCAAGTGTGTAAAATTCTCGAAATTATTATTTGGGTATTAAGATTTCCAAATTTTTCGAGTGCATTCTGAAAGTGGGCAACGTCGCAAATAGCTGTCACATATTTCGCTGTTTTGATTAATTTAGCAATATTACTGTATTGAAATAAAAAGTGTTGCTATAGTACATTATGATACGAGTGTGCTGTATTGGTCATTACCCATGAGGCGGTATTATTCGCGCGAGCCATAGGCGAGCGCGATAATTTAGCCGAGTGGGTAATGAACAATGCGCACGCGTTTCATACGACGTTTTTCAACACATTTGCGAGGAAAGAAACCGTCTTGTTGTAAGAACTTATGCTACAATAACGTAACTTTAGAGAAATGATACATTTAGATTTATAAAGTTCAACTGACCTTTGTTGCCAGGTACTGACTATCCACTTCCTGTAAAAACGTTTCTACGTCGGTTCGTATTTTTCTTAATAATTGTAACCTGCAGTAACCACACAACATATAATATACGATAACAAATATTTATGAAAAATGGCGCGCTGGATTTTTTTTCGGGTAGCGATGCGCGCGCAAGGCACTGACAAAACCGCTGAACAGCCTACCATCACGTTCGGTCGGAGGTGGAGACAAAATTTGAAACTTGAAAAAATTAGATTTCGCTGCTAATTATTACTAATTATTCTCTATCGAGAGAGAGTGAGAGAGAAAGTGCGAATTTGGTCAAATGGAAAATACAGTATGGCGATTGTGAAAATTTTCTCATTTTTCGTCATGGGTGGCGTTTTCGTAATTTTCGATCATGCTAAAACCGATAGTGAGGTCAAAATGTTAATCCAAGATGGCGGCTGTGAAAATTTTCGTCATTGGTCTCGTTTTCGTAGTTTTCGATGGTTCTAAAGCTGATAGTGGGGTCAAAATCAAAATCTAAGATGGCGGCTGCGAAATTTTTGTCATGTTTTATCATGGGTTTCGTTTTCGTAGTTTTTGATGGTTCTAAAGCCAACAGTGAGGTCAAAATGTAAATCCAAGATGGCGGCTGTAAAAATTTCTCATTTCGCATTTTTCTCACCCATGCAAACTTTTTGCTTTAGAACCATCGAAAACTACGAAAACGACACCCATGACGAAAATGAGAAAAATTTTGCAGCCGCCATCTTGGATTTCCATTTTGACCTCACTATCAGCCTTAGAACAGTTAGAACCATTAAAAGCTACGAAAACGATACCCATGACGAAAAATGAGAAAATTTTCGGAGCCGCCATCTTGGATTTCCATTTTGACCTCACTATCGGCTTTAGAACCATCGAAACCTACGAAAACGACACCCATGACGAAAAATGAGAAAAATTTCGGAGCCGCCATCTTAGATTTCCATTTTGACCTCACTATCGGCTTTAGAACCATCGAAAACACGAAAACGATACCCATGACGAAAAATGAGAAAATTTTCGCAGCCGCCATCTTAGATTTCCAATTTGACGAAATTCACACTTTCTCTTTCTCTCTCTATCGAATTAGAAAAAGACAGACGCAAGAATGAAGCCGCGTTAAAGAACTTCGTTCCAAAAACCTGTTTACTTTGTCACACTATATTAAGTCGCAATACGAAAGACATGTCGTGGCTTGATAGTACTTACTAATTCCATACTGCCAGACTGCCATGTCATTACTCCGACTAGTAAATAGTTATCTATGGCGCACATTACCGCACTAGTGCGATTATGTAAAGAAAAAAGCACGTGTCTATAATACACTGCATTATGAACCTAAAAGCGGTTAAATAAGAGCCACTTTACGAGCAACTGTGTTGAAAACTAACTAGCGAACTAGAATATTAATAATGAATGGCAATTGTAACATTGAATTTGATGTTGTACCCATTTTAGGTGTAAAAAAGGCATTTGGAAAGTTTCCAAATACCTACTTTTTTACATCTAAAACTAAATATTCGGTGTTACGATATTAATTATTGCATTTTATAATCAATATTCTGTTTCGATAGTTAGCCACATTTCTTATTTCCATACAGTAATCCAAATTAATCAAAATAGGTTAATATTTGACAGCCATTTACGAGTCGTAAATGGCTGTTAATGCTGACGTCGTAAATTACGACGTTGACAAGTTTTAGGATGCACGCTCTTATGGACGTTCGACATCATCAACCATGGTGCACGGTGTCGAATTACCCTATTCAGTTTAAACTATCATTTTCTTTAGAAGTGTCAACATAATGTACATTAGAGCGTTTATTATCGCACCGAGTTCAAATAACATGTCGTGTCGTTGCACTTGACGGTGGAGAGTTACGTGGATCGGTCCGCAAATTGTTATTGTATTTTGCTTTTAAGTTATACTATTAATTACTTAATAGTATAACTTAAAAGTACCTTGTTCCACAATGGCGGAGGCGCTTTTAAGTTTGGAAGCTCGGAGATTAATTTACCATTGACAGTACAGTCTACATGTGAAATCGTTGATGTGCCTTTCCTTTTTTGAGCCCCATGCGTTAAGGTAACCCGAGAAGTTCATTATCTCTTACTTTTTTGCAATTTACAGGTCAGTCTCAGGTCGTATATTGATCAAAATTATAATTCGCGACGTAACAAATGATGTATTAATAATCATTAACACTATCGCGGGCTACCTTGGTGCTTTCGCCATATCGAGTTACTTCAAGATAATTCAAATCAATCACTTAAAATACAATCGGTCTGTCTTGAATCAGGTACTTAAAATATGACGACTCACATTATTCCTGGCGCCGACATCAGAGCCGAGTTCAATGAGCCGCTCCACGAAAGATGTTCTGTTGTCCTTCACGGCGTACATCAGCGGTGTCATGCCCGTCGTCTGAAACAAAACAAAGGGTTAATTTATACTTCTTTGACTTTAGTTTGAGAGTTATTGTATATCTTGAGTATGACCTCATGATGTGCTAAAAAGGTTGGTAGTGTGTTAGATAGTCCGAGGTGCACCGGATGAACACATAGGCTTTTTGTATTATACGGCACAGTTTCTTTACGCGTATAAACCGTGCCGTAGATAAAACGTGTCTGTCAACAAGCTACCATAGTGATCCATACAACACTGACGACCGTGCGTACACACGGCGAATAAATCATAGTTTTTCATGACAAAAATAAAAACGAGTGTACAAAAGGCCTTAGGATAATAATAACAATAAGTGTATTTCCATAACACTGTTACATTTTTAAATGTGTAATTTTTTAATTTGTATATCCAACGGTTTACCTGTCGATTTTATTTTTGACACATCCTAGAGCGGTGTCCAGTGTACACACACACACTATCTCACAGTTAGTAAACAACTGTGGGATAGTGTGTGTGTGTGTGTGTGCGAGCGCAAGTGTATGACTGTGTATTATTGAATACATAGTTGATAGGTTTTATGTTTCAATGTAGATACTTATTTAAAACCTAGCAACCAAACACTAACCTGTTTTTTTTTTCAAACCTAACTTGTTCATACATAGGAAGGATTTTCTATTGTCTCTTGACTTTTTCATACAAAATCATCACGGTCTTGTCATTTATTATACTAAATATATGGTTCTTAGGTATGTTTTGATGTCTCTTTATACCTAGACGCAAAAAAGAAGACTCTTGTTTAGTGAGAACGCATCACGTTAAAGAAAAGTAAAGCTTCAAGGTAAACTCATGAAACAGGTGCTTAGGTAGCGTTAGACCATGGGTCAGATTGTATAGGTGTGCAAAACGGGGTGTATTTAGACTACTAGACACGCAACAGTAGCCGTCAACTGTAAAATTGCATTTTCACAGCAATTAGAACTAAACTAGTGACTACCGGTGGTTAAATGCAACAACTGCAAACAGGCAGCCAGAATGCGGACTCCATAAATTGACTCAACCCGCTGACCGCATACCGAATTAAATAAATAAATAAAGAAGGTGTCAGTTAGGCAAACGCCCTTGAACTTTATATAACTCATTCATTAAAAACAGCGATAACGTAAACATATTAAAGTAATAGGGCACATTTTAAAGTCGTTATATCACGGTTACTGTGAAAAGACTTCAGGAATAATTATCCGTTAAGGTCTCTTGAAAGTTTAGCTTCGTGCCGATAAATAGTCAAGCCTTTGGGCGTGGTCCAATTCATAGAAGATTGCACCGCTAAACGATTACAATAAAAGGCTACAGCTATGAGAATTACTGAGATTTTGTTTGGGTATATTATCTTTTAAATAGACAAGAAGTGGCTTGGTTTATGGTTATAGTTATTACGCAGGAGTTAGGGAATTCTTATATTGCCTGGAAAAATTGTTTTATGTCAATAATTTTTTTTTTCATAAATTTTTTCATATATTCTTAGGCGTAAAAAAGTTGAGTTTATGAGCTAGAGAGATTTCACTTTACCTGTTTTCTCAAGCGAGTAATGTGTAGAATAGATTTTGGTCACCTACTATTTGTCTGACAGGAATTAAAATGTATAAATACCTAAAATAAAATAAACGTAGTGTATAGAGTGCCGCGAGTTTCTTGTGGCACTCTAGTGTCACTGCCTCGGCCCGGCTATGGTGCCGTGAGCGTTGCATTGTCACTGTCACTTGTTATTTAGGTTAGGTTAGGTTAGAACTGTGACCACACAACGCACGAGCCGAGCGAGCGTAGCGAGCGGTGCCGCGGTAGCGGCCGGCGAAGTGCCAGGGTCCGTTTAGGCACAAGAGAATGTAATGTTTTGGGAATGTGGTGTTTTACAGCGATCTAACCTCGACAATCAAACAAAATACCAAGTGACGTGATTTAGTGACAGTGACAATGACAATCCAATGCTTGCGGCACTTTAGCCGGGCCGAGGCGGTGTTACTAGGGTGCCTGTAGTGGCACTTTATCCGATAGGGATAGAGTGCCAATGGTGGCACTCTATACACTGCCATTAATAACAACAAAATAAAGAGATGGAAATAATTTTAACCTTAAATAAAAAAAGGTAAGGGTAAGGGTTGGGCAGAGATGTACTTGTAGCAGGTACACCCACATTTCGCCAGTTATGTTTAAGTCCCATGTAATAGGGGGCGAGCCTATTGCCATCAGCCGGGGACGAATTCAGACTCCGGGCTGCTACTGAGAAATTCCAGATAGAAAAACCCAATAACACTTTGCCCGACCCGGGGATCGAACCCAGGAAAAAAATATGTAGGTTAAATGCGAAGAAGACCAAATATACCTACGCAAATCAGAACAGCGAGCGTCTTTTGTATTTTTTTCACAAAAACAAATTATATAAGTATTTGAATATGTAACAAAAAGTTCCAGTGACGCTAGTTGAATGAAGCAAGAGAATTAAGTTTTTAATACTTCAAGCACACAAATGTACAGAGGCAGACTTAATGCGTGCCATAGGCATTTTCTACCAGTCAATGGTAGGGTGGCCTATGCCATTCTGTATACGCCTATACGTATACAGTTACAGTATTTTTACCATTGCCACTCGAAAAAGGGCGTTTGATATATCGATCACAGTCAATAAATTATACTACTATTTATTTTCTCGCAGTCAATGGTAAAAAGTAGAGTACAAAATTCGTGAAAAAAATATATCATCTTGGTCCATGTATCCATCGCTCCGCTCAGGATTCAAATCTAGAATCCCTCTCTACGCTCGATTCAAATCTAGAATCCTTCGGTGCTCTCGGGATCCAACTTAGTCCCTCGAATTAAGTTCTCTTTTTTTCACTATTAGTATAAATCTACTATTAATGGGAGCAGGTGTTTTTTCTCTTTCCTCCACATATATTTATACGAAAGGGTTTTTATGAAATGAGCAGCGACCTTGTTTGTGTAACGTTCATTCAAATGTTGCGTGTTCCGTATGGTTTTATTTTATTTCGCCAATCGCTTATAACTTTATAACGTTTAGTAGCTGGATTGGCAGTCAAAGGGGTACGGGACCCTCTAAGGAGTGATTAGTAAGGCTACAAGCGTGACCCGTTATAATTACCTTAATGATCTGTTACAAAATTACTGATATGGCAAGCTTGCACTTCGTGTTCTTCATTAATCTTTTGCCGTCACGTAAGTATGTATTTTTAATACGTGATTGTTTTCCTGGTGACCTTGCCCATGGGCAGAAAATTAAGCTTGATTTACACGGTGCGATTTTATTGCCTGTAGCATAGGGACTTACCATAAGTTGAAGCAATAATAAAAGTCTCATCAGTTTGTTGACGATGCAAGTAACTTGCATCCTGTACATCGGGTTTGATAGGTCTGTGATAGGTTTGTCATTGCACCAAAATATTTTTTCTGATGGAAATGGTTTTGATTTTGTTTAAAAAAATAAAGTAATCTATAAATTATTCAGTACTTGTTTATTAGTCAGTTTCTAGCAGATATTTACCTTGTCAAGTCTTAAGCTTGAAAGTATACACTGGAGCGAAATTTAGCATCGTAATTCGATTCAATTCAATTCAACCATTTATTTCGGAAAAACATCCATATTGTATTAGTATTTGCACTTAGAAAAATATGTTTGTAGTATTAAATAAAATCAAAAAACAATATTACAATCACAACCAAAAATTTAAATAAAAATCAAAACTAAAATCAACATTATAATCAAATTAAATTAGAATTATAACAACATTAACTAATTACAATCAAAACAAAATAAAACTAAAATCGAATCAGAATTAAAATAACATTAAAATTAAAATTATGTCAAAATTAAATAAAAATTAAAATAAAATTTTTTAATGACCACAGCTTAAATTTTACATAAAATGTCAATTCAAATATCATTCCTCAGCACCGGGCCCGCAGGTATGTCTACGAGACCAGTGCATCAGAAAAGGGCAGCCTGGCCTCTCCACAATAATCTTCAGGATACTATTACCTCCACGTATCCTACGCATTAGGGATGCCGTTCTTTTGCGCATGATAGCCTCAAAACTATCTATGCCAGCCTCGGCAAACATGCCCGACGCACTACAGAACCGCGGAAGCCCCAGCAACACCCGAAAAGCATTATTGTACTGAACACGAAGGGCGCTGTAGGCTCTCTGCGTATACCTAACCCACAGGCTGCAGGTGTTAAACGTCTGGCAGTATGAAAGGATAGTAATGTAAGGATAGAAGACGTTTCCACTCAGAACGTTTGTAGTCTTTTACTTTTGGCGCGCTACACTTGTTTATTGCTTCGGGCGGCATCTACTGCTATCACGAAGAAATGACTGACAAATACTACCAATAGTTTATCGCAGATGGCGCTGAGTGAGTACGTAAGTAGAACTTTTTTTGCTAGTGACTTTTGGTGTTTAAATCCACATTTTGAGACCGGACCGTAATTTGTTTCCCGTTCCAGTATAAGAAAATGTCTTTAATTTTCATGTCTTTTTCCTAAGAACCTACTGCTATTTACTGAAATTAAGTAAGTGAAAATATTAAACGGGGACGCTCCTTTCAATTAATTTTGGTGTGAATACAATACTACACACGGATGCCTCTACGCCGCTACGCCGTAGAGGTTACTACGCTACATTTGTATCTAATACAATCAGAATAATTCTAATCTAATTGTATCAGACAATAGTGCCTGTTCTTAAAAAAAAAAAACACAGATCTGAATGTGTATCAATAGTCAAGTGTCATCATCATTCTCCTGACCTTATCCCAATTTATTTGTGGTCGACGCAACATGTCCCTTTTTTCCATACTTCTCTATTTGTCGTCATCTCCGTAGTCACCCCCTTTCTAGCCATGTCTTCTTTCACACAGTCCATCCATCGTTTCTTTGGTCTTCTCCTACTCGGTATTCATACTCAAAACTTTCCTCACTTTGTCTCCAGAACCAGAGAGGCCGCCGAAATCGCAGCACATATGTTCAGTTTTGGTTCTGCTGATTTTCAAGCCAACACTTTCCAGCTTCTGTTGCCATTTCTTCAATATGCCCTGGATCTCAGGTTCATCTTCATCAACAAGAACAATGTCATCGGCAAACGCATGCACCAGAGTACCTCTTCCTATATGTCTGACATATGAGCGTCCATAATCAACAAGAACACGTAAGGACTTAAAGCCAACCCTTGGTGCAAGCTTACAGCGATTCTAAATTCATATTGCCAGCAGCCCACCGGACGTAGGTACGAGATTGACTGTACGTAGCACGAATTAACTCTACATACTTCCCGGGCAAACCTTTCTCTTTCAAGGCCCACCACAACACATCCCGAGGTAACCTATCATACGCTTTCTCCAGATCCATGATCCATGCGCAAGTGCCTGTGTGCACGTCTGTACTTCTCGCACAATTGGCGCAGTGTAAAGGTGGCGTCCATTGTTCCTCTACCTGGCATAAACCTAAACTGGTTTTGATGTGGGTGATCTCACTCTCCTGTCTCAGTCTTTTCTCTATTACTTTCTCCCACACCTTCATACTATGTGACATGAGCTTTATCTCTCGATAGTTGTTGCAGTCCTGTATATCACCTGTATTCTTGAAGATGAGCACGAGGAACTATTGCACCATTCTTGTGGTCTCCTTCATGCAACAACTTATTAAAGAATATAGTCAGCCACATACATTCATATGCTTAACACTTCCATTCTTCTACTGGTATATCATCTGGGTCCATACCCTTTTAATTTTTCATACTTTGAACTGCCTTTTTTACTTCATTCATGCTAATTTCGCTCACCAAACCCATATTTACTTGTACCTTTTTGAGCACACCATTCCATTTATTCTCTTCGTTCATTAACTTTTCAAAATGAATCTTCCATCGTTCTTTTATTTCGTCATCTTTGGACAGAACTTTACCGGCATCGTCTTTTATAAATTTAATGTAAATTTATTCTCTCGTTCTCATTTCTCTTGCTTTTGTATTCCGGTAGAGCTTCTTCTCGCCTCTAGGGCTGTCTAGTGAGACATACAACTTCTACCGCCTTTTTTGTCTTTCTCATCCATTCTTTATAAATCTTCTTCATATCATCTTTCAAACTCACGTTCCCGTTTTCTACACCCTGCCATTCTTTAAAGAAAAGAAAATTGCATTTAAGCATCTTTCGCATGTCTTCATTTCATCACCATGTATCCTTTTCTATCATACTTTTCCGTTTCGATGCTCCAAGCACATCTTTAGCTACTCTCTTTATACAATCCGCCATTTCTTTCTAACATTCATTCACAGATTTTCCTTCCATATCCTTAATTTCAGTCATTTTATCTACCACTTGACTCTTAAACATACTGACGCATTCCTCTTTTTCTATCGTACGCCATCTGGTTTTGGGTGGGGGCCGTTCCTTGTTCCTGTGTGTGTACTTTTAAGTAAAGACTTGTAGTACCAGTAAATGTATTTGACCGATTGTTATTGGTTAAAAATTACGTTTCAATACGTGCATCAGTTACAAATATAGCATAGTAGCCGGCGTATTGGTGTCATCTGAGTGTATAGTATGTTTGACGCCGGTAGCAACACTCCGCCGCGAAACCATAGCAGCGAAACCGCAGTAGTTCAATTCAACTGGCTTGCGTCATGTTCCGCTACGCGAAATTCAAGTAGCTGAAATCGAGTAGCGGAACATGACGCGACCCGTTGAATTGAATTACTACGGTTTTGCTGCTACGGTTTCGCGGCGGAGGTGTGTTACTGGTGTAAAAATGCCGCATTTTTAGCTTTGATACGTACCTATTTAGATGTGTTTTTACGTCTTGTATATTTTCTTAAATATCGTTTAACAACGCCTAGGTAGGTTAAAAATTATTCTACAGCAGCTAAAGTAATTGGCTTGTCGTTATTTAATGCTAAAACAAATGTGCTTGATAAATGCTCGCGAAAATTGAGGTTACACTAAGGTGAAATAGTTTATGTAAATTAGATTAAATTATAGTAATTTACTACAAGTAGGCACAACATAAATTTATTTGCTGTCTGCATCGAGCTTAGCTTAGCTTACCTAACTTAAGTGGACTGCTATGCTACGCTTTTATTTTCTGTTGGATAATTTATTTTTTAACGCTAATTATGTTAGTGTAACATGCCCAAAGTTATTTAATGATGCGTAGCATGTTTTAATTTACGTTATTTAAGGTTTTTTCCTGCATCTTATTATGTATACACCTGTTTATTTTATTTTCCTGAAGACGCCATACCTATTTCTGACATGCATCGTTCCTGTATGCTGTGGGTGCCGGTGTAACTGCGGCACATGAGACATTTCAGCTTTGTGTCTGGGAATGTAACACATTTGCGATTCGTTTGTATTGCAGAAGTAAATTACTTTAAAAAAATCATTCCTCATGAACCTTAAAGCAGTATTTGCCTGTAACGTAACAATTCAAATTCGAACACTAGGTACATCAGCGATTGACGAGAACCGACGTAATGGTAACATAGTAATGCTCCAAATTAAATCTTGGATTGTTACATTACAGGCGAATACTGGTGAGGGTGCAGCTTTAAAACGGAATAATTATAGAAGGTATCAAGAATTTGTAATTACATAATATATTATTATTGTATCTTAGACCTAATTTTTTACTTTTTCTGTTCACCATTTATAGTACAGGGTGTGTCTAATAACGAGTTAGTACTCCTACGTATGAATAACTTCCCGGTATTTGGCACACCTTAAATTTTGCATACACCATGTATTATTTAAGGCGTGTCCCCTAGTAATGGTGTATGTAATTAAGGGCAGATTGTATGAAAGCTATTTCGAAACATTTTCGTGTTTTATTATTTCATGTAATTGAAGTGTAATGTTTAAATTAGTTTAATGTGTTTTTTACTGGTACTGTAATTTTAAAATATTTGGTGGCATTCCGACATAATTTTTTATAGGTCGACAGCAGTGTTGGCGCACTAGCTAAGTGAGTTGCTCACGAAAGCTCGCGGATTTGATTCCCGTATGGAACAAATAGATAGGGGGCTTAAAACAGCTGCTTTGGCAGAATCATAATAAGAATCGCACAAAGTGTCACAAACTATTATTTCAATTCATATTACGCAATTAATCTGTTTGACAGTTTTATATTAATGAAATAACATTTAAACTGTAGAAATAAAACAATAATAAAATCTGTCAAGTGCGAATCGGACTCGCACACGAAGGGTTCCATACCATGTCGTACAAGATTTAACACTATGAATTTTTGTAATACTTTCGTAAAGGTAACAACAGAGGCGCTATAAAAAAACAAAGATTTGTAAAGAAATTGTCTAATTTAATAAAAAAATGTTGTTGTGTTAAAATATAGGTGTAGGACTATATTTCATTTATTTTAAGAGAATAATAACTAGAGTTAACTTTATCCAGTAACATGCATTAACTAAAGTCAAAGTTATTTATTTGCTACTAACATAGTATTAGTAGGTATAAATAGGTATATATGGTAGGTAAGCAGGTAGATATGTAGGGTAGGTAGGGTAGGTTAGGTACCTACCTACCCTGGTAAGTAGGGTAGAGGTAGGTAGGGTAGGTAATTAGGTAGAAATAGGTAATTAGGAAAGGTAGGTGCGCCGTAGATAAGTACTTAGTGCTAACCGTGCGAAGCCGGGCCGGGTAAAGCTAGTTACTTATAAATAATAGGATTTCTCTTGCTACATCAGACTATATTGTACAATATAGAATGTAAGTAGTACGCCAAATTTTAATTATAACTGTGCGTTTGCACTGGCGAAACATTGACAACAAAACATGTTGGAATCTCTATTTTCTGTCAATTTTTCATACAATGTTTGACAGGAACTAGAGATTTTAACATGTTTTGTCGTGATGTTTCACCAGTGCAAACGCACGGGTCAATACAGGTATTTATTTACGTTATTTTTTATAGTCATACAGAAATCTATTATTTCTTACTTATTATTTTTACACATCCCATCGGACTATGAGAGTGAGGGAAGAGAGAGTGCACTCGTGTCTGCGCACACACTTGTGCACTATAATATCTCCCGCGCCGAAGGCCAGTCTCCGTTGAGATTGGCCGCCGTGGCCGAATATTTTTACACCAATAATTTTTCTCAATATGAAATTGTATCCACAACGGTTTAAGGTAACTGAATAGTACACTGTTCAATTGTTACTTTTTAATAAATAATTATTAAAATAATTGTTTGTTCAATGTTACTGAATATATTGTCTATTGGAGTGTAGTTTTAACATGAGGTACACACATCAACACCGTCTAGGGATACTTTGAAAAAAGTCGATAAAGTTCTTAAACTCAAAAAATACTGGCCGGTTTTAAAATCTTGTGAAGAAAGTTTATTTTGTAGACCTTTTTGGATGATCGAAATTTAAATGATCGAAATAGTATATGCTGCCATGCTAGTAGGTACTTACTAATTCCATGTCATTACTCCTACTATTAAATAGTTATCTGTGGAATTAATATCGCAAAATATTTGCATGAAATACAAAATTATTTTTTTAAGTTGCAGAAAATCGCCCATATTATATAAAATACGTTATGAATCGGCGTTTTTAGTATTTGTTGATTATAAACAGTATATTTTACATGATACACACAAGTTTCAAATTCCTAATTTGTTTAGTTGTTGAGATAGAGCTCGTACAAAAATGGTCTAAAACAGACAACTTCTACGGCCCCCTAATTCATCATTTTTTAAGATAAAAACAAATAAAAATTATATTTATTCTCTACTCGATGAGCTCTAGAAAATGATACCCCACATTAGGGTCAGATAATATTTTATTCAAAATTTTATTTTATTGTATGGCGACCCCCCTTTAATTTTTAATTTTATTATTTGTTGCTCTTGCGGCAATATGCTCAATCTGTGAAATTTTCAACTGCCTACCTATTACGGTTCAGACAGCGGAGGCTTATGAATAGGGTTCCGTTTGTCACCCTTCGGGTACGGAACCCTAAAAACTGTAAAGAAAAAATATCCCGTAAAATTACAGTCTTCATTTTTTTCATGCGGCCATATTTACACCAAATATGATTCTGATATGAATTTAATTGGATATGATTCAGCGAAAATATGCGTCACCATAGAAGAATTGCTGGGAATTCAGAAAACGTTGTTTTTTAGAGTGACCGTTTTAGCCCTCCAGGTCGTATGTGCGACTAGCGAACCGCCCCTGCTTCACACGGGCGCCTTTGTGACATGTTAAAACATTGAGATTTCTATGCTAAATCTAATTTAAATATTCATGTATTATACTTAAAAAACCCTTCCGAAATGAATGCTATAAAATATGGCGAACACCTTTCAAAATCAACTGTGTAGCTGCTTTTCGTGTATGTCTCTTCTGTATGACTGCTTAGATCTTCTTTAGAAGATCTACGCAGTCATACAGACAGCGACTCAATTTTATATATTTATTTATTAATAGGAGAACCAATAGCTATAACAGATGCATAACAGTTGTATGTGAAACATAGAACCAAGTACAGGTTCTCTCGGGTAAAATCAGAAAAAAGTAGCAGCAATGTTAGGATCACTAACAAGCACGGTAGAAAGAATATGTATGTATATATATATATATATAAGATACAATAAATACTGTTAGCACTCATCATCATTCTCCTGCCCTTATCCCAATTTTATTTGGGGTCGGCGCAACATGTCCCTTTTTTCCATACTTCTCTATTAGTCGTCATTTCAGTAGTTACCCCCTTTCTAGCCATATCATCTTTCACACAGTCCATCCATCGTTTCTTTGGTCTTCCCCTACTCTTATAGCCATCGACATTCACACTCAAAACTTTCTTCACGACATTTTCCTCATTCCTCCTCATCACATGCCCATACCATGACAACCGATTACCGCACAACTTTTCGGTCACCGGTGCCACTTTCAGACTTCCTCTTATGTACTCATTTCTTACTCTATCCATTCGTGTAACACCACACATCCCTCTTAGCATTCTCATCTCAGCTGCATGCAATTGCCTTTCATTCATCCCTTTGGTGGCCCAACATTCTGATCCATACAAGACAGCAGGTCTAACCATTGTTTTATATATCTTCCTCATATATCATCCCTTAAGTTTAAGGGGAATGCGGGAGTCGCAGATTGTTCCCGTGACCTGCTGCCATTTCATCCATCCAGTGTTAATTCTGTGCTTAACCGCCCGATCTATTTCGCCATCGCTTTGCACGAGTGAACCGAGATACCGAAAGTCGGAGCAGACTGGCAGAAGCGTGCCATCAAGCGCTATGGCTCCAGAACTAGAGAGACCGCCGAAATCGCAGAACATATGTTCAGTTTTGGTTCTGCTGATTTTCAAGCCAACACTCTCCAGCTTCTGCTGCCATTTCTCCAATCTGCTCTGGATCTCAGGTTCATCCTCACCGACAAGAACAATGTCATCGGCAAACAGCATGCACCAGGGTGCCTCTTCCTGTAAGTCCGACGTCAGGGCGTCCATAATCAACAAGAAGAGGTAAGGACTTAAAGCCGACCCTTGGTGCAAGCCTACAGCCACACTGAACTCATCAGTATTGCCAGCAGCCGACCGAACGTACGTACGAGATTGGCTGTACATGGCACGAATTAACTCTACATACTTCCCGGGCAAACCTTTCTCTTTCAAGGCCCACCACAACACATCCCGAGGTACCCTATCATACGCTTTCTCCAGATCAATGAACACCATGTGCAAGTTCTTGTGTGCACGTCTGTACTTCTCGCACAATTGGCGGAGTGCAAAGGTGGCGTCCATTGTTCCTCGACCTGGCATAAACCCAAACTGGTTTGGGGTAATCTCACTCTCCTCTCTCAGTCTTTTCTCTATTACTTTCTCCCATACCTTCATACTATGTGACATGAGCTTTATCCCTCGATAGTTGTTGCAGTCCTGTACATCACCTTTATTCTTGAAGATGGGCACTAGCGAACTATTGCACCATTCTTGTGGGATCCCCCCTTCATGCAACAACTTATTAAAGAATAAAGTCAGCCACATACATCCATCTTCTTTTAAACACTTCCATACTTCTACTGGTATATCATCTGGGCCTACAGCCTTACCATTTTTCATACTTTGAACTGCCTTTCTCACTTCATCCATGCTTATTTCCCTGACCAAACCCATATTTACATGTACCTCTTTAAGCACACCATTCCATTTATTCTCTTCGTTCATTTTTCAACTTTGTCAAAATAAATCTTCCATCGTTCTTTTATTTCGTCATCTTTGCACAAAACCTTACCGGCGTCATCTTTTATACATTTCATGTGAATTATATCTCTCGTTCTCCTTTCTCTTGCTTTTGTGATCCGGTAGAGCTCCTTCTGGCCTCTAGGGCTCTCCAGTGAGTCATACAACTTCTCCTGCGCCTTAGACCTCGAAACTGCTACCGCCTTTTTTGCCTTTCTCTTCCATTCTTTATAAATCTTCTTCTTTTCATCCTTTAATCTATCATTCCCGTTTTCTACACCCTGCCATTCTTTAAATGCAATTTTCTTTTCTTTAAGTATCTTTTGCACGTCTTCATTCCACCACCATGTATCCCTTTCTATTATACCTTTCCCTTTCGATTCTCTAAACACATCTTTAGCTACTCTCCTTATACAATCCGCCATCTCTTTCCAACATTCATTCACAGACTTTCCTTCCATATCCTTCATTTCAATCATTTTATCTACCACTTGACTCTTAAACATACTGGCGCATTCCTCTTTTTCTATCATACGCCATCTGGTTTTGGGTGGGGGCCGTTCCTTGTTCCTACTGGACGAAACACTGACTTTTACCTCCATTATTAAGAGTCTATGTTGTGGGACTAAGTCTTCACCTGGGAGCACTTTACAGTTTTTGACACTTTTAAGGCTGTTCCGTCTTACTAGCAAGTAGTCAATTTGTGTCGCGTGGTGGCCACTTTTGTAAGTTATAAGATGCTCTCTTTGTTTTTGGAACCACGTATTTGTTATTGCCAGGTCGAAGGCCGACGCAGCTTGCAGTAGTGTCTCGCCATCAGTGTTACGGTCTCCGTATCCCCAACCGCCATGCACTCTCTCATACCCATCCTTAGGTCTTCCTACATGCCCGTTAAAATCACCCCCCACATACACTTCTTCACTATCTTGCACATCCATCATCACCCGATCAAAATCCATCCAAAACTTCTCTTTTACACTATCTTCACACCCTGACTGGGGTGCATACACACTAACTATATTAACCACTAAACTCTCCACAATTACTTTAACCGCTATCACTCTATCACTCACTCTTTTAACATCCACCACACATTCTTTCAACTGACTATCCAAAACTATACCCACACCATTTCGCTTGCCATCGCTCCCACAATAATAAAACTTATATCCTTCTCCTATCTCTCTAGCTTTCGCGCCCTTCCACTTTGTCTCTTGCAGACACGCTATGTTCAGTCGTCGCCTTTTTAAAACATCTGCTAGTTCCCTTCCTCTTCCAGTCATCGTACCTACATTCCAGCTCGCACATCTCAGTCTAGCTTCTCTCACACTCCGAGCTTGCGTCTTACGTCGCACCCGCCCGTTCTGGTGCGACAACCCTTGTCCATTTCCCACAGAAGCCGGGTGCTGCCCCTGCGCGTCGCCTGTGGGGTACGCCCTAGCCCTATCGCGCATCATAACGTTTTCTCTCATGTTGCTTAGGGTTTTGGCAAAGTTTTACAGTCGGCCGCCAACCTGACACCAACCCTCCTTGGGAATGCTTTTGTTGGTGGTTTTCCCGCCACCTCCCGGGTGACCCAAGGTGCTACGATGGTATGCACTAGGTCTCCAGTTCCCTTAGTCGCCTCCTACGACACCCACAGGATGAAAATGGGGTGGCCATATTCTTAATCCGGGACCACACGGACAAAATACTGTTAGCACTAAAAAAAATACTGTTAGCACTAAAATGGATTTTCCTTTAAAATTATGTTTCACTCTTTCCGATATCTAGTCCTATTTGTTAGATCTTTGATCGTGAACTTTGTACTAATTTATTGCTTTATGAACGGATAACTTTCGATCTATAAGTCGGGAAGCACGCGAATCTTTGTGATGACGTCACCATACTGTAATGTCTATATTACTTCGCTGATCTATTTAGTACCGGACATTAAACCGGTTCGTTGTTAACGTTTTACGATGTAATTAACTAAGTATGAAAATAATTGTGTTGAGATATATTATGGTTTCGAAATTCCATTTCTGTAGCACGTACCTTAATACACATGAACCAAAGAACAATGAGCAAAACGTCTCCACCCTTGCAGCACTTTAAAACCTATGTTAATCGAAGGGCCATAGCCATTTCATCATTTTATTGTATGACACCGAAACTTGAAAAACCGGAATCAGTCACTGTTATGTTGTCGTTTAATGTTCTTTGTTATTATAAACATAATCGAAGATGTAGTAGAGCCTCCGAAAGAGTGGGTCTTAAAATGAACATGGACAAGACAAAGGTTATGTCAAACGCCCATGTAACACCCACTCTCATAAAGATCGGAGACGCTACGCTCGAAGTTGTAGACGAGTATGTTTACCTAGGACAAACTGTCCAGCTAGGTAGGTCCAATTTCGAGAAAGAGGTCAATCGTCGAATCCGACTCGGCTGGGCAGCGTTCGGGAAGCTACGCAATATCTTTTCGTCCCACATACCACAGTGTCTCAAGACGAAAGTCTTTGACCAGTGCGTGTTGCCAGTGATGACTTATGGCACTGAAACGTGGTCGCTCACAATGGGCCTTATTAGAAGGCTAAAAGTCACCCAAAGAGCAATGGAGAGGGCTATGCTTGGAGTTTCCCTACGTGATCGAATCAGAAATGAAGAGATCCGCAGGAGAACCAAGGTAACCGACATAGCCCGAAGAATTGCCAAACTTAAGTGGCAATGGGCAGGACACATTGCCCGCAGAACAGATGGCCGATGGGGCCGAAAGGTTCTGGAGTGACGACCGCGTACCGGAAGACGTAGCGTTGGAAGGCCCACAAGATGGACCGATGACCTTATAAAGGCCGCAGGTATCCGCTGGATGCGGGAAGCACAGAATCGGTCGAAGTGGCGGTGCTTTGGGGAGGCTTATGTCCAGCAGTGGACGTCTTTCGGCTGATATGATGATGATGATGATGAATCGAAGATGTGTGTCATACAATAAAATGATGAGATTGCTATGGCCCTTCGATTAGCATAGGTTTTAAAGTGCTACAAGGGTGGGGACAGTGTCCATACATCTTTAAGCATTTTTCTTTAATAGATAGTACGATAGTCTATCTACAGACTCGACTTGGGTTTGTGCACAGCCTAACGTACTTAGTTTTAGTAAAAAGTTCTGATTACCAAGGGCAATTTTAACACTAGATTTTACTGAAAGAAATTCCTTGGATGCCTATTTCATACGCACAACAAAAAAAAGAGTGAAATTTCCGTGCCCCAGAAACCTATAATTCATAATTAATTTATTTATTGTTTGTCACAGGTAAAAAGACAGTTCTCACAGTTAACATTATCGTATCACTGTAACATACCCATGGGGTGTATTTATATGCCTGTCAATATTATTGGCTATGTTCAAAATAATAATTCATAATAAAAAATTACACTCTTCATTGTTGGTGGTTATTATCCATTGCTTTGGTCGTTTCAGTCAACCTAATTTTACATTCATTAATAAATATAATAAATAGGGTCCCGAGAAATGCCAAAAACCCCATATAATAATAATATAATAATTACCAATTTAATAATAATTACCTATTTATGTAAACATTTTAACGTCGTAAAAAGTTACGATATACATTAATCTTTAGAGCTATCCAATTTCCTGATATCCTCAAATTCAGGTCAATTCGCTTTTCATAGGCACTTCCTGTAGTTTGCAATATCCGGTGATTGAAGGCTTTCAGTCGATTAATACTCATCATGCTAACCTGCTTGCTCACATCCGGTGGTTCGGTTGTGACCGGCTAGGTGGCGTCACCAACGCTGTGACTAAACATTGTGTAACTGTGGGCTGTGTGTGTGTGTGTCTTGACCATAAAAGTTAGTCAGAATGATGACGTGTCACTTTGAGGGGTTGGTTTGTCATTAGTCAGGGTCGATGGTCAAACTAAATACATGATATTGTTGAACTTTTGTAGGTATCGCTTTGACTACCAAACAAATCTTCGAATGAGTGAAATAGAAAGTAGTATAATATAGTACTTATTAGAAATGGTTGTACTGCTATTTTTCAAAACGTTCACTAGATTTTATTCAAAGTTTCTCAAGGTCAACTTTTGATTGATGAATTCAACGCATAAACCGGTGGTATATTCTATCAAAACTAAAAAAAGCACCGGCTCTGTAAGACGTAGCAACTATTTAAAATATATCTTGAGAATTTATTATTTTACTGTGATTAATAAATATAACACAAAATCACAAGAAAAACGAGAAAGAAAGAAAATACGTTTATTTGCGGTAAGCATGACGCAAAGAAGAACACAAACATGAAAATAATTTATAATGTAAATTCATATTAACATGAATACCTGAATAAACCAACCTGCCAAAGAAATCAACTCCACACTTACAAGGTTCAGCACCCATTTGAAAAATTACTTCTGTTTTGTAATTTTCCACCAAACTTTTACAATAGCTTTAATAAAGAATGGTTTAGTCAAATATAACACAAATATAATGTGCTCTACATCGGCACCTGGAAACCATTAAAACTACCCACAAAACAAAAAGTAACACCTAGTAGAAAAATAAGCCACTAAAGTTAATTACATACGACGCACGACTGATACCCACACGGCACACATACTCCCCGACACATCGACCATCACTTCGCTAGTCAGAAAGACATCAACGACGTGACAACATCTGTATTCGACCCCATGTTTGGAACAAGTTTACTGAACTATCTGTGAGCTTTTACGCTACAAGTTTACTGGGTGTCGTTGTAGTGAAGACGAAAAGCCTTGCTTTTACAGGTGAGAAAACAATCATTCATGAATAAAGAAGATCATAAAATATACCTCTATATACAATTTCCAACCATTTATTTAACTTCTGACATATACACGCTTATGAAGTTCCGTAATTATTACATTAAAATCAAAGTGAAAAAATGCAATGCTTTATGGGCACTTTACTTTTTAGCAAATAATATTATCATCGAATTCATAATTCGATGATAATATTATTTCAATTATTTAGTTTTATTATTATTTAAAAATTCGATTAAATTCATCATGAATTTCGATCGAAATCAAGTCAGAAATGCAATTTGGAAATCATTACTTTAGCTGTCAAAAGTTAAATAAATGGTTGGAAAGATTATAAGTTCATATTACCCTATTGAATAATGTTTATAATTATTTATTTTTTGACTGTTTCATGAAATCATGACATTTGAGACCAATTCTAACTTAAGTAGTTGTATTGCTGATTCTAATGATTTATAATTCTGTAAAGTCATATTTGTTACGATCGCGAATCATATTTTAATCAACATACAACCCGACACTGAGTTTCGCGGGCTACCTTAGCGCCTGGGGATAGGCTAAAGGTACCCCGCGAAATTGCAACCGAAAAGGTGAAGTTAAAAATTAAAGGGTAATATTTGTATCATTATGAATTTTAGGATCACATTGATATTCAATTCCTCCTGAGCCTACTCTACTCCTAATAATACCTACCTACATTCTTAGGTAGGGACCTACGCAGTCGGCGGCCTACAAAATAAAATGCTTCATTTTCAATTTTAGACAATACTAGAATCAATATGAAATGTCGTCCTTTAATTAGTTTACCTACTTATTGGTTATAACTAATATGTAAACTTTTTAAAGTAATGGATTAGCCCCTAATTATACATGGGCATTATCACAATACACGCTAGTTTACTATTTTTCCAACAAGTTTGAAACTAGTGACGTCGCTTGCTGTCTCGCCCGCCCTTGTGATGTCCTTGACTTGCTTAGTCAGTTCCATAACTTTAACATAATTGAAAAATTCGACGGTCTAATGCATATACGCTAGGGCGAGATATGACCTATAGTTAAGCTGGGGCCACACCTACTCTACAGGGGTATGTAGATTATATTGCCATTTATAGCAGCTAATGGCTAGCTAAGGTGAGCGCTAGTTGATGACAGATACAACCGTTTACAGTTTTGAACTTGAATATTAAATTTTTTTAAACCCGCTCTTGAGTCGCACGGGTGCAATGGCGATAAGTGGAAACATCTAGATTTTTGTGTGATATCTAAGATAAATCTATACTTCTATACTTAATATTATAAAGCTGAAGAGTTTGTTTGTTTGTTTGTTTGTTTACTTGAACGCGCTAATCTCAGGAACTACTGGTACGATTTGAAAACTTCTTTCAGTGTTAGATAGTCCATTTATTGAGGAAGGCTATAGGCTATAGGATCTATCATCACGCTAAGACCAATAGGAGCGGAGCACCAATGAAGAATGTTTCAAAATCGGGGTTTTCTTTTTCTTTTTGAGAGCTTCCGCTGCGTGCGCTGCGTAAACGGTTAAAGTTTCGCAAACATCATGTATGACAGAATTGTTTCTCTTTAAAAGTTCTTAAAAAAAATCCGCGACAGCATATGTCTATCTTTTAAGGTTGGCTCACTATAACCTTTTTTATGCTAACCAAATTTGTTTTAAAAGAATGCATTATTTGTGAAGGTGTTTTTATAAACATGATATTCTTATCCAAATAAATACGTTATTCATCACAAGTATTTCATTTAAAACAAAATTGGCCTTAACATCATTCGATTTTAATGAATATCTTAGGAGATATCGCAGTTTTAAAATAACATCGCAGCAAAATAATGATCAAGTACTACGATGACTTATGATGTCAATAGGAGCAGTGGTGGCACTGGTGGCCCAGTGATATCGGCTCCGACTTACGAGTTGTAGGTCGTGGGTTCGAACCCAAGCAGGCGCTTTACTTTGTGTAAATAATTTCATCACCAATGCTCCCAAAACGGTGAAGGAAAACATCGTGAGGAAACCGGCTTAGAACCAAAAATTCGAAGACATGCGACATCTACCAACCCGCACTGGGCCCGCGTGGTGGATTACGGCCCGCTCCCTCTCATAGAGAGGGCCTGTGTCCCAGCAGTGGGAACAGTAGGTAATAGGCTGAATATGTAAGTTATGTAAGGCAGTCATGAGGGGTAAGGGCGGTGGCCCCAGTTAGCTCTGCGAAATACCATGCCGCGCGGCTCAGACGTGTGGTTGGCTGAGTCAGTCCTTAGGCTGGTTTTCCTCTCACGCTGACCGTCGTCGGCGCTGATAAGACAATTTCTTAGGAAACGTTTTTTAATTACGCCAACCGCTCAGCGCTGACATCTGAAGTTCATACGTTTCGGCTGTCAGCGCCGACGGTCAGCGTGACTCTAAAACCAGCGGTTGTGCTCAGCAAACTACTTTTTAAATGAATAAGTTAGTAATTGGTCAAAGTCAAAGTTTTGTTTTAGTTTAGTTATTTTTGTTAATTTCCTTATCTAAATAGATACATTATTTGATTTTGTAGTATTTAATTTTCTTTAGGGTATTGTTTTTGTAGTATTTTAGGGTAATTCAGTCGCGGGTTAAAGTTAGCGTTAGCCCAAAGTAACTATTCCACGCGGACGAAGTCGCGGGCAGAAGCTAGTATTAATATATATCTAAAAGGAGAAACTGACTCACTGACTGACATATCAACGCAGAGCCGAAACTACTGGGACTAGGAACGTGAAATTTTTTACACAGCTTCCTTTTATAATGTAGGGGAGCACTAAGAAGGGGTTTTTGAAAATTCCACCTTTAAGATGGCGACAAGGGGGGATTTCATTTGTATGAAAAATCTCATTCCTTGAGTTAATAAACTTGAAACTTGGCACAATAAGTACTAGGCTTGCAGGAATTCAAGATAGTATTTCAATCATTAGACATTGTGCACGCGAGCTAAGCCACGGGAAAAAGCTAGTCACACATAAACCTTCTGGAATAAATGTTTGAAACAACAATCAAAATCCATTGCGCAATTTGGAAGATCTTCGCGGTCACACAGTAAATATTTGCACACAGTATGTAATGGTAGAATGTAATGGGGCCATTATAGTTTTAAGATCATACATTGTAGACCTACATTCTGGAAAATAAATTATTTGAATTTGAAAAAGCACAGACAGACGCCAAAAGCGATTTTGTTTTATACTATGAATATCATGTCCATATGTCATGGTTACTAAAGACAGTAAAGCCTCCATCATTTACTATAGGACTAGTAGTGGAAAATTATTTAAAAAACCTTTCAGATAAATAAATGTAGAATGGAACAGACGGACTTATTATTCTTAAAAGAAAGACTATACTATTAACGCACAGAAAAGTCAATGAACCAATAATTTCAAATTGATATTGTCGGACTACGTGACTTTGTGCTGAAAGCAGTTTGAATTGTCCTATCTATTTGTTAAATAACTTTTGCTGCCTTTCCTTTGAATTGTTAGTTTTAAGGAATGAAAAAGCCATATTTTTCGAGTATTAAGCACAATTAAATTATTATATAAAAAATGCTTGAGTGCAGAGGAAGTTGGTTAAAGAGGTCCTATAAGTAACCACTGCATAGCAACTAACCAACAGTAACAAGCACTGCTAACTGCTAACAGTAGACTGAAGCAAGCACTGAAAGTGGTACTTTCTGGTAGTTCAGTGGACAAATGACTTGATGACTTGTCCAACTTTGATTACCACGAAAATTATAAAACTTCTTTTCACAGGATATGAGTCATATTTGACTATAGACTACAGCCTTATTTTCCAGACTAACTTTCCATAGATTAAAGAAATCGCCAACTCATACATAACATACAATTATTACGCATGACTTTTGCCATGATTGTTTTCTTTGAAACACGACTAACTTTTGATTTGATTGCTGGCTTCGTAAATTAAACCAGGTCCTTGGCACGAAGACCTTGGGACTTTCCAAAGTAAGAAAAAACCTATTTAATAATGCAATCACTTTTTTACAAATACATTTCAATTGAAAAAACTCTGCTTTAATAAATGTAAGTAGGTAATTTCTTTGTATTTCCCTAGTACTAGCATAGTGCATTAATTTAATAATAGCTAGAAACGTATTATTATAACGAGTTGTCCAAAAACACGGAATTTGGAACAGATTCATTTGCATTTGGTTGGTAACTGAGGAGTAAGTAAAATAAAAAAGGGTTCAACAGAGTCCACGTAGTTTAAACTGAAGAATTTTCGGCTTGCGTGAAATTGTATATTATGAATACATAAGTATTTCTTCCATTCCTAGGCTTTGTCATTTTTAGCCTTAAGCTATTACAAGTAGGTACCGTATTTGATTGATGCTCAAAAATGGCAGCTGTTCATACATAAGGTACTGGATTTAATTATCTAAACATTGCCTTTGGAAAACGGCTGAATTTATAACTAGTTATGACACAAGGACGCCTAGCGCCCCAGAGTGGACGAAATTCATTAGGATTTTTGCATAACGCACATAACATCACGCCTAGACGTATTCCCCGACGGATAGGCAGAGGTGTACCTATAGTAAATTCCCCTGTTATGTTTACGTCCCATGTAATAGGGGCGAACCTATTGCATATTAGTAATTCCAGATGGGGAACCCCACAATATACCGGTATTCGAACCCAGGAAGGACCTCATGCTTAGCTGCTTAGCAGCAAACATAAAAGTTTATATTATTATTGTTATACTACCTAACGATTAACGACGTAGTCAAATCTGGAGTTGAGGCAGGATTTTCACTCACAAATAAAATAATAATATGTTGAATATGATAATCCGGGGTTGGTCCGTAGATGGGTGACCATCTTGACATACCGAGACTCCTCCGTGCCTCGGAAAGCACGTTAAACCGTTGGTCCCGGCTGTCATTCGTGGATATATGACAGTCGTTATTAGTCCTCAGAAGCTCGAAAGTCTGACAACAAGTCTACCAAGGGGTATCGTGCTACCCAGTAATTGGGTTGTGGAGGTCAGATAGGCAGTAGCTCCATGTAAAGTACTGGTATTCAGCTACATCCGGGTAGACTGGAAGCAGACCCCAACATTATTGAGAAAAGGCAGATAGATAGATGTTGAATATGATAATCATTGATGGAAGCTTCCATCTTCGCTCCAATGTTTGTCTTACATCGAGACCTTGAAATAAATATTTCATTCGGTACTAAATTAAAGTCGTTTTTAACTTGTTGATTGATAGAGCTTCCGCCTGTTAGCTTAGTGCGCCATAACCCAATAAATCAAGCAAATAAATATGGTCTAGGCTCAGGACTTGGCAGGTTTCCATTAGATTCGTTTACGTGAGACAAGACAAGGCTTCAGTGGTTACATAAAGGAGAACTATCATCGTTGTGCACTGCAAGGCTGGTTTAGAAACAAAAAGTATTTCTGACTGACAACAAATTATAACATTGTGGAACAAGTTTAAAACGTATTTCGGATATTTCTGTATTTTTAGGTCACGGCCATGGCTGATTTTTAGCTGAACAACAGTCTGAAAGTTTAGTATATTTGTTTTTACTTTAACAAACGACTGGGTTGGCTTAACTAAGTATTGAATTCAAAACAGTTGGAATAGACAGTTGCGTTTTTGTTAATAAACATAAAACAATCTTCCTAGTCTTTTCCCAACTATCTTGGGGTCGACTTCCAGTCTAACCGGATGTAGCTGAATACCAGTATTTTACAAGGAGCGACGGCCTATATGATCTCCACAACCCAGTAACTGGGTAATACGATACCCCTTGGTAAGACTGTCAGACTTTCGGGCTTCTAAAGACTCGTAACGACTGTCAAAGATCCACGAATGGCAGCCGGGACCAACGGCTTAACGTGCTTTCCGAGGCATGGAGGAGTCTCGGTATGTGAAGATGGTCACCCATCCACTGACCAACCCCGGTAAGCGTAGCTTAACCCGATGGATCGACCGGTGCGGCTTGTTATTACTTAGCCACGAGCTCCTCAACAAATAAACATACAGTGTTATAATGTTACCTTAATCAACACTAAATACTAATCCTTACATTTGACGGCGCAGTAAGTGGCGCCGCAATATCTCATGGCAGAAGATATCAGGGGAGCCGGTGTCGTACCACGTCCACGACGAACTGCTATATTCCGGCACTATCCTGATGATATTGAAGATACTGAACCACTTCAGGTAAAGGCTATCCTGCGCCGTTATATTCAACTAGATTTAATATTTTATTTGTTGGTCCTTTTCTAACGACGAAAATGTTATTGACATACTGTCGATTGACAGGACCGAATATTAGGCTTAATAAAAAAAAAACAGCTTTAAATTAACGAAAATGTTATTGACATACTGTCGATTGACAGGACCGAATATTAGGCTTAATAAAAAAAAAACAGCTTTAAATTACCCAAGACTTAGGGCGAATATAAAATCGCACAATCGGTACAGTCTTGCTAGCACCACTAATTAATCGTCGCAGGGAAGTACTTAATATTCATTAGTTGCAGGCTACCGTGACCTCCACAGCACACCCTAGTACCTACATAGTACATTTATATTAAAATATATGTACAAGCCTGGGTTACTTAAGAAATCAGTGCCTTCTTACAACGCCGCAAAATGATATAGAGCGTTTTTCGACACTGCACACTGAAATATCAAGCACCAACCGTCATTTTGTGGCATCTTTAATGACGGCACCGTTTTCTAAGGACTGGGGTCTCTTACCCATATACTTACGGGCTTTTGCTAAACGCAAAAGCGGTTATATTCTAACGAGTTGATTACATTTGCAATTATGAAATAACCAAAAAGCATAAATAGATTTTAGATCCCTAAGTTTCTCATAATTTTGATCGATAATTTAGCACCAAAATTACTTTTGAGTTTCGCCAAGTGTAGGTTGGTATTTACTTCTGCTCGTGACTCCACATCTGATAATAAAGTATTGAAGAAATTTAAGACTACCCAACTTGAATTAAGTACGGCAATTTTATTGAGTCAGCCAACGTAAATAATTCATCATTCTAGTATAAAAGCTGCCATTAAATGACGGTGGAATTCAAAGGGGGATATCAAAAAAAGTAAGCAGGGAAACTTTTTTAGCTTAGTTTTAGAAGAAAATATCTTGAACTGTACGATATTATAAGCGTTTGTCATAGGCTGGCCTATTTTCCTGAAGGATATAGATTTATTTAGGATTTTATGAACTTGGAACCCGGAAGCTGCAATAGCCCAAAGTTTAATGAAGAAATATTGTCATAACAATTTTCAATCAGGGTGTTACTATTAATTTGTATGCATTCCCTACCTCCCTACCTTCAGATATTCTTTTGCACGTTCTTGCAAATTGCGGTGAATAAATAAAATTTTGAATGATCGCTTTCAGTCAGTAGATATATACGTACCTATTCCGTGCAATGTTTTTGAGAAAGCAGTAAAAATGTCATAAAATTGTACTTTTAAATCGATACACCATAAAGTTGGCGTTTTCTTTCCAAAAGTAGAGTCATAAAAAGTATCTTAAACCTACCTAACATATGTGTTTACTGTTCAATATCAGAAGCTCAGGCGTGAACGAATACACTGAACGACACCTAACACCTATAGACTAACACCTACATAATTCATTAAGCATAAAATATTGGGAATTTTCAATCTAGTGAAGTTTTCTAAAAAGTAAACGTACTAAAATTTGTGTTACATACTTCCCAATTAAAATAGTGCCGCAAGCCGCATAGCCCAACTAAAATCGAGGAACTCACCGACCCGAAACACAAAAGTAATGTAGTAAAACCACACAAGAATTTCAGTGTTTTTACGAGTCTTCAACTTCCCTCATTCCACCAAACGGCATTCGAATAACAGTGGCCTTAAGTATTAGACAGGTCAGTAGTAGCCAAGGATGTGGTGGACCCAAGGTCGAAAATCTCCCATCGATTACCAAGTAACGGGCAGGCAAACACGCAAAACTCCCAGCGTTTACCCTTGACACAGAAATGGTCAGTTGGCGGCTTATTTTCGATTTACACCTTAAATGTAGGCCGGGAGGTGAAAATATTGCTTTTAGGCGGAAATAGGGGTCGTTTGGTTCGCCGCTTTAGCTTACGAATTACTGGTAGCTCCTCGACAGTTATTGAGACGACGAAGTCTTGATATTTATGGAATTTTGGAGACTAACATTAATAACTCAGGGCTTAGTACTGAAATGGTAGGAAACTACCCTAGTTTTCGAAAACTAGGATAGTTCGGCCAGAATAATTTTGGGGGTGAAATAGTCCATATAATATTCATTTCATTGTAACCCAATAGTTTATATAGCTACTGAATAATGAAGTCTAAAGCCAAAACCTGAAAGCTAGGTAGGTACCTGAAAAGGCTGTTCTAGTGTAAATTGTCCAAATAACGATTGTACTGTGAGTAATGAGAATTGTTACTACTCGATACTATTTGCCAGAAAGCAATGAAATAGTATTTCTGAACTTAGCATTTCAACTGAACATAGGGACAAGCTACTCTTCAAACGACTGGCCTCCTTCCGACAGCGTAGGCTATGACCGAAGCGTCACTCAATAAGTAATAAGCGGCTAAGCCTTCATCGTTATCCTCACCTAGATTTATATAAAAACAAGCAATACGAGGAATCAATCAGGATAGGTTTCAAAAGCTGTACTCTGCGGACAAAATGAAATACGTACTAACCTTTTTGTAAAATGAGATTTACTTATACATATAAGTGACATGTATGCTATTTTTAAAACTAGAGAAATAAATGAATTCTGATTCTAATTCAACAACATCTAGAGCAAAATTTATCATTTCACTTGAACGAGTTTCTTTTTACTCATATGTACAAATCAACATGTTATCTTCAGCTTTAATAGAGTCCTGTAACGATTTTCCGTTGAATCCATCAGCAATGGCGCGCCCGCCGTCTGGCATACTTCGAACACGCCAAGCCACCGCTCTATTAAGATTTAGCCTTTAATTGACCACCACTACTTCTGTAGCACGCGGCCATATCGTAAACGCGGCGCCAAAAATAGAATATCTTGTAATTTCCACACTTGAATGGTTTGTAACCAATGTTTTTCAAACTATGTAACCTATTTGTGGAAAGGAATTTATAAAACAAAATTAAGCACCTTCTTGTACCCTTTCCTGCTTTACATCATTTTAGTTATTTTAAATATTCAGCCTTCGTCAGTAGACTAAGGGCTTGTTTCACCACCTACGATTAAGTTCCTATTAACTTATTTGGCAGATATGTAACTTCATACAAATTCTGGTCCATTTTTGAATTTATTCGGTAGGTAAGTAGTGGCTATTCGGACATCGTGAAATAGGCCCTAAATGACTCACATCCAATGAGTACCTGTCATCCAACCACAGATATATTGATCTGTGCGTCCAAACTTCTCATAAAGCAAAAGCGGGGTAGCCCGCAAAATTCAAATTAATCAATACAATTAATTATCTAAGTTCATATTACCCTATTGCATGACTATTTCATAAAATTATGACATTTGAGACCAATTTTAACTTAAGGTTGTATTGCTGATTCGAATGATCATAATTCTGTAAATAAATATTAGTTTACGGTCGCAAATCATATTTTAATCAACATACAACCTGACACTGACTTGCAAATTGCAAAAAAAGTAAGAAAATTAGAATAAGATATTGCCACAAATAAATCTCTGATTTGCTTGAATACTTTAGTCGAATCAGAGATTTATTTGTGATAATTTTAATACTTATACTTAGATTGGTTTATTTTTTTAAAACGTAACGAAGAAATTGTAGTTATTGAGGTCGAACTTTTGAGCATAATTTTGATGATATTTTATCTAAGGCATATGAATTTAGTCCGTACTAAAAAAAACTAGTAAATAGTAGAGATAAAATAATGATTAGTCTAATTAAAAACAAATACTTCAGTATTTAGACTAATCATTATTTTTACTTGAAAATTAATTAACGTTAACGTTTCCTTGTATTATCATTTTTTTAATACGAACTCACTTCGTTTTCCTATCAGGAATTAGACCCTTATAGATAGTTGTGTCCGTCGTTACAAAATGATTAAATAGTAAAAATCTCTTCAAAAATTTAAATCGCAACATTTTGCAATTTAAAATTAATGTAGCACATAAGTTTATGTCACTGTGGAATTATCTCGCATGGGAAACATGCTTAGAAAGACCTTCAACAAACACATCGTCTAGGAAGTCACTGTCACATAAAGCACAACCAACCGAATATTGATTTATGCTTACAGAGACAAGAATTCAAACTGGAAAGCGGACTATCTCACGCGAATAGCAAAACAAATCATATATGGCGATAGTTCTGATCGATCCGGCTGTACGGCATCCCCTGTAGAGGCAGTAAAAACGTAGAAAGATGTCTCGTCGAGCGACAGACAGACACGCGATCCGTTGCCAAGATATCGAACAGACAGACCGACCCTCCACAGGAACCAACACAAAAATTGAACGTGAACCTCCCCTGAACTACAATACACACGATACTATTTATATTGGCTTTGGAACACCATATTTTTTAAGAATTGGGGCAGGGATCCCTTCTCTAATGCTCCTATATTTTTCAGGGAATCGTGTCGATAATTTATGTGATTTTATTCGTCCCAAACAAGCGATCTATGGTAAATTGCAGGAGTCTTTGTTTGTTTACATATTAGATACGGCAAACCACAATATAAGATTCACGTTACCTTAGATTAAGATTTTAATCTTGGATTAAGTGAAAAGAAACCTTAATCAGTGAAAATACGGTGTAGATGAGATCTACTAAACACAACGTCTAAAATATAGACGTACGGGTTTTAAGTATTAATAATTACCAATACTAAAATCGTAACACAAAAATGTAAGACGTTTTCTGAGTTATTGAAACCGATTTAACATTAGACAAAATGACAGTTTCTATTACCAAAGACAATCGTGCAACTATAAATCTTTGAAAAATGCACAAAACGAAATCTCCGATTGTAAAGATACTTTTTGGTAAAAAGAAGAAAACGATACTCGTTTAGGTTTTTGAACCAGTGGATGAGCACATGACGTGATTGAAAGCTATTCAATAAAAATTCAACCCTAATCGCGAGGATCTGCCATGTTTTAAATATACGGGCGGTATCTGCGGCGGTGGTTGTTCTTACTTTTCGGAAATGAGGAAGATTCAGGAAAGTTTTATACTGAGCTCTAACGTTAAATATACACGTGTATAGAAAGAAAAAAAAAGAAAGACAATACTTTATTTGCGGTAAACGTAACGCAAAGAAAGAAAAAACATTACCCTCCTTCTGGGGCAGTCGGGTAAAAATATATGAAAATATAGTTTGGAAAATCCAAAAGTGCACGCCTCATACTTATCACTCATTCATAAACGAAAAAGAAATTCAAAACATAGTTTAAAAATGAACAATTTATCACTTTTCATGAAGTCGTAATGTCAACGACTGACAAAGATATTTACTTGGCGGTTGCTAGGCAACTTACTCAAAGGTTGGAAATATTTAGTTAAAGATATTATATTTTAGTTAGTATTTTATTAATTATAATTAAACTACTTTGAATAAAAGAGCCATTTTCAATAGGGTTCCTTCTACGGCTGAAACGAATGTATAAAAAAAATGGCCTCAATTAATTGATTTTATCGCAAGCTACAATGTTTTCAGGGTTCATAAATTGACGGACAGGATTTTTTTTTCAACTATTTTTATGCTTTTTCCATTTCTGCTGCATTAAATCAATTGTTAAAAAGTACAGTATTAATCTCCATTTAATCATCTATACAATGGTATATAAATTAAGTAGGTTCTGTGTACTAGCAGGAGTGTAACAATAAAAACAGTTACAGAAATGGGGCAAAAATAATTTTTCGATCGTAGAGCACACTCTAATGCTTCGCATTTCGAGTCGTGCAATAACAATCTGGGGGAAAATATGCGTCACATCTACGCAAAACGGCCATTGCTCAGCATAATGCTGCGACCATATGCTTATATTGTGTGAGAAACAGTTTGCTTTTGTTTGTAATTTTTCAAGGGTTTTATTGATAGTGAAACAAGTTAAAGATTTGGTACTTATATTTAATTTATTAATATGACCAAAACAAAAAAAATGGAACAATTCTAAATTGCATTGACAAATAAATCGCTTTTCCTGTCAGTCAGTGTCTGCACCTAATATTTTTAGACACTGTTCGTGTTTTCACGATCATTTAGAGAATTAACTCCGGAATTTATCCGGTATTATACCTAGTTAGATTAAGTGCCGAAACCTCAATGTTTTGACAAGTCGCCACATCAGTAGATCGCACACGTGCAAGGCAGGAGCGGGTCGCTAGTATTTTTAAAATTATACATCTAATTATATCGAAGACATGGGGCAGAGCCCAGAAAGACAGGAATGGAGAAGGTTGGAGCAATGCATTTGCCGACTGGTAAACGGACATGCAAAATATAAAGAAATGCCAAATACGAGACTGAAACTACACTTTTTTTGTCCGACTAAAAAGGCTAATAAATAAATAATAATTATAATTATATATATATTTCGGTGATAGAGTACAAATAAGAAAGAACCGACATTGACTAGGTAGAGATGAGCATCAAAACACCAAACACAAACGTCGATAGGACCATAATAATAATAATGAACCATGTTAAATTGAATTTATAGGCTCCTTTAGGATATTACCCTGAAGTTCCATTTCATCATTTCACTTTTTAATTTCTAAAATTCAGCCTGCATAACTCTTTAAGAGATTCTAAGCGTGATTTCACGTCATAATCAGATTAAAATGACTTGAGTAAGTATAATAACGTTAACCGATTTTATTATAAACTTTGTTAATGACGATCATCAATTCTCTCAGTGTCAACTTTTTATTGGAGTTTTTATGTTTCCGGAAAAATGAGGAGAGATTAAATTAGCCAATATTTTACATTACTTCTTACGTATAGGGTGATTTAAATCGTCAAAGTGTTATTTAGTTTTTTAACTGTCTTCCAAAAAGGAAGTGGTTCTATGTTCGACGTTTTTAATTTTTTTTATTTATGTTCACCTATTTATGGTCAGTGGATGGGTGACCATCTTTACATACCGAGACTCCTCCGTGCCTCGGAAAGCACGATAAGCCGTTGGTCCCGGCTGTCATTCGTGGATCCTTGACAGTCGTTACGAGTCGTCAGAAGCCCGAAAGTCTGACACCAGTCTTACCAAGGGGTATCGTATTACCCAGATATTGGGTTGTGGAGGTCAGATAGGCAGTCGCTCCATGTAAAATACTGGTATTCAGCTGCATCCGGTTAGACTGGAAGCCGACCCCAAAATAGTTGGGAAAAGGCTAGGCAGATTGATTGATGTTCACCTATTTCTCCGTCAATTGAAACCGTTTTTGAATTTTTTTTTTGTTTGAAAGATTAAGCTCCCGAGGTGGTCCCATATAAATTTTATTAAGGCCAGGACTCTCAGAATCGACCTATTTTTGATTCAACATTAAACAATCAAATATTGTTAGTTTTGATCTGATAAAAATACATGTTGTAGTTTAAGAAATATTCTTGATTATTCTACGGTTCAAAACACGATATTAACAACTTCACTCGATCAAAAAAAATCGCGAAAACTCTCTGTTTTCGCGATTTTTTGATCGTTTTTTAAGTCGTACTCGAAGTAGACCCAACTTTTACTTCCGAAAAACATGTCAAAAAATCGGCAATGAAATTACAAAGAATATTCTACGGTTAATTTTTCTCAAAACAGTTTTTTATTGTTTTAACAAGATATTATTTAATAAGGCGGCCCGCGCGCTTCCATTCAGTAGCTTGCTTTGCTTGGATAGTTTTTGAGTTAGCTTCAATAATACATATTTTTCGCACTTAGTTTATATAGATGGTATGATGATAACTTCCTGTCACTGTTATTTGCATAGTAGGTAGAGGTATTCGAATTTATGTGGGGTAGGTACACCACAACGAAAAAGTGAAAAATAAAAACTTTTAACAAAAAAGTTAAAAACGTGCCCCAAAAAAAATACTACAAAGTGAAAAATAACTTTAATTTCGGAAGTCGGTGGCAAAAAACGAATATTCAAAACTAAAGACACCGACTCGCAGATGACATTGTCCTCTTTGCTGATAGCAGCAGGAAAATGGAAAAAATGATAAACCAGTTAAGTGAACAAAGTGGAAAAGTAGGTCTTTCGATGAATAAAGATAAAACAAAACTAATGACAAATAGCTACACACAAACAATACAACTCGAAGGAAAGACACTTGATTACGTAAATAAATACATATATCTAGGAAAAGAAATATCATTAGAAGACAGAAACGAAGAAGAAGAGGTAGAACGCCGAATTAATATGAGCTGGAAGAAATACTGGTCGCTCAAAGAGATTATGAAAGGGGACTATCCGCTCCACCTAAAGAAAACAGTGATGGATACATGTATTCTACCGACTCTAACGTATGGCTGTCAAACGAGGACCTACAACACTAAAATAAAAACAAAATTAGTCAGCTGTCAGAAAGCAATGGAGAGGAGTCTTCTGAAAATAAGAAAAATACACAAAATAAGGAGTGAATATATACGGAAGAAGACAAAGCTTATTGACGTCCTACACTACAGTCTAAGTTTAAAGTGGCGATGGGCGGGCCATGTATCACGATATAGTGACAAGCGATGGACAGTAGAAGCGACGAGATGGAAAGGACCTATTGAAAAAAGACGAAAGGGACGACCGATAAAACGATGGAGCGACGACATCATAGCTACAGCGGGAAAAGAGTGGATTGAACGAGCCAAAAACAGAGAAAACTGGATAAAACTGGAGGAGGCCTATACCCAAATAGGGGTTCCTATCCAAGAAAGTAGCGCAAGTAAATGACACAAATAAACGCAAAGAAAAACATTGCGATAAAATTGTAAATAAAAGTGTAACTGTGGTTAATTAAAATAGTTTATGTAAATGTAACTGTAAACACATATGTAATGTAAAACTTGGTGAAGGAAAATAAAGGCTTTTTATTTATTATATTTATTTTTATTTATTTATATTCAAAATTAATTTATTTATATGTGTACCTTTAAACTTAATCGGTCTATTAGATTTGGAGCAAATTGTTTGTGACAGACGGACAGACAGACAGACACACGAGTGATCCTATAAGGGTTCCGTTTTTTCATTCGGACGTACGAAACCCTGAAAATGTTAATTCTGGTTTTGTTTTCATTCAATTAAAGCTATTTTCAGACCAGCGCGATTTGTCGCGCGACGCGACACCGGTCATTGCTATACCGTGAAGTTTTGTATTGTTCGTGTCGCGACGCGCGATAAATCGCGCTGGTCTGAAAACAGCGTAAATCAGTGGATTCCAACCTTATTTTTTCAAAATACCATTTTGATATCTTTGACCAAAAGGTTCGACAAAAATAAACAGTGGCAATCTAAACTCAAAAAAGACATACATCAGTAGTAGTTACTAATGAAATAGAAAACAATATTTTTAAATTCGGTCTTCGTTTGTTCGGTAATTCACAGAGTATTTAAAACGAATATAAGTTTGAAATTTTAAACGCGGAACATATTGCAAAAGATGGCGTTAAGTTGGTCACAGCACCAACCACCTGTATCCTAACCTGTTTTTGACAAAAAAGAAAAGAAATTCAATACCACAATGAAAGAATTGACTTTGATAATCAACTTTAATAAGTGATAACCGGTTTTTTTTTACTGCAGCCAACATCTTATCAGATGTTTAAAAGAGTGTCCAATGGGACACTCTTTACAGAAATTCCATGGACAGTGTCTATAGACTTTCTGGCCCGTTATACTCTGCAGGAACCTACTACACTTTGAAATTGGAACTTGAAAATACGATAATTTCATCAAAAGTTATGCGGAAGATCGGTACTATATTTTCATTTAATTGTATTAATAAAAATGGACATATCGGTCGTCACTATAGACAATTTTACTAGCCATAATAATAACTGCATGATTCTGGTTTATTATAATACAAGTAATCATTATGAAGTAGCCATAATTGAGTGAAGCAAGAAGGTTGAAGGTTTCGGTCCGAATAAGACCTTTGGCGACCACGCGGCTAACGAAAATATGAAGGACATCTGTAATAGGTGTACCTGGAATTAATTTGGACTTAAAACAAGGCCACTGTTATGTGTAATAAAATACGGTGTAGGGCTGGCTTCTACTTTTATGGGGTAGTCAGAAATATTAGTTGAAACACGTGTAACGCGGTTGATGACAAAAATCATTAACTAGCTTTAAATATGATAGCACAAAATGCATGAGAAACCACATTTCCTAACAGACGAAACGTGGGTAGATACATATGGTTAATTTTATATAATAGATACCTGCCTATCTTAACATAAAGACCGATTAAAATTTCAACAAAAATATAGCTTATACCAACTAGCCACAACCAATTAGGAAAAGCATTTCAGACGTTTCCCGAATTCCTTAAACGCGAAGGTGTTAAGAATTCTCCTCGCATTCCCTGTACGATATTTGGACAGCGCTCAGTTAATGTAACAAAAACAAAACAAGAACTGTCTGGTTCAAATAAACCATGAGCAAACAATTCTGTTGACAATATTTATTATCAAGCAGTGCAATATCCATCCCATCATAGCTGTTCTTATGTCCCCCAAAATCTTTTAACTGGTCTGGCCTGGTGGGTTTAAGAAAACGTGAGATCCTTCCTTAGATACTCTTCATCTAATCGGCAGATCCATTTTATAAGCCTTGAAGTACCTACTACAAACCGTCAACCAGAAACCATAGAAACCGTTACTCCGTGATGCCTAACTTCACCGATACAAATCATGCCCAATTTTAAAACCAACCGTATATTATAACGTTCAGAAGTTTTCTAAAATATAGCATTCCAACCAAAAACCAGAATTAAGTGAACAGCGTTAGAGAACTAGAGCGTTTCGTAACAACATAGAGATGACAGAGGCTATACTGTAATAAGCATGAAATAGAACATTACCGGATCCAAGATGCCTGCCATGGGCACGGAGACGGCATCCTCGCCGCCAGCCGCCACCAGCTTCTCCAGGACCTTGAGGGTCTGTTCCACTGCTGGCCATTCCCCCTTCTGCGCCAGCGTGAGGATCCTCGCCGCCACCTCCCGGATGTTAATCCCCGCACTCGGAGGCTTGACCACGCTCTCCGTTCCATTGAGCTCCTTAACTTCCTTTTTATCACCATTGTTAGAAGAAGTCTCATCTTTAACCTCGTCTGCAGCCTTAGCCGGCGGGATCTTGTCTTCGTCCACATTTTTCTTAGGGGGGCCCTTGCCTCCCTTCTTGCCGCCGGCGGCCTGCGACATCGTCACATAACAGTATCACATTTACGAAGCACTGCACAGGGTATCACGGACGGCCATGGCTCGAGCTTTCCGAGTATGTTATTCGTTGGGCGGGCGGAGCATGACTGCGGCACGATTGCGTAGCGCCGGCCGACTTCTTGCATGATTCGAGTAAATAAAGGCGGCGGTGCGCCCGGCTGGATTTACAAACAAACTCCCGAGCGATGTCTCAGAGCGTCCCATGCATTGACCCATTTATTATTTGTCGTGGGACCCCTGCTTGTTGCTGTGGTGAGGTTTTTCCTTCAAAATCTCAATTTTTTTTTCATACACCCCACTTGCGCTACACTGCCATTCTTTCTAAGTTGAAACTATTGTTTCAAATACAGTTTTACCCCAGTAGTTTTGAATTCAACGTTTACTAAAAACACAATTCTGAAAGGAAAAAATAAACCTGTGACATACAGACGAACATAAAGTGAATCATCATACCAACATAGAAGGTACCTGCGTCTCCAACAACGTCATTCATTTTCATTATTTTATTTCTTTTTACGCCAATTTTAATTTCGCTAATAGACTGATTTATTCATTTTTAATCTTTTAGCAAAAAACGAGTTGAATATTCTACACAGTGGAATTGTTCAGTTTGACATGATATGATACACTCGATATATTAAAAGGTGTTGCAATTTAGTAATGAAATTAAACAGCCAAGTCAGTGCTCGATGAGTTAACAGTTTTTTCAGCGTTGGCATTCCGTAAATACCAACTATATTTTTGTGAAGAAACAACTACTTTATTTTCAAATGTATTTTTTTAAATTAGAGTTTGTTTAATTTGTTATTTTGCAAAAAAACAATACTATGTGCCCGGATGAAAATAGGTACATAAGTGAAAATCATGAACATGATTTTGACTTGTTTTCACCTGCGTTGGACCTTAGGGCTTTATTTTCATAATAAAATTCAGAAATAAGGCTAATATCGGCGTAATTACAAAGTATATATATAGCAAAGGATCACCTAGATCTTTCACCCCGCGACCTTGTTAGAGAGAACAGGAAGGCGGAAAATACATTTGTAACGCATTTTCACCTACCTAGATCTGTATCGTGGCCTTAGGAGGTCGGGGAAATTTGCATGTTTCGTCACAGAGGGTTGCGGGACGGCCGGGGCGCGGGGAGGCGGGGTGGCGTCGCGTGCGCCCCACGCGCCACTTCCGGTGCGGGGCGAGGGGGCAAGCGGGACGGGGGCGAGTCGGCACTCGGCCTCGATTCAGCCACCGCCAAGATCAGATACCAAAAAGAATACAAACACTTGACCGTGGTCCGTTATGTTACGTATATAATTTGTGTTATTTACTAGCGCTGTCCTTATGTAAGCGCAAAATATAGTTCTATTACATTCTGGATTAGGCAAACAGCGGTGCCTTGCGGCTCAAGAGGTCTTGTTTGGCGTATTGGTGATGGATGGAGTAAGTTATACTTTATTTGTTTGCTTTTTTCACGTTCAATATCGTAAGTGGCGTTGCGGGATTCGAACCCACCCTTTTGCTCAGTGGCATTGCTTTTCAATTAGACTTAATAATACGACGTGTTTTGCTTCTGGAGCTGGTATCGCGGAGCTGCTTCTCTTCCCCGACGATGTCTTTAACCTTGACAACGATTATAAGATTGACTGGACAATTTTATAATTTAATCTTCATTTTGAAGAACTGGAAGTTCATTCATCAACTTGGTCGCTCGTTAATTGATTGCAAGCGCGACTGCTCAGCGTAAGGTCCCGGCTTAAACTCCTGAGTGTGCAATATGTTATCAGTTTATTTTAGTCTAGATTGGTGTCCGGCTAATGGCTCGCCCATTATTAGTGCATGAACCTTAAATACTAAATGTGGGGTTACTTTAACCACTTCAGGGAATATAGATTAGAGAAAAATATTCACGATTAAACGTTTTTGTAGAAAATAGAATTAGAAATGACTATAATATAAGAGAAATTCTGAAAGTGGCATCGGAGACGGAATTGTATGGAAATCGGTGGCCATGGTGTGAGCATGTGAGGCGTAGGAATGAGGACATTCTTTCACAGAATATTTTGAGAATGAATATTTGAATATGGATGGCTGAGTAAGGGATGTTCAAAGAAACGATGGTAGACTGTGTGAAAGATGATATGGCTGGAAAGGTGACTACCGAGATGACGACTAATAGAGAAGTATGGAAGAAAAAAAATGTTGCGCTGACTCTAAATAAATTGGGATACGTAGTCAGATATAGTAATCACCGGATATCTATGGTAATCACCAAGCAGTCTTTGAAGATGGTTGATTCCTTTTTGACCCTTAATTTCGAGCATGTTCAGTACCTTTATTATGTTCAGCCATGCACTGAAGTGCTAGCGGGAATACTTGAAGAGTCATACGTCTGCTTAGGTATTCCAATAGAATAATAATGTAATCAAATTATTCTTTGTAGATTATTATAATCAGTTATCATATAGCTATTATTAAATGAATAAAGATACAAGTTTAACAGGAAATGCCATACAAAATGCGGATTAAAAAGATAAATAAAAGAGGCAATATTGTAATAACAATATAATAGTATCTTGTGTAGACGATCGAATCGATATACTCACTGTTGCGCCTGCTATCATTAGTTAAATACCTACCTATATGTAGTCTGCTCCAAAATTATTTGATGAAAATGTAAACAACTGGACCAGATATTGCTACTTACAAATTGAGTCCCATGATTTTAAATTCTTTGACAAATTGAGGTTAATTTTAAGGTCTCAATTTTCGTCGATGATTTTTCAATTTCAATTTAAACCGCATTTGTTGGTAAAAATATTGAGATATAAAGTTGAAATATTCTTAATAATGTGTTACTAACTCCCTTTAGTGAGTGATTGATTAAGTAACCATTTTTAACCTAAACAGGGTTTGTTTACACTTTCATTAAATACTTTTGGAACAAATATTACAACAAAAACGTATACGTTTACGAAGAAACTTAACTCATAAAATGATCTGAAAAGAATGCAGTCAGTGAAGGACGCACTACATTATCTAAATAGAGATAACGACAAAACCACTCTTGCGCACTTAATAGTTGATACCTGTTACCGAATCGAATAAAACTCGTACCATACGATATTCCAGCTTCTTGTCAACCCCAGAAAAAAAAATCAACAATTAAAACGGAGCTAATATTAGTTTTACTATCTCAGGACTGAGACTGATAAGAGAATGTTGTGTATTGTACGCGATTGTCAGCTTATCAGTGTGTCCGTGCGTTTCCGTCGGAGTGGTCGTGTTGTGATAATAATATCATGTGGACCAAGACCGCGATCTACGCTACGAGGTTCAGGAGTGTTATCAAAACGAGGTTAGTTTTTTAAAATTATTGTTAGGATCTCATTCACCACTTTCTCAAGCCCCATTTACATGATGCTATAAAATTGAAGCAACGAATGACTTGCATCGTCTAACACTGTTAATATGGTGCAACTGTAATTGTTGCTTCAACTTACGGCAGGTATACCACGGGAAATTTAATCGCACCATGTAGATCAGGCTTTATAGGGATGTACCGGGTAAAGTCAAAATTGGAACGAAATTAGAGTATATTTTTAACCGACTTCAAAAAAAGGAGGAGGTTCTGTGTTCGTCGGAATATTTTTTTTAAATATTGTGGTAGCTTTCGCCCGCCGCTTCACTCGCGTGGTGGTCAGAATTTTTTTTATCCCACGGGAACGTACTGCCGGGATAAAAAGTGTCATGTTAAGGTTATATACTATCTGTGTGCCAAATTTTATCCTTTCAGCGGTTTTTGCGTGATTAAGACAAACATACAAACTTTCACATTTATAATATTAAGTAAGAAGTAGGAAATGCTACACAACTTTACCAGATTATGCCAGAAGGTGGTGTCACAAGGACGTTATACTCTTAAAATTTAAAATAATTAGATATGAGCTGTGTTACAATTATTAGTATATAATAAAGCTTATATGTCTGTCTATCTAAGGGTAAGTCTAAATTAGACAGATATAAGCATAGCAGTACGGAGTTCCTTCCTGGGTTCGATTTCCAGGTCGGGCAAAGTATTATTGGGCTGGAATTTCTTAGTAGCAGCCCGGAGTCTGGAATTTGTGCCCGATGGTGGCAATGTTGTAACATGGGACTTACGTATAACTGGTGAAATGTGGGTGTACTATCCAGTGGCGTATCCAGGATTGTTGTTTGGGAGGCGCTTGATCCCGCTGTTTAGCTTAATATTATTTAGAGATATGTTAAGAGAGAGATATGTAAAGTAATTATTGTTTATAGGGAGATATGCTACCTATAAATAATAACATAACATAACATAACATCACGCCTTGTTTTCCCTAAGGGTTGGGCAGAGGTGAACATAACTGGCGAAATGTGGGTGTACCTGCTATAAAAAATAATTACCTAGTTTTAAGTACAAAATCAAACCATTACTACGGTTTTGTGGGGCTTAGTTATACTTACCATATATAAGTGAATAAAGATAAATAAATAATAAAAAATAACAAAGTGAACACAAAAAAGCACTAAAAACGTGCAAGCATTAAGATTTGTCATGGAAGAACTCAGATGCTTTTGCCCCCCCTGGATCCGCTACTGGTACTATCGGTACACCTCCGTAACCCTTGAGAAACAAGGCTTGATGTTATGTTATGTTTATAAAAAATCCTTACAAGTGTACTTACGGTAGGGCTTCGAAGCCTACCTATGTATGTTTAGTTTAGTCTTCTTCATCTTTCGGTGCCTCACCTATAAAATCAACTCCGAAAGTTTGTCCTTGTCTTTTGCGAGGTGGAATAGCTCAGCAGCACTCGTGGTTTAGTTTAGTATCTAATGATAAAGTGTGTATGTACCTAGGTGTAGTAGTAGAAAATGTTTCTTCCGAATCATTTGCTATCCAACCGGTCTTTTCAAGTCCGATCGTATGAAGGCTCCTGCAGACAGACGCGACGATATGACGAGGCGACAAGGCGCGACTCTAGTGGAACAATTTCTATGAAAATTTCACGGAAATTGTTCTTGCGTTGTGAGTGTCTGCGGGAGCCTTCCTAATGCACTTTTTAAAATTTGTGTTATGCTGTTATTTCTACAACAGTTAAGATAATAGAC
Source organism: Conistra vaccinii (assembly GCA_948150665.1). Lineage (NCBI taxonomy): Eukaryota > Metazoa > Arthropoda > Insecta > Lepidoptera > Noctuidae > Conistra > Conistra vaccinii. The sequence goes on along the minus strand of OX411320.1, from coordinate 20,552,651 downwards.
ACTGCAATTAACTAAATAAAACAAATAAACAGTTACATTAACGGTCGGAGTAATTTGAATTACGTTCATTATCTTTGTCAGGGTTATCAAATTATCAATGAAACGAAGTAGGTGATTATAGAAAACAACAATGTTAGACAAAGGGAACGATAAGTAGCATTTTCGACTTTGGATTTTTTCTTTATCCAATATTTTCCAAGACTCTGGTTGTGTCTTTTCTCAAAGGAAAGTCAATTATGAGTTTCTCATTCATAAAATCAAATAAAGGACATGGATAAAGTCTGACCGACCACAGACCAAGAGATATATATCGTAGTGTCATGATTTCCAAATAATTATTAGGTACTTAGATTTGTAGTGATTTTAAATACCTACTAATATATAATTAAAAGTATCTCATTTAACAGTTACTTCACAGTTACTCACTAGGGCTGCTCTCTGGCGGTACTTAAGAGTTTATTATTACACATACTGACCAGAAAAATTGTGTGCTTGATCGGGGCGGACTCCCCGATAGCACGGGATGTGTTCTGGATGCCTAAATTAAACCAATGAGCGTGAAACTAGACTTTCATTCATTTTTATTTATATACACACATCAACGTCTAGGGTTATTTCGGATATTCTCAATTTACAAAAAAAAAAATATAAATAACATACAACATATTTATATTTTTGTAAAGCCCATTTATCAGACTACCGGTCTAGGCAAGGGAAGGAACACGGGTGGGTTTTAGTCAGTAAAAGTCTGACACGCCCTTCCGCTCCGCCCAGAGCGGGAGAAGTCATTTGATGATTTCCCACCCAAAAAAAAAGACTTATTTTTTTGCAGTTATGCAAAAAATCTGTAGTCAGTATAACCACCAATGACGTTAACAACGATCCTGTACCGGATTTCTTGATCTTGATCATGCTTCAATCAAGTTATCAAAGACTTGCTGCGGTATATTGTCCCAGGTCCTGTTAAGATGCCAAAAAAGTTGCTCTTCAGTCGCAATGTTTGCAGGAAAATTCTTCAAAGCCCTTCTTTGGAGCATGTACCACGTGTGCTCTATGGGGTTTAGGTCTGGTGATTGCGCGGGCCAGTCTAAGACCGATACGTCGTGCTCCTGCGGCCAGCTGGTCACCACTCGCGGTGTGTGCGGTGCGGACGGGCGTTGCCGTGCAAGGGCGTGAATTCTTGACCCATTTGTAGTCCATGGGGGTAGACTATTGGAACTAGCACCTGGTTGCGGTATTTTTCAGCAGTCATGGTGTTTCTGATCCAAACGAGATCTGTTCTTCCATCGTCGTACGAATAACCATAATTGTCCCGCCGTGGTATGAATGGACTTCTTGAGGGTGTTGCAGATGGCTCTCGCGACCAGAAACTCGCCATACGCGTACTTTTCGCGAATCGGGATGGAAACCGAATCGGGACTCATCGGTAAACAGCACTACAGACCACTGGTTATCTTCCCAGAGCAAATGTTCACGAGCCCACTGTAATCTTCGTCCACGATTTCCTCGGCTTAGTACGAAGCGGTCTACGAGCATGAAGGTTAGCTTCATGCAGTCTTCTCCTCACAGTTTGGTCACTCACAAGCCACTGGTGCTCTGAACCAACCTTCGAACCATGCAGTTGGTTCAGAGCACCAGTTAATTCCGTAACATTTGGTTGTCTTCTCGCGGCAACTTGCAAAATTGGTCCTGTCGTTGGGTGGTTATGCGCTTCCCGCCTGGGTGTCTTTCAGCCACTTCACCAGTAGCATGATAACGTGACCATAACCTTGATATCACGTTTTGTTTTGTTCTAATCTCCTCAGCAATGCTCCGTTGAGTAGACCCAGCTTGCAGTATGCCTACTATCCTTAAAATTCCCTCTCTCCTTAAATGGCGCTGCTGCATGATGCATACAGTGACATAAATTCGAAAATAACTGCTAACTTGTTTTCAAAAATTACCAAAATTATGATGACTATGATAAGTAAATTGAAAACTTCGTTAAAGTTATGCCGCGCAAATCTTTTGTTTCCAATTTATTTTTACAAATTCAAATTCAGAATCATCCAAAAAGGTCAACAAAATAAGTTTTCTATGAAAGATTTTAAAAACCGGATATTTTTTTTTTTTGATTTTAAGAACTTTTTAAATCTCAAACTCAAAGCATTTATTTCAATTAAACCATATACAGGCACTTTTGAATTGTCAAGGAGTCAGTCTGTCAGAAATATGAAGCTAGTTGCCTATTCCAAAGCGTAGTAGGTACCTATGGAGAAGAACGGGCAAGAAACTCCACGGACACTCTTTTAAATAAATAATTGTTACAAAATAGTGGTTACATCATTCATGTTTAAATTATACATGTGAGAACAATGTAAAATGATGCGCACGTTAAAAGCATCTGTAATAAAAAGATAAAAACAAAAACAATTCAAAGATTAAAATAAATTTAAATAAGCCATGGCAGCTAAGAGATGACCAGTCCCAACTGACGGCGCCCGTTCACGAACATGACGCATGTATTAGCACCATTCAGCTCAACCATTTTGAAGGGAGCTAAATGATCCAACACACACGCCAGTTCACGCCACCATCAACGAGACATCTGAGTGAGCATGACATACTCTCAGCCGCCAGGGCACATTCAAGTCAATGAAAGACATATTACCCGGTAAATGGTAGCTCTGTAGTACATAATACTTACACATGTGCTATGCAATTATACAATACAAAGTAGATTGAGTTTATGCAATGCAAAGATGGTCTTGAAATCATCAGCAGCTCCAACAGTATTTTCAAATGTTAATCAATTGGTTGTGGTTGTGGAGCAGGACCAGCATTGAGCCAAGCATTTTTATCAGCGATGTAATCAGCCAACTTATAATATGCCTGCCTCCATAGTATGCGTTTTATACAAGATTTGAATTTATGTAAAGTACCCCTAGACGGTGTTGATGTGTGTACTAGCTGCCCGCCCCGACTTTGCACGGGTAGCACTAAGTATTTAGCTACAGTGCACCTACCTACATAACTGCCCTACCCTACCCTACCCTACCTACACCTACCTACCGTACCCTACCCTACCCTACCTACACTTACCTACCGTACCCTACCTACACCTACCTATTCATTTCATTTAATTTTATTTCATTTCATTTAATAATTTTGTGAACCTGGTAAAATTTATATCGGATGTTTTACAAAAAGTGTCGGTCCATACTACGTCCCGCCAGAAGGCATACAAAATTGAGAGACCAGTGATCTGAGTACCTGACTGCAAAGCCACACTGAACGTAAATAGGAACATAATTCATGTAGGTACTATACTATCAAGGCATCATCCAGCAAGATTTAAACTCGCTACGGCGAAAATTTTGTTTTGAGGGTCGAATCCAAGTGAAAATGTAACATTTCTTGAAAATGATGCGAAATTTTTCGAATTGTTAAGAATATACCGATGATTAATAACAATAAAACTAAGTATAATTATAAATGATTGCATTTATGTGTATGCAGTTTATTTTAATTCAATCGTTGAGTTTTTTATTCCTACGTTCATATGCATAATTTAATCATTTTGAAGGTGCCATCGGAACATCCTCCCATTTGTATTGTACTTAAGTAGGTAGGTTTACAAATTATTTACTGACTAAAAAACCAGTTAAGCCCAACACTTAGCTGGTTTTTTAGTCAGTAAATAATTTGAATGACGACTGACAGCCGAGACCAACGTCTCGGCTGTCATCCGTAGATTTTTGACGTCGTTATGGGTCAGAAGCCCAAAAGTCTGACAACCAGTCTTACGAAGGGGTATCGTGTTACCCAGTACACGGATTGTGGTAAGCAGATTGATTGATGTAGGTACCTAGTTGTAATTGTTATTGTACTTCATACCTCTTATCTTTTATCATCAATGAAAATTATACTGACAAAGCGTAAATTATAATGCCAAGCAGCGTACCTAGGTAACCTTCCAAGGAAAATAGCGCAGTTATTTGCCATTTTTTTTTCACAAAATAGTCTATACGCAACCTTACTCCTGTAACATAAGGTTTAATATAGCTTTTTACCGACGTTTAATTTATAGGCGTAGGAATAAGATTAAAATCAGTCTAAGTTATTGTGTAGGTTATCCTTGTATGCGCTACAATCTTCTGATAACAGAGCAATTAATTGTAAAAGAGGTAAAACAGCCGAGAGTTTTTTTTGGTATGCTTGTAATTCACCCTCATAATCATATAGGTAAGGTACCCAATTTTTTATGTTATGGTTATGGTTGCAATTCACCCTCATATCATATAGGTACCCAATTTTTTATGTTATGGTTGCAATTCACCCTCATATCATATAAGTACCCAATTTTTTAAGTTGAAATGAAATGAAACGCAATTATATTTGCAAGAATTGTAGTACATTATAGATGGTCGGGTTTTTTAACAGTTTCTAAAACAATTCGCTAAAACTACCATGCAAAATTACATCAATAATTGAAATAATCTAATAAAATGTAAACATACATCATAGTGATTATATTATAATGTCAATCATTTGTCAAATTATAATAGGAAGTCAAATGTCAGTTTGAATCTTTCAAGTTTAGGTACTCATTCACAGAATAGAATGATGTTTCTATTATAACACTGTTTTAAAACGATTGATTGGCAGTTCCCTATAAGATTTTGGTAATTTATGTTGTGTTGTGTTATGGTTGCAATTCACCCGTTTTATAGGTACCCAATTTTTTATGTTATGATTGCAACAATTCACTCACATATCATGAGTGTATGTCATTAGTTCGATCAACAGGTGTGCGACATGTCATAAGCTCGACAAGTCGTTTGTTCGACAGGTCGCTTACTCAATTTTGAACAATTATATTTACCTCAAAGGGTTGGTATTGTATAGTGTGGTAGGTCACACTTCAGTGGTAACAACACCAGTGGCCTGGCCTCTTACTCTATTGAAAAGGTACTACGCTAGGTCAGCTCTAGGTCCCCTCGGGGGTGCGGTCCTCAATTCATGGTAGTAGTAGGTGGAACAGTGGAATTTTAGTCGGTAGGAGACCGACATAACCCTCTCTTCTTCCAAGACGGAAGATATCCATGAGGATTTCCCCAAGAAAAAAGGAGTATCCGTAAACCAAATTTTTTTACCAATTCGAATACATGTAACATCTATTAACCCGCATTGGGACATCGTGGCGGATTACGGCACACTCTCGCACAGAGAGGAGGCCTGTGTCCCAGCAGTGGGAACATTATACGCCGATTATGCTATGCTTATACCTATGAAATACTGTGTGAGCATGTTGCCATTAAACGGACAGAAATCTAGACTGGCTTCGACTGATGGAAATACCCACAAACACTTCACCCGACCTGGGGATTGAACCTTAGACACATGCCGTCAACTACGAATAATAAAAGTCGTCAAGAAATATCTCTCAGGCGTTCCGGTTTCCTCATGATGATTTCCTTCACCGTTTTGAAGCAAGTGCATATTAACAATACGCACATTTTAATGTATTTTTTTATTAAAAGAACAAAATAAAACTACTTTGGAAAAGGCTCATTCTTGGCCATGGTTTGCCCAGCAACGTAGTAAATAATACAAAAAAAAAACCCATTTAGTAGTTAAAATATTGCTATTACTTACTTATTTTTAACAAAACCTCCGGAATTAAAAGCCGATTTAATCAAGAAACTCAATCGTTTATTTCCTTATCTAACACTTCCGATCGTTGGTCAATCCTGTCATAGTAGGGATGGCAACTATTACTGAAAAAAATCGATCCACTCAAAACCGGTTACGAAAAATAGATTTTTGAAAAATCGTTTTCTGATTATGTAGTTGTTACAATCAACTCAGCTTATCGCAGTCCACTGCTGGACATAGGCCCAAGCTACGCCACAACACCCTGTCCTCCGCCTTCTGCACCCAGTCTGTCCCAGCCGTCTGTCCCTCTAACTGAGGGGCGTCCCACACTACGCTTGCCTATACGCGGTCTCCACTCTGCTCCACCGGCCATCGGTCCTTTGACGAATATGACAAGCCCACTGCCACTTCAGCTTGCTTACTCTGCAGGTTATGTCGGTAACTCAGGATCCTTTCCGGATAACTTCATTTCTGATCTTATCCTTCAAAGAAACTCTGAGCATAGCCCGCTCCATAGCGCACTGAGCAACTTTGAATTTGTGGACTAGCCCGACTGTCAGTGTCCACATTTCGGCACCGTATGATAACGGATAGGACGCACTGGTTGAAGACCTTAGTCTTCAAACACTTTGGGGTTGGTGACGACAACACTTGACGAACTTTTCCAAACGCTGCCCAACCTAACTGAATCCTTCTGTCGGCTTCTTTCTCAAAGTTGTGCCTACCGAGCTGGATGAATTGCCCTAGGTAGACGTACCTACTCCTTGACAACTTCGAGAAGAGACCCTTCGATGTGGATCGGCTTCGGCAAGACATGCGAATTGTACATGATTTTCGTCTTGTCCAAATTCATGCCGAGGCCATCCCGCCGAGAGGTTCCATTTAGGCTGTGCAGCATCTGGTCTAAGTGTCCCAGCATCTCGTTAGCATCAGTTGTTACGCTCTTGTTATTTACTTTAGAGACAATAAAAAATGTTTGTCCATTCTCGGGTTTCTAAATACCATCCATTGAACCGATTCCATGTTTCCAGTTTGCTTTATATTAAAAACTTTTCGAAAAATCTATGTCATATCACATCCCTAGCACACGCCAATATACCAACCAAAAACATCGAGAACTATACTCAGGCAGAAAAAAAAAAAAAAACTAAACGTAAACAATATCTAAATAAAAGCCTCCAGGCATTAAGGAAGTGCCCGCTGACATATAGCTGTAACTGGAAGTTATAAATGATAAACTAGGACCATCGAAGTATAAAATAAATAAACAGTTAATTACTAATAACAATAATAAAAACCATGATCAGCAAGACGACCAATCACCACAAGCAGCACCCGTTCACGAGTATAACGCAAAGATGAGCCATCACCCCCCTCGCCATATTATAGGGAAGGAGGTGACCCGACGAAGATATTGACAATCTGATTGACATTGATATTTCACATTTTGTTTGGTGCTGTATTTTTTCTACTACGTATTTCTATTTGATTTTCCGACGACTTTGATTATGATTATGGACCCTGTAACCGCTCCCGGTGACGACCTTGGCTTTACATTGGATTTTCTACCCGCCTCCCACGACAACACCGGCTTGCCAATGGATACCGTACCCGTTTCTCGCGAAGGACCTGATACGAATAATATATGGAACCTGAATTTCATGATCTTACCGGCTTACTACGGAGCCATTTCTGTGTCGACTGTGGCGTGGATACACGTAGACTTAAGACATTTACCTTAAGCAATGTTGAAGTTTGGTCTATATTTGAATCAACCGTCTCGCGCGCAGGTTTGACGAGGGTAAAGGCTTTAGCACCGTGGACCACATACATACACTGCGGCAGGTTATACAGAAGACCGAAGAGTATAACCTGCCTCTCTGCTTAGCGTTTGTGGATTACGAGAAAGCCTTCGATTCGATCGAGACATGGGCTGTACTGCAGTCTCTTCAACGGTGCCAGATCGACTATCGGTACATCGAGGTGTTAAACTGTCTATACAAATAGCCACTATGTCAGTCCGACTCCACGACCCGACCTCGAAACCTATCCTTCTGCAGCGAGGTGTGAGACAAGGAGACGTTATCTCTCCGAAACTGTTCACCGCTGCACTGGAGGATGTCTTCAAGGTTCTGGACTGGAAAGGGCTAGGCATCAACATCAATGGCTAGTATATCACTAACCTTCGGTTTGCCGACGATATAGTTATCATGGCTGAGACCATGGAGGACCTCAGTATAATGCTCGATGACCTCAGTAGAGCCTCCGAAAGAGTGGGTATTAAAATGAACATGGATAAGACAAAGGTCATGTCAAATGCCCATGTAACACCCGCTCTCATAAAGAGCGGAGACGCTGCGCTCGAAGTTGTAGACGAGTATGTTTACCTAGGACAAACTGTCCAGCTAGGTAGGTCCAACTTCGAGAAAGAGGTCAATCGTCGAATCCGACTCGGCTGGACAGTGTTCGGGAAGCTACGCAATATCTTCTCGTCCCAAAAACCACAGTGTCTCAAGACGAAAGTCTTTGACCAGTGCGTGTTGCCAGTGATGACTTATGGCACTGAAACGTGGTCGCTCACAATGGGCCTTATCAGAAGGCTAAAAGTCACCCAAAGAGCAATGGAGAGGGCTATGCTTGGAGTTTCCCTACGTGATCGAATCAGAAATGAAGAGATCCGCAGGAGAACCAAGGTAACCGACATAGCCCGAAGAATTGCCAAACTTAAGTGGCAATGGGCAGAACACATTGCTCGCAGAACAGATGGCCGATGGGGCCGAAAGGTTCTGGAGTGGCAACCACGTACCGGAAGACGTAGCGTTGGAAGGCCTCCCACAAGATGGACCTATGACCTTGTAAAGGCCGCAGGAATCCGCTGGATGCGGGAAGTACAGAATCGGTCGAAGTGGCGGTGCTTTGGGGAGGCCTATGTCCAGCAGCGGACGTCTTTCGGCTGATAACATGATGATGATGATGAGTGGTGGCCCAGTGGTAACGGCCCCGACTTACGAGTTGTAGGTCGTGGGTTCGAACCCAAGCAGGCGCTTTACTTTGTGTAAATAATTTCATCACACTGCTCTCAAAACGGTGACATCTACCAACCCGCACTGGACCCGCGAGGTAGATTACAGCCCACTCCACTCTATACGCTGATGATGATGATGACACTGAAATAATAAAATCTAGTAACAATCAAAAAAATCTTTACAAAATCTAGGAATGCACCAGCCTACAACATAATTAACCTACTCCAATCTGTCAAATTTTACCAATCAACATTGAACCTTATCTTTTAGCGATAAAGTTGAAAATCTATTAAAGAAATTTGACAGATTGTAGTAAACTTGATGTGCTGGCGTCTGTACTACAACTTCAACCAAACTTTCTTACTTGTTTCGAACATTTAGGGCCCTCGCCCACGGGCCACGGCGACTTTTTAGCGATGCTGTCGCGCGTTTAGCTACACGCGCAGGATTCTTCATACATAATTACAGCATCGCGGCTGTATCGATACACATGCGCGACAGCATCGCTACTGCATCGCTACAAAAAGTCGCAGTGGACGAGGGCCCTTAAATACGGAAATTAATCAGAGTTAGAATTATTCGCACGTCTGAGAACTTATCATTAAAAAGATCGATGATACTTCTAATGCTACCTATAAAAAAAATTTAACAAAACAATTCAAATATTTAAAAAAGTTATGATGGAACAAAGAAACTCACATACATACATGAACCCTGAACACATTGCACTCCTTTTTGGGCAGTCGTGTAATAAAAGATACTAGTCACTCTTTTACTGCGGTTAAGGTTTGTGGTCAGACTAAGCATAACTTTAAGAAAATATTGTATTACTAATAATAAAGGCTGTAATTGTCTGTGATGATAATTTTAATATTTTGTTTAATTTGCTATAGTGTGTTCTTTTTTACTTTAAAATAATGTTTTTACAAGCTATAGGTCACATGCACTGCTTTTATAATTTGTAGTGGGGGTGGGGGTGATAATAATAATTAAATACAATTAAATAAGGCTGTAATCTGCATTTGCTGCTATTGTATAGCTTATAATACTGAATTTAGTCGTGAAGGCCCTTTTGGTTGTTTTAAAATAGTTGTATACTTTTAAATAATTGGGTTAGTTCTTATGAAAAAATGCATATTCAGCTGTCCATACTTGTAAATCAAAACATATTTGCAACTTCAAAATTAAACATATATAAAAAACATTTTTTTTTTGTTGCCATTTACTCGAAACTTCGAATAACCTCCTTACTGTGCTTCTAGTTAGCGCGGCAGATTTGTCTACCAGGCACAAAACCTGTGTCTGGTCCGAGGATCCTCCATTTTCAATGAAGGATGAGTGTTTACACCCTTTTCTTCAAACAAACTGTTATTATGAAATAGTTAATACCATTTTATTCCATTGCTAATCCAGCACGTTATTACACAACTGCAGCAATTTACTCAACTTGTTTGTCCACTAGGCCAGGGAGAGAGCAAGCAGTAGGATTAATGTCTTATTACAATTCTCGTATTTGCAGTCAGCAAACAAAATAATGAATCATGCGGTAGGAAAACATTAACTTACAGATTAAACTACCCTGTCAATGTATTCTGCACCATTTTCGTTGGATTACATCATAGGGTAGTGGCACCAAAAGATGAACGACCCCCAATAGATGAACAACCGACATAAAAAATTAAAAAATATAAAAAACCCCGCTAGATACATGTTTGCAATATTTTTTTCAAGTTAGGGTAACATATTTTCTTCCCGATATCGTAACAACTTTGACAGTGACCACTCAGACGCGCTCGCAATCTGCCATTGTGTGAGCGCTTCCCACCAAAAATCAGTTTTATATGGAAACCTACTTAAGGAAAGTGCCCTCCTAACTTAAGGATTTTGTCAGCTTAAAGAAATAATTAATGATAGATTTCAATGGATTTGGTTAGAATAAAATCTTGTTATGTAGGCTTTGATTATATTGATAGTTTTAAACATTATATACCGTATTTTTAGAGAAATTTTGTGTTCAAGTAATGGATTCAATTTTGTTTGCTTGATCCAATAGATGAACGGCGTTCAGGTAATGGAGTAAAGGCATATTTTTACAGCTATCATCACTTATAAACTCACGCTTATAGACCAAAACAAATCAACTATAATGAATTTTAATAAATGTATGAACTTAGTTACGAAAAGTTGAACACATTATTTTAGTGTTTTTGATTGTTTTTAAGGCTTTATTTTAGTATGAAATCTTGTACTGTTCATCTTTAGGATTCATGCCCAAAATTTGAACTAAGGAATATGTTCATAATTTATTCGTTCAAGTTTTGGGTTTCGTGCCATAAGCTGAACGCTGAAGTGATTTTATTCGTTCATTTTGTGGTTCTTTACCTAATCCAAAAAATTAACGAATTGAATTGTTGTTAATCGTCTTCAGATGATGCACTCAAATACTTTCAGTTAAATAGACGGACCTTATTCCTTAACACAGTCCGTATTGTGGCGAAGGTCACTTTTCAAGACCTGCAGCGAGTGGCAAAGACCTGTCTATTGGGCAGAGCCAGTTTGCGAAACAGAAGACCGAAGATGGCAGAATCGTATCCGTCAACCTGAACTACTGAGAGAGATCGAGAGGTTCTATACACGTCAACCAGTTACCCTGTCACGAATCTGGCAAACCACCCAAGAGCTAGATTTACTCGACAGTATACCGAAGACATCCCGGACGTCAGCTAGTACGAGATTAGGATGTCTCTGAAGCAGCTTAAGAACAACAAGACGCCAGGTGATGAGGGAATTATGGCCGAACTCCTGAAGGCCGATGGAAAACCCATTCTTAAGGCCCTCCAGAAGTTGTTGACTACAAGCTGCTTTCAAGAGTCATCACGAATCGTCTCGCGCGCTGGTTTGACGACTTCCAGCCTCCCGGATTCCGCAAAAGCTTTAGCACCGTAGATCGAAGAGTATAAACTGCCTCTCTGCTTAGCGTTTGTGAACTACGAGAGAGCCTTTGATTCGATCGAGACTTGGCCTGTACTGCAGTCTCTCCAACGGTGCCAGATTGACTATCGGTACATCGAGGTGCTAACCGTTTTTGAAACGTCAAAAACATCAGCACACTCGCTGCAGAAGAATAAGTTTCGAGGTCTGTTCCCAGGACCAGACCTCGAAAACTGCGTGACTGAGTGGTGAGACAGGGAGACGTTATCTCTCCGAAACTGTTCACCTCTGCCCTGGAGGATGTCTTCCAGGTTCTGAACTGGAAAAGGGTTGGCATCAATTACAATGGCGAATACATCAATCACATTCGGTTTGCCTACGATTAGTCATAACTAAGACCATGGAGGACCTCAGTACAATTCTCGATGTCTTCAGGAATTCAGTAGAGCTTCCGAAAGAGAGTCTTAAAATGAACATGGACAAAAGGAAGGTCATATCGAAAGCCCATTGTAACACCCACCCTCATAAAAATCGGAGATTCTACACTCTCACAAGTTGTGGATGATTATGTTTACCTAGGGCAAACTGTTCAGCTAGGTAGGTTCAACTTCGAGAAAGAGGTCAATCGTCGAATCCGACTCGGCTGGGCGGCGTTCGGGAATCTGCTTCTCATATCATATACTACAATGTCTCATGACGAAAGTTTTTGACCAGTGCGTGTTGCCAGTGATGACCTATTATGGCACTGAAACGTAGTCGCTCTCAATGGGTCTCATAAGCAGGCTGAAAGTCACCCAAAGGGCAATGGAGAGGTCTATGTTTGGAGTTTCTTTACGTGATCGAATCAGAAATGAAAAGATCCGTAGGAGAACTAAGGTAACCGACATAGCCCGAAGAATTGCCATACTTAAGCAGCAGTGGGCAAGGCACATTGCTCGCTGAATAGATGGCCAATGGGGCCGAAAAGTTCTGGATTTGCGACTGCGTACTGGAAGACATAGCGTTGGGAGCTCGCCCTCACAAAGTGGACCGATATCGGTAATATTAAAATGCTAGTTCAAGTAATGGGTCCAAAATGTTCATAATTAGGGCTCAGTGTTCAACTATTGGGGTAAATCCCCTTTTTTTTCACAAAAAGCAACTTATAAAAATAAATTGTAGATCTAGACAGTTCTTTTTTTAAACAGTCACATTCTGAGGATTTTGGCCTAATGTGAAAAAATAAAAAATGCATGAATGTCATAAAATAACCGAGTTACAGCTATTTAAAGTTGTCAAAAAAGCTTAATCGTTCATTTATTGGTGCCATTACCCTAATTCATAACTACCACACTTTTTAAAATTCACTACTGTTGTCAGGAATCTTCACACACTGTGTTAAATTCAAATTCAAAAGTCATTTATTCAAAGTAGGCTGAGAATCAGCACTTTTCGAACGTCAAAATTACATATGACAGTCCCCCAAAAACGCCCGCCCTTCAATAATCGTGCTGAATGCCCGCGCTCCCTAGAATAATCGTATATAATATTAAGTTATTAAGAAAATGCTCATACATAATAACATACATAATCAGCCTATTAATGTTCCCCCCACTGCTGGGACACAGGCCTCCGCTCAGTAAGAGGGAGTGGGATCCACCACGCGGGCCCAGTGCGGGTTGGTAGATGTCACAAGTCTTCGAATTTCTGGGCCACCACTGCTCACAGAAAATGCTCATATTTTTTCCAAATCATTAACACTACTCGTTTAGACGTGATCTTCAGTATAAAATCTTTAAAATGCGGTTATCGTCGCCTTAAATTACTTCTTCGACTGTACAATGTACAATTATTATTTCATTCATTAAAACCTTTTACATAATTATAAAATTCATTTTTAACCGACTTCCAAAAAGGAGGAGGTTCTATGTTAGACTTTATGTATGTTTTTTTTTTTTTTTTTATGTATGTTCATCGATATCTCCGCCAATTGTGGACCGATTTTGAAAATTATTTTTTTGTTTGAAAGGGTAAGCTCCCGAGGTGGTCCCATATAAATTTTATTGACTTTGCTTAGATAGTTTTTGAGTTAGCTTCAATAATACATATTTTTCCCACTTAGATTATATGGACGATATGATGATAACTTCCTGTCACTGTTATTTATTGCAGTTAGTGGTATTGGATATTGTGTGAGGTAGGTACCACAACTAAAAAGTGAAAAATAAAAACTTTTTACAAAAAAAATTAAAACCGACTTCCAAAAAAAACCACTACAAAGTGAAAAATAACTTTAATTTCGGAAGTCGGTGGCAAAAAACGAAAATTAAAAAACAAAGACACCGACTTTCGAAATTAAAGTTATTTTTCACTTTGTAGTGGTTTTTTTTGGAAGTCGGTTTTAATTTTTTTTGTAAAAAGTTTTTATTAAATAAATATTTCTATAAAAATGTACAATTGTTATTAAATACCCCTTACTAATAAACGTTGTATAACGCCTGTATAGTTACACAACGCTTTGTCTTCTTCTTTCGAATGTCAAATTACTGACGACTGAAAGAGAGAAATCGGTGTGTATACTTATATACATAATACAGCCGATATACAACGTTTATTAGTAAGGGGGTTATTATTATTTCAGACAACATGATCCATTTTGTTTGTAAAACATTGCTTAAAACTATGTTAGTCACACATAAACGCATACAATGTTTGAAGAACCTATACCTCAGGATGCTGTTGCTACTCACACGCAAGCCATAGTGCCGACCATATTAATTTTCTCGACTACACAGCCAGATTGCTTAGTGCATGTCGCTGATATCAGGCCAGTTAGATAACTTCGAAAGTGCTAGACTGTTCCTAAATATCCGTTTATAAAAATTACACTAAACTAATATTATGGTCTAATCAGATAATATTTGATAACACTCATAATTATATTAAAGATCTTCAACCCGCTTCTACATTCGCGCATATTGTTATCGTTTTTTCTGTATTTACGTGAGATAAATATTTGTGTAATGTGTATTTCTTATCTATGATAATAAATTAAGCATTATCTTTATGAATTTAAAACTTAATTGTTTTATGGTAGAGTCCATTTTCTTCTTTTACATATATGTTAACCGGTTTTTAGGAGCTGCATACTGACTTCTTTATTGCTGACCGTACCACCCTCCTAACACAATATATAATATTTGATACGGTTGGTTATTTGACATAACGTCATGCCTATATTCATCGATAATATCATCTCATTTAACGAGGCTAAGTCTTCTGCCATCAACCGGGTACAAATCAAGATTCCAGGCATTACTGATAGTTTCCTAAAATGCTCCTTTAAAATGATACCTACCACCGTATCATCATCATTTCAGCCGAAAGACGTCCCCTGGTGAACCTAAGCCAAGCAAACCTAATCAAGCACCGCCACTTCAACCGGTTCTGTGCTTCTCGCATCCAGTGAATTCCTGCGGCCTCCACCAGGTCATCGTTCACCTTGTCCCCGGGGCCTTCCAACGCTACTTTTCGGTACGCGGTCGCCACTCCAGAACCTTTCGGCCCCATCGGCCATCCGTTCTGCGAGCAATGTGCCCTGCCCACTGCCACTTAAGGCGACGATAACCGACTTTTAATGATTTTTAAAACTTAATAAGTATAGGAATATTTTAGATTATGTTTATATTACATAGTGAAATTAATTTGTAAAGTTATGTCTAACGAGGATAGAAAACTGAGAATCACGCAAAATCTATTAAGCGTAATTTTCTGAATCCTTCACCATTTAAAAGATAATTTAATTATTGATCTTTTACTGTTTAAAACATTGACTCAAAATGTTTTCAGATGGAATCGCCAACTTCAGACTGCACCTGGTCAAAGCTACTTGCACAACCCGGGATCCGAACCCCTGTCACTGGATACTCTTGGTGACGTCATTGCGCAGACAGTGGACAAGTACCCAGACCGAATCGCCGTCAGATCTCCGCATGAAAACATTACTATCACTTATGCGGAGTTGTTGCAACAGGTAAGGTACTACATTTATATTCCTCCTACTAGTTTCTGCCCTTAATTATCCCACGGGAACGTACTACCGGAATAAAAAGTATCCTGTAACCTAACCCAGGTCATGGTCTATCCGTGTCACCGTTTGCTAAATTCGCTTTTCACCAAACTGGAAAATATTCACTATAAAAAAGACATGAATCTTTGCGGATCCACCGGCAAGAAAACTCAAAAAAAATTACAAAAAAAATAATAACACTAAAACTACAAAAAAATCGCGGAACATTCATGAGGTATTTTCGAATATCCCTGGACATGACTAATCTAATTTTTTTTTATGATGTGTATTTTTGGTCCACCCTGTATACAGAAAGACACAAACATAGTCTACTTGACAATTTGTAAGGAATATGAGTAAGTACATTAAATTTTCATGTGTGTTTATTATTTTTTTCGTTTTACAACAAATATTCAAATTATACCTACTATAACGAAGGTCATTTTGTTTTCAAAAACAGTTTTGTCACTTAGTTATATATTAATAAGAAAATTTTTGTAGTTACTATTATAGCAATAAACAAAGATATTATCTGTGCGAAAAATCTTTGTTGAATAACTTAACTTGCACGTGAATAATATTTTATAAACAAAGGTTTAATTAAACATCAAGACCAATTAATTTATTATTTACATAAGTGCCTAACCAAACCGAGTTCAAGTAATAAAACATTTAATTATGTTTTTCTATTATCTCAGTAGTCCAGAGTTTTTCGATCTTAAATAATTTACATCTATTGTATTAGTTATCGTGATTGAATAAATACTTGTCGGAGCCAGGCCAAGGCGCGAACCACCGATGCATACCTAAACAGCGCCTGCATGCAGTACATCTAAGCATGACTATTACTCACGTCATGCTATCTACTTTGTTAAATTCACCAATACCTATTAGATGTGGAGTAACCTGTCATCATATTAAATCTCATAATGTTACCTTGGTTAAGTTTTGCCAATTACTTAGTTAAAATTATGAAACAATAAGTTAATTTCTCATAGCACTCCATAAATCATTCATTCATCATCACATCTTTATTACCTCTCGTACTGTTTTTGTAAATTTTAGTTTTTAGAAATACTAAGCCAAGGAGGCGGGCGTGCATTTTCGCTGCCGATCGTGCGCAACGGGGCGAAGGGCGGGAGGTGTAGAGCCCAGGCTCATAGGGCGAAGGGCTGGCATATTGGTGACTCGCCCGAATTAACTCGTCCGAATCCGGGCGAATCGACCATTTGAATAAATATTAGTTTTTCTTGAGGCAATTCGTACGAATTTAATAAAACGCCTGCTACACGGTCGCCAACCGCATCGCATGTATTTTCGTTCAAAAAAATGGCTGTTGTAGGTAATCAGTAAGAACATAGGTACTAGGTACACCACCAAACATGTTAAGTGAGTGCGACTGCAGAAATACCCAAACAGTTAATGTCAATTTTAAGTTGTTGATTTTCTTAATTTATCTTGTAATTGGGATTTTGGGACATTCTATTTTTGGGAATCGAATCAAAGAGTCGTAACATACTATTATTGGCGCGTGAACCATACGGTCGTTAGACGAGCTATTAGCTGACACGGGTGTGATTCCCGATTGTCCGAGCCCCGTGAACTCGTGAACGACTCTTGACCTCTTCTCACGTTGACGTAACTGAAACTAACTGTGTTAATAAATTCATGTCAGACTTTAAAATAAAAAATTTCCATCATGCTGGTGCGTGTTACTTTCGCCTACATAAGTGTTTAGGCTGACAACGTGATCCCTGACAATAAAAACTCATAGAAAACCGCTCAAGCTATCTCCCATTATGACATACCAAAATAACTTTCCACGTTTTAATCCTCTCTGTACACATTCAAGAACATTACACTACACGCACCCACAATGGACTTAGTACGGATTTCACCAATGATATTGAACGCGTTCAGCACATCTAAAAGCGTTCAAGATCTGTCAGCGTACAATATTCCATAACAATTTTGACACTGACAGCTCTTGAACGTATTTTAGAAATGCTAATCGCGTTCAGATTCATTGGTGAAATCAGTCCTTAAACATAGCTGGCGAAATGTGGATGTACTATAGGCCAACTCTGCTTAAACCTTCGGGGAAAACGAGACTGATGTAATTATTTCCTTGTATTCCTTTCAGGCAGACTCTCTAGGATGTGCCCTCCGCGCCCAGGGTCTGCAGAAGGGCGACACCGTGGGGATATGGTCACACAACAGCGCTGCGTTTATCGTCGCTGTAATTGCTGCCGCTAGATCAGGCCTCATTTCTGTAAGTGTTGGGCTAATCAGTCACAGACAGGATTACAAGTAAGAGCGATGCCACACGGGCGTTGCCAATGCGTTGCGTCGTCGCAGTGCAGTAAATTCGACGCAGTCAATGCCACACGAGCGCTGCGTCGGCACTGCGCTGTCATTTTTTTTTGTTTTACGTAAGGCATCTCGTAGCTGGCCTCTGAGGCCATGAATACTTAACCGGACTTTCCTGTGCCTGCCTTAAGCTTCTACACTAAAAGCCTCCAGCCAGGGACTGCACTGTCACCTTCAATAATTATGCTATTAAATACTGTGCTGCCGCTTCGACGTTTCAACGTAGCTCCCTTCCCCACCTCGTCTGCCTCCTATCCTTGTACGGTGCGCGTGCGTTGCGTCGCCGTCCGTCATTTTAACGCATCGTGTGGCATGTTGTTCAGATTTATATGTAGAACGACGGAGCGTCAACGCAACGCATAGACAACGCCCGTGTGGCGACGCCCTAACTCAAGCTCATAGTTTTTATTTTCATTTAATTATTGAATTGGCGGTAAAAAGTCAAGTCAAGTAAAGTCAGTTGGAAAGTTGAAGTTAGTAGGTAAAAACGTAGATTCTTATGACGAAGTACGAGCAAGAAGCTAAAGCTAAAGCTAAAGCTCGTGAGATGACTTTTAATATTAGGTACGTTAATTAAAATTCAATGATGGGCCTGCTGTATTTCAAAGCAAAGGCCCCTTCTAAGAAGGAGCATTGAAGTATCATGCATGATTACATCACGTGCTGTATCATGCAAACCAGACGATTATTATATAAACCATGAGCTTCCCTTTGCACTAAACAAACATTTTAATATGGTGTTTCAGGTCCTGATAAATCCAGTATATGAAAAGAATGAGCTAAGTTTCTGCATCAAGAAGACTGGGATGAAGAGCCTTTTGATAGGCAACAGATTGCCGAATCGGGACTATTACGACAAACTGTCACAGATGATACCAGAACTGCAGACTAGCAAGCCAGGATCGTGGAAGTCTACAAAATTTCCAACTTTGAGCTCTATTATTACTACCGAAAAGGAGAAACTGGCGTAAGTGTGCAATAAAATTCAGTAATCATCTATTTATTAATACTCAATGCATTAAAAATTTCAAATAAACCAATTACTGCGGGCGTTGTCTTTCACGCAATCAATCATTGATTGATAGTCTTTATAGGTAACATAAATGTTACAACAGTGAGCAAGATGTTACAATAAATTGTTACAATTTTTGCCATTTGGCGTACAAATATACATTGATGGCTTTTGGCAAATTATTTATATATTATTTATATATTTGGTAAATTAATTATATATTAATTCAGTAGTAATAATGTAATTTTTTTTAAATATAATTTTATAAAATGCAATGTAATATGAGGTAATAAAAATATTTAACGAAAGGCGGTAATTTCATAAATAATTATAATGTCAATAAGTTACTTGAAAAGACTTTTTTTTTAATTGACATTACAAACAAAAGATGTGTCCCCGGGGATGTCAAATGTGACAATGTGACTGTACACATTCAATGTGTCTATGTATTCAGGTAGTAGATCAGAGTAGTTATTACTCTGAGGGTAGTAGGTATACTGAGACATTTGTTGTCCCGGACAACAAAATGTTGCGCAAAAAGGGGTTTGATGATTTTTGTATAGAGGCTGGCCTTAACGTCGGCCGCCATTTTGTTTTTTTTTCAGTATCGCGGTTATCTATTTAGGACACTTATACAAAATAACATAAAAAACATAAAAAAATGGGGTTATTGTAAACTCACCACAACGAAAATTCGCCACATTTAAAAATATTAGTTAACTTGCCACAGTGACAAAATAATTCACAACAGGTATAGTAAACTCGTCACAGGTACGTCAAACTTGTTTTGAATGTACCGACAGCAAGTAAAAGTAATGTAGTTTCAGAATAAAGAAAAAGAAGAAAACGATTTTATGTAACAATCAGTTTAATGGAAAGTAAGAGGCGTGATTATATAGATAGATAGATCAGTTTAATTGGATAAATAATAGATAAAAAGTAACTAACTAACTATTAACTATGTTTTAAAATAGGAATTACTAACAAAATAACTATCTTTGGCTTAATTACAAATCACAGCATTTTGTATTACACAATCAAACTTACAACTACATTGGTACATAATATAAAATGTAGAGACGTTTATCTTTAAACACAGTTAAAATATAAGGTAAAATCATTATATATTTAAAAAAAAATCACAGTATTATTTAACAGGTCCACATATAAGTTTAAAATATCTAACTTTGGCTTAATTACAAATCACAGTCAAACTTACAATTACAATTGGTACATAATATAAAATACATATAGAGACGTTTATCCTTTAAACACAGATAAAATATAAGGTAAAATCATTACATATTTTAAAAAAATCAACAGTATTTATTTATCTTAAATAATTTAACAGGTACGACATATAAGTTTAAAATATTTAACTTTGGCTTAATTAAAAATCACAGTCAAACTTACTATTACAATAGGAAGAAAACACACTATTTAGTTTAAGATCACAGTATTGATAAAATTGTACATCAGTATTATGTAATCAATTGGCATATTATTACAATTGTTGCAATGCAGCTATTTTTGCTATTACTTCTGCTAGAGGCATATTATCATAATTGTCAGCGATGGCTTTTAATTTTTTATCGTATGCAATTGACCGACACGTTCTCAAATTAAGCGGTATTTTAAAACTTATTCTTTTTAATTTCCAATCCATATACTCGGCTTCTTTTTTTAGGACGTCAAGAAAATGAAGTAAATTAGGTTTCTTTTTTCCCATGTTATTATTAAGGCGTTTATGCCATGCTTCTGCAGAATTAATGGTCCTGTGGCGAACTCCGTGGACATTCCAAATATTTTCTAAACTACTGTTTTCTAGCCACTGCTTTACAAAATAATCATTAAATTTATTGGTAGCTTCATTAGGTGGTGATTCTCCCATTATTGTAACCAGGCATCATCAATATCCTGCTTTCTTACATGAGCCAATGCAGCACACATAGTTACATGTTTTTTCTCTTCGCTGGTGTTCAGTTTTAAGGCATGTGCTTTTTTTGCCAGTGCCTGTTTGAAATGAAAGTTACAACCTTGCAGCTGTATCTCTGGAAATGCTATTTTTATCGCATTTATAACGGCGACTTCAAAATCTACGACCATTGTTTGTGGTTTCCAATTTGGTAAATTCTGCTTTATTAATGAAAATAAACGTAAATAAGACCTTTCTTCTTTGTTAGGCATAAGAACATAGATTACTGGTACTATGTTAGTAGATTCACTGTTGCTATTTACGTCCCCGTGTATGCAATATAACTGGTAAAATGGAGTGCAACAGCTTGAAAATGTTCCATCGGACATAAAAGTCTTGAGAGTTGGAATTACTTCACGAGCTGCCATAGTAGAGAACGCGATCATTCTGTTTTCGGGCTCACTGTCATCATCGAACAACATAAATAAATGTTTGTATTTTTCTGGTATGATCACCTCTTCCAGTTTCGAGAAACAGGTTTTTGGTACATTTAATTCACGATTTCTCGCATTGTAGAGTGTTCGCGACATATTTGAAAGATTGGGTATGGCGTTTAATAAATCGTAACCTGCATCTTTGGTAGCCTGGAACGCCTCTTGATATATCTTAGGTATAGGCATACATGAAGATGCTGCTTTCTGTTTACATACATTTTTTATCTTCAAAATATCTACTTTTACTTCATTTGGTAAGCATTTGTGAGCAGTCTCTTGCAGGATTCTAATGTTCGGAGACTCAGAAATTGTAATTGTAGCATTACAAAGTCTACGATTTGTACATCTCCATACAGTTCCTGTTTTATTTTGTCGATGAAAATGGTACGTGTAGCCATGCCTTACAAGTAGTCGCCGCCCTCTTTCTGTAGTCGTAAATGTAATCTGTAAAAAATAGTTCGAATCTTACTTTCTAAGTTACAGGGAATATTGTGGGGAAATAATATTTAGAATAGATAATATCGGTTGTATTTAAACTTCTAACAACGTACCTTTTGTTGGTTTACTCATAAACACAAACAATGTTTCATTCTATTTTGTTCTTACCCAATATTACCCTGTGTTAATGTTATAGGTAACGTTACCGGTAAAGTATTCGCCTAGAGTAAATTACTGGGGATGGCACATAGCTAGTCAAAAATATGAAACAAATGTAATAATTAAAAAAAATACTCACATCAACTACGCCCGAACTTGAACTCGCAATGTTTTCATCCATTATTTAAAAAAACAATTTCAAGTTCATCAAAATTGCACTGTGTAGTTATAATATAATTGCTACTAATGTCACCACAATGTATTTTGTTGTTAACCGAACCACTGTTATAACTTAATAGACAAATGCAATGGTCCGCACAAGTGCGGGGTAGAGGGGCAGGTATGCGGTGCCGGCTCTGCGCTAGCACGGGCCAAACCGGTTTCATTTTAGCGAGTCGCTAAAGGGCTGGTACTTAAAATTAGAAACTTTTGTATTTTTGGATAAGTTTTTGAGATTTTTAAATACCTTTTGGAGCGATCGAAAAATTGTCATTATACTGTAAGACGAGATACCAAAGCTATTGTTATTGATTTTAGTACGTAGGTACGTAGGTATTGATATAAACCTTTAGTACAAATTAATTTTGTTAGATAATAATTATATACATATATGTATATAAACAGTATTACTCACTACACTAGTATGTATTATTATTTTATTAAACACTACTACTTCGTTTGCTATCGGTACTTTTAAAGCTGTGGCAAGTTTTCGTGAGACAGATAAGACTGTGGCGAGTTTACTATAATTTTTACGTGTGGCAAATTTTCATTATGGCGAGTTTACAATAACCCAAAAAATGTCATACAACATAATATCCTAAAGCGTCAGGTTTCGGAGTTATTCACCGAATTATTAGTCGAAAATTGAACCTTGAACAAACAAGTATTTTTTTTGTTTTATTCCCTTCAGGTAAAACTATGAAACTATATTCATATTCAACTATGAAAACATAATTTACATCATGTAGTATAGGTCATATTTTAGTTATGAGCGAATGAGACAAAAATATAATATTATGTAAAACCCCCGCCGAATGAGGACGCCCCGCGACGACCCGCCCGTTGCGTCACCCTTCAGTTTGCCACTTTGACATCCATCACTTGGATGTTACTCATTATTAGGTATCATATTCATGTTTAGGTACCTATAAACATATCATTGTAATTCAACACAAAAGATTTTAATGAACAAAATAAATGTTTAGTATTATAATATTTGTTTCCTGACTTAATCAGTAACTACAAAATAAATAAATACAAACGTTTTTTATTTTTCATTTCTCAGAAACGTGACGCTTTATGATGTTACATTATATCACGTTTTATGTTTGTATAAGTGTCTTCTATCCAAATATATGACGTCATGTATTGTGCACCGTGATCCCGAAAAAAAAAAACAAAATGTTGGCTGATGCAATGTTAGGGCCAAAACCTTCAAACCCCAAATGTTCGCGATTTTTGTTCTAGTTTATATACATTGAACCTTAATGTTACTAGTTTACAAATATTATTATGTCAAGTCACTGAGACAATAGTAACATTTCTGTATTAAAATAAGGTAGGTCTGTCGAATTACGCCTACTTAAGGATGAACGCAAACTCTAATATAATAAATAAAGATGAAGAAAGGAATGTGTTAATGAGATGTATGTTTATTATTGTATAAATAAAACACAAAATATTATTGATCTGTTTATAAAAACAATGAAAAACGATCAGAATTCAAACACAATCGTTTTGGCGCAATTAAACTACTGAAGTTAAATTTCGCTTACGATAGTTTTCTTAAAATTACTTTTTATTAAGGCATTATCAGAGCTTTCTGGAATTAGGAACATAATTAGTCTAAGCAAGACTATCTTAATCATAAGTTCTTTTTAATTTTACAACATGTTTTCACAGTTATACAATCAGGTAAAAAAAAAACTAAAATTAATAAGGTAATAACATAAATTTATTTTATTTTTCATTGGCATATAGTTTAAATATAGTCAAATAGTCTGTATACAGATAATCAAATAAAAATTATAAAAATAAAATAAAACATTACGTAGCCAAAATTAATCACAACCATCTAAAAGCTTGTTTATAATTGTTATTAATGTTATATCATATTTATAGGTCTTGCAAAACACAAATACTTGTTTGCGTATCATCTTTCTGCAAATTTAATCTTTTTTTTCACAAAATCATGTTCCTGTTCAATATTGATCTTCTACCTGAATTTTGTTTAGACATTCCACTCTTTAAATACTTAATCTGGTAATGTTCTTCTAAGGATGTTATAACTACAAGCTGCTTCATAACTGGATAACGCTTCTAAATCACTTCATGTCCATGAGGCACGATTTTTCTTTGTTGTTGACATATTTTGTAACCTAAAATAATGAACATATTATATTTATTTATTTTACTTTTACACAAAAAGTACATAGGTAACTTATTTCTTTATTTTAAACTTTATTAAACAATGAATTACATTTCGCGGATCAGTCAAGTCATTTTCATAATGTGCAAATAAAGTCCTTTTATGACAAGCTCACGAGATGTTAAAAGCGCCTATGGTAACATTTGGTATGGGTAATAACGTCTAGGCGTAATTACCGTCGAGGACACTTCTAATAAATTTGAAATATAATGAAAAATCGACTGCTTAACACTATAGAAAAACTGGTTTTGAACAGTAGAATAATCATACTAACAAATAAGCCTTATAGTTTACTACTAAAAACTTACCACGATTTTCCCGCGTTCTGTTGTTAAAAATGGCACAGTGACTACTCACCACGTATGTCAGTCGACTACTAGCTTGCGGAGTGGGGAGCGCCGTGGGCGCGGCTCGGGGTTGTTTCGGGATGTATGAACCTTGATGCATGGGTATTAAGTGTGATTTTATCTAGTACGTAAACTGAGATATTTAGCTTAGGCGTAATTAGCCTCTAGGCGTAATTCGGCAGACCTACCTTAGTACCTAATTTTCGCTTGAAATTGACAAATTTTACACTTATAATAAGTAATATTCTTTGGGCCGTACAAAAAAAGCTTTTCTTCTTTAAAGCCTTACCTGTTGTCTAAAGCTCTAATTTATTTTATGACGTAGTTTCCTATATTGGCTTTTAAAGCAGATTTACAATATTCAGTTCTGCTTATGAAAAATACACTATGGTTATTAGAAAGTTCTCTTATTTTTGGCGTCGGGGGCACAGACGATTTGGCTTTGGATATTCTGTTAATTTTTTCTCTTTGTCAACAGAGGTGCAACTCCCTACGATTCGCTTATCACCGGGACAGGCAGCCAGATCTCTCAGTACGGCGGTGAAGTCAAGTCGGACGACGGATGCCTCATCCACTTCACTTCGGGCACCACTGGTGAGGGTCCAGAGGTACTTACTATGACAGTGCCTTGGTCTAACGATACGCAATTTCATCTGTTGCCAAATCTTATTTTAATTGATTTGACTGGGTGTTATAGGGATTTCGACCAATCACAACATTGATAGAAAAATACAGTAGCTAATAGTGAACTGGAGATTGCCTTATCGAAATTGATTTGTGGTAAGCGAGCGAGCGCTAAAATCTCAAAATGATCTGAGATTTTTTACTTTTCTAGTACCTAAACCAATTGGTATATATAATAGAGTTTTTTAATCCTTATAAGAAACAGGATCGATTGGCAACAAAAAAAGTTTTTGTGAAAACTGCCTATTTTCTTCAGACTGTCCATTCTTTTTCAAATTCTGTGAATGCTGATCGAAATGTCTCAAAGAGTTACGGACAGTCTCCTAAGACTGTTTTCCTGTAACTACAACGCTTACCCCAGAAGCTCACCTCCGCCGCGAAACCGTAGCAGCGAAACCGCAGTAGTTCAATTCAACTGGCTAGAGTCATGTTCCGCTACTCGAGTTTCGCTACTCGAATTTCGCGTAGCAGAACAGGACCTGAGCAAGTTGAATTAAACTACTGCGGTTTCACTGCTACGGTTTTGCGGCGGAGGTGTGTTACTGGCGTTAAGGTAGCTGTCCTTACTGCCCCATCTTCAAAATCCACCCTATATCAGCAAATAACCATTCGTAGTTGTTTTTTCAAAATTGTAGGCTCAGAATTATCGGAGATTTCATCTATATATTGAGACATACACACGAGTGATCCTTTAAGGATTCCTTTTTTTTATTCGAACGTACGGAACTCTAAAAAGTTATTTTAACGCGCTTAAAATCTCGTGAATATTTTGTTATTTTAATTCAGGTGACCCAAAAGCAGCTCTAGATTCTCATCTCGGCGTCGTGAACAACACATACTTCGTCGGCAAGAGGAACACATTACACGAGGGACATCACAAAATTTGCATAAAGGTTGGTACATCAAATAAAACCTCATAAATCTATGATTAATCATTGATAAACCAATAGTTATCAATTATCAATCAACACAATTGACGGCATGGTTGGCGCAGTGGGCGCTGCGTGTCGCGGGTTCGATTCCCGCACGGAACAAATATGTGTATAACCTACAAGTAGTTGTTCCGGGTCTGACTGTTTGTGTATGTAAGTTTAAATGTTTGTAAACGCACCACAATATAGGAGAAATTGCTAGTGAGCAACTTTACAAAAAAAAACAAAGAGAAAGAAAGAAAAAAAGCCATAACGTTTATAATTTTTCAAGTGGATTATATCTGAGATGTACAATAAAAACCGAGAACTTTGAAAATAATAGCTTTTTCACTATGTTGTTTTGAGAAACTACTACGGTAGCCGCAGAAATAAGTGAAATTCAATTAAGAGGGAATAGTAGGTGCAAGCCGTGCAAGGAATTAAAAAAATAGGTATTTGAAGAAAATATTGCCGTCGTCTTACCTCAAGTCTGCCTCCGTAGAGTGCGATATCCGAGACAGCTGCAGCTCAGACCGATTTTACCCCAAAAAAAATTAACGAGATCGACGTTTCGTATTCCCCTTTTTTCTCCTCGAAAACTGAGCCGATTTAATTATTTTTTACATTAAAATTTAAAAAAAGAGTATAAAAAGAGTCTAGGTTCCAATAATTTTAATTTTCATCCAAGTTAATACTTTTCGAATTTGTCTGGTAGTCCAATCACGGCGGTAAAAATGGAGCATATTTGTTATTTTTGGAGGGTTATATTTTCTTTACCAATAAGTTGCTGAAAAAAAGGAAATAACAGGGACATGTCTACAGCAGACCTTGGTTTTATGAAAAAAAAATCGATTGCTCTAGAGTCTAGAGGCATTATTCAGGAAGAAAAAAGGGGAATACATTTGTATGGAGAATCGCAGGCACTGTTCCCTCTTAAGTAGTGAAGCCTCTTTTCTCATCGCCTGTTCAAAAGCATATTCAGAAGAGTGGTTGTCTTTTGTTTATTTGCAGGTGCCGTTGTTCCACGCTCTTGGTTCAGTCGTCGCATTCCTAGCTGGCATAAGACATGGCAGCAGCCTGGTACTAGCAGGTCCCGCCTATAATGTCGATGATAACATCAGAACTTTATTTGCTGAAGAGTAAGTTGTTTTATTTCAACTGTCTATTTCTAGTCATAAAGAACATGAAGTTTTTGTATAAAGAGGATGAATACAATTGCAGTGGTGTAGATTATGTAGGCAACATCAGTTATTTCAGCAACATGTTGGGCCGGTGTATTCCCATTGTCTCCGTAGAAATGTCCCCGTTGAAGGTGACAAGGGGAATTTAATAATAAAATAATTAATATTACTTGCCATTGTTCCCGTTGTCCATGTACGCTGTCCACGTTAATTTATTGTAATATATGGACAAAGGGGATAACGGCAAGTAAAAAAAATATTTAATTAAATTCCCGTTTTTTTTAAATTTAGCGGGGACATATCTACGGGGACAGCGGGAATACACCGTTAGGCGGTGTATTCCCATGGCCACTTTTTCAATAATTTAAGCGGGGTAATTTTGGTACAGTCCCTACCCAACATTGTCTGACCCCCCCGTATGTAGGTGCGACGCGGCGACGCTCGGAACTAATTGCTAAGTCCCGCCCCATTTAAATAAAATATCATCTGTTAAGCCATTTTAATCATTATCTTGTTGTCGTTAAGGTTGAATGGCTTATTAAGAAGTATTATGTTTAGTGTAAACACTGCTACTATCTAATCGTTAATTTCGCATGTATTCAAAAGGTTATTGTGGCCTCGCGGCGGGACGCTGGATTGGTGACGAACAGTGTGTGGGTTCAAAATCAACATCCGCATATTAACAATTTGTTTTTTAAATGTTTTCATTTATGATTTCTATAATAACGGCCAATATATTTTTCGCCTAACAAACTTATCTTGTAAACAGGTGGGTAGATAAAAAATATTTAAGTCCATAGAACTTACAATTACCAAGGATGAGTAGATTACGAAGTAAAACATATTTACTTTGTGCGGTAGATCGATACTAAAAATGATCTAAGTGACACTGGTCAGTCTACGCCTAATAGCAGTGACTACGCACAAACATTTTGTAAAACGTTGGACGTGAATCGTGAAAAGTAACATCAAAATTAAATCATTTTACTGAATTTGTTGGATGTAACCAAAGCGTCATGTCGCAACTCAGTGATTTATACTAAATATAAAATTATATTTTTACATGAGCAGATTGTTGGAATCAAAGAGATTGATCGTAGACTTAATATAGCGGTAAGTGTTTTAATATTTTATTTTACCGTTAAAATTGTCTAAATACAAACAGATTTTTTTCTAGACGAGTAATAAGTATTTCTTACAACCGTGTATTTGGCTAGTTTTCCATTACACTCACTCCTTACAAGTCTGCATGCTTCCAAAAATGTTAATAAGCTTTTTTTTTTGTTTTAGTGAAATACGGTCAGGTCATGGCTAAGACGTTATGGAGACACTGGAAATATTCAGCGAAATTGTCCAGGTGCAAAACCCATGATGTATAGTCCCGAATCCGAATGCCACCAGACTATTGTTGCAAGCCATGTTCAAAGTCCATTTATGCCTATTCGCTGCTCAAGAAGGTTTAGGTAACAGTTATTAACTGGCCATCTAAAAGTCCCGATTTGAATCCCATAGAAAACCTATGGAGTTAAATAGTTTTAAATTGGGACACATCCGAAGTGCGAACTAGAAACAATTTGGCTGAGAAGCTGAGATCGTGTCTTCGACATGGGAATACATGAGAGGAAAAGATTTGTGTTGGAACATGGTGTGCGGTATGCGTAGCCTAGCCGCTTACAGCAAGTAATAGAAGGAGATGGTGCGCCACTCCGCTATTATCTGATCTATCTACATAAGTATTATTTTATAAACACAATAAGTAAGTAAATGCTCAATTCAATTAATGCCAAACCATTAAAATGTTAAAGATTCTGTTGTGATATTATTGTTATAAATGGAAATCCATTTTTCTATTTAATAATATGTTGATTCACTACATAACTATAGCTATAAAACTGTAAAACATTTCACAAATTAATCAATCTTCTCGTTAAGTAACAAACTTCGAAGAATTACCATACTTTAAATAAAAAATGTTTATTAAATGGTTAGGTTTGAATATGATACTATACAATGTATAATTATTAATTTTCAACTATGAGCATTTACTTACTTTATTTACTTTAAGTATATTTTAATGTAATATTAAAGATTGTTTCATTACTTGCATTGATTTTGTTTTATTCCTATACAAACTGCCCAAATGACAACACATTTTTATCGTCTTAGTTCTTTAAAGAAAAGTAAAAAAATACAATAAAAAAAAAACATTGTGAACAAAAAGTAGTTATAAGATTATGCCGGTTTCGAACCCAGACAACGACGTATAATAATAATCAGTCAACCTTTATCACCATGAGACCAATCCAACTCATATTATGTGTCTTCAAATTAGATGTTAGTTGTGATGCTAGACGCAATATTCTATAGAATTTGAACCATTATAATAAATACAATAAAGTTCATTATCGCAGAATCACAAACGGAATTGGCTATTAAGCGTAGACAGCGAAATGTAGTGTTATTGACGCGCGATATGTTTTTTTTTAATCCACGCTCACCTTGGTTACTTTTAGTAGTTGTGTTTCATTTTAATACTCACTAGCCTTTAAACCTTAACGCCAACAAGATAATAATTAAAATAGCTTAACACCATGATTATCGAAATGTTCGAAGGAGTACCTATTCCAATTTGCGATAAGGTTCAAATTCGCTATTATTCAAAGGGGGTTAGATAATGTTGGCCACAGACTGTACGAAAAATGTGTTTTTTTTTTTTTTTCAGTAATAAACGGTTTTTTTATAAATATTTTATAGACATCTACAATACCAGTGGCACCGCTAGTGCACTATGCACCTAAGAAAATGCCATGCACCCAAGAAAAGAAAAAGAAAAAAAGTTTTTATAATAAGCTGAGCTGTCTCATATGCCTTTTCTAACTGAACAGACAGCTGTGCTGCTGGGGAGTTTGTTGCGCCTAGGGCATATTATTCGGATATCCGGAAAATATTATTCGAATATAATTGGTTCTACTATCCGGATAAAACGGATAATACGGATAGTTACTCTTGTTCCATTTTCCTTTTGATAATATAACATTTAACGTTGTGTTTTAATAAAATAGGTATTCACAATCGTGACAATTCATGCTATATCTTCAGAAATCCATCTAATCACACAATTACTATGTAGATTCATCATAGGGAAAATTTAAAAGTACTTTTGCACAGAGCTCGACTTCAGTTGACGACAGTGATGGTGATGACGTAGCACCCAGTGATTACAAGCAGCAGAAACTGAAATATCATTTACTTTAACGGAGAAAAATAAGCAAAGAGATTGAAGGACTCTGGTTGACTATCAACAGTGAATGCTTTGACAAGCATGACATTTACTTTAAAGGCATTGGCAGGAATGAAAGCTTTGATTAGTAGTGTTGTTCTCTAGATTCATCTCGATATTGTGTCTTGCTTGACGAGATCTCACAGAACCAAAATAGAGTTCCTGCTAAATGCAACATAAAGAAAAGGTTAGGATTTGCTACACTTGAATAAGCTGTTTTGGTAACCAATCAAGTTGATATGGGAAGTAGGCATGTGGAGCAGAGCCTCATCATGATTCTCGTCATTCATGATATGCATTAATTTGTTTCCTGCCTGGGCCGTAAAAACCCAATCCGGAAAGTCCTCTTTAGGAATATCCAAAGTTTCACACATTTGTCCAACGGAAGATAGGACTGCACAATCGCGATAACGAGAACTGAAAGACCCGAAACGCACAGAAGATAGTTCATATTCAGGGAATCGATGAAAGTACATGTCATTCGCGGCTACTAGTTTGTGCTGATCCAACTTATACATCAGATACTTTGACATCAAGCAATTTCAGTGGTGTGACTTTGTCTCATTTATTACCAAGCACTACTTTGTAAGATTTCCAGTCTTCATTTAATGTGCTTTCAATTGTTCTAGCCATCTTAACAAAGATAGCATTTGACCAGCTCACGATCTATTATACCATATTGGTAGACAATCCGTGGATGATGTGCATGTGACGTACATGTTTGACAAATAAATGATCTTTATCTTTATCTTTTATGATAGCTTTTCTCGTATCTGTCAACTCTGATCGGACAGATTTTGCTTTTAGTACGAACTGAAATACTTTAATATACGATGTTGGAGAGTTTTTGTAATAAAAATGTCGATTGTAAACGAATATAAGTTTGATTTACCTCTTTTACAGTGTTATCCAAAATATCCATATTATCCGGATATATTCGAATAGTTGTCTGGCAGTATCCGAAATATCCGAATAGTAAAATGGGCGGATAATTGCATGCCCTAGTTGCGCCACTTCTCTCCAGCAAAAGCACTAGGAAGTGGTGAAGGGCGGGCGTTTTTGGGGGACTGTCTTATGTAATTTAGACGTTCGAAAAGTGCTGATTCTCAGCCTAATTTGAATAAATGACTTTTGAATTTTGATTTTTTTTTAAATTTTTTGCCCTTAATAATACTGGCGGGAGTGCTCGATCACGTTGAATTCGCGGCTGCGGAGGCGGGCGCGGTCACGAAATATCATACACATATAATAATAATTATGCAAGTGTTCACGTACAAACGCAGGTGCGGTGAAAGAAGCCGCGCTCGCGCCCGCGCCCGCGAGTTCAACGTGATCGAACACTAACCGTCAAACTGGAACACAGTAGCACCGCTTGCTTTCCCGGATGAACTCCTAAATAACTGGTACAACAAAATCCCCACTTTGTTAACAAATCCATGTACTTTCAGATGCTCAGTGATAATGGGAACCCCGACTATGTTCCTGGACATGCTGGCGAAAATCAAAACGATGGGGGACGTCCCCTCCAAGTTGAAGATAGCACTGGCTGCCGGCGCACCGTGCAGTCCGCAGCTCATAAGAGATATGAAGAAATATCTTAAGACAGAAGCTGTTAAGGTGAGAAAATACATTTTACTTCTTATGATAATTTTACGCCCTTTAGAGACAGATCTTTGCTGATGGAGGTTGGACGGGGAAGTATCATTTTTTTGTTACCCTGATATTGTCAGTGAAAACTTTTAATTGGCCTTCTTTCACTAACTGTCAACTATCTGTATCCTAGCTGTAAGTAATGAAATTATGTGCAAGTGGAAGAGCATGATGAGCTCTTATGTTTGGCCGCCATTTTTTATTCGTTTCTGTAATGGTGCGGGTTATACCAAACATACCTTATTTCTGTTGGTAAGAGGCCTTGTTGAGGGTGGGTGGTGCCGGTGACATTTTACCTTGGTCTCCAGGATTATAAAACGCATCTACAAGTTCTGGTATTACAGACGTACCATTTTTGGTGTACAATAAAGCATATTCTATCAGCTTGTTACCACCAAATGTGCCACCCAATTATATGAAAAGGGAATGTCTCATTGTTGCCTTCTTTTTCAGGGTCTATACGGTATGACAGAGACAACAGCATGTATATTCCAGAGCATTCCTGGCGACAGTACTGACTTGGTGGCGGAGACCGTTGGTTACATACAGGACCATGTTGAGACCAAGGTACCTTCATTTATATTATTTGTATACCGACCTCATTTGAACTCATACGCATCCTCCCAGAGAGAGAAAGTCTTTACTCGAAGATACGGCGTGACCCAGAAATGGACCAACATCGTAAACGCAAACAAAATAATCAGCTGTCCCACTCAGAATTTCAATGCCTACTCGACCCAATTGTTTATACAACTTTTACTTTGACAACAACTTTGAAAAATTACCTACCTGTTTCCTGATTTTACGTACCTACCTATTACCCTTCGTAATTGCATTTGTGTCTGGATTTCTGGAACAGCAGTATTGCTCGTTTAATAAGTGGTTCTTTGGAAAATGTTGTTTAGGAGTACTTTCGCTTTAAATGAAATGTTTTTGGTTTCCTCGAAAAAAAAACCATAACCTATCAAAACAGTGGGCCAAAAAAAAACTATCTCCTTTTGACGTTCAAAAGTGCCTTCAAGGGCCTATTTGAAATAAATGCTTTGACTTTGACCACAGATTAATACAGA
Organism: Conistra vaccinii; assembly: GCA_948150665.1. Classification (NCBI taxonomy): domain Eukaryota; kingdom Metazoa; phylum Arthropoda; class Insecta; order Lepidoptera; family Noctuidae; genus Conistra; species Conistra vaccinii. The sequence goes on along the minus strand of OX411320.1, from coordinate 20,519,067 downwards.
TGGGACATTCCGCAGTTTAGGTATGAATCTACAAGTACCCGGCGGGCTCGTCTCACTGTGCCTATTCAGTAGGGCTGCCGCGCGCCGTTTGTCGCAAGATATTAAAACTAAAAATACTAAAATGAAGGCAGCAGTTTATTGCATCCCATCCCGGATCCTTATTATATAATAATAAGGATCCGAACGTAGTTCTATATTCATTATTATTATTATACTTAGTATAGTTAGGTACTTACAAGTTCTGTTTACTTATAAGGTCAGGTCAGGCTTCGATAAGTACCTATAGGTAGGAAAGTACATAATTAAATAATATTTTTGTTTAGTGGTATCCGTGGTAGGTACACCGCGGACTTAGTATAACCATATTTAAATATTATGTACTTAGTATTTTTTTTATTATGTAGACAACAGGGTATTCGTACATACTTTTTCATTTGCCCAATTACGTAGGTACATATTAATAAATAATGGAGACTAAACAAACACACAAACACAACAACAACACAAACATTTACCGCAGGCGGCATTGCAGCAGCAGGAGACGTGATGCCGCTGCGACACTTTGGTTTCTATTGTATTTTTAAGAAACCGAATCGCATTTTTATGAAGTCGCCTGCGGTTGGTTACTTACGGATTGGTGGTACATTTAAAAATATAACAGACCAAGAGCTGATAGCTACTTAATTTGTATAATTATTCTTTAAAAGATGACAACACTGATGTGGTCAGAAGGTATAAGAGTTACGCGTTAGAAAGAGAGGTAATAATAATAATAAATAATAATAAATATCTTTATTTCCCAAAAAATTACAGATAGTATAAGTTTACGATTACACTAAACATTGGATGCTGCAGAAATCTGTACACAATATATTAAACTCTGTCTCTTAAACTAGGGTATCCTGTATCTTAAGAGACAGTGTTTCACAATGAGGTTCCAATTGAAATAATGTAAGAGTGGACTGTGTCGATGTATCTTCAAGAAGGGAAAATAAAGTTATATTTTACTTTAGGTTTAAAATATGTATGAGTATGTGAGAGTGTGAGGATGAGGGTGAATGGATATGATTATAGGTGATTGTGTGTGAGTGAGGATGAGTAGGTGATGTGGTGTTGGTGTGTAAGTGAGTGGTGGTGTGTAATGTGCATGGATGCGAGTATAGAAGTATTCGTGCAAGGATGGACATGGGTGTGCTTGTTAGGTGACGTAGGTTAGTAAAGTCTCCGTTGCGGCATAGTCCTGTTTAAGTAGCCATTCTGTCACTTTTAATTTTAGGTTGTGTTTGTTGAGGTCTAAAATATTCAGTTTTTGTAAATGTACGAGCTGATTACATAATACTGATGCTGTGCGAACGTGGTCCTGTATTGGGTGCCTGAGGGAAGGTTTGTACGCTTTTTTGGGTTAGATGGTGGAAGGCTGCTATGTTTCCTAAGGACAGAGTGAAGCACAAAGAGCTGACGAACTGTAAGAACCTTGCAGTCTGCGTACAGCTGTATTGTTGGGTATCTAAGGGGCTTCCTTGTCATTACTTTTAGTACAGCTCTCTGAGCCCTCTCTGCCCTCAGGATGCAACCTTTTGTTGCAGCACCCCATACAGAGATGCAATATCCTATGACCGATTGGCACAGTGTATAATACACCATTTTCAAAATATCAGAATTAGCAGAGTTTCTGAGGGATTTAAATATATGTATGAGGCGCAAAGTTCTAGTCGTGACAGCGCCTAGTTGTGTTTTCCATGTAAGTCCGTCATCTATGTGAACTCCTAAGTACTTTATGTTGTCACTTCTAGTTAGTGCTGGACAACGGCATGGTAATGATCGGTTAGAGCATGAATGGGCAGTAATTGAGAAACTGAGGGACGGTGCGGTCTTTCGCCTAATAGCAAAAGGGATGTAGCAAGTTTTGCTGATATTTAAGGTCAGAAGATTAAAATTGAGCCACTTCATAATTTCCTCTACAACCGACTCCGCTTTTGATTTGATTTTATCCCAAGTAGGGCCGCGAACTAAGATCGCAGTATCATCAGCGTATGTATATACCTTACTATTTGGGAGGTTCATTTTGCAAAGGTCGTTGACGTAAATTTGAAATAAGGTGGGGCCCAGTATGCTGCCTTGAGGGACGCCGAAAGTTACAAACTCTTCATCACTGAGGAGGGTATCAATTTTAACTCTCTGGGTGCGATTCTTGAGATAATCTTTGAATATTTCAAGTGACAAGCCACGTATACCCAAGTGTTCCAATTTCGAGGTAAGGATGGGAACAGAAACTGTGTCAAATGCCTTAGAAAGGTCTAGGAATATACCTAAACATTTTGTCTTCTTGTCTAAATTTCTAGCCACCTCTTGCGTCAATCCAAGCACAGCATCTTCTGTTGAAACACCAGCTCGGAAGCCATACTGGTTGTCAGCTATAATTTTGTTTTTCTCTAAAAAGGACCTAAGACGATTGTTTAAGATCCTCTCAAGTATCTTAGAAAGTGTTGGCAAAACTGATATAGGCCTATAATTATTGACACAGTTTCTGCTCCCTCCCTTGTGTATAGGATGGACTATCGCCTTTTTAAGAGCACCTGGGAACACGCCCAATTGTAGACAGCGGTTGTATATGAAGGTAAGCGGCGGTATCAGTACGTGGCGACAGTTTTTCAACAAAAGAGGCGATATACCGTCCCACCCAATAGCACAGTCATTGTGCAGCTGTAGGATAAGCGACTCTATTTCAGCTTCATCTACTTCTAAGAACGCAAGAGAGTTTACAGGGGAGGGGTCTATACTATTTAGATGAAACTGATCGTTAGTCTGAGGTGATGGGGTGTGGTGTTGTGATATAATGTTGTCAGCCAGCTTTTTTCCTACATTACTGAAAAAATTGCAGACCTCATTCACGGAAGACATAGGATCATTGCGTATTTTTAATAGCTCAACGGGGCTGGTACATATTTTCGTGGTGTTGGTTATTTCCTTTATTGCTTTCCATAGAGACTTTGGTTTATTACTTGCTTTCTCAAGCTCACTTCTTTCGTATGATATTTTTAGTTTTCTGAGTAGGTCATTGCAAAAATTTCGGTAGCGACTATAGGTAATTTTAAGTATAAGGTTGTCAGGTGCTTTCTTGGACTGCATGTGTAACTTATCCCGGTGTGTAATGCATTTTAGAAGACCAGGAGTTATCCAGGGTTTTAGAGTTCTTTTTTGTCTAGGGATTTTAACTTGAGTTGTGTGTTTGGATATGACCATTGTTACGATGTCTATAAACTTGCTCATAGAGATATTAGCATCCTCCTCAGCGTAGATACTTGAAAAATCGGTATTTTCCAGTTCTAGCTTAATTGCTTCATGGTTAAGACGGGTGGAAAGGTAACATGTTCTGCGCGCAGGGTTTGCATCTATGAGGTCGAGGAGAATCGGTTTATGGTCAGTAATGTGGGACTCTAAAATCAGTGTGGTCGACAGTAGTTTAGTCTTTAGCAATATGTGATCTAGGCTTTTATCAAGGCGAGTGGGAAGTTCGTGAGTGGGCAACAACCCTTGAGAAGCACTTAAGATGAGATAGTCAAGACATTTGTTGTCCTCATTACGTCTTAATATGTCCATGTTTAAATCGCCCATTAATACTATATTTGGGCAGGCGGATATAGTATCATAGATATTAGTCAAGCTAGTCTTAAAGTGATCAAAAGCGTCGTTGGACTTGTATGATGGAGAGCGGTAGATTGCCACTACTGCCAACTTGTTGTCTATTTGACACATGAGGCAATTTCCGCCCCTAAAGGTGGGTTCCCATACATTAGTTTGCAGTCCCAGTCTAGTATAGATTATAACTCCATCATTTTGATTGAGATTTATTTCAGTTGAGTGAGACTGAAAACCTGCCAATATAGGTAAAGTACTAGCTTTACTCAGCCAACATTCGGTCAGAACTATGATGTCAAAGTTAATTTTAGTTAAGCGCAATAGTAGTAGAAGTTGATCGAAGTTTTTATTTACACTACGAATATTTAAATGCAGTAATTTAATATTGCTACCATTAACGTTGACGTACTTTAGACAGTCTTCTGGGTTACATATAAAGGAGTTGCCTACGGTAAGTTTGTCAAGGTCGTTATTAATATTATTCAAATTAAGCATTTTTAATTAAGTAATAAATATCAGAGCGTGAGCTAGTTGTATGAGCAAGTAATATTTTGTACATAAAGTTGGAATGGCAAGTACATCGCACATGTGGGTATTTAATGATATTGAGAAGTATTGTTATGTATGAGTATGTCATGTGAATGTATTTGTGAATACGGGTTTCTGTTCTATGTAGTGTTTGTGAGAGTGTGGTTGACTGGTTGTGTTGATAATATAAGAATATGAAGACAATATGAATAAAAAATGATTTAACTATTCTAAACAATTCAAAATAAAAATGATTTACGGTGAGTTTGAAGTATAGTCACATGGTTTTGTTTTCAAGATCTTGTAGGTTTTTTTCGGTGATGATTAAGATCTGTTTGTCGCCCTCTTGCTTCCGCAGGAAAATGTTACCATTGGATATCCAGCAGTATGTGTATTTGTACTTTTTGGCGAACTCACGGGAGTGATAAAATAACTTCTTGGTACTGGCAGGTAGTTGTTCAGCGATATACACGCGAGGTAACTTGTAGGTGAATATAACTGTATGTAATTAGCGTTGTGCGACCTGAATCGCACTTTATTGTGTCGTAGCAAGAATCGCTTTTTTATTTTAATGACTAGCTTTTACCCGCGGCTTCGCCCGCGTGGATGTCGCAAAATATCCCACGGGAACGTTCTACCGGGAATACATACCTAATAGCCAAGGAAAAGATCATTGACTAACTTTCAGCGGACGCAGGGGTAGGCTACAGCGCCCGCGTTGTCAACCATAATTATTTTGTTACGCGTAATTTTGAAACTGTGATATCTCTTAAACTATTCATTTAAATGATGTGATGTAAAGGCATATTTTAATCGAAATTGAATGCCCAATTTAAATAACCTATTTAATTGGATAAGGATTAATAAGACACCGGTCAAAATAGCTTCGGAAATAACAATGAAAATTTTATACTGTTTTGAAAGATAAAAATGGTTATTGTGGGTCACCCTTAGAAGATAGACATATGCCATCGCGGACTTTTTTGTTGCAATTTTTAAGATATACAATACTCTAGAACATAAATTTGATTTATCTCTCACGGCTTACGCAGCGCACGCCAGTAAAGCTCCCAGTCGGCATGTTTTTTTCCGACATCTTCAACAATAATCGTCATATTTCAGCCAATTTACACAAAACCTTAATGAATTATACACTAAAACCACAATATAAAGATGGACAGTAGGGAAACTACTAAGAAAACGATCAAAACGGCTCACTCACACAGACGCACTCTTTTACGAGATCCTTAGCGATTGTCGCAGTTCTGTCAGTTGCGTGTGCCGTGTCGAGACGAGTGATCGCCGCGATCTTTTTAAAAATGCCAGGAATGTATTGTGTGTCATACGGCTGTTTAAATTCGGCTTCTTCAAAGCCAGAGCTTTCGTTTTTTAAACTCCCAGCTAATCTTGAAAGGTAAGAATGATTTATTGTTCGTCCAAAAAGTGATGATGCTCATAAATATTTTTCTGATACCTACATGCTTGGAAATTCGAACATTGCTAGGCGCACTATGTAAACTGTGTTGTGTTTTTAACCGACTTCCAAAAAGGAGGAGGTTCTATGTTCGACTTTATGTAGGTATGTTTTTTTTTTTTTTTTTTTATTTTTTTTTTTTATGTATGTTCACCGATATCTCCGCCAATTGTGGACCGATTTTAAAAATTATTTTTTTGTTTGAAAGGGTAAGCTCCCGAGGTGGTCCCATATAAATTTTATTGACTTTGCTTAGATAGTTTTTGAGTTAGCTTCAATAATACATATTTTTCCCACTTAGTTTATATGGACGATATGATGATAACTTCCTGTCACTGTTATTTATTGCAGTTAGTGGTATTGGATATTGTGTGGGGTAGGTACCACAACTAAAAAGTGAAAAATAAAAACTTTTTACAAAAAAAATTAAAACCGACTTCCAAAAAAAACCACTACAAAGTGAAAAATAACTTTAATTTCAGAAGTCGGTGGCAAAAAACGAAAATTAAAAAACAAAGACACCGACTTCCGAAATAAAAGTTATTTTTCACTTTGTAGTGGTTTTTTTTGGAAGTCGGTTTTAATTTTTTTTGTTGAATAAACAGAGCATCATATTATGTATAAAAAATGCTCGTAGGACGAGAATCGTATTTATAAACAAAATGTTATTATCAGATACGGGGTGAAAAACGTTTGTTCCTGTTTCATGTCTATTTCTGATAAAACTACTGTATCAATTTACACGAAATTTTGCAAATTACATTATGAATAGAAAAGCGTGTTTTACAGACAAATACAAAAATTCAAAATCACAAAAAATTACGACAATTGAACAAGTAGTTGTATCAAAACGTAACATTATTTGATTCAAAAAAAATGTTTGAACGGTGTATTTTCGTTCAAATATTATCTATATGTCTACTAACACTATTTCTCAATAATAAATAATGCACTTACCACCGATTACACACACCAAACTCAATATATCGTGATCACAACACTTTTTTTCATGATATTTTTTTTGGTGGTATCAAAATAGAGGCTCCACTTCGTATTATAACCCGCGCGTGCGAAGCTTCACAATTTTATAGTGTATAGATATCGTCATATAAAACACTTTTGCAAAATATTACACTGCGCAAACACACACTTTTTGAGAAAAAAAATCGGCGATTTTTTTCACGGCGCCTATAGTTTTGCGTATTTTGGGGTTTTCAAAAATACATTAAAAGGGGTCTATTCTATTATGTATTTACAGAATTATAATCATTACATCTCTCTAAGTTATATTTGTTCCATGTGAACAATTTTCTTATGGAAAAGTTTCTAAGGAACAAATCTAATTTAGAGAGATGTAAGTATTAATGATTCCAATAATTATAATTCTGTAAACACATAATTATCTGTTACAGTTGCGAATCATATTTTGATTAAGATATAACCTGATTGACCTGCAAATTGTAAAAATCGTAAGAAAATTTGAATTTCGCGGGCTAGAACTGCGGTTTCACATTAATATGAAACTGTTTTTCATGCTATTAACTACTTTTTTCGTTAGTGACGATTTCTACCTGTCAACTCAAAACACTTCAACAAACGTTAAGAGTGACAACCCTAACGCTCCAACGGAGCGTAGGTAATTATAACAACAAATAGGCCTAGTTTCCTTACTGTCCATCTTTATATTGTGCTAAAACCTTCCGCATGAATCACTCCGTTCAATGGTGAAAACCGTTTGAAAATCCGTTCGGCAGTTTTTCAGTGTATCGCGTTCAGACAGACAGACAGACAGACGCGGCGGGCGACTTTGTTTTATAATATGTAAGGATTTTGCGGATCCCATCTGTACTAATCTGTGCTTTGACTTTGACTTTATTAATTTTGCTTTCCTGCTTTTCTCAAAGTTACAATTTAAGTATTTTTATTTTTCCTAATGTCTCGAGATGAAGAGACACTGAAAACTTTAGTCAGTTATTTATTTTTAGAGTCAATTACATTAAGTATAGATAGATAATTTTGAGTTGAAGTTCATATTATATATTTTAGCGTAAAGAAATAGAAATAGATTATTTGCTATCAATGTAGGTAAATTTTTTCACGAACCATCACTACATAGTATAAAGCTGTTTTCAGACCAGCGCGATTTGTCGCGCGACGCGACACGAACAATACAAAACTTCATGGGCGTACCCAGGGGGGGGCAGGGGAGGGCAGCTGCCCCCCCCTGGATTTTGTATGCCTAAGTACTGTTGTCGATAAACGTTATGTATGTATTATATAAATTATATATATATGTTATATAAATATGTTCATGTTGTCGATAAATATAATATGCATTCATTGAAGATGTGGAAAGGAGAGTAAATTCGGGAAATAAAGTGAATGGTGCTATACATGCGGTTGTGACCAACAAGTTGATGTCCAAAAAGGCACGACTTGCTGTTCACAATGGTGTGGTGGTGCCTACGCTTATGTATGGAAGTGAATGCTGGTTATGGCAGAAGAAGCATGAAAGTAGAATAAATGCTGTGGAAATGCGTTCTTTGCGAAGCACGTGTGGTCTGACTATGAATGATAGGCTGAGTAATGATGTGATAAGACAACGGTGTGAGTTAAAAGACGATGTAGTGACAAAAATTGAAAAGGGTATGCTGAGATGGTTTGGTCATGTTGAGAGGATGAATGACAGGCGCCAGGCGGCTAACAAAATGTATTTACAAGGCAGATGTGATGTGACTGGAAACGCCGGGAGGGAACGCCCTAGGAGGACATATACCTACTGACCTTATTGGTGATGTTCTTCAGAAAGGACAGGTGCGTAGTACTCGCAACCGGCGAGCGTGTATGACCAGCCCCCCAATTACGCAATGCACGATCAATTTTAAATTGAAACCAATTGAAAAAGATTGTCAGTCCATTGCTCATCATAAGTTCGACAAAAAGAATCTGCTCAATTTTTTTTGTCGAACTTATGAAGCAATGGACTGGCAATCTTTTTCAATTGGTTTCAATTTAAAATTGAGTTTGCGTTACGTAATTAGGGTGCAGATGTATGAACGTAAACGAGGCAAAAGGAGTATGTAAGGATCGTAGCAAGTGGCGTTCTGTAGTTTCTGCCTACCCCCATGGGAAGAAGGCGTGAGTTTATGTATATGTATGTTTAGAAAAAACCGCGCTGCGCGGCCTTTCATGATCTACCTATCATGCATAACCGACTATAAAACAAAAGGAGGTTCATGTTCGGCTGTTTTTTTTTATTTACAACGTCATCGATATTTTTGTCAAGTGTGGACTAATTTAAAAAAAAAAATTTTTTCGTTTGAAAAAGCAAAATTCATTACCTATAGGTTCACAATTGACGAAAATATCAATGAACATACATTAAAAAAAAACAGACGAACATAGAACCTCCTCTTTTTTTGTAGTAGGTTAAAAATACGTGAACTCAGCAGCAATATCAAACTATGCAAAACATGTGCGGGGAAAAGTTCTGATTTGCCCCCCCCTGGGCCAAAAGCTGGGTACGCCCATGCAAAACTTCACGGTATAACAATAACCGGTGTCGCGTCGCGCGACTAATCGCGCTGGTCCGAAAACAGGTTCCCGCTGTCTGTCCCTATGTAGGTATGCTTAGATCTTTAAAACTAAGCAATGGATTTTGATGCGGTCTTTTTAATAGACAGAATGATTCAAGAGCAAGGTTTTTAAGTAGGTATAATACATGCGTAATATAGTAAGCTATAATTTATAAATTTATCACGCGGGCGAAGCCGCTGGCGGATGCTAGTTAAAATGAATGTCTAAAAATTATAATCATGAGAAATAAACTATGAATGAACTAATTAAGATTAACTTGATTGTTTTTTTTTGCAATAAAACGCATCATATAACACTTAACGGCCACATTTATGCGGTATTAATTTAATTATACCTATGTAATCTGTGCTGATCGCTTTGGCTTGGCATATGAATGGGTGATTAAAGTAATATTATTGTAATTAACTATCAAGGTGACGAATCTCTTACATTTCAAAATGGATGGCTGCATTAAGTAACAGGATCCAGAATAGCTTACAATAATGACATCACGCCTGTAACACCCTGATATCCCCCACGTTTGGCCAGTTAAGGTCCCCGTCAGGAGAAGCTAAATATTGTAAACAAAAAACTTCTACTAAGTTACGTAGCGACAATTAAATCAACAACAAATAATCCCAATTTCAATCAATTAACGGTATAAAGCACTGTCGTCTAATGTTTTGTGGTACAGCAACGCGTCTGAGTTCCAGTACCACAAAACATTAGACGACAGCGATTTATATCGCTAAAATATAAATTGCTCGTTAGTTTCGTATTACACGTATGTTACTTTGAGTTGATTGAATTTGAGATTATTTATTTCGCTACATAACTTAGTAGAAGTTCTTTGTTTACAAAATTTATAGTTTCTCGTGACGAGTACCATAGTATAAGGGGTAAGTGTATTGCCATCAACCGGGCAAGAATCCAGATTACAGGCTACTATTTACTGAGCAACTCCTGATGGAATAACACGTAATCCGTCCGGCGCCCTATGAGTAATCAGCTCCATAATCGCCTTGCTGATTGGCTTCTATTGTTTACAAGAGAAGAAGAAGACAAAGTAAAATAATAGTATTTCCTCAGGTAGTAGATGAGAACGGCGAAATGGTACCGTTCGGAAGTCCCGGTGAGCTGGTGGTGCGAGGCTATAACAACATGATCGGCTACTGGAACGACCCCGAGAAGACCAGGCAAACCCTCAGCGAAGACGGCTGGTTGAAGACTGGGTAAGGCTTCTTGTATGTCTTTGAGTTCCGACCTCACTGAATGAATAGGCAGAGGTATGCATAAAGTACACCCACATTTTGTCAGTTAATAAGTAAGTAATAAGTCTGACATAATAGGAGACCTTTGTCCAGCTTTTTTATGGATAACACTTGCTCAGCAGTGGGACACAACAAGCTGTTAAAAAAAAATCGAAGAGACTACTGCCATTAACTACGGCTAAATAGGTACGAACTCTGATCAGCTGCTGAAAAGGACATAGGCAAAAATGTATGCGCACAAACCGGCGCATATCCACCACTGTAAACCTATGTCATTAATAAGCCTATTTAATAAGGACTAAGTAACGTAAGTAACTTTTATTTAGTAAGACACCCATAAAAAAACTGCTAATTAAAAGATATAGCTGTGTGGTGTTTTATTATTTCACGAGCTGTTGCCAAATTATGTTATTTTTAGGGCTCCGTACCCGAAGGAAACCCTATTACTAACCCGTACCGTACCTACCTCGTAGTCCGTCCGTCTGTTGGTCCGTCTGTCTGTCAGCGACCTGTAGGTATGTCATAAACCTTAGGTACTACGTAGACAGTTTTTCACAGATTGTGAACATTTTTTTAAATCAACTAGGTAATCATATAAATTCAAAAGTGAGCTTGTTTGTTGGTTTGTTACGCTTTCACGCTAAAACGGCTGAACAGATTTGGATACAATTTGGCACATAGGTAGACCATGACCTAGGTTAGGGTATAGGATTGTTTAATCCCGATATTCTCACTGGACCGAGACTTTTGCGGGTGAAACCATGGGGCGCAGCTAGTAGTAAAAAATAATTAAAGTTAATAATCAAGGGACCGTATACAAGAAACGTGTTTTTTTTCGGCGTTTTTTGCTAGATCTTTAATACGGTACGGAACCATTCGTGTCCGAGTCCAACTCACACTTGGCCGGTTTTTTTCAATCAGTCGAATTATGTTAATAGAAGTAATTGGAAAAATCCTAATTTTCATTTAGCTATAACTTTTTACTGACACAACTACAGTTACATAATAAATAAGTAAATAATAAATAAAGTTTATTTATAGATTATTTTACAAATGTTTTACAAATTAAACTTAGGCCAGTTTTGAATACAAATGAGTTAAGCATCTGTAGCCGAACTAGGCAAGACCTGTATTTCGGCTATCAGCGCCAATCCCCTCGGATAGCTTTACATTTACCACAGCCATTATTATAATTATTTTATATTAATGTTTACAAGATTATTAATAGTACTGTTATTTTACACAAAGTACCTATTTAGAGTATGAATGTGTATGAATGCGTAACCTCTCATTGTGCATAGGTCTCGTTAGTGGACATCTGAACCACACTTACCCATAGTCTTTTCCGGTTGGAAAATCCCGATCCACTTCTGCGTTAAGAGGCTGCGAGATAAGAAATCCCCCTACAGAAACTTGCTTTTTCTTTTATGCTCTTGCTTGCTTGCTGTTTGGAATGGTCATTGCAATGAGGGCCAACTTTCCCAGATACCTTATCGATAAACAAACAGTATGTAAAGATATCAATCAATAAACATTGACGGGTCTTCGACCTAATCATTTATGTTGGCACTTACATTATATTAACTAATTCGCTAAAAGGTGTGTGACGATCGTTAACCCTTGACGTACAGTAAGCGGTCATAATTTCATTATCATGCTAAGAACTATTTTGCTTCGAACACGCGTAGGCCCGCTGTGTGCGGTTTCTACATCTGTGTGTTTAAGTGATGTGTTCACAAACTAGCGTCGAACGAAACAAAACGTACCGTCGCTTTCACACCCAAGAGTAAGTAATTACGTGTGACCTTGGTCGGTTCATACCATTGCTAAAATTCACTACTATTTATGAAGTCCTAATAGCTGATAGCGTATAGTATCGGACTGTCAGACACATAGGTCTGGGTTCCAATCTCGAAACGAGATTTTTAGTTTTCTTTTCAACAATAATCTTTATCTGTTCTTTTATTATTAGATAATTATTATTATTATATTATTATTCTCGTTTATTAAAACGAAAATAATAATTTTCGTTTAATAAAAATAATTGAATAAACGATGTAATAATTACTATATTGTTATTGAATTATGGGGTTAAGAATAAAAATGTTCAATAAGTGATAAAAAAAATGTTTATTCGATGTAATTATTATAAGAAGTATAGATAAATAAACTTCTAGTTAAAAGAGTTTATTTTCTCATATAGAACAAAAGTAAAGTAGCTAATCAGTGAACTATGACAATCAGGCTTAAAATATTGTATCTTAGTAATATAACAATATTGTGCTTTAATTACTCCGTGTGTGGGTAACATACCACAAGTTTAGCAAATCTACCGACGTAAATATAACAAGTGCGGACTCGTTGTCACAATACAATTAAATTACTCAGTATTACTACTTTAATTTTATTCTACTGCGAGTGAATTCGTTCTATCTCAAACCTCAAAGTTAACAAAGGACATAATGAGGTTATAGCTTAAGTATTCATTTTCATTACGAAAAGAAGATTGAAACTAAACCTCTAAATAATTCTTATTACGGTTAAGACACAATATAATTTGAATATTACTAAAATCAATATTTGTAATATAATAACATAATCCTTGGTATAACCCCCATTATTATCAATGCAATTAAGTAATCGTTGACGCATGGATCCCACAATATTGAAGCACATATCTGTTCCCCTTAAATCCCATATTTCCATGCAATGCAACTTCAACTGGTCATCAAATCGCTCATTCCGTGCTTCCCATCGCTGTATCATCAAACCCCATATGGGGTTGAGGTAAGGAGATTGTGCTGGCCAAGGTGTAACTTTTATATCCGGGTGTTTATAAAAAAGTATGGTTTTTGAGCTGGTTTTCGATGATGTAAACCTTCTGCGTGAAGTGCACGGCGAACGGTTCGTATAGAAGACGTGTCGAATAATTCGGCAAAATGTCTTGTTGGTTTGAAACCACTTGTTTCATATTGGCTGACCATGCAATGTGCTGTCGCTGCGCGTTTTTTATGAGCTGGGGTCTTCCACTTCGCTTTCGACTGGCAAAGCCCCTCTTCCTCATATCTTTCCACCCAACCACTCACAGTATTTCTCTAAAACAAAAAAGGAGTACTGTTAGGCTACTAAGCAAAATACTATTATGTATTACTATTTAAATACAAAATTATTTAAAGTAAAAAAAATAAAATTATAATATTTATGTGAAACTATTTCACATAAATATTATAATTTTATTTTCATCGATAAATAATAAAAAAAGGTAAATAAATTTACTTTGAAATTATATATTTTTTCTTCAATGACCTTATGGTAGATTAAAACGTTTCAAAAAATAACTACGAGGATCAGCAGTTAGGGATACTTTAATTAGATGTTTGATAAAATAATTAAATCATAATACTTACACTTAGTCCGGTTTCATCAGATATTTGTGATATACTTATAGGCCGCTTTTACGCAGCGCAATAATATTCGCTTTCATTTCTATATTTATACATATTTCCTTTCATTTCGAAATGAACTATAACACCCATAGATATAAGAAAGAATGTTATTTATATTTCTATGATAACACCACTAATATATTAAATATACGTCACTAACTCACAATAACAACCAACCAACAACGTTCTATTTAGTCGCGGTGAATGAGTCGTATCGTAAGTTATCTACATCTGTCTACCTTAATATCATTGTTTATTTAGGATTCTGTGGGTATAATCATAAAGTTTGATGAGTTTAGTGAACAAGGCGAACGAAAGTAACAAGGAACTACTTATAGTCAATAGCGTGATCATTCGAGTGATTTTTAAAACATAAAAAAAAACTATCACCGCGCGTGAGATTCGAACCCGCGACTCGCTGCACATGAACGCGCTAACCCAAACTTGATAACCGCTTAGCTATCATGCCATATACCAAACTGCTTGAATTTATGGAATACAATAATTTGTAAACTAATGAGAGTGTGTGTCTACAGTATAGAAATGACTTATTATAAGAAGGTCGTAAGTTAAAGCGAAGTGTCAATCTACTATTTTTTAAAGTTGTAACTGCACTAATGACCCCTACTGTACCTAACCTTTAATTTTAATAATATGCCTTGTTTAGTAGAAGCTTGAATATTCATTTTCTTTTAGTAAATTTTGATTTTTTTAACTGCATAGTAGTTTGTGACTTCTGACATTAGGTATGATAATTTATTATTTTCAAGACCCTCGTTGCAAGTAAGTAGGTACTTTAACTTCTAATGAGGTATTTTTACATTAATTATTATTCATTTTAGAGACAAGTTCACGATAAGTGAAGATGGCTACGGGCGTGTTGTGGGTAGATTGAAAGACATCATCGTTAGAGGGGGAGAGAATATTGCGCCGAAAGAGATCGAGGATTTGCTGATCACACACCCTGATATCGAAGATTGTCAAGTAAGAAAATAATTAAATCGTTTTATAAGACAGTGAGCTTGGAGAAAAGGATGGTAGGGCTGTGCTGTGCCATTGTATGTTTTTGCTCGACTTGGTGAAGCCACTGCCGTCGCCCGTGGATTTAGTAAGTACAAGGAGTGCTTACATATTCCAATTATTCCATTTAGTGCACTTATAAAGGCCGTCTTAGGGCAAGCCGGGGCCCCTGGGCAAACAAGAATTTGGGGGCCTCAAATTCTTGTCTGCCCTTGGAAAGTAAAAAAGTGAATGACAAAAAACATTTTTCTGTTATGATTTTATAATTGAAATAAAATGCTGCAATGGTTTCTTTCGGGATTTCTGGTCTGCAAAATCTTCTATTGTGATATATCCTCAGTAATTTCTTTGACGATATCACGTTCTATGGACATAATTGACCAATTAGTTAGTCGTTCTTTTAAAAATGTCGTTCGTAATTCATGTTTTATTCCTTTTTTTTTTCACTACAATTGGTAATCATCAAGTAAAGGAATATTCCGCACTTCCGGGGCCCCCGTGTGGTGCGGGGCCCTGGGCACGGGCCCCCTGTGCCCTTGTGGTAAAGACGGTAGACTGGTTATATCTCACAGAGGCCTGAGTGCCAGCAGTACGAACATTATAGGCATCAAGCCATAATCATATGACTATAAGACATTGCGCACACTTGTAACAAAACAGTCATATCCTTAGGTCATATCATTTTGCAGAGTAGTCCGATTTTGACGATTATTGTATAGGTATTAGGTACACCTCGAAGTTGAAATTATTGGAGGCGGCCTATACCCATCTTGAGTCATTTTCGTGCAGATTAAGCTTCGTGCAGACGAGCGCGACGCCGGTTATTGTTATATCGCGAAGTTTTCTTACCGCAGGAAGCTGAGATATGCTGCGGAGGACTTTGATATTATGGCGGGCCCACATCAGCGCACCCGCATGTACCATGCACGCTTGGCGCCTCGTATGGCTATGGACGAGTCACATTCTACGCGCGCGTGAATGTTTCGAACGGTTCACGTGCAAGGATCCACCTGCGTAATTGAAGCTCACGCGCACGAACCGTGCACACTACGTGCTTCGAAGGGTCTCGAACTATTGAGCATTTCCGAGGTAGCACAGGTACACGGCATGCATGCGATGTGTTCGCAAACGAGTGTTTTGACGGTCTCTTGCACTCGAACCAGTCAATACCGGCTCGCGAACATGTCTAAAGGTGTCCTTACTATGTTCCTTATTAAAAAAGCCGCCCTCCAACGGTCCGCAATAGATTTAGATTAGATTTAGATTCACGCAAACCATCACTATTCGTGTCCGGGTGAGGACATTCAACTTGCCCGTGAACTACTCCATAATATGTTCCTAAGATGTACGCAAATCACACTGTTCATACGCGTGCGCAGGTGTGGACCCGCCTTTAGACTTCGCCGGGTCGTACAAATGTTAATGCTTTGCCGTGTCATGCTCATGTCGCGTCGTGTCGCGGTTTACTAATATACAGGGTGAAAATGAATTCATAGGCAATCTCTTAAGGGGTCATTGTACTCATCATTATGAACAACTTTCACCTAGTATCGCGAAAAAAAAATCAGCTGTTCCCTACATTTATGTTCGCATAGCTTGACAAAATGTAGGGAACAGCTGATTTTTTTTGTTGTATTGATACGTACTTATCCTTAATTTGAGATAAACAATATTTTTTTGAATCAGGTGGTTGGAGTACCCGATGAAAGATTGGGCGAAGAGTTGTGTGCAGTGTTGCGCGTCCGTGAAGGTGTCTCCGTATCCTTGGATGCGGTGAGGCGTCACTGCGACGGTCAAATCGCCCGGTTCAAGATCCCCAGGGTTCTGAAGGTAATCGACGAGTTCCCTAAGACAGCCTCCGGCAAGATACAGAAGTACCGAATCAAAGAAATGATAGAATCAGGAAAATTGTAGCTGTGTAAATAAATATTATTTATTTTTGTAATTTTCATTGTTTTTTTTCTGCACTTTTATTGAATAAATACTAGTTTTTGTCCTCGGCAGCTTACCCCTGAATGTAGAAAGCATTGGTTACCTAACCTACGAAGAACACACCAAACATTAGTTACAAAAAAAAAACATTATGAGCCATAAAACCAGAAATAAAACAGAATAATGAACAGAACATCGAACATTCTTTCGCAAAACGAATATTCCTGAGAACATACTATAATAATTTGCATTTCGAATTTGTAATCACGTACCTAATCGCCAAACTGTTCGTTTCGCAAATGAATATTCGTCGTAACAAATGTTCGTGCAACGAATGAATGCAGAACAATGCTCGCAGTGAGTAGGTACAGACGCCAGCACATCAACCTACTCCAATCTGTCAAATTTTCCCAATCAACATTGAACCTTATTCTTTAGCGATAAAGTTGAAAATCTATTTCTCGTCTTCTTCTTTCTTCGTCTTTAGCGACAGTTTGTAGTAACTTGATATGCTGGCGTCTGTACCATTCTTTACATTGATCGTCAACAACGCGAGCGACGCCGCGATTACTACGAGAAGCCAATCATTAAAACGAAACAATATCATCGTTTTGTGGAAGTATAATAATATACTTTCACTATATACAACGTTATTTTTTGTTTATACTTAACCTCTTAAGGGGTCATTGTACTCATAATTATGAACAACTTTCACTATGGGAACGAAGCTGAAATCGCGAAAAAAAAAACACCTGTTCCCTACATTTATGTTCGCATATCTCGTCAAAATGAAGGGAACAGCTGATTTTTTTTCGTGATTTCAGCGTGAGTACAATAACCCCTATAGACTTTAAGAGGTTTAGGGTAAAAAAATAAGGTCGTATATATTATAAGGTCCCAAGGGTACAGGAGATTTTTTTCGCGATATCCGCTTTGGTTCGATAGTGAAAGTTGTTCATAATGATGAGTACAATGACCCCTTAAGAGGTTTAACAAGGGAGGGTAAACAAAAACTAAGGTTTCAACGCACAAACAGACAGTTTATCGTCAGTTCATTTTAATAGATCTCTCCATGTATACCGATAGCCTTGTGCAATCTCTTGAAAGGAATTTATGAACACGCTCGACAGTTTGCACTATGAACTCATTATGATAATGTGCAATATTCGTCAATTATCAGTAAATATTAGATACACTAGGTACAGACATGTTTAAATCTGTTATATTAACAATTAGTAACCTTTCTAATATTATCCATTTCATATCATTTGAATCTATGTTATTTCAGTAACATACGAAGAATATTTTTCATCTTACATTTTAAAAATCGTAAAGGTGATACTGTGAATAATTACAAAGTTATTTTTTGTAGTTGCAGAAAATCACCCATATTTAAATAAAATACCTTATTCAATTCAATTTATTTATTTCAGACAAAGTCCATAACATTAGGTACATTACATTCAATGAAAAATATTAACCACATACATAATAAAAAATATTCAAACATTCATTCAATTCATTCAAATCAGATACAATTAAAATACATACTTACACATGTCAATCAAATCAAATATAAAATACTTACATACAGATGTCAATTATTCAAAATAAAAATAAACAATACAAATATCATACAAATGTCATAAATAAAATCAGTTAGAAATACATACACATGTCAAAAAATACGAGTAAAATAAAACAACAACACAAAAATATTACATAAAACGAGGGGAGGCGCTACTATGTAGCTGCATCCACCTCTGCAACAGGGGTAGATCCCACCGCTCGGACAATACCTTCAGGATGCCGTTCGAGCTGTTTCGTAGGCGACTTAGTAGCGAAGCGCTCCGTTTCCTCATGATCGCGAAAAAATCATCAGTCCGCGCCTCAGCAAACATACTCGAGGCACTACAATACCGCGGAAACCCTAACAGCATCCTGAAAGCATTGTTATACTGCACGCGCAGTGCGCTGTACGCCCGTTGCGTAAAGTTGGTCCACAGGCTGCACGTGTAAAACGACTGACAATATGCCTTAAATAAAGTCACCTTTACTGGTCTAGTACATCGTGCGAACCTGCGAGCCAACATATTACACCGGACAGACAGCGCCCTGCGCTCCCTCTCAATATCCTGATTGTCACACAGGTCATCGGAGACCCAGTGGCCCAAATACTTGAATTGCTTCACCCTGTTTAAAGGAATGCCGCAAAGAGTGACAGGAGGTACAGATGAGTAGCATTTGGTACCAGCTTTAAAAATCATAAATTCACTCTTCTTAGCATTGTACCTGAGCCCGTGGGCCTCCGCATAAGACTCACATAAGCGCAGTAGTTTACGTAACGCACCAATCGATGGGCTCAGCAACACCATATCATCCGCGTAGCTGATGTTGTTTATGCAGACCCCATCAATAGAACACCCAATATTAGTGCTGCTGAGCTCACCGATCAGTCGGTTCATATACAGGTTAAAGAGGCGAGGCGAGGATAAACCCTCTTGCCGTACACCGCAATTCAACCTGTACACGTCCGACCGCGCACCCGCCCATCTGACACTATTCAGCTGCTTATTGTACCAGTACCTGAATAAAGATACAATCTCATGTGGCAGATCCGTTTCACATTGTAGCTTCTGCCACAGCTTGTCATAACACACCAGATCAAAAGCTTTTGACAGATCTAAATAACATGCATATACTGGTGTGCTTCTGTCTGTGTAATACTTATGAATCGGCGTTTTTAATATTTGTTGACCGCTTGACTGTCCAAGTGGACATCAGATGGGAATAACAATTAAAATTCTATTGTGTCTCGTTAGTGACAGCAATAATATGGTACATAATATACAGAATTTTCAAATTCCTAACTTGTTTAGTTGTACGCCCTTGGCCGGTTTTGTTTCCCTAAGAACACCATCAAAACATATGCGTGCATAAAAGATTGCAGGTGCGTTAAACAAAGAATGCCTTGACACGAAATGGAAAAAAATGCTAACGAAACACTAAAATAGAAAGAGGTAGGTAATGTCGTACGCATTCTACCAAGTACTGACTGACAGACGTGAGACGTGACGAATCCGAAAAATGAATTTTGCGCATGTGCATCATAAAGCTGCGCTCACTAGCCGGGCAACAGTCTGTTGTTGGTGGCAAGAGGCAATTCTTAAAAAAGTCATGAATCATTTCGTTAACTAGGTACTTCTAAGTGTTCCTTTTATTCGTTTAAGTATTATTTAGTTATTCCTTATCGCTGGGTCAGAGAGTTACTTTTTTAATTTTGAGTTACAATAAACATTATTCTATTCGGTTTTACGATGCGGCGGACGGCGCGCGGCGGTATCTCTAGAATTGTAGCAATTTCTAGAGAGCTAGAAATCTCTCTCTGGAAGAGAGAGAACATGACAGTAGCATTTTGACATTGCAGCAAATTACTTGTTGTCGTGACGTCACAATTATTTGATCAACTTTGCCCAGAATAATAATAATAAATTTTGTTGTTGTTGTTTAAATAACAATTTAGATAGATGTACACACCCTAAGCGGTACTGATAAATCTAATACCATCGTGCATCGCTAATATTGCAATCAGTATTTCCAAGACCTCGTCGCGCATCGGGACAATAAAATCAATACAGTCGTTAAAATACCATGATAACAATGTTTCTCTTACTTTTGTTTTTATTCTGCAGTTTAGTTCTAAGCTTACATTTGTATTTCCGATACAATTATGGAGGCAGATTAATTTATAAAATTAAAGGACCGAAGGAAACGTTTTTATTCGGAAATATGTTCGACATATTCATTACCCCAGGTAAGTACTTTTTTTTAATTGTATTTTCTTCTAGAGGTGAAGATTATCATAATAATAACTGAGTTATCATAAAAGCGCATTAATCTAAATATATAAAAATCAGTGCCACTTTTCGTTGTAATTTTATAACTCGAGAACGGCTGGGCCAATTTGGCTGATTTTGGTCTTGAAATGTTTGTCGTAGTCCAGGGAAGGTTTATAGGATACCTAGGTAGGGTAGGGTAGGGTAGGTAGCCGTAGATAAGTACTTAGTGCTACCCGTGCGAAGCCGGGACGGGCAGCTAGTAAGTTATAGATAGTCATCGGTTTTGTTTTGTGTGTAAAATAATAGATACCTGTAGGTCATCTCTGTTGTTGTTATGGTAGATAATAGATAAAACCGGCTTTACCGATCATATGTATTAAATACACATTTTCATAAAACAATAATCTTTATTTCAAAATTAATGAAAGGTAGAGAGACGTCACCAACCGTCAGCGCGACAGACGTTGATACTTGGTGGCCAGTATATAACAGTCCTCCGCCGCCATTCCTGGTTGTCCCACGCCCGGAGCTGGAAGCAGCTGTTCCAGGTGTCTACGCCACACGACGCCACCATCAGTCTGCACTTCATAATGAAGCCTGCCTAGGCGACGCACTATCGTGTCGAACTCCCATCTTCGTCTCTGGTCGGAATAGGCTCTAGCCTGGACTCGATCGCCTACGGAGTAAGTCCGGATGGGAGGCGGTGTGTTGTTTGGGTTGAGCGCCTTCGGAGCAGATGAGTTTCTAAACATCACATGTAACTTTGTTCTCACATCCCGACTGAATATGAGTTCATAGGGGGTCTGTCCGTTCAGGTTTGGTGTACGTCTGAGCCGGGTCTTAAGAACAAGGAGCTTATCTGTAAGATCGCCCCTCTCCCCCTCCATTGTGCGTAGTGCTTTCTTAATTGTTTGCACGTAACGTTCAGCTTGACCGTTAGTGGCTGGGTGGTACGGGGCTGATGTCAAGTGTGTTACACCGCAGCTGGAAAGGTAGCTCTTGAATTCTTGAGATACAAACTGCCGTGCATTATCCGAAACAAGTGTGTATGGTGTGCCGAATATACAGAATAATTCCTTCAACTTAACAACGCACCAAGCACTTGTTGTGGTCTTTGTTGGGAAGACTTCCACCCACTTTGAAAAGGCATCCACGACTATTAGAAGTTGATGTCCTAAAATAGGTCCTGCAAAATCTATATGGAGACGTTGCCCTGTAGGTTGTTCCCAGTGATGTGGGGGTGCTTTTGGAGACTCATTTTGTTGTAATCGGCATGCTCTACAGGATTTAACTTTGTTCTCGATATCTCTATCTATATTTTTCCAGTATATATAGCTGCGAGCTAGTAATTTCATTTTAAGTATACCAATGTGTCCGGTGTGTAGTTCATCAATTACACGTATGTGTAAACTTTTGGGTATTACCACTCGAGTTCCTTTCATTATGCAGTTGTCTTGAAGTGTTAATTCATTATCACCGTAGCCATATTGTCGTAATGAGTGACCTGCTTGCAAGTAGCGCTTCCAGTAATGTTTTAAGTTCATTGTCTTTTCTGGTTTCATTAGCTATAACTTCCGGTCGAATTTCTAGGACGTTAAATCTGCTGTAGTTGGTATGAGCAATGTTGGTCTATTGAGGTTTCTTTTGCTATTTCTACTGGTAATCTTGATAGGTAATCAGCGTTTGAATGTTTCGTTGAAGCTAAAATTCTACGTCGTAGTTGAATCCCGATAAGAAATGTGCGTAATGAAATAATCGCATTGTGCTCAATGCTGGCAATGTCTGGTGGGGATGAAAAATTGAGGTAAGGGGCTTATGGTCCGTCACTAATGTGAATTTTCTGCCGTAACAGTAGTAAAAGATTTTTTTTATACCCTAGTAGATCGCCGTAGCTTCTTTGTCAATTTGACTATATTTCCTTTCACTAAATGAAAGTGATCTAGAGGCGAATGCGATTGGTCTATCAGAGCCATCAGGTAATTTGTGAGAGAGAACAGCTCCTAAGCCCGTTGGTGAAGCATCAGTAGCTAGTATCAGTGGTTTTCCTGGGTCAAAGTGAATAAGAACTCTTTCGCTCGAAATCTCCTTCTTAATGTTATTAAAACTGTCTTCGTATTTAGAGGTCCAGTGAAAATCTTTCTCTTTCCTTAGTAACTCATTTAGTGAGTTTGTTAAAGAGGCAAGGTTCGGTATTTTATTATAGTAGTTTGCCATACCAAGGAAGGTTCGTAGTTCGTTTGTATTGGTTGGTCTCACAGTGTTCACGATGGCTTTTACTTTGTCTTTGTTCTTATGTAAACCATCTTTATCGATTGTATGTCCGAGGTAGTTAATGCTACGTTTAAAAAAATGACATTTTTCTCTGTTAACGTGGAGGTTACTCTCTTTTAGTTTTTGCAAGACTTGTTTTAGACGTGTTAAGAGTTGGTCCTCTGATGCGCCTTGAATTATAATGTCGTCAAAAAAGCATTTTATTCCGTCTAGTCCCTGAAGTAATTGGTCCATGAATTTCTGCCAAAGGCTTGGTGCTACTTTGACTCCAAACATTAAGCGATTGACTTTGTAAGTACCTTTGTGCGTACTTAATGTTTGTAAGAGGGCGCTTTCTTCGTCCATAACCAAATTTAGATAGGCTTGGGTAATGTCTAAGGTGCAGAAGTATTTGCCTCCGTTCATTTCTGCAAATATATCCTCTATAATAGGAATTGGGTAATGTTCGTCCCTGATGACTTTGTTAAGGGTGACCTTGTAGTCTGCACAAAGTCGAATGCTCCCATTTGGTTTCACAATCGGTACGATTGGCGTGCCCCAATCCGAATGGTCTACTTTGGTGATCACCCCTTCTGCACATAGTCGTTCAATTTCTTTATCGACTTTTTCCTTTAACGCGTACGGTATTCGTCGCGGTCTTATAAAAATCGGTCGTGTATTTTCCATTAGATTTAGGTGAGCTTCATAGTTGGGTATTTTTCCCAAGTCTGATTTAAAAACAGTTGTTTCAAATTCTTCTACTAATTTGTCAAGTTTGTCGGATCGTTTGTAAAACCCTTATGTCTGCAATTTTCACATTCAGTTCTTTCATCCAACTTCTTCCAAATATCGGGTCAACGTTTTGATTGATTATGTATAATTTCCCGTTGAAGGTCTGGTCTTTATAAGTGCCTTTTACGTATGTCACTCCTGCAGGCTTGATAATTTCTCCAGTGTAGGTTCTCAATTTCATTTCCGTTTTGAAAATTTTGTTTGTTAATTTTAGGCTTTTGTATTGTTTGAGTGACATTGAGGACAAGGTCGCTCCTGTGTCGAATTCCATGCCAACCTGTTTGTTCTCTATTTTTACTGTGATCATATATTTTTCAGATATCTCACTTTTAATTAGGTTGATATCTCCCATGCTTTCGTTACTCGTGGCACTTGTATTGTCGTCTAGTTGATTGGTATAGTTCCGCTGTAAGCAGACTCGTGCTAGATGTCCAGTTTTCTTGCATTTAAGGCAGGTAGATTTGATGGCGCCACACTCATTAGATCGATGGTCGTCTTTGCCGCATCGGAAGCATTTTCCCTTTAAATCTCTTATCGTTACCGGAGATGAAGATGATGGAGAAGTTGACTGTCCGCTCGGTGATGAGCTAGAGGGTCGTGGATACTTAGGTCTTTTTATTGAGCTCGTAATTCTGTTTACTCTGTCCAAATGTTTGTGCATGTCTGCGGATATTCTTAGGTTCTCCGATTTTCCCATTTCTATGGATCTGGTCATGTGTACCAGTTTTGTAAAAGGTAGTGTCTCCCCTTCTTGAAGAATTTTTGTTCGTATATCACTGTCTTTCAATCCCCGAATAAATTGTAGGGCTAGAAAGCCTTCTAATGTAGGTTTCTGACAATTCTGACATTTAAATTCGCAGTTCAAGGATCTTTTTTTTAATTCTGAGGCATATGTTGCCACTGTTTCATCTTCGCGTTGTATGCGCGTAATAAAGTTGTGTTGTAAAGCCCATATGCTAGGTTTAGGGTCAACGTATTCATCTAGTATATGTGTGAGCTCCTTGAAATTCATGTCAATCGGATCATCCGGGGAGCATAAATCGTGTAATTTTTCATGTAATTCCGGTGATAGAGCAGCAAGTAAGGTGTAAACTTTCATTTTAGCGTCTTCGATCTTGTTAAGTAAGAAAAATACAGTGAGTCTTTTAGTGAAGTTTGCAAAGGTCTCTTTTTCATGGAAAGGCTGGAAATTAATTTTTGGGCCTCGTTCTTGATGCTTGTTTGTACTTAGCTGTGATGTTGATGTTTCTAGCGGCAAAACGCGTCGATTGTCTCTATTTTGATATATTAGAAGTTTTGTCTTTATGATAATACTAATAATTCTATGTTATGTTGTATTGTATTTCTTGTAATTTCTGTAGTGTTTCTTGAAGTGATTGAATTCTTGACTCTGTTTCTTCATACGGTATGGTTTCTCGAGTATTCACGTAATTTTCTAGTTTTGTAATTATACCACGCAATGAGGCGCGGGTTTTCTTCAGTTTTTTTATATCATTAGTCGACATTCTCGTCGCCAATTTATTAAATACACATTGTCATAAAACAATAATCTTTATTTCAAAATTAATGAAAGGTAGAGAGACGTCACCAACCGTCAGCGCGACAGACGTTGATACTTGGTGGCCAGTATATAACAATATGATTATCGAAGTGTATAGAGTGCCGCGAGTTTCTTGTGGCACTCTAGTGTCACTGCCTCGGCCCGGCTAGGGTGCCGTGAGCGTTGCATTGTCACTGTCACTTGTTATTTAGGTTAGGTTAGGTTAGAACTGTGACCACACAACGCACGAGCCGAGCGAGCGTAGCGAGCGGTGCCGCGGTAGCGGCCGGCGAAGTGCCAGGGTCCGTTTAGGCACAAGAGAATGTAATGTTTTGGGAATGTGGTATCTAACCTCGACAATCAAACAAAATACCAAGTGACGTGACTTAGTGACAGTGACAATGACAATCCAATGCTTGCGGCACTTGAGCCGGGCCGAGGCGGTGTTACTAGGGTGCCTGTAGTGGCACTTTATCCGATAGGGATAGAGTGCCAATGGTGGCACTCTATACACTGCCTATGATTATTAGTATGGAAAAATGGACCAACAGTAATCAGGCTCACGACAAAAAAAAACATTTTCAAAAACAACTACGGGTGAAATCGTCAGTGTGGCCCGCAAAATTCAAATGTTCTTACGTTTTTTGCAATTTGCAGGTCAGTATGTTGACAACTGTTTTCTCTGTTCTGTGGTTGACAAGATCTAATAGTGCGAGAGCCGATTGCAAAAACACCTACCTTATAAGATACCTCAATAGGCTACTTGTAGATCGTTAACCAACACTTAAACACGTAAAAAAAATGAGGTCTGCCAGAGCCGATCCTGCCGGGTCATAGAAATAATCGATATTTTTTGACGTAATTTTTTAGTGAAAATTACCTCATAAGATACCCGAACTAAAGTGCTGGCAACAGTTAACCACTGATTAATTATGTAAAAAAAAGTTGGTCTGCCATTCCGCACCCTGCCGGAAGTACTTGGCAGACCCCGAAAATATACCCCTTCCGACACCCTAAATCTACCTCATCGACTACCTGGATGGATCCTACGCCAAATAATAACCAAGATGCCCCTGATACTGGATCAAAAGGTCTGCCAGGTCTAAGCTTGCCGGAACTTTGTGTTCAAAGCATTTGAAGATGGAAGAGAGCATAATTTCACCTGAAGTCAAAATCACATTTATGTCTAAATTTATACAAATTTATAAATATTAACTGCTTTTTTACCCGATTATGGCAAAGCCAAAAGGAAGGGTTGTGATTTTAGCAGTTTATGTATGTATATAAGTATGTATATATGTTTGCTTTTACGTGTGTTCCACCGTAGCGCCTAAATTACTGTACCGATTTTGATGAATGAGGTATCAATAGATTTGTAATAATGGTCCGGGTGACATAGGCTATATAAATTCTCCGTAAATTTAATATGGTGGACTTAACACATAAATTTATAACCTCGATAAAAATTAAATTGAGATAATCATGACATGTTTGGTATCAAAAGAAAGGTCTTAACGAGCATATTACAAATATGTATATACAGGGTGGATTTTATGAACCCCACCTCGATTGAAAGTACTCTAAATACTGACGATAGCAAATTTTACTCAAAGGAACAAGCCTTTATTTAAAAAAAGAAACAATTCTGCGTTCAAGGATTTTCGAAAATTCACTTCCCACTATCGAGAATCGAACCAGCTGAAATCCGAAAAAATAACACCCTGTATTTTTATGGGATCAATCGATAGAGTCAATCAATAAGCATCAAATCTCTCTAACAAACATGATAAATTAAATTAAAGAAAAACAAATTAGCATGGGTGAGGAGGCTTTGAAGGCTTTTCAATGAATTAAAGGAGAAATGTACCTTTCGACTGACCTCATTGACCTGAGCACGCCACGAAAGATTGGAATCACAAATTACGCCCAGATCTTTGGCGGTTTCGGTATAGTGAATGCGAACACCATCGAGATATAAAGGCATCAATGTTGCAACATCAGCCGCATTGCGAACGAATCTACTGCCTATGATCATGGCCTGGGATTTAGATGGATTTATTTGCAAACCAAATGACCTGGCCCAAGCGCTGATGCAAGCCAGGTCATGATTCATAGCAGCAATTGTAGAACCCACATCAGCTACAGTAAAATGTCGGTAGAGCTGCAACTCATCTGCGTAGAGATGAAAACTAGAGGAAATTACTCTGGTAACAATATTGATGAAAAATGAAAAAAGAAGAGGAGAGAGAACGCTACTCTGAGGAACACCCTCAGTGAGGCTACACCAGTCAGAGAAAGACTCCTCCAGGCGAACACACTGAGAGCGCCTCGAAGATAAGAACTGAACCAAGCTAAAGCGGAAGAAGAGAAATTGATAGATTTGAGGACACCTAGTAAAATGTCAAAATCCACTGAGTTGAAGGCGCTACTAAAGTCAAGCAAAACAAGAACAGTGACTTATTCTTTATTGCCCAGCGGATGTCGTCAGTTATTTTCAAAAGCGCGGTTACAGTACTGTGACCCGAGCGAAAACCGGATTGATAAGGGGAAATTATCGAGGTCGACGCCAAGAAAAAAGATAATTGTCTATGAACTATGTGCCCAAAAACTTTAGAAAGAAATGGGAGAATAGAAATAGGTCTAAAGTGGGTAAATAAAGTAGGATTGTTAGTTTTAGGTAAAGGTATTATGTGAACCTGCTTCCAAACTGACGGAAATGAGCAACAGGAAAAGGAGTGGTTGAAGATGTGAGTGAGAACAGGAAGTAACGAGGGAAGTATAAGATAAGAGTTATTATTCTTGAACACAGCTTATCATTACCGACTGCTGAAGAAGTAATAGCAAGTATAGATTTCTTAACGTCATTCTCAGTAACATCGCTAAGCTTAAAGTGAGAATTTGTGAAAAATGTGATGAAAGATGTGATATGAAAAAGTGAGAAAGTGAAAACATTGTGGTAACGGGAAACTAGCTAGACTCTCTAGTGTCGCAGCTTTGACAGACTGTTCAAGAGAAAAAGGAAGTAGAGAGAAATGCTTATTGAGATCATTGAGGTTCACATCCTTACACTGGTTGGTAGGTAACTTGCCTATGCCTACAGATTTGAGAAATTTCCATACATCGGAAGAACTGCGGTTATTGAGTTGATCGTGGAAATAGCGTCTCTTAGCATCTTGACACAGACGACTGCAGCGATTTCGTAAGGATTTGTAATAAGAGAGATTCAGCTCTGAGAGTCTGCGCTTATATCTGCTCTTAGCTTTGTCCCTGCGAGCACTAAGCTCTTTAATTGGTTGCGTTATCCATGGTGCAGGGTTATGTCGAACTTTGAAATGTCGGATAGGAGCATGCTGATTAAATAGGTGGAGAATAGTTGCATTTAAACAATTCACCTTATCGTCCATGTCATCGTTCTCAACCAGAGGGGTCCAGTCGAAATCGCCAGCATCACGCTTCAAAGCCTCCAGGTCTATGCCCTTGTAGTTGCGGAGATATAAAAACTCGGACTCATGCTTGGGAACACGGATACGATATGAAAGGTAAATGAGATCGTGGTAAGAAGATTTTATGGTTTTCCTTTAATTTAATTTATCATGTTTGTTAGAGAGATTTGATGCTTATTATTGACTCTATCGATTGATCCCATAAAAATATAGGGTGTTATTTTTTCGGATTTCAGCTGGTTCGATTCTCGATAGTGGGAAGTGAATTTTCGAAAATCCTTGAACGCAGAATTGTTTTTTTTTTTTAAATAAAGGCTTGTTCCTTTGAGTAAAATTTGCTATCGTCAGTATTTAGAGTACTTTCAATCGAGGTGGGGTTCATAAAATCCACCCTGTATATACATATTTGTAATGTGCTCGTTAAGACCTTTCTTTTGATACCAAACATGTCATGATTATCTCAATTTAATTTTTTTCGAGGTTATAAATTTATGTGTTAAGTCCACCATATTAAATTTACGGAGAATTTATATAGCCTATGTCACCCGGACCATTATTACAAATCTATTGATACCTCATTCATCAAAATCGGTACAGTAATTTAGGCACTACGGTGGAACACACGTAAAAGCAAACATATACAGGGTTGTTATGACAGAGGGGCATTAAATTACACTACGTGTACTGTACGTGTTTAGTATTAATTCGATATGGTATAAAAATAAAAAGCACCAAAAATGAGTTTTTCTTTTTTTCAAACAAACTAAATAGCTTACAAATCAGAGTAAAACGCAACCACCCTTTGTAAATAAATTTAACTGACCTTAGATACCTAGGTAACAAAGCGGCAACGTCGCGCGCGCCGGAGCGCGGCGTATGTTCAAAGCGGGCGGCCGCCCGGCCGGCGGTGGCTCGGGCGCGGGGCGGCGGCTTTGAAGTACTACAAAGTTACACCGATCACAGCAAAAACACTAAATTTTTTAATTCTCGATGACATAATATTGTGTCCTCCATTCACATTAATGAACAAATTATACCGACGGAGAATATTGTTATTTATTTTTCTAATTAAATCACTGTCTGTCGCTAAGCACTTTAATTTGTGAAATGCTAAAATAATCCTAGTTTTTAGTTCAACAATTGTATTTAACTCTGAGGCACACTTTAATTACACACACACACACACAACCAAAGTTTAATTACGTGTCGTATCACAATAAAAGCAGTCAATCAAAAAAAAAAACTAACACTAAATAATAATAATCCCAAGTTACGTGTTCTGTCACAATAAAAAAAAGAAATACTGTCTACTGTGGTAACGGTGGGGCCTTAGCGGTTAAACGTAGGTATTTAGTGTCCTATTCTATCACAAAAACAAAACAAAATCACAATATTATCAGCGCGCGAGTTCGCGGAGCTTCCGTGTTACGTAACATAAGTACGTTCCAAAAGGATTGCCTCGGCGCACTGACGAAACACGTTTTTTAGAGGCCCCACCCCACCCCCTTACCGATCGCAACGATCTAGGATGCAAGCAACATTAGCAACACACTGACCTATTTCTATTTCTTTTACGCGCGGGATGTTTTGCTATGATTGTCACTCTCGTAATGAAAGTGCAAGTGTGTGTGTCCTTGTTTGATGATGTCTTTGTGATTTGCGTCACAGAGCGGCAACAACGCATGTAGGTTGTACTCAGATTTATCGTTTTAAGGTGCATGACCTAAGCGTATAGACATAATCAGCTGTTAGGAAAGATACATCGTGTTCAAACGGGGCAAAAACTTAAAAAATCATTTGCGACTAAACTACTGCTCCTATTTAATTGATTTTTGGTACAGAGCTTGAAAATGGTACCTAGTATAGGCAGTTCAAAGGAAAGCCCCTCTGTCGTATCAACGTTGTATACATACTTATATACATACATAAACTGCTAAAATCACAACCCTTCCTTTTGGCTTTGCCGTAGTCGGGTAAAAAAGCAGTTAATATTGATAATTTGTATAAATTGAGACATAAATGTGATTTTGACTTCAGGTGAAATTATGCTCTCTTCCATCTTCAAATGCTTTGAACACAAAGTTCCGGCAAGCTTACACCTGGCAGACCTTTTGATCCAGTATCAGGGGCATCTTGGTTATTATTTGGCGTAGGATCCATCCAGGTAGTCGATGAGGTAGGTTTAGTGTGTCGGAAGGGGTATATTTTAGGGGTCTGCCAAGTACTTCCGGCAGGGTACGGAATGGCAGACCAACTTTTTTTTACATAATTAATCAGTGGTTAACTGTTGCCAGCACTTTAGTTCGGGTATCTTATGAGGTAATTTTCACTAAAAAATTACGTCAAAAAATATCGATTATTTCTATGACCCGGCAGGATCGGCTCTGGCAGACCTCATTTTTTTTACGTGTTTAAGTGTTGGTTAACGATCTACAAGTAGCCTATTGAGGTATCTTATAAGGTAGGTGTTTTTGCAATCGGCTCTCGCACTATAATTATGATTCGCGTCCGTATCAAATATTTATTTATAGAATTACTAGCTGCACTCCGCGGTTTCACCTGCATAAGTCTCGATCCCGTAAGAATATCGGGATAAAAAGTGACCTATGTCCTAATCTATGTTATGGTCTACCCATGTGCCAAAATTCATCCAAATCTGTTTAGCCGTTTTAGCGTAACAAACAAACAAACGCATTTATAATTTTAGTTCTGATAATCATAGAAATCATCAATACAACTCTCTAATTACAATAGCAAATGTTTTTTTATGGATTTGGGGTAATTTTTGTAGGTACTTACTAAAAATGTGATTTTTAAATAGCATTTTTTTTCCAATTATAATTAATTAGATTTTTTATTACTTTTAGGTAATGTTATTGCTATATCTATGAGCCCATTTCGGATCGGACAGGGTTCTTCTTTTACATATTGTATACATAATGGTCAGGCCGCTCAGGCGTCTATAATATCTATACCATATTATTATCATGTCTGTGCAACTTGACCCGATCGCGGAGCTCCACAGAAATCTATTCATTAAATTAGTGTTATAGTTTCTGGTTCTTGTATTGTTCTGACCTTATCTACCGACAAGGCAGAGAGATAAACCGAGCAGTTTGAACTCATTGATTAGAAACAAAACTTGCATTGTCCGGTGTTTATACCTATGCTTTGCATATACTGCGTTTATAATTTTGAAATCATGCCCCTATGGGGTAGGCAGAAGTGAAGAGAGACTTACACATACCTGGAAAAATGTGGGTGTAGCAGTAGGTATAGTCCGCGCACGACTAGTTGGCCGCTCATCTCATCACAAATGTGGGTGTAGCAGTAGGTATAGTCCGCGCACGACTAGTTGGCCGCTCATCTCATCACAAATGTGGGTGTAGCAGTAGGTATAGTCCGCGCACGACTAGTTGGCCGCTCATCTCATCACAAATGTGGGTGTAGCAGTAGGTATAGTCCGCGCACGACTAGTTGGCCGCTCATCTCATCACAAATGTGGGTGTACCAGTAGGTATAGTCCGCGCACGACTAGTTGGCCGCTCATCTCATCACAAATGTGGGTGTAGCAGTAGGTATAGTCCGCGCACGACTAGTTGGCCGCTCATCTCATCACAAATGTGGGTGTAGCAGTAGGTATAGTCCGCGCACGACTAGTTGGCCGCTCATCTCATCACAAATGTGGGTGTAGCAGTAGGTATAGTCCGCGCACGACTAGTTGGCCGCTCATCTCATCACAAATGTGGGTGTACCAGTAGGTATAGTCCGCGCACGACTAGTTGGCCGCTCATCTCATCACAAATGTGGGTGTAGCAGTAGGTATAGTCCGCGCACGACTAGTTGGCCGCTCATCTCATCACAAATGTGGGTGTAGCAGTAGGTATAGTCCGCGCACGACTAGTTGGCCGCTCATCTCATCACAAATCATCTCGCTATTGCAATCTCATGTGCGTTTTGTCCAGTAGCCCGGTGGCCCAGTGGTATCGGCCCCGACTTGCGAGTTGTAGGTCGTGGGTTCGAACCCCAGCAGGCGCTTTACTTTGTGTAAATAATTTGATTACCACTGCTCTCAAAACGGTGAAGGAAAACATCATGAGGAAACCGGCATGTCTTAGAACCAAAAATTCGAAGACATGCGACATCTACTAACCCCCACTGGGCCCGCGTGGTGGATTACGGCCCCCTCCGAAAGTACCGGCTAGTCGCGCGCGGACTATGTATAATACCCACATTGCGCCAAGTAGATACCCCGGGTTGTTACTGAAAAATTCATAATGATAATAATAAAATAGTTTGGACCCTGTTCCCGATACCGGTAGGCTACTATTTTTATTTTAATAAATCCCGTGTGTTCACAATCTACTGTTATATTATTTTAGTTACAGCCTTTCGTCAGGAATAATCTGTTAGAATCAGAATACATAAGACCGTGTATCAGTGTAGGTAGCATAATATTTGCAGGAATTAATTAGGCTCAAAAAAACTTTTAATAATTCACAAAAAGTGAAAAAGCCGCAAGCAATGGGAAATTGCTACTAAAGGCTGCGACCGCGGGTGTCAACCTCAGAACGGGCTGCTTTCTCACACGGACACCTGCAAAAAATGTATGTTTTATTACATTTATACTACCTTCTGCCCGCGAATTCGTTCGCGTAGAAGTCGTAAGATACAATATACCTACTAAAATAACAGCCACATTTTCATAAAACTTTCCTGTATTTTATATTACGTTTGTAGTTTTGGTCTCAACAGCCAAAATATACAGAGAGTGGAACAATGCGACTTACAACTGATCTGTTTTGTAAAAATCTCACCGTGCAAACTTAGGTGAAGTGAGCCTGAAGTGAACTGTCTTACTTCACCCTTCCTGATTCTGTAAATTTTGGCTGTTGACACCAAAACTACAAACGTAATATTAGGTACAAGGTGGAGACGACAATACAACAAAAAATTAAACGGCGCGCGTGTCCATAATGACGTTCCCATTCTGTATACAAAAATTCATTTGAATATATTCAAAATTTTAGTCATTATAGCTCGATAAAATCCATAGTCGGCTCAGCCTATTCCGTTTATCCACCCCAAAAATCCACTCTAAGGTGGATATTCGGAAATGTATGCCCGAGAATTCACCCAAGGCCTAGTTGGATAAACGGAATTTATAGGCTTCGGGTGGATAGCATACATTACATTTAATTTGATTGAAAAACTCATTTTTTTATTTCGAAGCTAGGATTTATTTGACAGTTCCAAAATACTCAGCATTAGGAGTGCCAGTATTTTATTTTTCATCCCACCATCTCGGAAAGAGTATTTTTAATCTTCAATATCTGAGTGGAAAAGCCGTTTTTATTGTCTAGAGGATAAAGTAAATTGAATTTAGAACATCGTGTGCACTAAGTTTGTGAATTAAAAAAAACATTAAACCTATTTACTGCTACCTCTATGGTGCCGAATATATCATACAACTTTTTTTTAATTTTTTTAAAAACTCAGACTCGGAACCTTCTTGGTGTTCTTTTTTCAATTTGCTTTGTACGCGGTTCTTTACGCGGCATTTTTTCACGTCATTGTTAAACCTTTTATTAAAAAAATTAAAACCGACTTCCAAAAAAAACCACTACAAAGTGAAAAATAACTTTAATTTCGGAAGTCGGTGTCTTTGTTTTTTAATTTTCGTTTTTTGCCACCGACTTCCGAAATTAAAGTTATTTTTCACTTTGTAGTGGTTTTTTTTGGAAGTCGGTTTTAATTTTTTTTGTTTAAGTTTTTATTTTTCACTTTTTAGTTGTGGTACCTACCCCACACAATATCCAATACCACTAACTGCAATAAATAACAGTGACAGGAAGTTATCATCATATCGTCCATATAAACTAAGTGGGAAAAATATGTATTATTGAAGCTAACTCAAAAACTATCTAAGCAAAGTCAATAAAATTTATATGGGACCACCTCGGGAGCTTACCCTTTCAAACAAAAAAATAATTTTCAAAATCGGTCCACAATTGACGGAGATATCGGTGAACATACATTAAAAAAAAAAAAAACATACATAAAGTCGAACATAGAACCTCCTCCTTTTTGGAAGTCGGTTAAAAACAAGAAACTTGAAAACAAGTGAAAAAACTAAAATGAGTGATTCTAGCGACGAGGAAGTTTGCTTGACGCCAACAGAATTGACTGAAACTGTTAATAATGCGCAAATGAGCTTTCTCCCTCAACAATCACGCGAGAAGTATTTAAAACAGTACGATATGTTAAACACGTGGCGACTAGCAAAAGGAGCCAAAACTTTCTCAGAAAACGTTTTGCTGGCATATTTTATAGAATTATCCGAGAACAAGAAAGCAAGCACTCTATGGAGTACGTATTCGATGCTAAAAGCAACAATAAAGATGAAAAAAGACAAACATATCGATACCTATCCTAAATTAGTGGCATTTTTAAAAAGAGCCTCATCTGGTCATCAACCAAAAAAATCGAAGGTTTTCACAGTATCTGATATTGAAAAGTTTCTTAACGAAGCACCCGATTCCGTATATTTGGCGGCAAAAGTAAGTCAGTTGCACATTCAGTATCTACTTAAGTATATTAATCTCAATTAAATAGTATACTTAGTAGATGTTGATAGGCATAATTATGCGTTCATATCAATTTTATTCATTTATCTACTACAATACTCTTTACGTTACAGGTTGTTCTTATTATTGGAATAAACGGAGCATGTCGAACTAATGAACTAACACAACTTAATGTCAAAAACATTGAGAAACATTCAGATGACTTACTATTAATTAATTTACCTAATACAAAGACAAAAAGAGACCGCAACTTCGTCATTCGCAAGGAATACGTAACGATTGTTGAGAAATATCAAGCCTTACGCCCGCCTAACACTCCAATCAATCGATTTTTTCTACAGTATCGCAATGGAAAGTGTGTTAGACAGCCTATGGGTACTAATAAAATTGGCAGTATCCCACGAGAAATAGCAACATTTCTTGAACTTCCAGAACCCCTGTTGTACACGGGTCATTGTTTCCGACGAACTTCAGCCACACTTTTGGCTGATTCCGGAGCTGATCTCCTGTCCCTTAAGCGCCACGGAGGCTGGAAGTCCAATGCAGTTGTAGAGGGATACATAGAGGATTCCATCCAAAATAAGTCTAAAATATGTGAAGGCATCGTAGGAGCCATTACACTGAAAGAGCCTCAATCGGATCCTTGGACTGGCCCTTCTACATCAAAAATAAGCCGTTATGAAACACCTAACCATCTCCCTCTCTCTCCAACATTCACGCCAAGGGAATCCGATGAATCGGTACAACTATTAAGTATGACAGATAGTTTACCGAAAAACAGTACACAAGTGACTAACACCAATATTACAGTACCAAACAAAAATATTACACTCAATTTAAATAACTGTAGCAACGTTACTTTAAAATTTTCTTAATTATACCTTAGTATTATTTTGTTATAATTTAAAGATTATTCTGTAATACTTACCTGTTATAATGTAGTAATTAATACCTAAACTGAAATAAAAGTGTACCTATCTTGTGATTGTAAACGTTTTTTTTTTTGCATTTAGTCATTTCCTCGCTGAGGTGGAATGAAAAGTTACGTGTTGCACTCGAGTGCAAAGATTTTTCACCTCGTGCTCTTTTGATTCCCTCGCTAACGCTCAGGCTTCTAATTTTGAATCACTCGCTGCGCTCGTGATTCAATTTTAGAATCCTTCGCTTGCTCGGTCATCAAAATTGAACACGCGGTTAAAAAGCAACTTTGCACTCTTGTATAACAAATAACTATTAATTTTTTGGTGTATGGTAGTCTCCACATTGTATATACAGGAAAGTTTTATGAACATGTGGCTGTTATTTTAGTATATTGTATCTTACGACTACCACGCGAACGAAGTCGCGGGCAGAAGCTAGTTAATGTAATAAAACATAATATTTTCTTTTATTCATTTATGCCTTTTAAACTTGGTATTATTTAAAAATAAATATTACTTTGGTAGTGCCTGGGAATAAGTTAGATAACTTTTTTTTTACAGTACAAATGTTCGCCTACCAAATAAAATGGCGCAAAAGTTTCGGCAATTTATGGAAATTATGTGGTTTTAACTACCGGGCTGTGTACGTGTATAAACCTGAAGATATTGAGGTAAGCATAGGTTACATGTCTATGACATAAATTGCAATTCATTTGAAAAGGTATATTTGAGAACTGTATAATGATGATAATCTTTCTCTAAAAATTATTGTACTTTAGGAGTACCACAAGGGAATGTCTTCGGCCCATATATTTTTTTACTCTCGTGAGTGCTGTATATCCTAATGAATAAAAACATTAGTGTCCCTTTTGTAACTTTGACAAAACATTTATTTTCAGGTAATCTTGTCTTCAACACGGTATTTAGACAAAAGTTACCCCTACACATTCTTGTTTCCGTGGCTACGCGAAGGACTTTTGACTAGTACAGGTAGGCTTATTACAGATTAGTTTGATTAATTAATAAATCTCATTAAATTAGCTAGCGAAACTCCGCAGACGTGACGGGTACCTTTCTAAACATAATAAAACCAATAAAAACAAGATGGCGGCTGTCGATTTCTAAACACGATAAAACAAATAAAAACAAGAGGTTTTCGTTTTATTAGGCCAGTGATCGCTGGTAGTACCTATAGATTTACATCAATGACATATAGTTACTCGGAGTATGAGTTGAGAAAATCAGTTTTAGGTTTGTTTTATCGTGTATATATTAAAACCATCACGTCTGTAAATTTTACACAAAAAAACAGTTTTTAATCTGATATTTCACTATCTACGGTAACTGGCCCCAAATATAAATTTTTTTTTTTGTTTTTTATTTTATTATGTTTAGATAATCACGTCTGCGGAGTTTCACTAGCTAGTTTAATTTAACCTTGTATACTGTTAAAATGTTTATCTACTCCACACTGATAACACAAAAGACGTAAATCTTTTTTATTTCTTTTCAGGTGAAAAATGGCATCAACGTCGTAAAATGTTGACTCCTGCGTTTCACTTTCTGATCCTGAAGAGGTTCTTCACCACTTTCTGTGAACACTCCCAGGAACTAATGAACACTGTAGAGAAAGAGGTCGATAAGGAC
Organism: Conistra vaccinii; assembly: GCA_948150665.1. Lineage (NCBI taxonomy): Eukaryota > Metazoa > Arthropoda > Insecta > Lepidoptera > Noctuidae > Conistra > Conistra vaccinii. The sequence continues at coordinate 20,481,163 of OX411320.1, read as the reverse complement.
CAATCTGATCTGTTCCCACTTATCAGCAGGGCTACTCTTGGCGTTATTTGTGGTAATGCACCTTGTAAGTTCGTAAGCTTTTGCTCAACATTACCGAAGAAATAAAAATAACAAAGTAGGTAAAGAAAAACTGTGAAATCTAAGAGTAAAGAAACGTGCAATACCGTAATTCTGAATTTGTTCAGAAAGGCAGTGTTTGGCGATATACAGTTTGCTGTTTAGATTCTCATTAGACACGTTTGAGACCAAAAATAAATGTCATAATTTTCTTTGTTGTAGAAACTGCAATGGGAGCCACGACTCGGGAAGGCGAAGATTCATTAGCCAACAAATATTTTAAACCATTACACACTTTGGCGTCGACTGTGTTATACCGAGTTACGAGAATTTGGTTATACTCAGATGCTTTGTTCCAATTTAGTGGAGTTGCTAAGATTCAGAACGAAGTATTAAAAACTTTGAAGAAATTCACCACACAAATAATTCAGGACAGAAGGGAATATAGGAAAACTAATAATATAACTGAATACATTGAAGATGGTGAAGATAATGTATATGGCAAGAAAGCTAAGCTAGCCATGCTAGATTTGCTACTAGATGAAGAGAAAAAAGGAAATATCGATGAAAAAGGAATCACAGAAGAAGTTGATACTTTTATGTTTGAAGTTAGTAATTAATGCTATACGTACAATCAGTCTATAATGATCCCACTGCTGGGACACAGGCCTCCTCTTTCTGTGACAGGGAGTAGACCATAATCCACCACGCAGGCCCAGTGTGGGTTGGTGGATGTCACAATAGGTCTTCGAATTTTTGGTTCTAGGTTGTTATAGCGGTAATAAAAATAAACAATCTGTGAAAATTTCAACTGTCTACCTATGTATTATGGTTAATGAGATACAGCCCGTTGATATACAGACAGACGGACGAACGGACGGACAGCGGAGCCTAAGTGATAGAACTCTAAAAACGATCTGTTTGCATTCTAGGGTCACGATACGACGGCAACAGCACTTTGTTTCATGATCATGAGACTCGCCAACGAACCGGAGATACAGGTACAACTTTAACATTATTTCATGCTAGCTTTGTCCGCGGCTTCACTCACGTG